>JAWWNH010000094.1:0-600000 GCA_034641385.1 Darevskia mixta
TGGTGGAAGTTTTAGAAAGGGGTGGGGAACGCTTTTGGCTCCACAGGCCAGATCCTTTTCAGGTTCTGCCTCAGGGAGGTGGGGTGAATTTGAAAGGTAGGCAGGGCTGCCCATCAGACAATCACAGGACATTGTTAGGCTATCACGTGGTTGACCGTCCCACGCAACTTTCAAAATCCCTTATAATTGGGAACCTGTCTGAACCTTCCACGCACCTGTCTGAACCTTCAGAAGTGCTTTCTGAAGCAGCCTCACTGGTCCTCCTTTCAGACTGTATGGGGTGGTAAGAGAAGGGTCCTTCTCCCCTCCCCTGGAGTCACGGCCTGCCTGCTTAAAGGAGAAGCTGCTTCAAAGAGTGCTTTTGCAAAGAGCTGTGACCCCTGCTCATCAGCTGTTGACCAGGGATTAAATCCTGCTTCCTTGGCTGTGTTTGCCTGTTCCCTTCTGGGGAGAGGGTGTGCATCTAATTCAGAATTAAATCCTGTCCTCCCACCCATCTGCTGACATCGCTAATGACATCAGCTGATGAACAGGTGGCTGTGGCTTGTGGAAAATGGCCTCATAGGCCAAACTGGACCCCCTGGTAGTCCAGGATTGGTCCACCGGTGGAAGATTCTGAATATCAGTTGCTGGAGACCACAGTAGGGGGTGAGAGCTTTTGTGCTCTGGTCCTACTTGCAGGTTTCCCAAAGAACCCTGGTTGGCTACTGAGAGAACCAGATTCTGGACTACATGGATCATTATCCTGGTCCAGGATCCTCTTATTATGTTCTTATGTTTATAAGATTCCCCTCTCCTGTTTTACAAGGACGCAATTTAGTATTATTCATGCTTTCTTGGTGACTTGCTAATTCTTCTCATTTGCCAATTTAACATTGTTCTTTCCCTTTTATAAATTGCTCCTATATTTCATTCCTCCTTTCTTTTTATTCTTCTGTGTCAGATATTGCTGAGTTTGTATCTTTCATTTATTGGCGAGTTTGCATATTTTCGTCATTCCTTTGCTTTGATCTGAACAGATCTTTCCAATCTGTTTCATTTATTTCATGTTATTTGGGGAGCTCTGACCCTTTTCTGATGACTACCTCTGGCTCACTGGAGCAAGCCTGAGAGAGCCCAAATTCAAGAACATGTTTTCAGAGGGCTAAGTGGATTGCTTGTTTGCAAGTCACAAGGGCAGCGAGCAGGAAAGGCCAACAATTTCTCCCGGTGAAATAAGCTGCAGCCTTTTCATTTCAGCTTGAGCACAATGGGCGATGTCCCCCAACTTACAGAACTTGATTGCGCCTGGGAAACTCCTCCTGTTTTGTCCATGCAGCTTCTCAGCATGTACGACAAAGATGGACACAAAGGCCTGGCAGGCAGGATCCGTGGAGACTCAAAAGGGCAGCAGTGAACTCTGATCCTTGGAAATCTCCTCCTGTTATGAGACTATTGCCTGTTCCCAAAAGGCTGCCGGAAGAGCTCAAATGGCAGCACGCCTTGCTCCAGCTCTGCAGTTGCATTTTCTCCCTGCATTTTCTTGTTTCGACATGATAGAAATAACAACGGAAGCATAGAATTATAGAGTTAGAAGGGACCTTCAAGGGTCATCTAACCCACTCCTACTCAATCCAGGGAAGTTTTTAACCTGTGATATTTTAATGTATTTTAATATCTGTTGGAGGCCGCCCAGAGTGGCTGGGGGGGACCCGGCCAGATGGGCGGGGTACAAATAATAAATTATTATTATTATTATTATTATTATTATTATTATTATTATTATTATTATTATTTTATTATCCAGGAATCACAGCTAAAGAAACCCTTGACAGGTGACCAGCCAACCTCTCTTTAAAAGCCCCCCATGAAGGAGAGTCCACCAACATCTGAAAGAGCCCGTCCCACTGCTCAACATCTCTCACTGCATGAAATCCTTCCCAATGTTCAGTAAAAGGGCTTATCCACATTTAGCATTTGCCCTGCTGTTTCTAGGCACAGGACTACGCTTAAAAGCTCTGTGCCTGAGAGTTTTGTTTTGCTTTGCTTGACGCCTTTCACCAGGAAAACCGACTCTTTTTCAATGGATTGCCACTTGTTCCAATTGAGGTTTAAAGAGTGTGTTTTCGCAGGGAAAGCTCTGTCACAAAGAAGTGGCGGACTCTCCTTCCTTGGGGGTTTTTAAGCAGAGTTTGGATGGCCATCTGCCATGGATCCTTTAGCTGAGATTCCAGCAGTGCAGGGGGTTGGACTAGATGACCCTTGGGGGTACCTCCCAACTCTATGATTCTGTGTCACCACTCAGTCTTCTCCAGGCTGTTGTTGTTGTTGTTGAGTTGTTTAGTCATGTCCGCCTCTTCGTGACCCCATGGACCAGAGCATGCCAGGCACTCCTGTCTTCCTCTGCCTCCCACAGTTTGGTCAGACTCACATTGGTAGCTTCGAGAACACTGTCCAACCATCTCGTCCTCTGTCGTCCCCTTCTCCTTGTGCCCTCCATCTTTCCCAACATCAGGGTCTTTTCCAGGGACTCTTCTCTTCTCATGAGGTGGCCAAAGTCTTGGAGCCTCAGCTTCAGGATCTGTCCTTCCAGTGAGCACTCAGGGCTGATTTTCTTCAGAATGGATAGATTTGATCTTCTTGCAGTCCATGGGACTCTCAAGAGTCCCCTCCAGCACCAGAATTCAAAAGCATCAATTCTTCAGCCTTCTTGATGGTCCAGCTCTCACTTCCATACATCACTACTGGGAAAACCATAGCTTTAACTATACGGACCTTTGTTGGCAAGGTGATGTCTCTGCTTTGTAAGATGCTGTCTAGGTTTGTCATTGCTCTTCTCCCAAGAAGCAGGTGTCTTTTAATTTTGTGACTGCTGTCACCCAACTCTCTCAGCCATTTCTCATAGAATCATAGGATTATAGAGTTGGAAGGGATCCCATTCAATGGAGAAATTTGCAGCTGTCCCATACAGGGATCGAACTGGCAAACATTGGTGTTAGGCTTGGTTTCCAGACTCTGGATAATAATAATAATAATAATAATAATAATAATAATAATAATAATACCTTTATTGTCAATGTACAACCTGTGTACAATGAAATTAACCGTGCCTCCCCCCCCACAAACACTCAATCTCTTTGCACTCTGTGTGCTTTTCGCACAACACACCAACCCCAAAAGTCAGTCGCACTATATTATTTTCCGTTCAGCAGCCTAACAGCCCACGGATAGAAACTGCTTTTTAGCCTGTTGGTATGACTGATTATACTTCTATATCTCCTGCCTGAGGGTAGAAGATTAAAGAGGTGCTGGCCGGGGTGTGAATCATCCCTGAGAATTTTTCTCGCTCTCCTAAGGCAACGATCCCTTGCGATGTCATCTAGCGGACTCAAGGGACAGCCCATGATATCATGTGCTGTATTCACCACCCTCTGTAGAGACTTTCTGTCCGTGGCTGTCAGGCCAGCATACCACACTGTGATACAATATGAAAGGAGCCTGCTACAATATTGTGGACCGGTAGAAGGAGGTCATCAGTTGTTGTCTAACATTGTTCTTTCGCAAGACCCAGAGGAAATGGAGTCTCTGTTGGGCCTTCCTGACCACCTGAGTTATATGGTTTTTCCAAGTGAGGTCTTCACTAAGGTAAACTCCCAGGAATTTAAAGGAAGAGACTCTCTCCACACAACACCCCCCCCCCCGGATATACAACGGGGCTAGTTCCCCTCTCTTCCTCCAAAAGTCCAACACCATCTCCTTTGTCTTGCTAATATTTAGGTGCAAGTTATTCTCTAAGCACCATATAGATACTTTTTGAACCTCCCCCCTTGGTCACGCTCCTCTGCACACCATCCAGTTTTCCCATCTCCTTTGTAAACTGGCGTGCCCAGAACTGGACACAGGACTCCAGATGAGATCTGACGAAGGCAGAATAGAGCAGTACTATTATTTCCCTTGATCTGGACACTAGACTTCTGCTGATGCTCCAGTGTGTTCTGCATGCAAACCATGTGCCTGACTACTTTGATCCTGCTTGCACTTTGAGGAGATAGCTCCCCCTGCTTATTATCCCAGGTCTTCCTTTGGAGGACAGCGCCTGCCCTTAGGAACCCTCGCCATCATTATCACACTGGTGAAAAAGCAGCGCAGCTTCTCCTCGGAATTCAATTAAGCCTATACCCAGAGCAATAAAAGAATTCTTTTGCGCGTAGCCAAAGGCGAATGATGGCTTTGTGAATCCCTGCAGATGTATTCCCTAATTGTTGCTTCCTAGACCCTAACGGCATTATTTCCGATTTGCAAGTGTAAATAAATATGCTTCTCGAGATGATCACATTTCACACCAATTTATTTGAATGACACTAATGAGCTCCTGCCACCTTCACACGAAGAAGGGAGACTGCATTTTGCTCCCCACAATTTAGGCTGAGCTGGTATCAGTGGAGAAAGTCTGACAGAAGGAGATACTAAAAAGGACCACACATTTTGGGTATTTGTGGATGCCATATCTGCTCAGAACAAATTCCCTTCCGGAATCTAAATCCAAGCAAAACAAGATAAAAAGTCACCGGTTTGGGAATATTGTTCTCCAGAAGCGCCAACGGCACTTACAAAATAAATCAAGGCAGTTGTGCTGCATCTCATCTGAAATACTTTGTTACAAGTCAAGATGACATTTTTAACCTAAATATAATGCCCTAAATGGCTGAGATCTTGGATTAGGAATGGGCAAATCTGTTGTTGTTGTTGTTGTTGTTGTTGATGATGATGATGATAATGATGATGATGATGATGATTTGAATTCTTCTTCTTCTTCTTCTTCTTCTTCTTCTTCTTCTTCTTCTTCTTCTTCTTCGATCACTCATAGCCGAGTAAGATTGTCTTCCATGAACACGGTTTTAACAATGAGTCCATAAGTGACAGTGGAGGCCAATTCTGGATCCACATGTCTTTCCACAGTGGGGACATAGGTTTCCAGGCAGGAGTTGATCACAGTGAGGGTCTGCCAAGCATGCCTTCCTCTTAACACGTTTCTCCCTTGCGTCCTGAGTTCGAGTGTCTTCAAAGTCCATGACACCTTTGGTAAAGGCTGTTCTCCAATTGGAGCGCTCACAGGCCACTATTTCCCAGTTGTGAATGTTTATACTACATGTTTTGAGATTTGCCTTGAGAGAGTCTTTGAACCTCTTTTGTTGACCACCAGCATTACGCTTTCCATTTTTAAGTTCGGAATAGAGTAAGTTCAGAATAGAATTGAATTTATATACCGCCCTGGTTTCACACTTTCCCAATCTTACATTTGGTTTGCCACATCTCCACATGAATTTGCATTTTTCAGAAAACAAAACAAAAACTCTTCTCACAAATTTGCTGTGTTACTCCTCCTCATATCATCCTTCGCCAACCTCAAACCTTCAGGGTGTTTGGACTACAAATCCCATCAGTCCTAGCCAGTGCTTGATGGGGATGATGGGAGTTGTGCTCTAAAGTTGGAGACACCAACTGTACAGTCTCTACCATGTTGCTGATGGCAGGCACAAGAGAGTAGCAATAGCAGGGATTGCCTTCCCTAATCGAGTGCATGTTGTATGCACTGTAAGGACATAAGATGAGCTTGCTGGATCAGGCAAATGGCTCATCCAGTCCGGTTCTCACAGTGGCCAACCAGATGCCTGTGGGAAGCTGGCAAGCTGGATTCAGAAGGTGGTGGGCTCTCTTCCACTGGAGGTTTTTAAGGAGAGGTTGGATGGCCAACTGTCAGGGACTCTTTAGCTGCCATTCTGATATTGCAGGGGATTGGATGAGATGACATGTTGCGTCCCTTCCAACACTACAGTTCTATGATTCTATGGACCCAAGCACATGAGCCCTCTCCCCTCCTGTGGTTTCAAGGTGACCTTTAAAGCCCTAAACGGCCTTGGTCCAGTATACCTGAAGGAGTGTTTCCACCCCCATCGTTCAGGCCGGACATTGAGGTCCAGTGCTAAGGGCCTTCTGGCGGTTCCCTCGCTGTGAGAAGCCAAGTTACAGGGAACCAGGCAGAGGGCCTTCTTGGTGGTGGCACCCACCCTGTAGAACGCCCTCCCACCAGATGTCAAAGAGAAAAACAACTACCAGACTTTTAGAAGACATTTGAATGCAGCCCTGTTTAGGGAAGCTTTTAATGTTTAATAGATTATTGTATTTTAACATTCTGTGGAAGCCACCCAGAGTGGCTGGGGAATAAATAAATAAATAAATATTATTATTATTAGCAACTGGTATTCAGAAGCATCGCTGCCTCCAACCGTGAGTGCAGATCTTCATCATGGCCAGTAGCCAGTGAGAACCCTCTCTTCCACAAATTTGTCCAACTTTTTTTTTATAGCCACCCAAGTTGGTGGCCATCACTGCCTCATGTGGGAGTGAGTTGTACACATGACTGAACATATCCCACAGCAGAGGAAGCTGTCTCCTTCTCCCTAGGGCTCATTGTACACAGCCCCAGCGTGCAAAGACAACTCGCCTGGGGCATTTGTGCAACTGAATTGCCTTCCGCTGGTTAACACAACGTCCATTGGATCCAGGACCGGTGCTAGGGATTTTGGCGCCCTAGGCGAGGGGGCAGGCCACGTGATGTCATTGCGCATGATGTACGGTGGCCCGCCCCCTGCCCGGCCGGGCGCCCCGCGCCGCCGCGGTTTTTGCCGCTGGTTGGGGCGGCACCGGGCGGCGGCGGGGGGCGAGGGGCAGGCTGGCCAGCGCCCCCTCCATTTTGGCGCCCTAGGCAGTTGCCTAGTTCGCCTTAATGGATGCGCCGGCCCTGATTGGATCAGTCCATTTTGAGACTCGACGAGTGAGCTTGAAACCGCAACATATAATGGCAACGTTGGCAAGGCTTCTGAAAGCGCCACCTCGTCAGTGTGGGATGTATAACACTGGTGCAGTCAATCACAACATTCCTAGAGTGTACACAAAGGGGCCTTGGTCCTCCAGGTAGAGTTTCCTGTGCCAAGGCTGAAATCACTTCCTTTGTGTGACCAGAAGTGGGAGTGGCCTTACCTGTAGCTATTCAAAGATACAGGTGAGCTGCTACTCTCCCTCTCTTCCCACCAGGACTCCGAGGATGCAACATCTCAGGAGATGCTCTCTTGGCTTCCAGCCAAGAGAGGCCCACATGGAGCCTTTCTCCCTTAAGGAGAATCTCCACATGTAAATACATTTAATCTAAGCTAGCCTGCCTTTCTGAGACTGTAGAAGCTTGAAATGACTGTGAGTAAAACCTTTATACTTTTATAAGCTTATGTGTCGTGTATTTTCTTTTAAGAGGGAACCAGGGGAAATATGTGCCAGGATCTGCCTTATTCTAGAAGTTCATAGGAACTTAAACGCCACGCTTTGCTGCGCTTTATTGGGGATGAGAAACTCTGCTAGTTTGGAGCTTGTTAGCACAAGCTGGGATAGGAAATATTAATCAATATTCCCTCATCCACATTCCCTCTCATCTCCCACAAAGGGTTATGGGCCCAGAACTGCGTATTTTGTGTATTTTTAAAGGATTGCTTTGGATTGTGATTTTTGGCAGAGTAGAATTTTTCTGTTTGTACTTCCTGGTAAGCACATGGTCTTTTGTTCTCCATTGTGCTGTGAAAGGGGGATTAGCGACCCCTCCCCTCCCTCAGAGCTCACAGACCTCAGAGGCAGTGAAGATTAGTTTGCATTTTGAGATTTTTAAGTTTTGATTTTTGAATTTTAGCCATTTTTGGGAATTTTGAAAATTTTTTAAATTTTTGAGGATTAAGATGGCAAGCTCAGGTTTTGATAGTGAAGCAAGATCAAGCTTTATGCTGCTGAATGATCGTAATTTTGTGCAATGGAAGCAGCGCCTTTTAGTGCATCTTGGTGCAAAACAAGTGCTTAAAGCGGTGAAAGATCCCAAACCTGATTTTGCTGATTTAACCAAGAAAGCAGATTGGGAAAGGCAAGATGCAGAAGCTAAACACATAATTTTGAGCAGTTTGAAAGATGAGCATTTATCTCTGATTGACTATGAAAGTGATGCATCTCAGATTCTAAAAGATATTGAGAGGGTTTATGCACAATCATCAGAGAACTCTTATAGACATTTATTGGATAAACTGCTGAAGTTAAAGATGAATTCCAGAGAACAATTTACAGGGCATTTTAAGGACTTTAATGAAATTGTTCAAAGGATTGCCCTAACTCCCAGAGCTTTTGATGATGCAACCAAAGTGACTTTTATGCTGGCATCATTAGGAAAAGAATTTACTTCATTTAAGAGTATAATGGATCACACCAGAGATTTGACTTTTAATGAACTAGTAAATCACTTAAGAGAGGAATGCAGAGATTACCTTGATTCTCCACAAAGGAATCCAAGGAGGGACACAAGTTATGTTTCTAAGCAATTTCCCAAGTCTAAGGAAGTGTCCAAAGATATAATATGCCATAACTGCAATTTAAAAGGGCACATTGCAAGGAGTTGCCAGAAGCCCAAGAATAAGTCCCGCCCCTTTCAACCAAAAGGTGAAAAGAAGGGGGGTCACGAGCGTACATTTCTACTGCAAGAAAAGAGTTTAAATGTGCAAAGAAATGAAAGGAAAAGTGACCAATTTATTTTAGATTCGGGAGCTACAAGCCATTTTGCGCATAAAAGAGAATATTTCAGAGAAATTAATGATAGTGAATGGACTGAAATCCAGATTGCTGATGGAAATGTTCTAAAATCACAAGGTGCAGGTTCAATGCGTTTGAAATTCAAGGTGAACAATGAATCTCTTGAAACAACTGTGCCTAATGTTCAATATGTCCCAGAATTGAATTGTAACTTGCTTAGTGTGTCTGCTTTAGACAAGAAAGGTTTCAAGGTTACATTTGCCAATGGAGAATGCAATGTAACGAAAAATGATGAGGTTTATGCTCAAGGGAAACTAATCAATGGTGTTTATGAGATTAACGTTTCAGAAAACCAATCAGCACAAGTCGCCCAATCCAAGCAGAAGCATGAAGCAGATCTGGAGCTCTGGCATCGAAGACTGGGTCACCGGGATATCAGAGTCATCCAGGAACTGCAGAATGGAGATCTTGTGAGAGGTCTACAGGTAAACAAAAGTAACACACCCACACCAAAGTGTATAACTTGTGTAAGTGAAAAAGGAGTCAAACCTTCTTTCCCACGTTGTGCAGAAAAGAGAAGCACAAAAGTTCTGGACATTGTGTACACTGATTTAGCTGGACCTATGAATATACCTTCTTTAGGAGGAAATAGGTATATTCTTATCTTTTTGGATGATTATTCAAAGTTTTGTGTGGGATACCTTCTCAAAGAGAAGAGTGAAACAGTGGAATTGTTCAAGCAATACGTAAGCATGGTCAAGAACAAATTCCGGCGAGCACCCACCACCCTAATGTCTGATAATGGTGGGGAGTTTTGCTCACGTGAAATGGAAGCCTTCATGGCTCAGGAAGGCATAGCACATGTGACCACAGTTAGCTACACACCTCAACAGAACTCTATTGCTGAGAGGAAATTTAGGTCCATCCTAGAGATGACAAGGTGTATGCTAAAAGGATCCAACTTGTCAAAGAAACTTTGGGGCGAGGCAGCAAATACTGCGATTTATATACAGAATAGGCTGCCAACAAAAGGCACAGAGCGCACGCCATTTGAACTTTGGCATGGAAGAGCCCCAAATTTGTCACACATACGTGTATTTGGAAGTATGTGCTATTACCACGTGCCCAAGGAGCACAGACACAAACTTGACTCCAGAGCAAAGCCTGGTATCCTAGTTGGATATGCCTCTGGAGGAAAAGGCTACAGAGTTGTGGACTTACAAACAGGGAAAACAAGTTCACATCACGTGATTCATTTTGAGGAGTATGAAAAGGCTGACACAAGGAACACAGCAATTGACTGTTCCAATGAGCCAGCAACAGAGGAGTTTGTAAGTTTTCCTTTTGAAGCCATACCAGAAACTAATCCACCTCCTAGTATTGTACCTCCTAGTGTTGTAGCACCCCCTACAGATGACACCCCAGAAGACGCGGAGGACCAGATGTCAGAAGGCTCCAGAGACGAAGAGGACCCGTATGCAGGGATGCCGCCATTGGAAGGAGATGAGGAAGCTGATGCGGTTCAACAAGAGCCAGAGGTCAGACGTTCCTCCAGGTCCAACAGAGGCGTTCCACCACTACGACTGTCCTACTTTGCAGGGTCGGCGCCACCACAGGAACCTTCCACGTGGGAACAGGTTCAACGGTTGCCAGCTGCTGAGGCCAGTCTCTGGAAGCAAGCCGCGCAGGAAGAGATGGATGCACTGCATCGCAACAAGACCTGGACCCTGACAGAGCTACCTCCTGGTAAGAAGGCAATTGGGTCCAAGTGGGTGTTCAAGCTTAAGAAGGGGTCAGAAGGGGAGGTGCAACGCTACAAAGCTAGGCTTGTAGCACAAGGATTTTCACAACAGTATGGCGAAGACTATGATCAAGTATTTGCGCCTACAGTGCGATACAGCAGTGTTAGATTACTTCTAAGTATTGCAGCATCTAAAGGCCTATCAGTCCGTCATGTCGACATAGCAACAGCTTTTCTTCATGGGACGATTTCTGAACAGATTTATATGAAGCAGCCCAAAGGCTTTATCAAGCAAAATGAGGCACATCTTGTATGTAAACTTCAGAAAGGAATTTACGGTTTGAAACAAGCTGCAAGAGCATGGAACCAGAAATTACATGAAATGCTGGTTCAGCTTGGGTACAAGCAGTCAACAGCTGACAAGTGCCTGTACACTAAGAACAGAAATGGACAATTCTCTTACATTCTGGCTTTTGTCGATGATTTATTAATATCAACGTCCAATGACAGAGACTATAAAGACATAGTCAGACATCTCAACAAAGAGGTGGAAGTAAAGGAATTGGGACTTGTCCAGTATTACTTGGGAATTCAAATTGAGAGAGAAGAAGACGGCTCATTTCTTCTCAGCCAGAAGCAGAAGATAATAGAACTGATAGAAAGCATGCAGATGCAAGGTGCACACCCTGTCGCGACACCCATGGCCACAGATTTTCTAAAGAATCAACAAGATTCGAAGCTGCTGCCAGACAACAGCGAATACAGGTCAGCGATTGGTAAACTTTTGTATTTGGTTACTACCAGCAGACCTGACATAGCAAGTGCAGTGGGGATCCTAAGCAGAAAAGTGAGTTCTCCCACTGAACATGACTTGGGTGGGGTCAAGAGGGTGGTGCGTTACCTCAAGGGTACAATGAATTGTAAATTAAGATTGCCAGCTGTAAGGGACCCTAAGTTGGTTGGGTACAGTGATGCAGATTGGGCTGGGGATAAGGCGGATTACAAATCCACAAGTGGTTATGTTTTTATGTTTGGAAATGCACCTATCATTTGGGGCAGTTATAAACAGAAATGTGTAGCCTTATCGTCCACAGAGAGTGAATATATTTCAGCTTCGGAAGCATGCAGAGAGATCATCTGGCTGGATCAACTCCTGACAGACTTTGGTTTGCCGAGAAAAGGACCTGTCAGCTTGATGGAGGACAATCAAGGCTGCCTGCAGCTAGCGCAAACCGAAAAGTTCCTTGCACGTTCAAAACACATTGGGGTCAGGTATCACTTCATTCGCCAGATGATCCAAGATGGACTAGTAGAAATGTCCTACTGTAGTACACAGGAGATGACTGCGGACATTCTCACGAAACCCTTGCCACGAGAGAGTTTCCAGAACCTACGTGTCAAGCTGGGACTCTGGGTGGTTGAATAAAGTTGTTTTATGTTTGTTAAATGTTGTTCAGACTGAGAAGGGGTTTGTGGGATGTATAACACTGGTGCAGTCAATCACAACATTCCTAGAGTGTACACAAAGGGGCCTTGGTCCTCCAGGTAGAGTTTCCTGTGCCAAGGCTGAAATCACTTCCTTTGTGTGACCAGAAGTGGGAGTGGCCTTACCTGTAGCTATTCAAAGATACAGGTGAGCTGCTACTCTCCCTCTCTTCCCACCAGGACTCCGAGGATGCAACATCTCAGGAGATGCTCTCTTGGCTTCCAGCCAAGAGAGGCCCACATGGAGCCTTTCTCCCTTAAGGAGAATCTCCACATGTAAATACATTTAATCTAAGCTAGCCTGCCTTTCTGAGACTGTAGAAGCTTGAAATGACTGTGAGTAAAACCTTTATACTTTTATAAGCTTATGTGTCGTGTATTTTCTTTTAAGAGGGAACCAGGGGAAATATGTGCCAGGATCTGCCTTATTCTAGAAGTTCATAGGAACTTAAACGCCACGCTTTGCTGCGCTTTATTGGGGATGAGAAACTCTGCTAGTTTGGAGCTTGTTAGCACAAGCTGGGATAGGAAATATTAATCAATATTCCCTCATCCACATTCCCTCTCATCTCCCACAGTCAGGAATGGCATCTGCCAAGCAGCATCATGCACATAATGCCTGGTTAGCATTGACAATTCCTCTGTGATTTACTCTCTTTGTAATGTATGGGTGGCAGGACGCCACGCCAAAGGAAGGGGAATCGCTCATCTGCCTGGAATATCAAGTGGAAGAGATAACACGCTCGGCTGAGCTGGCTGGCTCTGCATGAATTCTGATGCAAACGCCTCTTGGAACGTCTCCCGTGAAACAATGGAATGAAACCAGAAAGAAAGGATGATTCCCGGAGAAGGAGAATCTGCCAGCACCCCAAGGCTTCTGGGAAAGACGGAGGTACTAGGAAGTAGAATCCGTACCCTTCAGCGAGGAAATCTACTAGGCATGGTCTGATGTGGCGTTAAAAAGGCAAAGCTCACTTGGAGTATTCCCTTTGGGCAGAAAATAAAAAGAGCTGTGCTGAATCTTCATCAATCCTTACGGTCTGGTCTTGTAATTTTCAAGAGTAGCAGTGGTCGCCAAGACCACATAACACCGGTCCTGAGAGACCTGCATTGGCTCCCAGTATGTTTCTGAGCACAATGCAAAGTGTTGGTGCTGACCTTGAAAGCCCTAAATGGCCTTGGCCCAGTATACCTGAAGGAGCATCTTCACCCATCGTTCAGTCCAGACAATGAGGTCCAGCTCCGAGGGCTTTCTGGTGGTTCCCTACTTGTGAGAAGTGAGGTTACATGGAACCAGACAAAGGGCCTTCTCGGTAGTGGCGCCCGCCCTGTGGAACGCCCTCCCATCAGATGTCAAGGAAATACAGTGGTACCTTGGTTTACAAACTTAATCTGTTCCGGAAGTCTGTTCTTAAACCAAAGCGTCCTTAAACCAAGGCGTGCTTTCCCATAGCTGCGGGGGACTCAGTTTACAAATGGAAAACATGTTCTTATTCCTCTTCTATCTCTGAGCTGTGACCCTCTGCAAACCACCGTTGTAAATCTATACTGTCCTCCTTTTCTCAGAGAAGGGGGAGGCTCTCTCCACCATTCCTCCTCCGATGTCCGGTCCCTGGTCTGGTTGATTGGTTCAACCAAGTGGTTTGGTTATCCAGATCCTTTTTGCTCTTAAGACTTAAATAAATGTAACGTTTCCCCACTTCAAGTTGTGTCTTGAGTCTTCTTCAAAGGTGTGATAGCAAGCTGAAATTCCTACCAGAACGGGCCAGGACACTCCAATCTTGGACTGATGTTGTCTTGGTGGCCCTGATGGATGGACTGTGCTGGGAGACAGGCAGAGGACTCATGGCCCTACTGGTTCTCCCAGACCTCTCATCAACCATAGTATCCTTCTTGGCTGCCCCAGGTGGGTAGGATTGTAGAAAACCATGTTTCAGAGGAGCCACTCCTCCCTGGAATATTAGTCCAGAGGATGGTGCTGTGAGATGACTATTCCATGTGAAACTCCTAGGTGAGCCCATTGAGATGCCATCTGAAAATATGCCCAGGAGCAGGGAAGGATAGGATCCCTTGTTCATTGGGGGTCTTTTCTGGCCAGACTTTGTTGATTGGGTTAATTGGTTCAAATATGGTCAATTTGGTTCCTGCAGATCCTCTTTATTGTTATCTGCGATATTTTAATAAATAAAACCTTTTCCCATTTTATTATTGTGTCTTGAGTCTTCCTACCGGTGTGATGGCAAGAAACCCTGAAGTCATGTTAATCAGGGCCATTTTACTGTGACGTTGCATCTTAATTATTTTAAAATAAATAAAGCTGAAATGGTGGAGGGGAACACATTGGCAGGAACTGCTGTTAGCCCAATTGCATGCAGATTGCCAACACTTCACCCACAAGGAACCACAAATATTTCACATAATGCTAAGTTTCAAGGACTGGCCAAGCTCCTGGTTAGCCTTGAGCTGAGATGCCCCCCCCTCCGGAAATTAAAGCTCTGCTCTCTTCCATTACACTGCAAGGCCAAGGTGTTTCTGTTGAGCAGACTGCTCCCCTCTCCATATCTGCAGAAAGTCAGGTGGGGGAGGGGAAAGATTTTGTCTCTCCCCACAACTGCTGAATAATATTCAGCATTGTCCTTGTTCAAACTTACCTGCCTTGAAGTACCAAGGCAGGTTCCCCCCCGCCGCCCCCCGCCTGCGTCGTTTCCTCAATGAAGTGTCAAGAAGAGATTTGCAATCCTTTTTTTGCACTGACCCCCATAAATCTCATATGCGCCATATGAATTATGCTGCTTTAAAGAGTCACAAAGGACCACTTTGCACTTTGCATTATTCAGGCTCTTGTGGGAGATGACAAACTCACTGAAGAACTTCCTGGACTGGGTCCAAAACAGAACTGGATACCAAGCCTTTTGAAGAATGGTTGAGGGACTTGGGGATGTTCAGCATGGAGAATAAGAGACTGAGAGATGACATGAGAGCCCTTTTCAAATCTCCGAAGGGCTGCCCCATGGAAGATGGAGCAAGCTTGCTTTCTGCTGCTCCCGAGGTTAGGACCTAAACCAATGGATTCAAATGACAAGGAAGGAGATTGCGACCAAATATAAGGAAGGACTTGGAAGGTGGTAGACCTTGGAAGGTGGTCGACTCTCTTTCACTGAAGGTTTTTAAGCAGAGGTTGGATGGCTACCTGTCAGAGTAGTCTCCATTTCAGGGGGATGGACTAGATCCTTGGGGTAACTTCCAACTCTACAGTAAAAGGTAAAGGTAAAGGGACCCCTGACCATTAGGTCCAGTCGTGTCCGACTCTGGGATTGCGGTGCTCATCTCGCTTTATTGGCCGAGAGCCAGCGTACAGCTTCCGGGTCATGTGGCCAGCATGACAAAGCCGCTTCTGGCGAACCAGAGCAGCGCACGGAAACGCCGTTTACCTTCCCGCCAGAGCGGTACCTATTTATCTACTTGCACTTTGACGTGCTTTCGAACTGCCAGGTTGGCAGGAGCTGGGACCGAGCAACGGGAGCTCACCCCATCGTGGGGATTCGAACTGCCGACCTTCTGATCAGCAAGCCCTAGGCTCTGTGGTTTAACCCACAGCGCCACCTGGGTCCCTTCCAACTCTACAACTGGATAGCAATTCAGAGAAACCAAGGCACCGCTAGCTTATTTGTTTCCTTATTCGCTATAGACTACGGTCAGTACTCTGAAGCTGGTGGAGCTTCTCAAACTTTCATAGAATCATAGAATCCTAGAGTTGGAAGAGACCCCAAGGGCCATCCAGTCCAACCCCCTGCCAAGCAGGAAACACCATCAAAGCATTCCTGACAGGTGGCTGTCAAGCCTCTGCTTAAAGACCTCCAAAGAAGGAGACTCCACCACACTCCTTGGCAGCAAATTCCACTGTCAAACAGCTCTTACTGTCAGGAAGTTCCATTGGACATACAGTATCAGATGAACTTGTTCATCTTTGCTTCTACCACTTGGCGAATGAAGACTGCTTCACTGCTTTAATTGATTAATTCCATTGATGCTCCACCTCTGGGTCCAGCTCAGGCCAAGAAGTGCTCTGAGGAAAGTGGTGAAAGGTGAGATCCCCATCTACTGAAGGATTTACCTGCAGACTGCCAGCCATTAATGCTACACAAATCAGTACTCACAACTGTACAGCCAGCCAATCCCAGGGGTTGATTTCACCATATGAATATTAGCAAGAAACTATAAGAAGCTGCTTTTTTTTTTAAAAAAAAAAAACAATTTAATGAACAGGAATTATCAATAACTCAATGGTGTTACACCATCTCAGAACCCATGATAACAGTATAATTAGATTTGAGAAAATCAAAAGGGGTAGATGAAAAAGTGCAATTAGTCTGATAAAAACTAGGAATGTTGGAGAGTGCAACGGACTGGATTAAAGGGAGAAGGAAAGGTTAATTGGGAGCAAGAATGGAAGGAAAACTATTAGCAAGGAGTTGGAGCTGTTCAAAACAGTGCTGTGGTCAGAGGCAGCCTTTATGTAGATTGGGAAATGCTAAAGACACCCAAACGTCAACACCCATTGAGAGAATAAACTGAGGATGTCTAGTAGAGTGAAACATCTGTTCTTCCCAACACAGGAAAGGGCCTTTAACAGAACAGAAGAAGAGATGAGCATGCCTGTAACTGGATCAGACCAAAGGACTGTCTAGTCCAGCATCCTTTTCCAAAGCGGCCAACCAAACATCTCAGTGGTGTGCCTGCAAACAGGAATAATGATAATAATAATAATAATAATAATAATAATAATAATAATAATAATAATAATAATTTATTTATACCCCGCCCATCTGGCTGGGCTTCCAACAGAATATTAAAATACAATAGTCTATGAAACATTAAAAGCTTCCCTAAACAGGGCTGCCTTCAGATGTCTTCTAAAAGTCTGGTAGTTGTTGTTCTCTATGACATCTGGTGGGAGGGCGTTCCACAGGGTGGGTGCCACTACCGAGAAGGCCCTCTGCCTGGTTCCCTGTAACTTGGCTTCTCGCAGGGAGGGAACCGCCAGAAGGCCCTCGGAGCTGGACCTCAGTGTCTGGGCAGAACGATGGGGGTGGAGACGCTCCTTCAGGTATACTGGACCGAAGCCATTTAGGGCTTTAAAGATGGATGGCCATCTAGTAGCCATTGATCGGCTCATCCCCTTTTGACTAATTGGCCCAACTCTCTTTTAAAATCATTGAGGTGGCAGCCTGTTCCATAGCTTAGGTACGTGATATGTGAAGAAGCACTTTCTTTGGTCTGTTCTGAGCCTTCCAACATTCAGCTACGTTGGATCACTCCAAGCTCTAGCATGATGTCTATTGAGTCACTCGTTCACCTTGATCATTTTTGCTGCTCTTTCCTGAACCTTTCCCACCTCCGCAATAGCCTTTTTTGGAGTTGATTCGACCACAACTGTGCACAAATGAGGTTGCAACATAGACTTGAACAATGGCCTTATGATATTAGCAGTTTTCTTTTGAAATACCAGGCAAGCATTGTTCGGCAAATCCACCACGGAAGGTCATAAAAGCTGTTGACCTATTGGGAGAGAGGACAGAACAGGAGAGCAAAGTCTTTATTAGGGCCAACCAAAATGTCACAAAGCGAGGAGCAAACTTTTCGAGTCCTTTAGAACTTTTCTTCAGGCTGGCTATTGAGTTTCAAAAAGCAGGTGAGGAAATAGGGCGTGACGTTAAAGCCCCCAAGTCTGCTGTTTGTAACAGTTTTAGGATGGAGTGTAGGGAGGGCTGTGCAGATTTAATTAGATTAGCCTCTGCTAGGTGCTAAAGAGATTTCCGGTTCCACCAAGGGCTACTGGAATTAAGAAGAAGCAGTAATGGAATTGCAATATGCAGTCTGGCAGCTAGTTCTCCAGGAGATGCTGAGCAGAGTTTAGCAGAAAAAGAAGTATTTCAGGGCCAACAAAGAAATTGAAGGTGTACACCTTTTAAACTACTGAGCCTAGGGCTTGCTAGAGCCAGTGTGGTGTAGTGGTTAAGAGCGGTGGACTCGTAATCTGGTGAACCGGGTTCGCGTCTCCGCTCCTCCACATGCAGCTGCTGGGTGACCTTGGGCTAGTCCCACTTCTCTGAAGTCTCTCAGCCCCACTCACCTCACAGAGTGTTTGTTGTGGGGGAGGAAGGGAAAGGAGAATGTGAGCCACTTTGAGACTCCTTCGGGTAGTGATAAAGAAGGATATCAGATCCAAACTCTTCTTCTTCTTCTTCTTGCTGATCAGGTCGGCGGTTCGAATCCCCACAACGGGGTGAGCTCCCATTGCTCGGTCCCAGCTCCTGCCAACCTAGCAGTTTGAAAGCACATCAAAGTGCAAGTAGATAAATAGGTAGAATTAGCGGATTGGAGATCAAAGATAAGAAAATATATGACAATGGCAAAATTAACAATGATAATAAGAGGGGACTCTATCCAAAGATTTAAGAAAGAATGGGGTTGTGTAGAAGTTTATTTGGAAAAATACGGAATGGAAAATTAATGTATTGCTGATATAGTTTTCACACGCAAGGATATAAGATAACATTAGTAAAGATGTATGTATGTATAAAGTAGATAACGCAACAGAAAAAGTCAATATAAGTTCAAATAAGATCACACATGAGTGAGGGAAGTTGGGGGAAGGGAGGGGGAGAAGGGAGGGTGGATAGGGGACTAGAAGGATGTATTTAAAGATGGATTAATGTAAATTAAGAATGAGATGTCTTATAGAGTAATATAGATGACGAGCAATGTGTAATAGAGATTGTAAGTTTGTTATGTATTTTCCTTTGCGAAATAAAGAAAATTTATTTAGTGTGAAAAAAAGGGGAAAAAAGAAGAAAATGAATGACTGAGGATGACACCTTAATAAGATAATGGGAGTTTCTAAGTGGAAAACAACTCCAAAATATGGTGTATCCAACTGGAAACCCACAAGCTCCTCATGCAGTGCTTTAGCCAATCATATTGCATAAATGATAGGGGCGCGAGGACTGCATGTATTTACCCGATAGAAGAAGGGTATTATAAGAAGAGCCTCAGGGCATGTACCATTGTCAGGCCATGCTTGTGGCAATAGCCTGGTGGCTGACCATTCGGCGCTGTCTTAATGATTGATAAATCTCTGCTGAGCCAACCTGTTGTGTACCTGACTCCACTATCCTTAGAGGCTTTCGGCAGTCTGCTCCAAGGAAGGGGACCTAGGAATTTTCCTAACAACCTCCAGCTATTTCCAAACAGTGCTTTGATATTCCTAATCTATCACAGTCACTCTGCAAATTACACGCCAGAAGGAACATTACACTTTCTTTCTTTTTTTTAATAAAAAAGAGAGACTATGCTACGAGTGAATTAAATATGCTTCTCCTGATTGTTATACTCCCTCCGTCAAATCAAGGAGCCGCAGTCACTCACCGTATGAATTGTTCCTCATTTTCTTTTTTTATATTTAATGTGCAATGCGCGGCGTATGAATGAATCTTCTCTCTCCGCTCAGCATAAAAGGGAACAGCGGGGGCATGTTTAGATAGCGTGCAGCAGTTTAGGACTTAGCCTCCGTGTTCAACACTAGCAGCCCCGCTTTCCTTCCAATTAGAAAGCTATCTGCAGAGCTCTGCTGCTCACCTCCTGAACCCCCTGCGAAAGTTCTGCAAAGGAGATCTTTGTACAGGCGTTTTAATCCACCGAGGCATGAGCTCAGCTCTAATTCTGCAGAGCGGCTCAAATTCGAGCAGAAATTCAGATCTCGTGGCCTGCGTCGTGGCAACTCATAAAGCGCCCCTTCGCTTAAAATGCGGGATTCATAGCTAAAGTGTGTGGTATGGAAGCTGCACTTCTCGGGATAGGATTGTGCTGCGAAGAATTATCGAAACAGCAGAGAGTATTATTGGCTGTTCACGCTCTACATTAGAACGTATCTATACCATCAGGTGCCACAGAAAGGCATTAGATCTATCAAGAGACCCATCACACCCTGGTCACATTTTCTTTGAGCTTCTGCCATCGGGACGGAGATACAGAACAATGAAGGCGAGAACGAGCCGTCTCAAGAACAGTTTCTTTCCTAGAGCAATTTTGGCCTTAAATGGAAACTCTGGACTCTGAAGTCATCTTATTTTATTTGTTAGATTGTTCTGTATTGTATTGTGTTTATCAGTATTTTTAAATTATGTGGAACGCCTTATTTGAGTTGATATAGCAACCGAGGAATTTCGTTGTTCCCACAAGGGGACAATGACAATAAATATTCTATTCTATTCTATTCTATTCTATTCTATTCTATTCTATTCTATTCTATTCTGTTCTGTTCTGTTCTGTTCTGTTCTAAAGGAGATTCTTGGCCAGTGGTTTCCAAAGGGGGCAGTTCTGCCCCCTGGAGGTGGTGAAATTATCTAGGGGGGCACTAAGAGGCAAGAGGGTGGGAGGGGGCACTGGGGGGTGTAAATGGTTGTCAGCTTCTGAAAAGCTGGGATCAACTGGAAAAAAGGTTGGTAAAAACTGGACCATCCTCTTCAGTTTTGTTGAATCGATTAAATGCAATTGTTGTTAAATTAAACTTGTATACCACTCCTAGAAGCTGTCAGTATGCAACAACAATCACACGCCAGAAAATGGCTTCAACTCTACTGCTAAGCCAGAGGAGGTAGCCAATGGGTCTCTAACCTTCGGTGAGGTCACAGCAAACAAAAGTTTCAAAAAGATGGGAAGAAATACAGTGATGACCAGAAACAGCAATGCCCGCATATTACTAATTGGACTTGTTTTAATTAACTTTTGCAAATTGATTTATGATTACAACAAAATAATTAAAGAGAGTTAAAAAGAAGATAAAAGGAAACAGATTATTATGGTGGATATTAGTGAGGGACTTCCCCTGTATGTGAAGACAGGCACTGGTGGATTGAGCAGAAGAGACGAAGATTGGGTCCAACATTCAAGAAGGAGGTTTCTGCACGTGCTGTGGAGGGAAGAAGAAGAAGAAGATGAAGAAGATGATGATGATGAAGAAGTAGTCACACACACATTTCAAACCTTTATTAGGCATTTAGAAATAAAATCACAGTAAAAAAGAATCGCATACCGGTACAAATATTTTTTTAAAATACATACAAGAGGGCATCAGTAAACTGTATACACTAATTTTTATGCATGCATGTATAAAGTCCAAAATTTCTTCCTATTGAGCTGTTCCATGGGACACAGCTGCCAAGTACTCGGCTATTCCTGCCATCACTTTTGGTCAGTGTCTGACAAATAGAATCCAATCTTTCTGCTATGATGCGGTGTCAAGTCACCCAGAAGGGGGAACAGCATACGTTCACGCAGCTTACTGTGGAGGAAGAAGTAGTCATATACAAGTGCACATATGAAATGAAACACACAAAATGCTACATTGGTTTTTCATCTCTGGCTACGTTGGACTCAATAAAACCCAGGCAGGTACCTATTTATCTACTTGCACTTTGACATGCTTTCGAACTGCTAGGTTGGCAGGAGCTGGGACAGAGCAATGGGAGCTCACCCCATCGCGGGGATTCAAACTGCCGACCTTCTGATCAGCAAGAAGAAGAGTTTGGATTTGATATCCTGCTTTATCACTACCCAAAGGAGTCTCAAAGCGGCTCACATTCTCCTTTCCCTTCTTCCATCACAACAAACACTCTGTGAGGTGAGTGGGGCTGAGAGACTTCAGAGAAGTGTGACTAGCCCAAGGTCACCCAGCAGTTGCATGTGGAGGAGCAGAGACGCAAACCTGGTTCCCCAAATTACGAGTCTACCGCTCTTAACCACTACACCACACAGGCTCTCAGGGAGGGTCAGGTGAAGCAAATCCACACCGTGATCAACTCCTGCCCAGAAACCAATGTCCCCCCTGTGGAAGGATGTGTGGATCCAGAATTGGCCTCCACAGTCACTTACGGACTCACTGTTAAGACCGTGTTTATGGAAGACAATCTTATTTCGCTGCGAGTGATTGCCAAAGAAGACTGTCAGAAAGTTTTTGCTAATGTTGTCAGAATCTCCTTTCTTGCTACTTGACTCCATTTGTCTGAGTCCTCCCCTCCAGAGCAGTGGAAAGCAAGCTTGTTCCATCTTCCATGTGACAGCCCATTGGATATTTGAAGATGGCTCTCATATCTCCTCTCAGTCTCCTCTTCCCCTGGCTAAACACACCCAGCTCCTTCAACCGTTCCTCTTAAGGCTTGGTTTCCAGACACTTGTCTGGACAAGGGAAGATGATTGATGAGTCCCAAGAACATCTGGAGGGTGACAGCTACCCCATCGCTGCTTTAGACAAGGCTACGCCAGGTGGACGAATAGCCTGACTCAGCGTGAGGCAGCTTCTTCCAAGCTCCAGACTGCTGCTGTAATCCAACTGCCAGGCAGCTGTCAGATTTGGACAGCTGCTTGTCAGATGCCGCCACACACCCAGAACGACTGTGCGGCAAATCGTGAATTTGCTAACACAGCCGTTACGGAAAGCGGCCAAACGCGTGACTTCAAAAAGGGCACGTCTCAAACCACCACCACCCCATTCCCCCGTTCCCGGAAGGGCATCAGCACCCCCTCTTTTGGCTGCCAGTTTGGTTAGTCATGCTGGCAATCCAGACGGACTCTGTTGCTAACAAGGTTATCTTTGCTAAACACCTCTGCGTTATGCAATAAACACATACTTTCTGATTTAATGAATGATGTCTGGTTGGGGTACAGGCGACTGTGCCCATCAAGCAGGAGACAGCTCCTTTAATCTGCTCCGAAGCCACACACCTTCCGCTGGGGTTTGCTCTCCCTCTAATATTTTTTCCAAGATTACAGGAGCTGCTGAACATTTTTTTTCTGGCAGGTTTCATTGTTAAGGCTCCATTCTGAGTTGTTTTGTGTCTCTCTCTCTCTCTTTGCCTTTAATTTTTTCTCCTTTGGTTTCCCCTGCCTCTTTTTGTTCTTCTGTTTTCTGTATGATGTCGGGATAAAGGCATTACAGAAATTTGCCCCAAATGCATTTCCTAGCTTGCATCATTCTCCCACGGGCATCAATCCAGCCGTAACATTACAGCATATTCCATTCTCAGACCCAACAGGAGGGAGGAAGGGGGGAGACAGTGAGCGATCTTGGTATTTCTTCCCAATTCATATACATCTGTATCTATAGCCATAGATGGATAAAGATATATATTTGCAGGCGGTGTATTCTGGGATAGGAGGGCAGCCTCCAAAGAATGAAGAACAACAGTTCGCAAAAAGGTGGGAAGAAAGGAACAGAAGAACGAGAACATTGATTACTTTCATGTTCCAAAACTAGTTGCAGAAGCAGCAGCTCTCCCATGTCCTGATGGATACCAGTACAAAAACACCTGGAGTCCTGTGTCCGGTTCTAGGCACCAGCGCTTAAGAAGCACATTGGCAAGCTGGGACACATGCAGAGGAGGGCAACCAAGATGATCAAGGATCTGGAAGCCAAGTCTGATGAGGAACGGTTGATGGCGTTGGGAATGTTTATCTTGGGAAAGAGGAGACTGAAAAGAGATATGAGAGCTGCCTTCAAATACCTCGAGGGCTGTCATGTAGGAAATGGAGCAACTTTGTTTTCTCCTGCTCCAGAGGCTGGGACCCAAACCAATGGATTCCAGTGACAAGAAAGGAGATTCCAACTAACCATCAGGAAGAACTTTCTGGCAGTGGAATGGGCTCCCTCAGAAGGCTGCGGGCTCTCCTTCATGGGAAGTTTTAAAGCAGAGGTTGGATAGCTATCTGTCACTGATAATAATAATAATAATAATAATAATAATAATAATAATAATAATAACAACAACAATAACAATAACAATAACAATAACAATAACAATAATAATAATAAAAATTATTATTATTATTATTATTATTATTATTATTATTATTATTTATATCCTGCACATCTGGCTGGGCTTCCCCAGGCACTCTGGGCGGCTTCCAACAAAATATTAAAATACAATAATTCATCAAACATTAAAAGCTTCCCTAAACAGGGCTGCCTTCAGATGTCTCCTAAAAGTCTGGTAGTTGTTGTTCTCTTTGACATCTGGTGGGAGGGCGTTCCTCAGGGCAGGAGCCACTACAGAAGGCCCTCTGCCTGGTTCCCTGTAACTTGGCTTCTCGCAGCGATGGAACCGCCAGAAGGCCCTCAGCACTGGACCTCTTTGAATTGTGCTCGGAAACATACTGGGAGCCAATGTAGGTCTTTCAGGACCGGTGTTATGTGGTCTCGGTGGCCGCTCCCAGTCCAGTCTAGTTGCCCCATTCTGGATTAGTTGTAGTTTCCGGGTCACCTTCAAAGGTAGCCCCAAGTAGAGCACATTGCAGTAGTCCAAGCGGGAGATAACCAGAGCATGCACCATTCTGGTGAGACAGTCCATGGGCAGGGAGGGTCTCAGCCTGCGTACCAGATGGAGCTGGTAGACAGCCGCCCTGGACACAGAATTAACCTGCGCCTCCATGGACAGCTGTGAGTCCAAAATGTCTCTCAGGCTGCGCACCTGGTCCTTCAGGGGCACAGTTACCCCATTCAGGACCAGGGAGTCTTCCATACCTGCCCGCCTCCTGTCCCCCTTAAACAGTATTGAGCTGTGATTCCTTCATTGCAGGGACTAGATTACCCTTGGGGGTCTCTTCCAACTATTCTATGAATACTGAGCAGGCACCACAAATATAAACCATGCCGTATTAGAAATGTTCACATGTGATGTGAAAAAGACTTTTATGCTTCTTTAATGCTCCAGTCCCTTGTCTGCAGGACTTCAAAACTACTGTTTCGGGAGATTAAAATAATGCAGGAACTCTGGTGCCTGTCAAGCTTTGCAAGAGGCTGCTGAGATCTGTCAACTCTCAGCCTCCAGGCAGGAGTGGTTTTATGAGCCTATTAATTGTGTTAATTCTTTCAGATTCCTTCATCTTCCCCAACTGGAGCCTGGCCAGATCTGGAATGCATTGCCTGCCCAAATCCAGAACTGCTGGAAGTTGCAGATTCTTCCCTGCGTGCTTTATTCTACTTATCGCTCACGAATGCCAGCGTAAGCCTCTATTGTCTTTCCGGTTATATATAAAGTTCGGAATCGTAAGATAATTTGCAATGCACACTTTAAAAGCTATACCATGTGCATGTTTTAAACTGAAAAATGGTAAACCATGACTGGCTGCAATTTAACTCTGCACTGTAACTATTTGTGGAGAATTCACACACACACCTCTTTGTGTTTTATCATTGTTGTTGTTAAGTCGTTTAGTTGTGTCTGACTCTTCGTGACCCCATGGACCAGAGCACGCCAGGCACTGTTGTCTTTGTCCATGGAGTTTTCTTGGCAGGGATACTGGAGTGGCTTGCCAGTTCCTGCTCCAGGTGGATCACGTTTAGTCAAAACTCTCCACTATGACCTGTCCGTCTTGGGTGGCCCTGCACGGCATAGCTCATAGCTTCTCTGAGTTATTCAAGCTCCTTCGCCACGACAAGGCATTGATCCATGAAGCCAACAGAGAGAGAGTGCTGCGTGCCTTGTGCTTTTGTTACCTGCACAGGTAAGGTACGCCCACCTCTAGTCACATGCAAGGGAAGTATGTCCCAGGAATGTTGTATTTGACTGCTGCTTATGTATCATATCCCACATGTCTTCCAGAGGGCAGCCAGTTGGGGAAGGGCTGTGCTTGAGTGCCATAGAATGTGGGCAATTTGTCAATGTTCAATGTTTTACTATGTTTTTACACATGTTGGAAACCATCCAGAGTGGCTGGGGCAACCCAGCCAGAGGGATGGGGTAATAATAATAATAATAATAATAATAATAATAATAATAATAATGGAATAGGATGTCCCTATTTTAATCATTTTAATTCATGGTGCTGGAGGAGACTCTTGAGAGTCCCATGGACTGCAAGAAGATCAAACCTCTCCATTCTTAAGGAAATCAGCCCTGAGTGCTCACTGGAAGGACAGATCCTGAAGCTGAGGCTCCAATACTTTGGCCACCTCATGAGAAGAGAAGACTCCCTGGAGAAGACCCTGATGTTGGGAAAGATGGAGGGCACAAGGAGAAGGGGACGACAGAGGATGAGATGGTTGGACAGTGTTCTCGAAGCTACCAACATGAGTCTGACCAAACTGCGGGAGGCAGGGGAAGACAGGAGTGCCTAGTGTGCTCTGGTCCATGGGGTCCTGAAGAGTCGGGCACGACTAAACAACAAAATTTTAATCAGAGAAATGTTGGAGGATGTTGAAGTGGCTAATGTGGGGAGACTGGTGGTCTGGTAGTCTGGCCACCTCTGAAGGGCACCATGTTGATGTTGCCTACCTCTTCTTTAAGTCCTTGGCCAATGCTCTTGTGCTACAGATGCCCATCGACTTGCTAATTAGCCCAATTATGTGTGAGTGATCCACACTGCAGGCAGCTTCCCTGCGCGGTGCCAAGCAACTGCAACCCATCTGCGTCGCTCTGCATCTATCATCTGCCGGCCCAGGGCTCCCTTCTCCCTCCTTGTTTTGCCAGCGACTTGTCAGATGCAGAAGCAAGGCAAGTGACCTCAAAGCGAAGAGTCCTCCTTGCAGCAGCAGCAGCCCCTGGAGCTTTCCCTTCACCTCTTTCCCAAGGCCGCTTTGCTTTATGATCTCTGCTTTAAAGTCTGCAGAGGATGTCTATGGTGCTAACCTTTGTGATCTGCTCAATCAGGCTATTGACTTTAAAGAGGCTTTTGATCAGCTCTGGGGCAATGAGACACCAATCGGACTGGATTATTTTTGTCTGCGGTGCTGCTCTGGAGAACAGAAGGGAAAAAAGCCATTCTGCTTTGCAGTTTCCATTTGTTTCTCGACACACACAAAACCCCTACAGTGTCTGTAACCTGCAGTGCTTATGCCAGCTTTGATTTCTCAGGTCCCAAAGTAGGATTTTTATTTTATTTTTTTTTAGCCGAAGAATTTAGCCAGAGTCTGTTGGCAGTTTTTTCCTCCCCTAGAATGAATGCCCTCCAGTTCACCTTGTGATTCTTCCACTGTCCTATCTGGTTAATCTCCAAAACGCTTCCCCCATTTTCAGGGCTTCTAACAGGAGCTGAAAGTTCCCGATGGGAAAGTTTCATCTTATATTTGGGAGGGGACAGGGGCAGGCTCCTGGTGCCCTGCAGTTTAAACCCTCAAATACATAGAAGCATAGAACCACAGAACTGCAGAGTCGGGAGGTACCCCAAGGTCATCCATCCCACCCCCTGCGGTGCAGGAATCACAGCTAAATAACTGCCTCCAAACATTGACTCAGGATTCCCACGGCCTCCATAGGATTAGCAGGATTAGTAGATGGAGAGGAGAGGTAAGGCAGAGCATCATCTGCATACTGATGCGAGCTCAGCCCAATGAAGCTTCCACATGACTTCACAGAATCACAGAATCACAGAATCACAGAATCATAGAGTTGGAAGAGACCACAAGGGCCATCCAGTCCAACCCCCTGCCAAGCAGGAAACACCATCAAAGCATTCCTGACAGGTGGCTGTCAAGCCTCTGCTTAAAGACCTCCAAAGAAGGAGACTCCACCACACTCCTTGGCAGCAAATTCCATTGTCGAACAGCTCTTACTGTCAAGAAATTCTTCCTAATGTTTAGGTGGAATCTTCTTTCTTGTAGTTTGAATCCATTGCTCCGTGTCCGCTTCTCTGGAGCAGCAGAAAACAACCTTTCTCCCTCCTCTATATGACATCCTTTTATATATTTGAACATGGCTATCATATCACCCCTTAACCGTCTCTTCTCCAGGCTAAACATACCCAGCTCCCTAAGCCGTTCCTCATAAGGCATCGTTTCCAGGCCTTTGACCATTTTGGTTGCCCTCCTCTGGACACGTTCCAGCTTGTCAGTTTCCTTCTTGAACTGTGGTGCCCAGAACTGGACACAGTATTCCAGGTGGGGTCTGACCAGAGCGGAATACAGTGGTACTATTACTTCCCTTGATCTAGATGCTATACTCCTATTGATGCAGCCCAGAATTGCATTGGCTTTTTTAGCTGCTGCATCACACTGTTGACTCATGTCAAGTTTGTGGTCTACCAAGACTCCTAGATCCTTTTCACTTGTACTGCTCTCAAGCCAGGTATCACCCATCCTGTATTTGTGCCTTTCATTTTTTTTGCCCAAATGTAGTACTTTACATTTCTCCCTGTTAAAATTCATCCTGTTTGCCTTGGCCCAGTTCTCTAATCTGTTAAGGTCATTTTGAAGTGTGATCCTGTCCTCTGGGGTATTAGCCACCCCTCCCAATTTGGTGTCATCTGCAAACTTGATCAGGATGCCCTCAAGCCCATCATCCAAGTCATTGATAAAGATGTTGAATAAGACTGGGCCCAAGACAGAACCCTGTGGCACCCCACTAGTCACTTCTCTCCAGGATGAAGAGGAGCCATTGATGAGCACCCTTTGGGTTCGGTCAGTCAGCCAGTTACAAATCCACTGAATGGTAGCATTGTCTAGCCCGCATTTTACCAGCTTCTTTACAAGAATATCATGGGGCACCTTGTCAAAGGCCTTGCTGAAATCAAGATAGGCTACATCCACAGTGTTCCCTTCGTCTAACACAAGGACTTCTCCTTGTGTTTCCATGTAAACATAAAAAAAAAAAATCATGGACAATATACCGTAAATGTCTGAGACCCCCATGGCCATAGGGTGGAGCAGAGGGAAGGCAATAATAGCCGCAGAAACACCTTACCGCTGAGTCACCCTTTAGAGAAGAGGAAGAGGAAGAGGAATCATAGAATCATAGAGTTGGAAGAGACCACAAGGGCCATCCAGTCCAACCCCCTGCCCTCCTATAGGAAGAGGAAGAGGAAGAGGAAGAAGAAGAAGAGTTTGGATTTGATATCCCGCTTTATCACTACCCGAAGGAGTCTCAAAGCGGCTCACATTCTCCTTTCCCTTCCTCCCCCACAACAAACACTCTGTGAGGTGAGTGGGGCTGAGAGACTTCAGAGAAGTGTGACTAGCCCAAGGTCACCCAGCAGCTGCATGTGGAGGAGCGGGGAAGCGAACCCGGTTCACCAGATTACGAGTCTACCACTCTTAACCACTACACCACACTGGCTGTAAAAAAAGGTAAAGGACCCCTGGACAGTTAAGTCCAGTCAAAGGTGACTATGGGGTTGTGGCACTCATCTTGCTTTCAGGCCGAGGGAGCCAGCGTTTGTACACATACAGTTTTCCGGGTCATGTGGTCAGCAGTACTAAACCACTACTGGTGCACAGAGGACTGTGACGAGTGCCAGAGCGCACGAAAAAGCCGTTTACCTTCCTGCCACAGCGGTACCTATTTATCTACTTGCATTGGCATGCTTTCGAACTGCTAGGTTGGCAGAAGCTGGGACAGAGCAATGGGAGCTCACCCCGTTGCGGGGATTCGAACCGCCGACCTTCTGATCGGCAAGCCCTAGGCTCTGTGGTTTAACCCACAGCACCACCTGCGTCCCATATGGTATAGATATAGACAAAGGTAAAAACGTAAAGGACCCCTGGACAGTTATATCCAGTCAAAGGCAACTATGGGGTTGTGGCGCTCATCTCGCTTTCAGGAAGAGGGAGCCAGCGTTTGTCCACAGACAGCTTTCCGGGCCATCCCTTGCATGACTAAACCGTGATGGAAGCAGGAGTGCACGGAAACGCTATTTACCTTCCCGCCACAGCAGTACCTATTTATCTACTTGCACTGGCATGCTTTCGAACTGCTAGGTTGGCAGGAGCTGGGACAGAGCAACGGGAGCTCACCCCGTTGCGGGGATTCGAACTGCTGACCTTCTGATCAGCAAGCCCAAGAGGCTCATTGGTTTACACCACAGCACCACCCGCGTCCCCTTCGATATAGATAGTTTTAATTCTACCAATGCTTGCTTTTTAATGTTTGTTTTTCCTATCTTTTTAGTGTGGGAGTCCATTGCAGTGCCTGGAGACAGTTGGGTTGTGCCTCTACAGCAGTGACCAGAGGAGGAATGACCACTGGGAGGAGGGCAGAGAGAAGAAACGCCCTGGTGCATCTGCAGCAGCACAACCGGACGCCTTCATCTGCCCCGGCTGCAACAAAACATGTCTCTCCCGTATCGGTCTCTGCAGCCACAGCAGGCGCTGCAACTCTCCAACAGTTTGACTTCACCCCCAAAGACGCCCTCCTCCATTTTGTCCTGAAACAGAAGGATGCCATCAAAAACAATACAAATTGAATGCAAACCCAGCGCATGCCTCTAAGTCTTACAATCGATGGATGTTCAGCTTCACCAAAGATTCCACCTCTGCTACAGACATAGAAACTTGAGGTTCACTTTTAATGAGTTTCAACAGAATTGCACGCTGAAAACTTGTGACTGAACCGCGTACCATCTTGGCTTATAACCAAATCTTTCTTAGCCGCTGAAGGAGTGGCAATCATACTTGGATTCCGAGCCACTTTGCCCAAGGGAAGGGATGGCTAAAAATATCCTAAAAGCTTCTCCCACCCCCTTCCTAGCAGGCGTTCTAATTCTCAGGAGCCAAAGTTAATTCAGTCAGCGATTTTCCAGTCCCGCCACCAAGGATGTGGGGCTTGTTTGAACTCCTCAGGCAATTTGTTGAAGTGCCGTTTGATGGAAGTTTTTTCAAGATACACCCAACAAGTGTCTTAAATCTCAGAGTTCAAGGAGCTTCTCAAGACTGCCCATTAATTGCAAATTGGTACAAAGAAAAAAATTGAAATTATATCTCAGTCCTAATATATGGATTGACAACTATAAGATAGCAAGGATTACGGAGCAATGTCCGTGTTTTATTTTGTTTTTGGTTTAAATTCCGTATATTAAATGGATGGTGCAATTTGTGTGTCTGGACCCATCACGGCAAAAATTGAGTGAAGTCAGTTCAAAGTCATATTTAGGTCTGCTATCTTGAATCAAATGGCGTATGGCACCCAAAGACTACCACCCAAATCTTGGGAAGATTTGAGCTTAGTTTGGTGACAATATTGGAAGCACAATTTTGGAAGGATGTTAACAAGCTGGAATCATAGAATCATAGAATCCTAGAGTTGGAAGAGACCACAAGGGCCATCCAGTCCAACCCCCTGCCAAGCAGGAAACACCATCAAAGCATTCCTGACAGGTGGCTGTCAAGCCTCTGCTTAAAGACCTCCAAAGAAGGAGACTCCACCACCCTCCTTGGCAGCAAATTCCACTGTCAAACAGCTCTTACTGTCAGGAAGTTCTTCCTAATGTTTAGGTGGAATCTTCTTTCTTGTAGTTTGAATCCATTGCTCCGTGTCCTCTTCTCAGGAGCAGCAGAAAACAACCTTTCTCCCTCCTCTATATGACACCCTTTTATATATTTGAACATGGCTATCATATCACCCCTTAACCTTCTCTTCTCCAGGCTAAACATACCCAGCTCCCTAAGCCGTTCCTCATAAGGCATCGTTTCCAGGCCTTTGACCAGGTGTGCCGAGGAGGGCAACCAAGTTGATCAATGGTCTGGAAACTAAACCTTACGAGAAGTGATTGAAGGATCTGGGATCATTTAGCCTGGAAAAGAGAACAGCCTTTACCAAAGGTGTCATGGGTTTTGAAGATGCTCAAACTCAGGACGCAAGGGAGAAACATGCTAAGAGGAAGGCATGCTTGGCAAATCTACACCGTGATCAACTCCCACCCGGAAACCCATGTCCCCACTGTGGAAGGACGTGTGGATCCAGAATTGGTCTCCACAGTCACTTATGGACTCATTGTTAAAACCGTGTTCATGGAAGATCATCTTACTCAGCTATGAGTGATTGCCAAAGAAGAAGGAGAAGAAGAATGATAGCTATCTTCAAATATTTCAAGGGCTGTCACATGGAAGAGGGAGCAAGCCTGTTTTCTCCTGCTCTGGATGGTAGGACTTGAACCAATGGCTTCAAGTTACAAGAAAGCAGTTTCTGACTGAACACTGGAAAGTAAGAGCTATTTGACAGTGGAACAGACTCCCTCAGGGGGTAGTGGACTCTCCTTCCTTTTTAAGCAGATGTTGGATGGCCAGCTTTAGCTGAGATTCCTGGTTTGCAGGGGGTTGGACTAGATGACCTTCGGGTCCCTTCCAAATCTACAATTCTGTGATTCTGTGATTCTATCTCAAGAGGCCTCCGAATGCATACGAGACAAACAGACAAATGGAAAACCCATTTTAGGTCAAGCTGAGAGGCAGAGACTGACAGCCCTTCAGATATTTCAAGATCTCCAGGTTGGGGGAAATCAGCAACTTCCCATCCTCCAATGCACGCTCTTGCAGTTCTTGCCTGGTGCTGCAAATTGCCTGCTGTGCTCAGTTTCTTCATTTACTTTGCATTTACTGCTCTTCTCCACATTTACTTTGCGTTTAATGCTTTGCTCATAACTCTGGAACGCAACACAGTTTATGTCAACTTTGTACTTTGTTTTGCAGCCTCATTGTAATCTCATTTTATGCCGTTTCGGCTTTAATGCTTCAGTATTTTGTGCATCTCGAGTCTGCCTCTTCTTAAATTATTTAGCATTGCTTTTTGAATGCTTTTAATTCATGTGATCTCAATTAGCCTTCTTTCTGCTTAAATTCGTATCAACGGCACACCCTCTGACATCTCACACGCTGCAGAAACAGCGACATTACTAAGGACTTGGAATTGCCACCCCAAGGGTCACAACTTGTGGGGCAGGGATGTGGGGAGGGTGGAGAGTGGCCTCTCCAGCATTTTAATATGAAACTTGTTGTTGTTGTTTAGTCTTGTAGTCGTGTCCGACTCTTCGTGACCCCATGGACCAGAGAACGCCAGGCACTCCTGTCTCCCACTGCCTCCCGCAGTTTGGTCAGATTCATGTTAGTAGCTTCGAGAACACTGTCCAACCATCTCATCCTCTGTCGTCCCCTTCTCCTTGTGCCCTCCATCTTTCCCAACATCAGGGTCTTTTCCAGGGAGTCTTCTCTTCTCATGAGGTGGCCAAAGTCTTGGAGCCTCAGCTTCAGGATCTGTCCTTCCAGTGAGCACTCAGGGCTGATTTCCTTCAGAATGGAGAGTTTTCTTTTATCTGTCCCGAGTCTTCCAAAATTTAGCTTCATTGGCTATCCATGCGTTCCAGTGTTACAAGAGGGGGAGAAAAACTTTCTCTGCTTTCTCCATGCCACACATAGTTTCATAAACTTCCATCAAGCCACCTCTTCAAAGAATCCTGGGATTGTAGAGTCGGAAGGGACCTTGAGGATCATCTAGTCCAGGCATCCCCAAACTTTGGCCCTCCAGATGTTTTGGACTACAATTCCCATCATCCCTGACCACTGGTCCTGTTAGCTAGGGACGATGGGAATTGTAGTCCCAAAACATCTGGAGGGCCGAGTTTGGGGATGTCTGATCTATGCATCCCCAAACTCGGCCCTTCAGCTCTTTTGGGACTACAACTCCCATGATCCCTAGCTAACAGGACCAGTGGACAGGGATGATGGGAATTGTAGTCCCAAAACAGCTGGAGGGCCAACTTTGGGGATGCCTGATTTCTAGTCCAACCCACTGCAATGCAGGAATCAAAACTAAAGCATCCATGACAGATGTTTTAGTTCGCTCAGCACTCAGCGACTTACGACTGACTGCATGTAGAAAAATGGAAAGCATTTCTCTTGGATGCAAAGCAGAAGGTTTGCCTGGGTTGTTTGAAGTGCAATGGTCTTTTGATCCTTGTAAATCACAACTTGATCCTGCAGTCAGCAAGCGACCAAGATGCTTGTACAGACCGATCCAATCTTTGTATCATTATTTTTAATTTTTGCTTCCCACCCTCCCTGCTCCGCTCCATCTCGGAAAGTTCTGAATTGAGCATGATTGCTGCTCACCTTGAACCCGCTGAGAATAGGATGGGCCATAAATCAAAATCAAAAGCCGAAAGGGAACTCGGAACTTCCTCCGTAGGAAACGGGAGCTATCTTGCTACAAGCCAGTTGTGAGCCTGCTCTGGAATATCTAATGAGTTGACTCCAACGTCATTAAAATTCTCCCCACAAAAAAAGTTTGCATGGTATTAATTCCATTTCCTCCCCTTCCCCCCTGCAACTGTGACATTTATCGCTTTGCAAACAATTCTCAAACGATTTGAGAAATATTTTCGCTTTTGCCCAACGGAGAAGCATCCTTTTGCCTTTCATCCTGGAACAGATTTGTCTTCAAGCCTTCTAAGCAAGATCGAATCAATACTTTCTGCCGTGTATCAATACACCTCCTTCTTCAGCTCGCGGTAAAATACAGTCCCATTGCTCTAGGGCTGGCAGCTATGGACAGGAGGTTTGCCTGCCGGAAAATAAATCACATTACGTGTGGTTCCCCCCCCCCCCCTGTCCATGCACATGGCATTAAAGATTATGTGCGGCCGTTGTAAACGGACCAAATTCTCCTCTAGAATTGCCTCTTTGATCTACATTTAGTAATCTTCCTATTTGGGCCACGCTCTGATTGGCAAACCATGTTTGCCGGATGGATTTTGTCCTTGGAGTTATTTCTGTTTCATTATTTCCAACGTTGGAAACGACGCCGTGATGTCAATTTGCAAAAGTAAGATGAAAATGTTTAATAAAGATGCTTCTCTTGGCTCTGGCATTGGGAGGAAGGAGATAACTTCAGAAAGGAAGACTGGGGTTTGCGCGAGATATGATCCACCAGGAAATAGAGGCCTTAAATTTACAGAATTAGGCTTGCCAGATTAATGCTGCTTTCCAGCCAATTAATGATGTCCTATTTTAAGCCTTAAAATGTCATTTTCTATATATATAAAAACTGAGTGGAACTGATTTTGAAACCCACAGTTAACAATATTTCCAAAATCCAGGGACAGAAGGCTGTCCTTTCCTTGGAGACAGTTACAGGTAGATAGCTGTGTTGGTCTGTCATAGTCAAAACAAAATAAAAAAATTCCTTCCAGTAGCACCTTAGAGACCAACTAAGTTTGTTCTTGGTATGAGCTTTCGTGTGCATGCACACTTCTTCAGATACACCGAAACAGAAGTCACCAGACCCTTATATATAGTGAGAGGGTGGGGAGGGGTATTACTTAGAAGGGATAGGTGTGGTAAACCTGTTGATGACTGTTAACGACTGCAATGACAAAGCTTTTTTAACCTTCTCACCCCTTGCTTTTTCCTGTAAGACTAATTGCAGTCGTTAACAGTCGTCAACAGGTTTACCACAGCTATCAGCCTTTCACCCATTCCCACCACCCCTCTGAGTAATACCCCCTCCCCACCCTCTCACTATATATAAGGGTCTGGTGACTTCTGTTTCAGTGTATCTGAAGAAGTGTGCATGCACACGAAAGCTCATACCAAGAACAAACTTAGTTAGTCTCTAAGGTGCTACTGGAAGGAATTTTTTAATTATATTTTGTCTTTCCTTGGAGAGTCTCTAGAAGGCATGGTTTAACCAAACAAGGTTGATTGAGAAACAAAATAGCTCATAGAATCATAGAATTGTTGAGTTGGAAGGTACCCCCAAGGGTCATCTAGTCCAACCCCTCGCCATGCCCAAATCCACCCAGTAAAAGTCCCTGGCTGCATGGGGATTAGAAGCCAGATTTCCCACCAACAGACCCAATTGACACTTGAGCCAATTCTCTGTTATTTACTGCAAACCACCAAGGTGGTTAGCATGAAAGAGGGCTAAAGATCTGAAATAATAGAACTGGATCTCTGTCTCTCTCTTTTTTGCCCTAGACAAACACATTCTTACATCTGTTCAAAGAGCCATATTTACTATAATTCTTCTCTAATGGGAAACCTGCACAATCATTAATGCTATCAGCGTATGTCTTGATTTAATATGTCTTATGAAAAGCAGCTTAGTTATTGATATCCTCTCTCTTTTTTCATTTTGGCAGATGAAAGGCGCCTTTTTGTGTTTCGGGAATATTTGCTACATAAAAGTTAATGTGGAAGAGATGATTCAATATCCTACAGCAAGCCTCGGAGCAAACAATACCTAAATATTTAAACACAGAGTGGAGATGAATGCTACGCCACACTAATATTGTTTTTCTGTATTCCCCCCTCCCCTCTTTTTGATGCAGAGTCTTTGTGCCTGTAAAATGAGCTATGAATCCTTTGATTTAGCTGTTTTAAGAAGCAGGCCATAAATTTTGAGTTAACTGTTGCGTCCTGATTGAAAATCCATACTAAGTCTATCTGCAGATTCAAATGAATTTGTACATTTAAGAAGGCAATGAAGGAACACCGCTCTTCCTAGCCATTCCTAGCAGGATCAGGTGCTCCAGGACACAGATAAGGAAAACCTTCTGGATCAAGCCAAAGGCTCCTCAGGCAGAGCCAGTGTGGTGTAGTGGTTAACAGTGGTAGACTTGTAATCTGGTGAACCGGGTTCGCGTCTCTGCTCCTCCACATGCAGCTCCACTACCTTGGGCTAGTCACACTTCTTTGAAGTCTCTCAGCCCCACTCGCCTCACAGAGTGTTTGTTGTGGGGGAGGAAGGGAAAGGAGAATGTGAGCCGCTTTGAGACTCCTTCGGGTAGTGATAAAGCGGATGTCAGGGTTGCACCAGATGAGCAGGAGTGGTGGCAAGCCCCCGTAGGCGAGGCGGCAACCACGGAAGAGTTCAGAGGAATGGAGGGATTCTTACCTGAAGAAGACTGGTGGCGACACTCCTCAGAAGAGGAAGAAGCAGATGGGGAAGAGGGAAGGCCAGAACAGGAGGAGGAAGAAGTTGAGCCAGAATCAGGCCCTTGTGAGGAGAGGAGCCGGAGGGCCCCCTCCCCTCCTCCCATCTCAGCTGTAGAGCGTAGAGCTGAGAAATGGAGGGAGCAATTGGAGGCAGTTGCAGCTCGTAAAAGGCGTGGTGATGAGCTGGCTACTTAAGGAAGGCCGGCTGCTTCCCTCACCAGCACCTGCAACTGCTGTGCTGAAGCACGTGGTTGTGCCTGCTCATCCTGCTCCTGATCCTGTGTACCTGACTCCGGCTGGTTCCAGACTCGGACTGCTCTTGACTTCGGCTTCTCTTGACCCCCGGTACTGATACCTGACCTCAGCTGGCTCTTGACCCGGACTGCTCCTGACTTCGGCTTCTCTTGATCCCGGTATGGATACCTGGCTTCGGCACGCCATCCTGTTGGCGCCATAACAGCAGGATATCAAATCCAAATTCTTCTTCTTCTTCTTCTTCTTCTTCTTCTTCTTCTTCATTCAGTTAGGGGCTTTGTAGACCACAAGAGGGATGCGGGTCTTGCTGTGGGTTAAACCACAGAGCCTAGGGCTTGCCGATCAGAAGGTCGGTGGTTCGAATCCCCGCAACAGGGTGAGCTCCTGTTGCTCGGTCCCTGCTCCTGTCAACCTAGCAGTTTGAAAGCACATCAAAGTGGAAGTAGATAAATAGGTACCGCTCCGGCGGGAAGGTAAATGGCATTTCCGTGTGCTGCTCTGGTTCGCCAGAAGCGGCTTAGTCATGCTGGCCACATGACCCGGAAGCTGTACGCCGGCTCCCTCGGCCAGCAAAGCGAGATGAGCGCTGCAACCCCAGAGTCGTCCGTGACTGGACCTGATAGTCAGGGGTCCCTTTACCTTTACCTTTAGACCACAAACTTAGCATGAGCCAACCATGTGATGCAGCAGCAAAAACTTCTAATGCAATTCTAGGCTGCATCAAGCATCCAGACCAAGGGAAGGGATAGTCCTGCTCTCTTCTGCCTTAGACAGACCTCACCTGGAGTTCGGTGTCCAGTTCTGGGCACCAGAGAAAGATATTGAAAAGCTGGAAGGTGTGCAGAGGAGGGAGAACAAGATGATAAAAGGGTCTGGAAAGCAAGTCTTATGAGGAATGGATGACAGAATTGAAGGTCTGCCACATGGAAGATGGAGCAAGCTTGTTTTCTGCTGCTCCAGAGGATAGGATCCGAACGAGCAGATGCAAATTACAAGAAAGTAGGTTCCTCCTAAACATTAGGAAGAACTTTCTAAGAGCTTTTGAAGTTGTGATTTCTGCATTGCAGGGGTTTGGATTAGATGACCCTTGGGGTCCCCTCCAACTCCACAGTTCTACAGTTCTATGCTAATTCAGCATCCTGTTCTCACATAGAGTTATGGCCTCCCATCTCCATGGGCTTCCCTGGTGAATTCAAAGAGGCGGCTTTCAACCAGGGACAAAAGAGAAGATGTGTGCAGGGCAAACTCTTCCACTGAATTGGGAAACACAAGCAGACAGGAGTTGCACACGTGCATTGGAGTAGCACATAGGAAACGAGGTTTTTGAAGATATTTGCATAACCACTTAAAATCTGGAACCATGTGACCAATGGCTAAGTGACTTTCCCCTCAGTTTTAAAATGAGGATGGATGGATGAATCTGTCGATTTCAGTTAAAGGTAGATAGCCGTGTTGGTCTGTCATAGTCAAAACAAAATAAAATAAAAAAATTCCTTCCAGTAGCACCTTAGAGACCAACGAAGTTTGTTCTTGGTATGAGCTTTCGTGTGCATGCACACTTCTTCAGATACACTGAAACAGAAGTCACCAGACCCTGATATATAGTGAGAGGGTGGGGAGGGGTATTACTCAGAGGGGTGGTGGAAATGGGTGAAAGGTTGATAGCTGTGGTAAACCTGTTGACGACTGTTAACGGCTGTAATTAGACTTACAGGAAAAAGCAAGGGGTGAGAAGGTTAAAAAAGCTTTGTCATGTATAATCTGAACAAAGACATTGGATTCTTATCTCATTATACATGACAAAGCTTTTTTGTCATGTATAATTTTTTTATACATGACAAGGCAGTATCTGAAGAAGTGTGCATGCACACGAAAGCTCATACCAAGAACAAACTTCGTTGGTCTCTAAGGTGCTACTGGAAGGAATTTTTTTATTTTATTTTGTTTAGTCGTCAACAGGTTTACCACAGCTATCAACCTTTCACCCATTTCCACCACCCCTCTGATTAATACCCCTCCCCACCCTCTCACTATATACAAGGGTCTGGTGACTTCTGTTGCAGTGTATCTGAAGAAGTGTGCATGCACACGAAAGCTCATACCAAGAACAAACTTAGTTGGTCTCTAAGGTGCTACTGGAAGGAATTTTTTTATTTTATTTTGTTCTGTCGATTTCAGTTACCGGTACTCTCAATTTCTCATTTTTCTGGTCTGAAGTTATGTTCTCCACATGGTTTTCTTTTAAGTTTGTTGAAAGGTCTTTTAAGTTTTTCAAGTTCTGTGAAAACCGTCAGCACTTTAGTGTGAATTTCTAATATGCCTGTGTTTGTATTTGTTGATTTCTTTGAATATTTACAAAACACACTTTCCTATGAACAAAAGACAGGGCACACCATGCAACAAAATAAAAAAATTCCTTCCAGTAGCACCTTAGAGACCAACTAAGTTTGTTCTTGGTATGAGCTTTCGTGTGCATGCACACTTCTTCAGATACCACGCAACAGTTACAGCAGCAACAACATAATACTTGCATGTAATTTTGCCTAACAGGCATATTCCTTGTTCCTCACAAAAAGGCAATTCCCTCACAATGAAGGCTGCAGAAGTGCGCTGAAAAAAATTGGAAAAACACAAATTTTGAAGGCTGGCTGTGTCTTGATTCTCACATTCTCTTGGAAAGTGTGAATTAAGGACCACCACCTTAAACTGAATCGAATTCATTCCCTATCGCTCTTTGCAAGTCGCCTGATGTTCAGCATCCCGTTGGGAACCCAGTGACCCTTCTCTCCCTGCTCTTCCCATTCGCTTCAGCTTCTTGTTCTTCAGATGCTAAAATCCTGGGCAGGGGCTGTCATTTCACTTGTGCACAGTCCCTGCATTATTGATTGGGGCACTTAAGAAGTATTAAATAATTTGCTGCCTACTCTCTACTCACAAGGTTGCGGGTTTGCAGCATTCCTCCGAAATTCCTCTGAGTGCCAAGATCCAAGCCGAGAGAGGCCTCTTCTTTGAGGATCTCCACTGCTCAGCAAGAGGATGAGTCAGGGAGCGAGAGTCAGAGCCTGGGTGGATATGTGGTCCAGCTGGTCCAGGTAGTGCTTGCCAGGAAAGATGGGTCGGTTTGACAGCATCTCAGCCAGGATGCAGCCCACAGACCGTATGTCAATAGACTTGGTGTTGCCCTTGGAATTAAGCATGATTTCAGGGGCTCGATACCACCAAGTACCGACGTACAGTAGTATAATAATAATAATTATAATTTTTTTATTTGTACCCCGCCCATCTGGCTGGGTCTCCCCAGCCACTCTGGGCGGCTTCCAACAGACATAAAATACATTAAAATATCACAGGTTAAAAGCTTCCCTAAATAGGGCTGCCTTGAGGTATCTTCTGAATGTCAGATAGTTGTTCATCTCCTTAACCTCTGCTGGGAGGGCTTCCACAGGGCGGGTGCCACTACCGAGAAGGCCCTCTGCCTGGTTCCCTGTAGCTTTGCTTTTCGCAGTGAGGGAACCACCAGAAGGCCCTCAGAGCTGGACCTCAGTGTCTGGGCAGAACGATGGGGGTGGAGATGCTCCTTCAGGTATACAGGACCGAGGCCATTTAGGGCTTTCAAGGTCAGCACCAACACTTTGAATTGTGCTTGGAAACGTACTGGGAGCCAATGTAGTTCTCTCAGGCCCGGTGTTATGTGGTCTTGATGTCCACTCCCAGTCACCAGTCTGGCTGCCGCATTCTGGATTAATTGCAGTTTCCGGGTCACCTTCAAAGGTAGCCCCACGTCGAGCGCATTGCAGTAGTCCAAGTGGGAGATAACTAGAGCATGCACCACTCTGGCAAGACAGTCTGCGGGCAGGGAGGGTCTCAGCCTGCATTCCAGATGGAGCTGGTAGACAGCCGCCCTGGACACAGAAATGACCTGCGCCTCCATGGACAGCTGTGAGTCCAAAATGACTCCCAGGCTGCGCACCTGGTCCTTCAGGGGCACAGTTACCCCATTCAGGACCAGGGAGTCCCCCACACCCGCCCGCACCCTGTCTCCCAAGAACAGTACTTCTGTCTTGTCAGGATTCAACCTCAATCTGTTAGCCGCCATCCATCCTCCAATCGCCTCCAGGCACTCACACCCTCACACTGGTACCTCGGGTTAAGAACTTAATTTGTTCTGGAGGTCTGTTCTATGTTGGGATTTCTATTCCTCTCACTGTGCAGATCACATGTCTGTGTTATGCATTCCACAGCACTGATTGTTGCAATCACCTTCTCAATCCGGCCCGCAGACGGTCCGGGAATCAGTGTGTTTTCACATGAGTAGAATGTTTCCTTTTATTTAAAATGCATCTCTGGGTTATTTGTGGGGCATAGGAATGCGTTCGTTTTCTCCTTCAAAATATAGTCCTGCCCACCACATGGTCTGAGGGACGGTGGACTAGTCCACGGCCGAAAAAGGTTGCTGACTCCTGATATAGTGCATGGGATTTTTAAAAGTCCTGCCGGTGCCAAAGATATATTGGATCCAAGGGAGCTCATTTCATGTTGCAGACCACAAAAAACCACATACAGCCGAAAGATGATGATGGAAAGAATATTCCAGGCTGCAACTTCCCCGTCTCTTATTTGTTTTAAGTTTTTAACGAGGGAAGGCAAAAGAGAGCTCTTGCATCACTTGAAGACAATTTCAATTAGAGCAATCTCTAGCGATCTAATATTCTTATCATACAAGTCGTACAGCATAAATATTTCATGCCGTATTTAGCATGCTCTTTTTTTTAAATAATGAAGAGAATCGTGCACCTACCTAGGAGAGCATTTTTTTTTCTGAGGGTGAAGGCTGCTGACACTGCAGAGGGGAAGCGGGGGAATGGAGACGGCACTGGGGAACACATCTTGCTTTAGGGCAAAATTCAGGATGCATAAGAAGGAGATGAAGCTGGGATTCTCCCTGTGGCCCCAGGCAAAGGGGGGGAGAGTCTGGATTTTACACTCTGATTTGGGAACATCCGCAACAGCAGCCCTGAAAGAAAAACAGAGAAATCCCTTTGAGGGTCTCGGAGTGACTACAAAGGAACGTTCAGCGCTTGAGAGCTTCCCATGGTGTTCATATGCAAGAGGCAGTGTGGTGCAGTGGTTGGAGTGTCGGACTAGGACCTGGGAGAGACCAGAATTCAAACCCTCATTCAGCAATGAAGTTCACAGGAGGAGAACTATGCATGTCACCTTGAATGCTTGGAGAAGAGGCAGAAAAGAATTGTAGTAAAATAAATGTGTCCTTATGTACCCCCTTCAAGTTATTTTACTGTGTCCCCAGGCACAGAACCCTTTGATTTTTATGCCACTGATTTTTATGCTACCAATGTAGAAACTTCTTCTTCTTCTTTGGCGATCCCTTGTAGCCAAGTAAGACCGTCTTCCATAAACACGGTTTTAACAATGAGTCCGTAAGTGACTGTGGAGGCCAATTCTGGATCCACACGTCCTTCCACAGTGGGGACATAGGTTTCTGGGTGAGAGTTGATCACGGTGTGGATTTGCCAAGTGTGCCTTCCTCTTAGCACATTTCTCCCTTGCGTCCTGAGTTTGAGCGTCTTCAAAGTCCATGACACCTTTGGTAAAGGCTGTTCTGCAACTGGAGTATTCACAGGCCAGTGTTTCCCAGTTGTCGGTGTTCATTTTACATTTTTTTAGATTTGCCTTGAGAGAGTCTTTAAACCTCTTTTGTTGACCACCAGCATTACGCTTTCCATTTTTAAGTTTGGAATAGAGTAGTTGTTTTGGAAGACGATCATCAGGCATCCACACAACATGACCAGTCCAACAAAATAAAAAAATTCCTTCCAGTAGCACCTTAGAGACCAACCAAGTTTGTTCTGGGTATGAGCTTTTGTGTGCATGCACACTTCTTCAGATACACTGAAACAGAAGTCACCAGACCCTTATATACAGTGAGAGGGTGGGGAGGGGTATTACTCAGAAGGGTGGTGGGAATGGGTGATTAGCTGAGAATCATTGCTTTAACACTGGCGATCTTCGCTTCTTCTAGGACACTGGTATTAGTTTGCCTGTCGTCCCAAGTGATGTAGAAACATGAGATGCTTCACCCATCCCTAATTTTCACCCATCCTGGGAACATGATCTCTGGAAGGATGTCCATAAGGGAATGTAGCTTTAAAAAATAAGCGGGTCTTTGCTGGTGCTCCTTAATTCTGGAGGGAAGGGGAATTCTTTCGGAACCAGAACTTGTTAATTAGGACGACAGCCCAGGAATGTTGACCGAGTGGCATCTCTGTATCCCTCTGTGCTACGTTGCAATCTGACAGGGGCCTGGAATCAAAACACGATTCTCACTCTTTGCCCCCTGCACCAGTTTGTACAAGCTTCCTGGCAGGCAAATCATTAATTAAAAATAGTTGGGAAATCACACTCAAAACTAAATTGGAATAATTAATCCCCTGTGTGTGTTGAATTTGAGGCGGGGGAGGTGATGGGAGAGGGGAGGTATTAATAAATAAATATTTAAATTGACAGAAGCTTTGGATCCAAGGCTTTTGGGGAGGGGGCTGTGCTCCCATTCTTGATCATGCAAAAGCTGTACTGAATGAAGGCTGCAGCGTCTTTTAAGCTCGGGGGGGGGGGGGAATCACAAATCCATGACTCCCAATTTTATGTATTTTTTGTGGTGGTGGTGGTGGGGTAAAAATTATTGTGGTTTTTTTGGGGGGGAGGGAAGTCCCCCTCTTTTTCCCCAGTAGTAATGTATGGAAGTGAGAGCTGGACCATAAAGAAGGCTGATCGCCGAAAAATTGATGCTTTTGAATTATGGTGCTGGAGGAGACCCTTGAGAGTCCCATGGACTGCAAGAAGATCAAACCTCTCCATTCTGGAGGAAATCAGCCCTGAGTGCTCACTGGAAGGACAGATCCTGAAGCCAAGGCTCCAAGACTTTGGCCACCTCATGAGAAGAGAAGACTCCCTGGAAAAGACCCTGATGTTGGGAAAGATGGAGGGCGCAAGGAGAAGGGGACGACAGAGGACAAGATGGTTGGACAGTGTTCCCGAAGCTACCAACATGAGTCTGACCAAACTGCGGGAGGCAGTGGAAGACAGGAGTGCCTGGTGTGCTCTGGTCCATGGGGTCACGAAGAGGCGGACACAACTAAACGACTAAACAACAACAACAACAACAAGCATGGAGAACTCTAACTACTAATTACAGGTAGGGAGCCGTGTTGCTCTGTCATAGTCAAAACAAAATAAAAAATAAAAAAAGCTCATACCAAGAACAAACTTAGTTGGTATCTAAGGTGCTACTGGAAGGAATTTTTTTATTTTTTATTCTAACTGCTAAGTATTCCATACTTTCCAGCTCAAGTTTTCTTTACGAAAGCTCTCTTGCTTGCCAGTCACTTAGCAAAAGTCCCCCAAAGACCACTGGGAAATTAAATCCTTATTGTTCTGGTCAATGACCTGCCTTGTTGTGGTCAATGAGCAGTTGTGGTCAATGACCACAAGCAGGACTTGAACGCAAGACTGCTCTCCCTTCTTCTGGTTTCTAGCAACTGGTATTCAGAAGCATTTCTGCCTCCAACCATGGTGGCAGAGCCTAGTCACCCTGGCTAGGAGCCATCATTAGCCCATGAATTTGTCCAATCCTCTCTTAAAGCTATCCAGTTTGGTGGCCATCCCTGCCTCCTGTGGGTGGGAGTTCCACAGTTTAACTCTGCACTGCATGAAGAAACGCTTTCTTTTATCTGAACCTGCAGGGAGCCCATCACTTCGTATCTTTGCACCGTTATCACTCTGCGGTCCAGCCGCCTACTCAGCAATAAGAAAATAGCTCCAGTTACAGGTAGATAGCCGTGTTGGTCTGTCATAGTCAAAACAAAATAAAACAATTCCTTCCAGTAGCACCTTAGAGACCAACTAAGTTTGTTCTTGGTATGAGCTTTCGTGTGCATGCACACTTCTTCAGATACAGACGGAGCTTAGAGACCAACTAAGTTTGTTCTTGGTATGAGCTTTCGTGTGCATGCACACTTCTTCAGATACAGGTATCTGAAGAAGTGTGCATGCACACGAAAGCTCATACCAAGAACAAACTTAGTTGGTCTCTAAGGTGCTACTGGAAGGAATTGTTTTATTTTGTTAAGAAAATAGCTGTGGGGCACCTCTGGAATGTGTCCCCCCCCCTTGCTTTTTCATCGTCGCTTATAATTGCACTCCCCTGCAAAACGTTTCCTTGCTCTAGAGGGAAGAAGTTATTACTAGTGCATGTTCCCTTGAGTCAAGCAACCAAGCACAAAGCTTTTAATAAATGTATACCGGAATAATGTGCTCCCTATTGTAAATAATTTCTGACAGAATAAGTGGGGAGGGGGGGACACAATATGGGAAGAATGACACCACCACAACCCAAGAAAGAAACTTCCCCTGAAAAGACTTTGGCCACCTGGGATTGCTCAAAAGCCCTAATCCTGCATCTCTTATCTCCAAACCCATACAGCCATACATTACCCCCATTTAGGAGACGGCGGGGCTGGGGTTGGGGGGAGGTGGTATCAAAATCCTGCAATTAATTGATTCCGCCAATTAACGCTTTATCCAAGCGTTCTGATTGTGATTCGGCAGCTAATCAATTTGTTTGATAGCAGGCGCAGTACAGTTTCCAAATGAAAGGGCTTGCTGTTTTATACCGGTTTGGGCTAATTAGCGAGTTTTCCTTCCCCCCAGAAGAGAGAAAGGAGTCTCTCTCCATGTTTTTAATTGCCTTTTGACCTTCTTCGTCAGCTTTGCTGCCTTCAAAGGTTCCTCATCATCACAAGGCAAATTAAAATCCTGTTGACACTCAGGGGAGAAGGAGAAGAAGAAGAAGAAGAAGAAAACACACCACTTTGTTGGGCCCAGAGGAAACTTTTCTGCCTAGCTGCAAATTGTTTGGAGGTCTCACTCATGTGGTCTGCGCAGAGCAAAATCCAGTTAGCATGTTTGGCATCCCAGGTGACCAGCAAGTTATGCTTAAGCTGCAGTCTGCAAATTCTGCCTATTAGGACTAGAGAGGCAGGGGTGTTGCAGAGAGAGGGAGACGGCACTTTTGCTGCCCGTTGAGCTTGGAGCAATTTCCCGATATCATACCCTCCAAGTGTCCCTATCTTCCGGGGACAGTCCCAGAACTATGTAAGCTGTCTCAGCTTCTAATTTGATCCAGGAATGTCCCTATTTCCCAATGCCAGTGCTACCGCTGCTGGAAGACACAGGGCAGGGGAGAGTCCTCCTGGGCTTGGTTCCTGCTTGTATCCTTCCCAAAAGGGGCATCTGGTCGGCCACTGTAAGAACAGGATGCTGGACAAGATGAACCATTGGCCTGATCTTTCTGTGGGAGGTAATCCACTGGGAGCAGTCAAGTACAACATTCCTTGTTTTCCTAGAGTGGACATGCAAGGGAATGTTTGGTCCAGGCAGTCAAAGCTTCCTGTTCCTCCTGGCTGGAGCATCCTTCCATTTGCATGTGATAGATGGTGGGCATGACCTCGCCTGTCCAGGTAACAAAAGGAGGAGTCATGCAGCACACCTCTCTCTTTTTGACTTCTTCATTTGACCAGCTTTTAGCTAGGACTGCTCTGCTAGCTCTCAGCTAGCAGAAGCCCTGGGATTATTCCCCCATATGTGGTGGATCCACATGTACATATTTTGTAACTAAGTCTGCCTTCAGGAATCCAACTGTGAACTGATGTGAGTAAACTTCTTTTATTGACTTTGAATAAGATGGTGGCGTCTTTATTCTTTTAAGAGGGATTCAAGGGAACTTACCAGAAACGTACAATTCAATCTGAGACAGACTGAATTGTATAACAGTGAGAGGCTCACACGAGCCTGCAACCAGCTATCTGCTGTGCATGTAAAAGGGGGGGGGGAATGTAAACTCTGCTAAGTAAAAGAACTTGCTAGCGCAAGTTAGGAAGGATATTAATGAATATATCCTCTCCTGCCACCCTGAACATTCCCACACTTCCGGAGATTGTTCTTTTGTTCCCTCTGGGCTACAGCGTCCCTGTGACTTTTGGTCTTTTCCATTCCCCCTTCCTGGCTCCATGGATAGATGGATTGCAAGCAGCCGCCCCAGCAACCTGTTCCTTCCTGACATCTCTATCTCCCGGCACCGGATGCCCGGAGCTGACTTTGACTGTCTCTTTACTATCCACTGTCACCTTCCCTGCCTGCTCCCTCATCTTTTCTCCTCAATTAACCTCACGTCATTTTGTTCTCAGGGGCCAAAGAACCTGGTATGGTAACAACTCCCCCCCTCCTTCTGACGCAGTCCTTTCCTCGTAATACGTATTTTATTAAACTTCTCTCCCCGTTTTTATAGACATGGCAATCTCGCATTGTAAATTAAAAAGGCAGCCCATAAAGAAACCCTATAAAACTCTAATAATGTTTTTATGCATCAAGCTTAATTCTTATTGATTTTCCAGGCAGCGTATGGCTGTAAGCAAAAGTCAGCTGCCTTGGTTTTTTTTAATGACTTTCTCTCTCCCCCCTCTCCGCCTTGCAGCAGTAATGTCCCAGGTCTATGAATCTGAGCTGGGAGGAATGAGTGCTTAAAAAAACAGCAACAAACTATTTTTATTTTTTTTTAAAGTTTGCAAATGACGTTTTGCATTTTACAATCTTTTAATGAATGCTGGAGGTTGAATTTGGGCCACCTTGAGAGAGAAAGAGAGAAAGAAAGAAGGCTGGCATGCAAAGTAGCAGCAAAGCGACTCAGCAATTTGAGCCTAGAATTCCCTGCTCCTATTTCTCACTTCTGTTGTGTCATAAGAGAACCGGAAGCTGCCTTATCAGCCCACAATAAAGAGCCTCCCATCTGACTTTATCTAACCACTCACCCTTTTCTTTTGCTCCTTCTGCTAGAAACTTTGATAAGGAAAAAACTATTATTATATTGAGGTTAAATCCTGACAAGACAGAAGTACTGTTTTTGGGGGACAGGAGGCGGGCAGGCATAGAGGACTCCCTGGTCCTGAATGGGGTAACTGTGCCCCTGAAGGACCAGGTGCACAGCCTGGGAGTCATTCTGGACTCACAGCTGTCCATGGAGGCGCAGGTTAATTCTGTGTCCAGGGCGGCTGTCTACCAGCTCCATCTGGTACGAGGCTGAGACCCTACCTGCCAGCGGACTGTCTCGCCAGAGTGGTGCATGCTCTAGTTATCTCTCGCTTGGATTACTACAATGCACTCTATGTGGGGCTACCTTGGAAGGTGACCTGGAAACTACAACTAATCCAGAATGCGGCAGCTAGACTGGTGACTGGGAGCAGTCGCTGGGACCACATAACACCAGTCTTGAAAGACCTACATTGGCTCCCCGTACGTTTCCGAGCACAATTCAAAGTCTTGGTGCTGACCTTTAAAGCCCTAAACGGCCTCGGTCCAGTATACCTGAAGGAGTGTCTCCATCCCCATCGATCTACCCGGACACTGAGGTCCAGCTCCGAGGGCCTTCTGGCAGTTCCCTCACTATGAGAAGCCAAGTTACAGGGAACCAGGCAGAGGGCCTTCTTGGGGGTTGGACTGGATGGCCCTTGTGGTCTCTTCCAACTCTATGATTCTATGGTAGTGGCACGCGCCCTGTGGAATGCCCTCCCACCAGATGTCGAAGAGAACAACAACTACCAGACCTTTAGAAGACATCTGAAGGCAACCCTGTTTAGGGAGTCTTTTAATGTTTAATAGATTATTTTAATGTTCTGTTGATAGCCACCCAGAGTGGCTGGGGAAACCCAGCCAGATGTGCGGGGTATAAATAATAAATTATTATTATTATTATTATTTTCTTTATTTGTTTAGTGCGCTTTATCTGTAAATCTCAGAATGGTTCACAAATGACAATTTTAAAAATGCAAAATACTGTTATAGATTTGGAGGGGACCGCCCCCCCCCCCAAATCTTATAAATTTATAAATGGTAGGATTTTGATTATTTGGGATGTGAAGGGAGAATACAAGCTGCAGAGGAATTCCTGGGCTAGCCTTTGCAAAAAGACCTGGCCAAGCTAGAGTCATTCAGAAACAATAGAGGCTCATTGAGGGCTTTTGGCAATGCAAGAGAACTGTCCAGTCCCCCCTTGTTCCTGAAGTGTCAACAGAGACTGGGGTTTGGGAAGGTTGCCAGAGTAACTGGGTGTGAGGTGACAGGAAAAGAGGTTGCTGGGGAGAAGAAGGAAGAAGAAGGAGTGGGATCCATCTTGGGCAGGCTGGCTGCAGGCTGGCTGGGAGAGATGCCTTAGACTCCAGATATTCTGGACCACATCGGCCATCAGCGTCAGTTGGCATGGCCAATGATTGGGGTTGATGGGAGTTGTTGATGGAACTAATGGACATTAGGACAAACCCTGAAACTAATGTCAAGTATCATTTGATATTGTGGACCTTTCCCCATTGCTTGTTCCATCGGAAGCTGCCTTATACAGAGTTAGACCGTTGGCCCATCTGGTTCAGGATCATCTCCACTGACATGGAAGTGGTTCTCCAGAGTGTGGGGCAGGGAATCTTCCTTAGCCCTCCCTGGAGATGAACCTGGGACCTTCTGCATGAACAGCAGATGCTCTGCACCTGAGCGCTGTCCCTTCCCAAAGCGGGAAGCACAAACAAGTAAGTCAGCAGGCCTGAAACTTATGCACAATTTACTTGCATGACAGGACGTCCCTATTTTCAGAGGAGAAATGTTGGAGGCTTTGTCGCAGCCTTGAGCGAGACCCGGAAAGAAACATGGGAAGGGGCCAAGTGAGAGCTCACAAGAGCCACCAAGGGGTCTCTTGTGACCTTCCCAGAGCCCAGAAAGCATGGCAGAGGGCTTAAAATGCTCTTTCCATGCTGGGTTTTCCTTCTGTGGAAAGAGTTTCTAAGCCCTCCAATTTCTTACCGGTCTCTGTGAAGGTGCCGCGAGGCTCCCAGGATCTCACCCGCTCAGCACATCAGCTTCGTACAGGTAGAGAAGGACATGCGAGGGGAAATTCTCAAGGTCTTCCTGAATTTGCAATTTTGCCTTTGTGTGCAGACCCCCAGAGCGTAAGCCCCTTGTACGTTCCACACCTCCTGTGATCAGAGCCCGGCCCACTGAAACCCACGGACATCATCCATGGGTCCCCATCCATGGGGTCATCCCCGAAACAATGGGAGAACCTTCAGTGAAATCTGCTCCTCCTAATCCCATTCAGAAATTGAGTAAAGAATATCAGGAAGCGACAAAATGATTTTTTTAAAAATAAATAAATAAATAAATAAAAATGTTCCGTTTGATTAAATCTCAGCTACCTTCGGATTTCAAACGGTGACATTATCCCTGCAAAATTCCCGGACCACTTTCCCCACCCACGCAGATGGCAGGCGACAAAGATGCTCGCCAAATGTTTCACGATGACTGGCGAGGAGATAAACAAATAAATAAATAAAAGCGCATCCATCATCGTAAGTGATGGGAAAGCAGCGCAGAGGACGAGATGGGCTCATCTGACAGATTGCAGCCGACTGGAACATATGCCGGCTTCCCCAATTGAGATGGAATCTTTGGCTACAAAGATGTGACAGACTCCGTAGAAGCCAGCGTTTTATTTTATTTTTGAGTAGCGTTTTATTTTATTTTTGAGTAGCCTATGTGCCCACAGAACGTTAACCAATCGAGGGCCGTTTAAAAAAAAGGGGGCGGGGGAGAGTGGAAGCCTCTTCAATTCTATAAAGCTTCCTCCATCTGGTCACTTGGGGGCGCCACTTACTCTCTTGCAGACCATTTTACAAGGCCAGGAAGCCCACCAGAGTGTCCCACAACATGGAGATAACCCTTTTAAGCTGATATTTCCACAGGGAAGAGGGGGCCGAGGTAGCAGAGAGGGCTCACGCTGGAGGCAGGGGTGGAGCTAATTATGATCTCAGCCCAAACTGCAGAGAAGTTTGGGCTCAGCTCATAATTTACCCCCAAATTAAATAGAATACAACCATTTTTAAAAGGGTGTGCAGATGCTGATATTCCTTCTCCTTGCCACCACTATGAGCCAGTGTGGTGTAGTGGTTAAGAGTGGTAGACTTGTAATCTGGTGAACCGGGTTTGCGTCTCCGCTCCTCCACATGCAGCTGCTGGGTGCAGATAGGGACGCAGCTGGGCCACCAGCCAAAACTGACGGAAGGCCCTCCAAGCCACCAAGGCCACCTGAGCAAAGGATCCAGAAGTACCTGCTCCTTCAGAGGGAATGTAATCCCATCAAGAGCAGGCAACCTCCCAGCCAACTGGAGAGCCAGTGTGGTGTAGTGGTTAAGAGCGGTGGACTCGTAATCTGGGGAACCGGGTTCGGTTCCCCGCCCCTCCACATGCAGCTGCTGGGTGACCTTGGGCTAGTCCAGTGATGGCTAACCTTGACACTCCAGATGTTTTGGAACTACAACTCCCATCATCCCTAGCTAACAGGACCAGTGGTCAGGGATGATGGGAGTTGTAGTCCCAAAACATCTGGAGTGTCAAGGCTAGCCATCACTGGGCTAGTCACACTTCTTTGAAGTCTCTCAGCCCCACTCACCTCACAGAGTGTTTGTTGTGGGGGAGGAAGGGAAAGGAGAATGTGAGCCCCTTTGAGACTCCTTCGGGTAGTGATAAAGCGGGAGATCAAATCCAAACTTCTTCTTCTTCTTCTTCTTCTTCTTCTTCTTCTTCTTCTTCTTCTTCTTCTCTTGCTCACCTGGTCTGGGCCAGAGGGAGAGGATAGGTGAGAAAGCAGGAGGTACAAGTCGAAGAAGAGCCTGCAGGATCAGGCCAGTAGCCCATCTAGTCCTGTTCTCACAAAGGCCAACCTTTGAGACGAACACCCAGAGCTGCCTGGCCATGGGACCCAGCTGAACCAGGAGTCCTGACATATTCCCAACAACTATACCAAACCCTGACGCCTCCTCTTCCAACAGTGATGTAAATATGGACCCATCTGAAAAGAGTGGCATCTGAGTATCTAGCTGAGCTGAAATGCTCTTGTTATCTGGAATTGCCAGGATAAATGACAACACTGAACTCCCCAAGAACCTCCCCAGTTAATTATCTGATCTCCTCGTGCAATAGTTCCAACAGCTGTCAAAATATTCATATATAAAGGGTTTTTTAAACCACCTCTTTTAAAGACTTAAGAACCATTTTTCAACGATCTGAAAGTGCTTCGCGCTCAATTATAGCCCTGAAAGGCAACGGCAGGGGGAAGTCTTCCTCCTCTCTCTTTGGGTAGGTGAAACATCCGTCTCCACTTAATAGCTCTGTAACCTGCACATTAAGTCCTTTCCCGGGCAGATTTGGCATCGTAAAATATTGCCTGCAAATGCCAATTAGTGGTGGCGGTGATGGGATGAGAGGAATATGTGCCACAACTTGCTGGAAGACTGTAAAATGATGGGCTTCGTAGCCAGAAAGAATTCTGGAAGTCATCAATATTTTCCTAATATTTCGACGAGGTAAGAACATGCATGCAATAAAGTGATCAATTGGTCCAATGGTAAGAAGTACCTGCCTTCTGGATGAGGCCAAAGGAGGCCCATTTGACCCAACATCCTGTTCTCCCAGTGGCCAACCAGATGCTGATGTTGGGAAGCCTACATAGAATGATAGAATCATAGAGTTGAAAGAGACCACAAGGGCCATCCAGTCCAACCCCCTGCCAAGCAGGAAACACCATCAAAGCATTCCTGACAGGTGGCTGTCAAGCCTCTGCTTAAAGACCTCCAAAGAAGGAGACTCCACCACACTCCTTGGCAGCAAATTCCACTGTCGAACAGCTCTTACTGTCAGGAAGTTCTTCCTAATGTTTAGGTGGAATCTTCTTTCTTATAGTTTGAATCCATTGCTCCATGTCCTCTTCTCTGGAGCAGCAGAAAACAACCTTTCTCCCTCCTCTATATGACATCCTTTTATATATTTGAACATGGCTATCATATCACCCCTTAACCTTCTCTTCTCCAGGCTAAACATACCCAGCTCCCTAAGCCGTTCCTCATAAGGCATCGTTTCCAGGCCTTTGACCATTTTGGTTGCCCTCCTCTGGACATGTTCCAGCTTGTCAGTATCCTTCTTGAACTATGGTGCCCAGAACTGGACACAGTATTCCAGGTGAGGTCTGACCAGAGCGGAATACAGTGGTACTATTACTTCCCTTGATCTAGATGCTATACTCCTATTGATGCAGCCCAGAATTGCATTGGCTTTTGTAGCTGCTGCATCACACTGTTGACTCATGTCAAGTTTGTGGTCTACCAAGACTCCTGGATCCTTTTCACATGTACTGCTCTCAAGCCAGGTGTCACCCATCCTGTATTTGTGCCTTTCATTTTTTTTGCCCAAGTGTAGTACTTTACATTTCTCCCTGTTAAAATTCATCCTGTTTGCCTTGGCCCAGTTCTCTAATCTGTTAAGGTCATTTTGAAGTGTGATCCTGTCCTCTGGGGTATTAGCCACCCCTCCCAATTTGGTGTCATCTGCAAACTTGATCAGGATGTGGGAGATGAGAGGGAATGTGGATGAGGGAATATTGATTAATATTTCCTATCCCAGCTTGTGCTAACAAGCTCCAAACTAGCAGAGTTTCTCATCCCCAATAAAGCGCAGCAAAGCGTGGCGTTTAAGTTCCTATGAACTTCTAGAATAAGGCAGATCCTGGCACATATTTCCCCTGGTTCCCTCTTAAAAGAAAATACACGACACATAAGCTTATAAAAGTATAAAGGTTTTACTCACAGTCATTTCAAGCTTCTACAGTCTCAGAAAGGCAGGCTAGCTTAGATTAAATGTATTTACATGTGGAGATTCTCCTTAAGGGAGAAAGGCTCCATGTGGGCCTCTCTTGGCTGGAAGCCAAGAGAGCATCTCCTGAGATGTTGCATCCTCGGAGTCCTGGTGGGAAGAGAGAGAGAGTAGCAGCTCACCTGTATCTTTGAATAGCTACAGGTAAGGCCACTCCCACTTCTGGTCACACAAAGGAAGTGATTTCAGCCTTGGCACAGGAAACTCTACCTGGAGGACCAAGACCCCTTGTGTACACTCTAGGAATGTTGTGATTGACTGCACCAGTGTTATACATCCCACAAACCCCTTCTCAGTCTGAACAACATTTAACAAACATAAAACAACTTTATTCAACCACCCAGAGTCCCAGCTTGACACGCAGGTTCTGGAAACTCTCTCGTGGCAAGGGTTTCGTGAGAATGTCCGCAGTCATCTCCTGAGTATTACAGTAGGACATTTCTACTAGTCCATCTTGGATCATCTGGCGAATGAAGTGATACCTGAGCCCAATGTGTTTTGAACGTGCAAGGAACTTTTCGGTTTGCGCTAGCTGCAGGCAGCCTTGATTGTCCTCCATCAAGCTGACAGGTCCTTTTCTTGGCAAACCAAAGTCTGTCAGGAGTTGATCCAGCCAGATGATCTCTCTGCATGCTTCCGAAGCTGAAATATATTCACTTTCTGTGGACGATAAGGCTAAACATTTCTGTTTATAACTGCCCCATATGATAGGTGCATTTCCAAACATAAAAACATAACCACTTGTGGATTTGTAATCCGCCTTATCCCCAGCCCAGTCTGCATCACTGTACCCAACCAACTTAGGGTCCCTTACAGCTGGCACTTTTAATTTACAATTCATTGTACCCTTGAGGTAACGCACCACCCTCTTGACACCACCCAAGTCATGTTCAGTGGGAGAACTCACTTTTCTGCTTAGGATCCCCACTGCACTTGCTATGTCAGGTCTGCTGGTAGTAACCAAATACAAAAGTTTACCAATCGCTGACCTGTATTCGCTGTTGTCTGGCAGCAGCTTCGAATCTTGTTGATTCTTTAGAAAATCTGTGGCCATGGGTGTCGCGACAGGGTTTGCATTTTGCATCTGCATGCTTTCAATCAGTTCTATTATCTTCTGCTTCTGGCTGAGAAGAAACGAGCCGTCCTCTTCTCTCTCAATTTGAATTCCCAAGTAATACTGGACAAGTCCCAATTCCTTTACTTGCACCTCTTTGTTGAGATGTCTGACTATGTCTTTATAGTCTCTGTCATTGGACGTTGATATTAATAAATCATCAACAAAAGCCAGAATGTAAGAGAATTGTCCATTTCTGTTCTTAGTGTACAGGCACTTGTCAGCTGTTGACTGCTTGTACCCAAGCTGAACCAGCATTTCATGTAATTTCTGGTTCCATGCTCTTGCAGCTTGTTTCAAACCGTAAATTCCTTTCTGAAGTTTACATACAAGATGTGCCTCATTTTGCTTGATAAAGCCTTTGGGCTGCTTCATATAAATCTGTTCGGAAATCGTCCCATGAAGAAAAGCTGTTGCTATGTCGACATGACGGACTTTCATCCCTTTAGAGGCTGCAATACTTAGAAGTAATCTAACACTGCTATATCGCACTGTAGGCGCAAATACTTGATCATAATCTTCACCATACTGTTGTGAAAATCCTTGTGCTACAAGCCTAGCTTTGTAGCGTTGCACCTCCCCTTCTGACCCCTTCTTAAGCTTGAACACCCACTTGGACCCAATTGCCTTCTTACCAGGAGGTAGCTCTGTCAGGGTCCAGGTCTTGTTGCGATGCAGTGCATCCATCTCTTCCTGCGCGGCTTGCTTCCAGAGACTGGCCTCAGCAGCTGGCAACCGTTGAACCTGTTCCCACGTGGAAGGTTCCTGTGGTGGCGCCGACCCTGCAAAGTAGGACAGTCGTAGTGGTGGAACGCCTCTGTTGGACCTGGAGGAACGTCTGACCTCTGGCTCTTGTTGAACCGCATCAGCTTCCTCATCTCCTTCCAATGGCGGCATCCCTGCATACGGGTCCTCTTCGTCTCTGGAGCCTTCTGACATCTGGTCCTCCGCGTCTTCTGGGGTGTCATCTGTAGGGGGTGCTACAACACTAGGAGGTACAATACTAGGAGGTGGATTAGTTTCTGGTATGGCTTCAAAAGGAAAACTTACAAACTCCTCTGTTGGTGGCTCATTGGAACAGTCAATTGCTGTGTTCCTTGTGTCAGCCTTTTCATACTCCTCAAAATGAATCACGTGATGTGAACTTGTTTTCCCTGTTTGTAAGTCCACAACTCTGTAGCCTTTTCCTCCAGAAGCGTATCCAACTAGGATACCAGGCTTTGCTCTGGTGTCAAGTTTGTGTCTGTGCTCCTTGGGCACGTGGTAATAGCACAAACTTCCAAATACACGTATGTGTGACAAATTTGGGACTCTTCCATGCCAAAGTTCAAATGGCGTGCGCTCTGTGCCTTTTGTTGGCAGCCTATTCTGTATATAAATCGCAGTATTTGCTGCCTCACCCCAAAGTTTCTTCGACAAGTTGGATCCTTTTAGCATACACCTTGTCATCTCTAGGATGGACCTAAATTTCCTCTCAGCAATAGAGTTTTGTTGAGGTGTGTAGCTTACTGTGGTCACATGTGCTATGCCTTCCTGAGCCATGAAGGCTTCCATTTCACGTGAGCAAAACTCCCCACCATTATCGGACATTAGGGTGGTGGGTGCTCGATGGAATTTGTTCTTGACCATGCTTACGTATTGCTTGAACAATTCCACTGTTTCACTCTTCTCTTTGAGAAGGTATCCCACACAAAACCTTGAATAATCATCCAAAAATATCAAAATATACTTATTTCCTCCTAAGGAAGGTATATTCATAGGTCCAGCTAAATCAGTGTACACAATGTCCAGAACTTTTGTGCTTCTCTTTTCTGCACAACGTGGGAAAGAAGGTTTGACTCCTTTTTCACTTACACAAGTTATACACTTTGGTGTGGGTGTGTTACTTTTGTTTACCTGTAGACCTCTCACAAGATCTCCATTCTGCAGTTCCTGGATGACTCTGATATCCCGGTGACCCAGTCTTCGATGCCAGAGCTCCAGATCTGCTTCATGCTTCTGCTTGGATTGGGCGACTTGTGCTGATTGGTTTTCTGAAACGTTAATCTCATAAACACCATTGATTAGTTTCCCTTGAGCATAAACCTCATCATTTTTCGTTACATTGCATTCTCCATTGGCAAATGTAACCTTGAAACCTTTCTTGTCTAAAGCAGACACACTAAGCAAGTTACAATTCAATTCTGGGACATATTGAACATTAGGCACAGTTGTTTCAAGAGATTCATTGTTCACCTTGAATTTCAAACGCATTGAACCTGCACCTTGTGATTTTAGAACATTTCCATCAGCAATCTGGATTTCAGTCCATTCACTATCATTAATTTCTCTGAAATATTCTCTTTTATGCGCAAAATGGCTTGTAGCTCCCGAATCTAAAATAAATTGGTCACTTTTCCTTTCATTTCTTTGCACATTTAAACTCTTTTCTTGCAGTAGAAATGTACGCTCGTGACCCCCCTTCTTTTCACCTTTTGGTTGAAAGGGGCGGGACTTATTCTTGGGCTTCTGGCAACTCCTTGCAATGTGCCCTTTTAAATTGCAGTTATGGCATATTAATTCTTTGGACACTTCCTTAGACTTGGGAAATTGCTTAGAAACATAACTTGTGTCCCTCCTTGGATTCCTTTGTGGAGAATCAAGGTAATCTCTGCATTCCTCTCTTAAGTGATTTACTAGTTCATTAAAAGTCAAATCTCTGGTGTGATCCATTATACTCTTAAATGAAGTAAATTCTTTTCCTAATGATGCCAGCATAAAAGTCACTTTGGTTGCATCATCAAAAGCTCTGGGAGTTAGGGCAATCCTTTGAACAATTTCATTAAAGTCCTTAAAATGCCCTGTAAATTGTTCTCTGGAATTCATCTTTAACTTCAGCAGTTTATCCAATAAATGTCTATAAGAGTTCTCTGATGATTGTGCATAAACCCTCTCAATATCTTTTAGAATCTGAGATGCATCACTTTCATAGTCAATCAGAGATAAATGCTCATCTTTCAAACTGCTCAAAATTATGTGTTTAGCTTCTGCATCTTGCCTTTCCCAATCTGCTTTCTTGGTTAAATCAGCAAAATCAGGTTTGGGATCTTTCACCGCTTTAAGCACTTGTTTTGCACCAAGATGCACTAAAAGGCGCTGCTTCCATTGCACAAAGTTACGATCATTCAGCAGCATAAAGCTTGATCTTGCGTCACTATCAAAACCTGAGCTTGCCATCTTAATCCTCAAAAATTTAAAAAATTTCCAAAATTTCAAAAATTCCCAAAAATGGCTAAAATTCAAAAATCAAAACTTAAAAATCTCAAAATGCAAACTAATCTTCACTGCCTCTGAGGTCTGTGAGCTCTGAGGGAGGGGAGGGGTCGCTAATCCCCCTTTTCACAGCACAATGGAGAACAAAGGACCATGTGCTTACCAGGAAGTACAAACAGAAAAATACTACTCTGCCAAAAATCACAATCCAAAGCAATCCTTTAAAAATACACAAAATACGCAGTTCTGGGCCCATAACCCTTTTGTGGGAGATGAGAGGGAATGTGGATGAGGGAATATTGATTAATATTTCCTATCCCAGCTTGTGCTAACAAGCTCCAAACTAGCAGAGTTTCTCATCCCCAATAAAGCGCAGCAAAGCGTGGCGTTTAAGTTCCTATGAACTTCTAGAATAAGGCAGATCCTGGCACATATTTCCCCTGGTTCCCTCTTAAAAGAAAATACACGACACATAAGCTTATAAAAGTATAAAGGTTTTACTCACAGTCATTTCAAGCTTCTACAGTCTCAGAAAGGCAGGCTAGCTTAGATTAAATGTATTTACATGTGGAGATTCTCCTTAAGGGAGAAAGGCTCCATGTGGGCCTCTCTTGGCTGGAAGCCAAGAGAGCATCTCCTGAGATGTTGCATCCTCGGAGTCCTGGTGGGAAGAGAGAGAGAGTAGCAGCTCACCTGTATCTTTGAATAGCTACAGGTAAGGCCACTCCCACTTCTGGTCACACAAAGGAAGTGATTTCAGCCTTGGCACAGGAAACTCTACCTGGAGGACCAAGACCCCTTGTGTACACTCTAGGAATGTTGTGATTGACTGCACCAGTGTTATACATCCCACACAGGATGCCCTCAAGCCCATCATCCAAGTCATTGATAAAGATGTTGAATAAGACTGGGCCCAAGACAGAACCCTGTGGCACCCCACTAGGGTTGGTCAAATGGTAAGAAGAACCTGCCTGCTGGATGAGGCCAAAGGAGGCCCATTTGACCCAACATCCTGTTCTCCCAGTGGCCAACCAGATATTGATGTTGGGAAGCCTACATGCAGGACCTGAAAGCAACAGCATTTGCAGAATCATAGAATCGTAGAGTTGGAAAGGGCCCCAAGGGCCCTGCAATTTAGGAATCTCAACTAAGATTCCTAACCATGACACATGGTCATCCAACCTCTGCTTAAAATCCTCCAAGGAAGGAGAGTCCACCGCCTCCCAAAGGAGACTATTCCACTATCGAACAGCTCTTGGCTTCAGAATGTTCTTCCCAATGTTTAGTAGGAATCTCCTTTCTCATAACACTGGAATGCATGGACATCACATGAAGCTGAATATGGAAGATTCAAGACAGATAAAAGAAAGTGCTTTTGCATGTAAAGGTAAAGGGACCCCTGACCATTAGGTCCAGTCGTGTCCGACTCTGGGGTTGCGGCGCTCATCTCGCTTTACTGGCCGAGAGCCGGCATACAGCTTCCAGGTCATGTGGCCAGCATGACAAAGCCACTTCTGGCGAACCAGAGCAGCGCACAGAAACGCCATTTACCTTCCCGCCAGAGTGGTACCTATTTATCTACTTGCACTTTGATGTGCTTTCGAACTGCTAGGTGGGCAGGAGTTGGGACCGAGCAATGGGAGCTCACCCCGTCGTGGGGATTTGAACCACCGACCTTCTGATCAGCAAGCCCTAGGCTCTATGGTTTAACGCACAGTGCCACCTGGGTCCCTTGCTTTTGCATGTAGCGCATAGCTAAACCATGGAACTCACTCCCAGATTCAAGGAGGAGGAGACTATCAATGGTTCTTGAATACCAGATGCTGGAAAGCACAGGAGGAGAGAGGGCTCTTGTGTTCGAATCCTGCTTGGTCACCATGAGAACAGGATGCTGGTCCAGCAGGCTCTTCTTATGATAGCTTCCATCATCCTTGACCATTGTCCGCACTGGTCAAGAGGGCAGCTGGTTGGGGAAGGGCAGAGCTGGAGTTCCATAGAGTGTGAGCAACTGCCTTCACAAGGAGAGAGGTCCATCTCTGAATGTGACTTTGCCGCCAAACCTGCTCCCATTTCCTGAGCTTAAGGTTATGTTCCTCCTGCAGTTTAATGCTTTTCCTCTCATCCAAGGGGGCTTAAAAAAAGATCAGGGGAAAAAAAAAAGAACACCTTCTTCTCTTTCAAACCATGAAAGCTGATGCTATCATGATTTTCTTATTGCAAGGCTTGTGATTTTTGGAGGCCATTAATAATACAATGAATCTCCTGAGACCAGCAATAAACCCATGAAAAGTTGGCAAGTCTGCTCACTCCGAGGGTGGTCTTGTTAAAAAATTTACCAGACAGGGAGGAAAGCTGCTGGCATTTGGAGTGGGAAGCAGGGAAGAGGAGGAGGAAGAGAATGGGCCAGGTTTGCAGAAAGCGGTGCTGAAATCTGCAAAAAGCAGAAGAGGAGAATGGAAGCATCTGCTTGATGGGACCAGGGTAGCAATTGAGACCCAGGAGCCCTCAAAGGGAGGGACCAAGCACAGGATAGCCCAATAAAGGAATTTATTGACCTGGGTTAGGTAGGCACATAGTTAAACCATGGAACTCACTGATGCAGCCCAAAATTGCATCATCTAGCCCAACCCCCTGCACTGCAGGAATCTCAGCTCAAGCATCCATGACAGATGGCCATCCAACTTCTGCTTAAAACCCCCCAAGGAAGGAGAGTCCACCAGCTCCTCTGTTCCACTGCTGAACTGCTGTTCCTGCAAAGCACAAGAGGACATTTCCCTGTTCGCAAGGCGCTTACAATCTATAACGAGACCCAGGGGAGGTGAAAGGGGAAGGGCGACAGAGAGGGGCATATATCTTTCCATTTTCCGTATTCGGTTTTGATCCCACGCAGGGCATGGGGAATTTAATTGCGATCTCCAGATTTGGAGTAGCTTCACAATGCCCTGCTAATCTGCCGCTTTGAAATTGCTTTGAGCAGTCGGAGAACGAGGTGCAGAAAACACTCTGAGAGGTTAAAAGGCTTTTGCAATTGTCCGTCCCTAATTGGCTCATCTTTGCTGAATAAGGCTGATGTTCAAGGCTTTTGCTGGACCTCGGCCAAGGAGCGACACGGGCAGCGGGAAACGTTTTCGGGTTTGCTGAATAGAGAGACCTTGTGAGTGCAGAGAGTGCCTTGGGGGATCCCCTGCTCTCTCCTCCGACTCCGTTTTCTGCTGAGGTGTCTGCGAGGTGTTCGATAATCTTGGGCTGCGCATCTCTCGACAGCCTTCACTTCCAGGCACTGGGATGCCTGCTTCGGTCATCATTAGCAGCAAAGCCAGGAAAGGCTGAGCGAAGCTGGAGACAAACCCTCGTCGGCAGTTAATTAGGCCCAGCTCCACAACAGAATCATAACATTGGAAGGGACCCCAAGGGTTATCTGGTCCAGCCACCCCCCCCCCACACCACATGGAGGAACATTGAGCAGCTTCCAGGATCCGGACCATAGCTGTCAACTTTCGGATTTGAAAATAAGGGATTTCCCCCAAACTTTCAGATTTGAAAATAAGGGATGCTGCGAGGGCAGTGCAATGGCACCAAGTAGCCTCGCCACCCTGCGCTCCAGAGGCTGCGCGCGAACGGGTGAGCGAAAGAGCGAGCGCATAGACGGCAGGCAGGCTGTCTGTCTGGTTGGGTGTGAGGGTCTGGCTGCACAAGGCATGCAGTCGGTCTCAGACTCCTTATTGGCAGCCGAGCAAGGCAGCTGAGGAGCCTCCCTGGCCGGCAGGGAGGGAGGGGAGCTGCTTCCTTTGAAATCCGGGAAATTTAAGGGATAGCAGCAGGAAACGGCATTGGAATAAGGGAGTTTCCCGCAATAAAAGGGAGGGTTGGCAAATATGATCTGGACGCAGAGCTTCGCCCTTGCCTTTGCTGGAGCCTGTTTCTGGGGGTGGCAGATCATCTACTGAAGGACATAAGAATATAAGGCAAGCTCGCTGGATCAGGCCAGTGGCCCATCTAGTCTAGCACCCTGTTTTCACAGGGGCCAAGCAGATGCCCCAATTGGAAGCCTGCTCGGGGTGGCCCTCTGCTTGGGATTCCTGCATTGCAGGGGGGTTGGGCTAGATGACCCTCAGGGTCCCATCCAACTCTGCAATTCTTGGAGTCCATGATTCTGTGACCTGAGCGCAACACCAACTCTCCCCTCCTGTGGTTTCCTTTTTAATTTTTTAAAAAATATTATTATTAATTTACATCCATACACAATCTTAGGTACATGTACAGCCTTAAATAATTATACCATTAAATATTGATTTAAACAAGCTGTTATTGATTGTACATGGTCTTTTCTTATAATTTCTTATAATGCTCTTTTCTTATAATTTCTAACTAAACAGAAATAAACCAAAGTAAAATTCCAATAAACTAAATTATATGAAAACAGACTTCCCGTCATTTCCTGACATTTATGTCATTGAATGTACTTATACTTCTTACCTTACTCTTACTATAGTTTCTAGTACTTTCTTATATCGTACCGTTTCTCCTTGCTTAGTAGTATTTAATTTACACAAGGGTCATTCAAACGCTGCCATAGATGTTATGTCGTTGTTATATTTTTGTAGGTATTTCTTGAACATATCCCATTTTTGCGTGAATGATTGTTTTGTATTTCCCCTTAATCTATCTGTCAATTGAGCCAATTCTGCATAGTCTAATGATTTATTCTGCCATTCCCTTACTGTTGGTACTCTCCCCCCTTTCCAGTTCGATGCAATTAATATCTGGGCAGTGGCTGTTGCATATAAAAAGATTTCTCTTATATTTTTTGGGATATCACTGCCTAAAATTCCAAGTAGAAATGCTTCTGGCTTCTTTGCAAATGTTAATTTAAATATCTTTTTAATCTCATCACAGAACTCTTTCTTTTTTCGGCATGTCCACCACATAATTATATTATGAAGCCGCATGCCTCTCTTGGATAAAAGATTGGTGAGTTCCGGTGAGTTCTGGCGGAATTAAAAGCCCTGAGTATGTGTCTTGTTGTACAACTTCCCTGTTCAGGGAAGTTTTTAATCTGGGATGTGTTAATGTATTTTAATGTTTGCTGGAAGCCGCCCAGAGTGGCTGGGGAGACCCAGCCAGATGGGTGGGGTACAAATAATAAATTATTATTAATTATTATTATTATTATTATTATTATTATTATTATTATTATTATTATTACATGTAACATGCAAAATTCAGAGAAGTGCAATTTGAAGGATGCATCCCCCCCCGAAAGTGTGGATTTGCCTCTAAATGTTAACCGGATCAAATTTCTCCCCCATCCAATTTGACAGCACCCCTTTCCCTCTTTTGGGGTCTTCCACCATATGCTGAAGAAGACCCAGTTAGCATTTGGTGTCTCTTTAGATTGACTTTTAAAAAGTGTGTGTGTGTGTGTGTGTGTGTGTGTGTGTGTGTGTCAGGGCTTTTCTCCAGCTGGAACTCGCCTGAATTCAGTTCTGGCCCCTCTCAGGTGGACGCCATTGCCATTATAAGAGAACAAGGGAGGTGTTTATGGTGAGTTCTGGCACTTCTTTTTCTAGACAAATAGCACTGGTGTGTGTTATTTAAAAAAAAATGGCATCAGCTACCTTGGGCATTCTGGGTCCAGAGCAAAAATGCAAGATAAAAAGAATCAATTGATTAATTGATTAATACTTTCCTGATGCATGAAAGAGAGAAAATGGCAAGTCAGGGTTAATAATGAATAAATCGTTCTAAGGCAGACTCAACAGTTTTCAGAGCAAAACTGCTACTTCAGCTGCTGAGAAATAATGCAATTTAAATGCACTATACTTGAAAGTGAATAAAAAGGATGAAGGTGAAATCTTGATGCTAAGGAGACGAAAGGCAGCAGATATCTATCAATCTATCAATCCACAGCCAACGGATTCTAAGAAGCTCCTACAAAGTGATGTGTTTCCTGCGGAGAGAATGAACTTTGGATTGTAAGATCATCAGGGCAGAGACCTGCTCTGTCAAATGCTATGCATCCTGACGGCTGATCAAGTCAGTTGGAACTCCCTGCCTGTTGACATCAGGCAGGGGGCCTTCGCTGTACTTCAGATGTCTTCTAAAAGTCTGGTAGTTGTTGTTCTCTTTGACATCTGGTGGGAGGGCGTTCCACAGGGCGGGTGCCACTACCGAGAAGGTCCTCTGCCTGGTTCCCTGTAACCTCCTTTCTCGCAGTGAGGGAACCGCCAGAAGGCCCTCGGAGCTGGACCTCAGTGTCTGGGCTGAATGATGGGGGTGGAGATGCTCCTTCAGGTATACAGGACCGAGGCTGTTTATACTGACTGTGGAGGCAGGGCAGAGCCATCCTGGCTAGTAACCATCAGTTGCCCTCTCCTCCTCCATGAAGTTGTCCCATCCTCCTCCTTCAGATATACTGGACCGAGGCTGTTTTGTTTTTTAAAGAATCAAGTGCATATAAATTTACTGTTTTCTTAAAATAAAATAAAAAGCAGAAAGCCATGCAAAACACCGTTTTTCTCAGACATATCTTTGCAACCTGAAGTGGTGCAAAGTCTAGAATGCTACAGCCTCCTTCTGTTTGATGCCGAGCCCTGCTATTATGCCTGCCTCGTAGCTACGGCGACTGTGGGAAGGCAAATCTCTTGCAACTCCTCCTACCTCTGTGACCCATCCAGAAGAGTGATGAGGTTGTGGCCAGAGTCTGGCCCCGTCACATCGCTCAATGTTGCACTGGGCCAATGGTCCACAGAGTCGTCTCTGTCCCGGCTTAATCCAGCCCACTGGGCACACGCTGGCTATGATTTAGCTCTTTCAAAGCCACCAGATTAATACCTCGCATCTCGTGTTTTATTGCCGTTGAAGTAAAATATTGCACTGAGCCATAAAGAGCCATTAAAAGCAAGGCTATATATAGCACAGGTTTTTATGAGGAGTCATCGCACAGGCGTTCTGGATGTGCTTTGGCTTGTTTCTTTTCGCATCGACTCAGAGGAACGGGATTCGTAGCAACCCACCCTGCTGGGCTGAGGGCTGGCTGGCAACCATTCACTTCTATGGCAGGAAGGGGCCTGTAGGCCACAGATGCTCTGCCTCCACAGATGGAGCGGAGGCTGAAATGCTTCTGAATACCAGTTGCTGGAAAATGCAGGAAGGGAGAGGAATCTTGTGCCCAAGTCCTGCTTGCTGGTCCCCTGCGAGCATCTGATCAGCCCCTGTAAGAACAGGGTGCTGGATTGGGTGGGCCATTGGCCTGATCCAGAAGGCACTTCCATACCCCCCAAGTGTCCAGATCTTCTGCATTGCAGAGGGTTGGACCAGATGAGCCTTGGTGTCCCTTGTACATAGCTGTCAACCCTCCCTTTTTTTGCGGGAAACTCCCTTATTCCAGTGCCGTTTCCCGCTGCTATCCCGGATTGTTGATCTCCCTTAAATTTCCTGGATTTCAAAGGAAGCAGCTCCTCTCCCTCCCTGCCGGCCAGAGAGGCTCCTCTGCTGCGTTGCTCGGCTGCCTATAAGGAGTCTGAGACCGACTGGGGGCGGAGCTTGCATGCCTTGTGCATCCAGACCCTCACGCCCAACCAGACAGCCAGCCTACCTGCCATATATGTGCTCGCTCTTTCGCTCACCCGTTCGTGCACAGCCTCTGGAGCGCAGGGTGGCGAGGCTACTTGGTGCCATTGCACGGCCCTCGTGGCATCTCTTATTTTCAAATCCGAAAGTTGCCAGCTACGCCCTTGTATTGTAGTATGTTGTTGTTGTTTAGTCGTTTAGTCGTGTCCGACTCTTCATGACCCTATGGACCAGAGCACGCCAGGCACTCCTGTGTACTGTAGTATAAACACCAACAACTGGGAAACACTGGCCTGCGAGCGCTCCAGTTGGAGAACAGCCTTGACCAAAGGTATCATGGGCTTTGAAGACACTCGAACTCAGGACAAAAGGGAGAAACGTGCTAAGAGGAAGGCACGCTTGGCAAACCCTCACCGTGATCAACTTCTGCCCAGAAACCAATGTCCCCACTGTGGAAGGACGTGTGGATCCAGAACTGGCCCCTCCAGTTACTTACAGAAGAAGAAGAGTTTGGATTTGATACCCCGCTTTATCACTACCCGAAGGAGTCTCAAAGCGGCTCACATTCTCCTTTCCCTTCCTTCCCCACAACAAACACTCTGTGAGGTGAGTGGGGCTGAGAGACTTCAGAGAAATGGGACTAGCCCAAGGTCACCCAGCAGCTGCATGTGGAGGAGCGGAGACGCGAACCCGGTTCACCAGATTATGAGTCTACCGCTCTTAACCAGTACACCACACTGGCTCTCTTCAGACTCATTGTTAAGACTGTGTTTATGGAAGACAATCTTACTCGGCTACAAGTGATTGCCAAAGAAGGTGTCCTTTGGTGTCCCTTCCAACTCTATGATTCTATGACCTTTGAGGTTCCTTTTATGGTTCTATGTATTGCAGGGGCAGTAAGTGGACCTACCTGCTTCATTCCCTTCCACCCTTAAGTTCTATCAATGGGTTTAATGGGGGGAAAGGAGGGATTCCCAGTTCTATGTTTTTAAAATTTGGGCTTTGAGTGGGGATCTGTCCCTTTAAATGCATGGTGGCCAATCTGTGGCAAGAGAAATGGCCGTCATCTGCCTCTCCATAAATCCTCAGTCATAAAAATGGAGAGTAAATGATGGGGCTTGAGATGCAGGGAATTGTTTCCCATTTGTAGAAACATCGTTATTTTTACGAGGACCTTTTTTTTTTTAATCATCCTTTCGGTGGGTCAGATGGTTTCCCTCCCTCATCTCCAGAGAGAGAGAGAGACGGGCGTGACTTGATTTCTGCATTTAACAAACACCCATCGGGGTGGAAAACCATTGCAAAAGTCAAAAAGCCCATTTCCTGCAGCCAAAATGTGGAGAATTAAAGGCAGGATGGCATGTTGCAGAAATCAAAGCGGAAACTGTTAAAAACATTTACAGTGGTACCTCGGGTTAAGTACTTAATTCGTTCCGGAGGTCCGTTCTTAACCTGAAGCACCACTTTAGCTAATGGGACCTCCTGCTGCCGCTGCGCCGCCAGAGCACAATTTCTGTCCTTAGCGGAGTTCTTAACCTGAAGCATACTTAACCTGAAGCGTACTTAACCCGAGGTACCACTGTATCTCTCTACTAGAGAGATTTTTTTTCTACTAGAAAGATCCATGTGTGCATTCACTGGCTTGGGGAGGGAGGCCTGCTCAGCACACCAGTTCTGGAATCTAAGAATGCGCACGCGAGATCTTGCAGGAACTTGGACGGCCCCAGGAGATCTCGTGAAAGTCTCCCAGAGGCGGCACTCTGAGCTGTCCAGCAAGGAAGGCAGAGAGTTTAAGGCAGAGGTCTCCAAACTAAGGCCCACGGGCCAGATACGGCCCGAGGGACTCATTTATCCGGCTCGTGGTGACCCCTGCCGCCTGCTGCCACCGCCCGCTCTTACCGGCATGGCGCGGCGCAGCTGCCCACTTCTGGGTCGGGGGAGCACCGGAAATAGCTTGCGTGCATGAGCGTTATTTTCGGTGCACATCCAGGACAGAGGAGACCCGTGCACATGCGCACAAGCTATTTCCGGTGCTCCTCCGACCTGGAAGTGCGCTGGAAATCAGCCCCAGACAGAGGGTGGGCCATATCGGCCACTTGGCGCGGGCCTCCGATTCCAAAGGGGGGCTCGGTCAGCATATTCACAATCGCCAAAGTTGGTGAGTTTTTGTTTGAAATCTTGTTTGCCAAAAATTTAAACCATGCGTAACTTAAAGATAAGTGTGTTGGCTTTCTTATCGCAATTTTTTTTTTTTTGAAAATGATGAAAAATTGATGAAGATGTGGCCATTTGTTTAAAATTTTGTTAACTAGGCCAGGAATATTACTTACACCCGAGGAGTACATATAGCTCAATGAGGATAAAATTTGGTGGAAACCATGTTTTTTTTAAAGAAATAGTGGCTTACGAGCAATAGTGGCTTTCTCACAAGCATATATATTTTTTAAGAGTAGAATAAGAAGATAATAAATAATAGTCAAAGTTGTCTACTTAAAAATAGATTTTTAAATACATTTTTGAACTATTAAAAATTGTATAATACATTTTAAAATGAATAATGAATTTATTGTAAAATGTATTTAAAATTATAATACATTATAAAAAAATTACGTTATCGGAGATCCCCAGGGTAAAAAAAAGGGGGGACACATTATCTACCTGACCCGGGCCTCTGCCTAGCTCTGCAAGGGCCTGCTGGAAATAGCATGTGCGCACGTGTATGGGCGCGCGCTCCCCCGCCCTCTGGCCCGCCGCGCGATCGGTGCTAGAGACACTAGCCCGGGGCGCGGTAAGTTTGCCAACCCCTGCCTTAAGGGCTCTTAATGTGCTAAGTAACCCTAGGCAGACTCAGCACACAAAAAAAAAAAAGCTTTTAAGCCACTTCTCCTGCCTTTAGCACTATCTGGTTAATTTAGCAACAATCTCGATTGAACCATATCTCCTCTCACGTATCATAGCTTTCTTCCTTGTGAGGCAATAAGAAAAGCAATTGTCATATAACCCCAATACCGTTTTATGATCGGAAAAACCGCTGCTACTTAACTGCTCTGGGAAAGCTCAGAGCTTGGGAAGGCGTCCACATCGCAGCTGCACGGATGCTTCACGTTCTGTTTCTTTTGTGTTTTGCATTTGATCCCAAGCTTTGCACCTCAACGCTCCAAGACAATGTTTGGTATATTGTGTTGGGTCATAAATGCAGGATAATGGACCATTTTGTTTGCTTTGTGTCTAGTGATTTCTTTGGAGAGAGGGAAAAAAGCTCTCTGCCTTGCACGGGATTTGACTTGCACAATTCCAACCAGCCTGCCATCAACTGTGTATGGTTGAAATTAAAAGTGAATGGAAATTAAAAGTTAAAAGCGAAAGTATCCTAGACAGTATTCTTAAAAAGCAGAGACACCACCTTGCCGACAAAGGTCCATAGAAGAGAAGAAGAAGAGTTTGGATTTGATATCCCGCTTTATCGCTACCCGAAGGAGTCTCCAAGCGGCTCACATTCTCCTTTGCCTTCCTCCCCCACAACAAACACTCTGCTAGGTGAGTGGGGCTGGGAGACTTCAGAGAAGTGTGACTAGCCCAAGGTCACCCAGCAGCTGCATGTGGAGGAGCGGGGAAGCGAACCCGGTTCACCAGATTACAAGACTACCACTCTTAACCACTACACCACACTGGCTCTCCATATAGTTAAAGCTATGGTTTTCCCAGTAGTGATGTATTGAAGTGAGAGCTGGACCATAAAGAAGGTTGATCGCCAAAAATGGATGCTTTTGAATTATGGTGCTGGAGGAGACTCTGGAGAGTCCCATGGCCTGCAAGAAGATCAAACCTCTCCATTCTGAAGAAAATCAGCCCTGAGTGCTCACTGGAAGGACAGATCCTGAAGCTGGGGCTCCAAGACTTTGGCCACCTCATGAGAAGAGAAGACTCCCTGGAAAAGACCCTGATGTTGGGAAAGATGGAGGGCAGAAGGAGAAGGGGACGACAGAGGACGAGATGGTTGGACAGTGTTCTCGAAGCTACCAACATGAGTCTGACCAAACTGCGGGAGGCAGTAGAAGACAGGAGTGCCTGGCGTGCTCTGGTCCATGGGGTCACGAAGAGTCGGACATGACTAAATGACTAAACGATAACAAAAGCGAGAGAGATGCAATTGTACTGCGGTCCCATCCCTTTGGTGGGCATCCCCTAACTTCCCCCTGGCGATGGACCATAGCTGAATGGGGCAGAAAGAAAAAGGGATAGGAGAGACCCAGAGAAGGAAGTCCTTCTCTGCATGGGCGTGAGGCTCTCCAAAGGGACTGCAGGAGACAAATGCCACTCAACACAGAACCACAGAACTATAGAGTTGGAAAAGACCCCATGGGTCATCTAGTCCAACCCCGTACAATGCAGGAATCACAGCTTGCATTTTGTAAATGAATATAGGGGCCTGCTATATGAATGGGGGAGGAAATGGGTGGCTATCATAAAGGGATGTGTGGTTCAGTGGTTAGAGTTTTGGACTAGGATCTGGGAGAGGAGGGTTCGAATCCCCATGTGGCTACAAAGCTCTCACTGGCTGACCTTGGGTGCCAGTCATTCCCTCTCTCGGACCAACCGACCTCATCGGGTTGTTGTGGGAATTAAATGGGGGGGGGAGTAGAACAATGCCTGCCACCTCGAAGGGAAGGTGGGGTGGAAATGGAGTGAGCAAATAATAAAACAAAAGGAAATGATAAGGGTGGCTCCGACACAGCCTCTCTTTTCTACCCTCTTCCTATTTAATTACGATTTTGGAAAAGAAAATCATAAAATGATCTTGCGGCTTTTGGGAGCTTCTGGGAAGGTTGGTGGCAGCAGTTGGTGGTAGGAGGAAAATGTTTCCCATCTTGTTGCAAAGCAGATCAGAGCTGTAAACATCAGAGTCCTTGCACGGCTCCTGCAACCCAGACATTTCTGAGGAATCAAATCAAATTAGAAGTTGATCCTCTGATGTGCCGCGGGATTAGGCGGAAAAAAGCCGCCGTGTTCTCCGCCTCCCCTGACAGTTCCCTGGTGCATCATTTTTTAAAATGTATAATCCAGTTGGAGGAAATAAAAGTGGAAGGCTTGGTTGGAAGGGAGAGTAGAAGCGCCCAGCCCAGGCAAAGATTATTGTCTGAGGTTTTAATCTGCCGGAGGAAAGCATGAAAACACAAGCCAGTAGGGGTCAATAATATATTAATACACTTTTGGGGGAAGGAAGGAAGGAAGGCCTGGGGGATTAGCAGAGATGAAAAACGCGACCCTTCACCTCCCGGGCGACCTGAGATTGGAAAGAGGCCTCTACAGGCGCCACAATCTGATCATCCGTAGGAAATTAACCAACAGTTGCCCTCGCAGGAACATCCCATAAATCATTGGGTATCACAGGTGGCATCGGAGGTCCAGAAAAATAATGGATTCCATTTAAAGAGTACCCCAAGTTTCTGGGCCTTATGACTGCGGGGTGATTAACAGTATGCAGGATAATAGCCTGAGTGCTCATTAGAAGGACAGATCCTGAAGTTGAGGCTCCAGTACTTTGGCCACCTCATGAGAAGAGAAGACTCCCTAGAAAAGACCCTGATGTTGGGAAAGATGGAGGGCACAAGGAGAAGGGGACGACAGAGGATGAGATGGTTGGACAGTGTTCTCGAAGCTACTAACATGAGTTTGGCCAAACTGCGAGAGGCAGTGAAGGATAGGCATGCCTGGCGTGCTCTGGTCCATGGGGTCACAAAGAGTCGGACACGACTGAACGACTGAACAACAACAACAAGGATAATAGCCAGGCCCAAGACAAGCCCTCTTAGTGGGTCCAGGCTCCGACCCAGACCTGCGCTAGGCTTGTAGCAGATTCTGATAAGCCTTAAAACTGGTCTCTAGTGATGTAGAGAGGGGGGACCCTGAGTTTTGCAATGGGAATGTAAATAATCCCAGATTGCAGTGACACACAAACAGCCTTCTGGATCAGGCCAGCGGCTCATCTACTCCAGCCTCCTGCTCTCGCAGTGGCCAACCAGGTGCCTGTGGGAAACCTGCAAGCAGCATTCGAACACAAGATCCCCCTCTCCTCCTGTGGTTTCATGCAACTGGTATTCAGAAGCATTGCTGCCTCCAGCTGTGGCCAGTTGCCATCAACAGCCTTCTCCTCCATGAATTTGTGTTGCTGTTGTTGCTTTTGTCGCTGCTGCTACTGTTTTTGTTACTGTTTTCAGTATATTCCATTGGAAGCTGCTCAGAATGGCGGAGGCCACCCAGTCAGTTGGACGAGGTACCAAAAAAAACAAAGTAGCATAATTATGATTAAATCCTCTTTTAAAGCCATCCAGATTGCTGTCCATCATTGCCTCCTGTGGGAGAGAGTTCCACAGATTAACTATGCGCTGCGTAAAGAAGAACTTTCTTGAATGTGTCCTGGGTTTTCCAACGTTCAGCTTCATTAAAGGTAAAGGCAAAGGGACCCCTGACCATTAGGTCCAGTCGCGGACGACTCTGGGGTTGCAGCGCTCATCTCGCTTTACTGGCCGAGGGAGCCGGCGTACAGCTTCAGGGTCATGCGGCCAGCATGACTAAGCAGCTTCTGGTGAACCAGAGCAGCGCACGGAAACGCCGTTTACCTTCCCGCCGGAGCGGTTCCTATTTATCTACTTGCACTTTGATGTGCTTTCGAACTGCTAGGTTGGCAGGAGCAAGGACCGAACAATGGGAGCTCACCCCGTCATGGGGATTCGAACCGCCGACCTTCCGATCGGCAAGCCCTAGGCTCTGTGGTTTAACCCACAGCGCCACCCGCGTCAGCTTCATTGGGTGTCCACAAATTTCATGCCAAGCATAGTTTTACAGACTTCTATCATGTCCCCACTTCCTCCCCTTTTCTCCAAATTAAAAAGTCCCACTGCAAGCTTTCTTTACAGGGCAGTCGCTGCATCCCAATGACCATCTTGCTTGCCCTCTTCTGAATCCTGCCCAACTCTACAATATCCTTTTTTAGGTGGGGTGACCAGAACAATAAATGTGGGGCACCAAGAAGCCTGTTCTATAAAGAGCAGTTTGAGTGACACTTGCGGATGCGAAACATGCCACAAATCCTGTTTACTATTCCCACCAAGTGTTTTAAGAGAGTTAGCAAAATATCGAGCTGCCGGAATAATCTGTGCCGTAAGAGAACGTCCATGATCATGTTAAGGTTTCGTATATTAGAAATGTCAAGGCAGAGCAGACACTTTGAAAGCTTCCATCAGCATCTCCGTGACCTGCAAGCTCCTCTTTGCAGCCTCCAAAACATTAATAGAGTCATTTCAATTCACACTCCGCGTGACACGGCCACTGTGCCAATGGGGTCCAGGGTGAGGGAGAGACCGCTTTCTGAAAATAAAGCCACCACACAAGACACGGAAATCTGTTCCCGAAGACGTACAGATGGAAAACACATTAGAAACAAGGCGGGGGAGGAAAGAAAATCCTACAGTATCAAGAAGCAGTTGGGTAAGCAACAATGTTAGCCAGCTTGGTCTTTGAGAAAGCAAGGATACTGACAAGCTCGAACGTGTCCAGAGGAGGGCAACCAAAATGGTCAAAGGCCTGGAAACGATGCCTTATGAGGAACGGCTTAGGGAGCTGGGTATGTTTAGCCTGGAGAAGAGAAGGTTAAGGGGTGATATGATAGCCATGTTCAAATATATAAAAGGATGTCATATAGAGGAGGGAGAAAGGTTGTTTTCTGCTGCTCCTGAGAAGCGGACACGGAGCAATGGATTCAAACTACAAGAAAGAAGATTCCACCTAAACATTAGGAAGAACTTCCTGACAGTAAGAGCTGCTTGACAGTGGAATTTGCTGCCAAGGAGTGTGGTGGAGTCTCCTTCTTTGGAGGTCTTTAAGCAGAGGCTTGACAGCCACCTGTCAAGAATGCTTTGATGGTGTTCCTGCTTGGCAGGGGGTTGGACTGGATGGCCCTTGGGGTCTCTTCCAACTCTAGGATTCTAGGATTCTATGAAAGCATAATGTTGCTGTTTGCTTGTGTTCCTTTGGTGGCGAGAGAGGTTAACACTAACACTAAACATCTTCCAAGACAACAATGCCCACTTACATCACATTTCCCACAGCTATGTCTCACTCTCCAAAGCCTTCCTTTGCTTACATGAACCTCTGAGGAAATCTGTCCCCTCCTTTGCCCATTAACCTTTTGAATTTTCCTGGTATTTGATAGCATTTCTGCCTCCAACTGTGGAAGCAGAGCACAGCTCTTCTGGCTAGTAGCCATCGATAGCCCTCTCCTCCGTGAATTTGTCTAAGCTGCTTTTCACGTCCGCTAGGTTGGCGGCCATCCGTGCCTCCTGTGGGAAGGAGTTCCCTAATTTAGCTATGTGTTCTGTGGGGAAAAAAGACTTTTAAAAATCTGCCCTGAAATCTTCCAAGACAATAATGGCCACTCACATCACAAAGAGCTCATAACCCACCTACTCTCAGCAGCCAGAAACACCATAAGCCAGACACTGGAGAGACCTGTCAGGAGTAAGCATGGATCAATGGTACCAAATAGTATGGGAAACAGCCCTACTAGAAAAAACTAACCAATAAACTGAAACTGACATGGGGACAAACAGAAGAAGATGCCTTCACCCCGGTATGGCTCTCCTTCATCACACACACAGCCCAAATAGACAATGACAGAAATCTACCAACAGCATACAAATCAATCTGGCTAACCTGACCAAAAACACCCACCCACCCCACTCACACATGAAAACAAAGACCACCACAGCCAACTACAAATGAACAATCACACCCTACGCCAACCCCAACCTCTCTCACCACCAAAGGAACACAAGCGAACAACAGAGAACCTGCACAAACGACGCTGACACCGAACCCTACATATATTAAGTAAAGTAGAAACATCATCACCCCACCCCACCCATCTCCCCATCCCGCCCACCTCTCTCCCCCTTTTCTTCCTAATGTCTCAACAAATGAAACTGATGTGTAAAAATGTTACATGGAAAGAACATGAAAGAGACATTGCCTATACCTTTGTAAATCAAGAAAATCCTTAATAAAAAATATTTTTTTAAAAAAGTATACAAAAAATAAATAAAGAAGAAGAAGGCTGATCGCCAAAGAATGGATGCTTTTGAATTCTGGTGCTGGAGGAGACTCTTGATAGTCCCATGGAATACAAGAAGATCAAACCTCTCCATTCTGAAGGAAATCAGCCCTGAGTGCTCACTGGAAGGATAGATTCTGAAGCTGAGGCTCCAAGACTTTGGCCACCTCATGAGAAGAGAAGACTCCCTGGAAAAGACCCTGCTGTAGGGAAAGATGGAGGGCACAAGGAGAAGGGGACGACAGAGGACGAGATGGTGGGACAGTGTTCTTGAAGCTACCAACATGAGTCTGACCAAACTGCTGGAGGCAGTTGAAGACAGGAGGGCCTGGTGTGCTCTGGTCCAGGGGGTCACGAAGAGTCGGACACGACTGAACGACTAAAGAACAAAAACAATGTTGCACAAAGCTCAATATTTGAGTGGTGAGAGATGCCTGGGGTTGCAGGCACTGACTCGGATTCTGCTTCCTTGGAATGAAGGTCAGAGGAGACTGTGGTGTCTTTAGAATACAGTGGTACCTTGGTTCTCAAACTTAATCTGTTGCAGAAGTCCATTCCAAAACCAAAGCGTTCCCAAACCAAGATGCGCTTTCCCATAGAAAGGAATGCAAAACGGAGTTATCCATTCCAGACTTTTAAAAACAACCCCTAAAACAGCAATTTAACATGAATTTTACTATCTAATGAGACCATTGATCCATACAATGAAAGCAATAATCAATGTACTGTACTATAAAATAAATAAGACAGTATTATCGATGTTTGTCTGTACGAACGATTGTGGAAGAATTGCATATTCCGCGTGAAATCATTACTGAGGTTTCTGAGTTGTCCCACCCTCCATAATTTCCCGATCTGGCCCCACCGGATTTCTTTCTTTTTCCAAAACTGAAATCCGCACTGAAAGGGCACAGATTTCCCAACATTTCACACGTCCAAGCTGCTGTGACGAGGGGACTGAAAGCAGTATGAAAAGAGGACTTCTCCAGAAGTTTCCAACAGTCCTGCGAACGTTGTCAATGGTGCATTGCATCAGAGGGGGTTACTTTGAAGGCCTGTAAGGCCTGTATGTTCGAATATTTCTCGCTGTCCGATTTCTGTGACCATTTACCGAACCTTTGGGCCACACCTTGTATTTGTCCCACTTCTGTTGCGCTGAAAGACAAGACTCTCCCTTGAACCAGCAATAATGCAGAGTGACTCAAGAAAGGAGAACTCTATGTGAAGGGGCCAGAATAAATCCTCCATTAATGCCCCCATTAATAACACCGGTCCTGAGAGATCTACATTGGCTCCCAGTACGTTTCCGAGCACAATTCAAAGTGTTGGTGCTGACCTTTAAAACCCTAAATGGCTTCAGTCCTGTATACCTGAAGGAATGTCTCCACCCCCACCGTTCAGCCCGGACACTGAGGTCCAGCGCCGAGGGCCTTCTGGCGGTTCCCTCGCTGCGAGAAGCGAAGCTACAGGGAACCAGGCAGAGGGTCTTCTCGGTAGTGGCGCCCACCCTGTGGAACGCCCTCCCATCAGAAGTTAAAAGGATTAACAACTACACGACATTTAGAAAACACCTGAAGGCAGCCCTGTTCAGGGAAGTTTTTAATCTGTGATGTGTTAATGTATTTTAATGTTTGCTGGAAGCCGCCCAGAGTGGCTGGGGTACAAATAAATTATTATTATTATTATTATTATTATTATTATTATTATTATTATTATTACTGTTACTGCATCAGGAATGTGTTGCAGGCAGATCTGTTCCTTTGTGCGCCAGCCCATAATTTCACAGGCAAAACGAGGGGCAGCCTCAGCTCCCCGCAGCCCTCTTCGTCTTACATCAAGGATCACTGCCTGAGCCCCTCCACCCGTGTGATGCTACAACACATAGCTGAAGGCTCTTCCCCACACGATGCCTTAGTCTGCTTTGCAGCAGAACATGACCTGCCACGATTTAAAAGGAGCGAGCGTCTCTGTTTGCTTGGATGAACATCCCCTGGAAAAACTAATATGTTATCAACTGTTCGCAGCGACTTGTACCAGCTGAAACATGAATTGGCAGGCACTGGGCTACATAGGAGGTTTTACACTTCATTGGTGTTTACACGCGTCTGTAGGAGAGATTCAGCAACTCCCCGCCTGCACGAAGCATTTCTTAGAATCACAGAATTGCAGAGTTGGAAGGGACACCTGGGGGTCATCTAGCCCAACCCCTTGCCATGCAGGAATCGCAGCTCATCTATATATATATAAATGTTCCCATTGCGCGTTTGTCCGAAACACCCTTGCTGCGCAACCGCTGGACCAAATCGCATCACATTTGGACACAGCGTTCCATTACCATCTCAAAATAATCTGGCATAATAAAAATTCAAAAAAACCACACCTGACATACCTAAAATAAAGAAAAAACGCAAAAAATTTGGCTGCAGCTACTACTGATGGTAATAAGCATAAAATCAGCCACAGCAAGGCGTGGCCGGGTCAGCTAGTATGCATTTGAAACCTGAAAGCATGGGCATGTCTGCAGGGTGCCCAAGGAAAGGAAAGGAAAGGAAAAGGGTTAGAGATCCCCACAACACAACACACAAAACTCAGGAGAGGTGACAGGCATTTAGAAATGTAGGGGCAGGAATCACAGAATTGGGGACCTCAAGGGTCATCTAGTCCCGACTGGGAGGGAAATTTCCCCTTGGGGGTTCAAGTATGAAGGCACACACTAAATTCCAAACTGGTTGTGGAGGAACCCAACTGAATGTTAGCGTGAAAAACGCCTCCATATAAGGTGCAAGGAGTGCTCTGCAGATATAGTAAAAATAATAATGGGCTGAGTAAATTGTATTTCAAGGACCATGGTTGGATGTGAGATTGTGGGGTGATGGGTTGGCAGAGGGTAGTTAGGTAGAGGATGAAACGGCCGGACACTGCATATTTCCCCTATATAGTGTGTATCCATAATGGCAGACTCTTTTGAATCACTGGGGGGGGGGGTCTGATTAAATGGGGATCTGGTCTGAGTCTCCAGTTCCCCATGGGAATTGTCTCCTGTGTCAGAGGTAGGGAAGGGAAGATCTCCCAGGGTGGGAGGCAGGGAGAAGTTAAGATCCCAGGTGAGAACTGGGAGGGTTCACCTTTTTCTGTGTGGGACAAGTTAAGATCTACCTGTGAGAGAGGACATTGCGTTCTTCTCTCTCTCTCTCTCTCTCTCTCTCTCTCTCTCTCTCGTTGAGATCAATTTTTTTTATTGTATTGTATTATGAAAGATCTTAATAACATCTTACTGGGGGGGAAAGGAATTGTCTCCCACAGCTGGGGTTGATAGGACCCATAGTCCAAAACATTAGGAGGGAATCAGGTTGGCAAAGACTGGACAGAGGGAGGCTGCCCTGGAATAAAGCTGCACAATAATAGCACAATATCTGAGGCTTCCTGAAAGGAATAAGAGGATGCATCCTGCAAACCAGACCAGAGCATTTTCCTTGCTTGGGTTGCAAAGCTCTTGGGGAGCTTGAAATAGAGCCCCACCACGTTGCTCCCTGAGCCCCAGCTGCATATTTCCATCTCTTAATAAGACGTGGATGTTAAAACGTCTGAATTAACTTGACAACTTGTTTGCAGTTGGCTCCTGCCCAGAGGGTGGCACAGACGACTGGGACGTGCCAGGCGGAGCGACTCACTGCTCAGATGAAAGAATAGGCAGGAGAAGGAAACTGGAAGGGCTGCATTTTATTATTATTATAATTGGCAAGGATCAAAGACAACACCGGTTCGTATTGCAATTGGTCCAGACTCAGGCTAAGCAAAAGAGGTTTGGGAAATGTCAAAAGCAAAGAGACCACTTGACCCCAAATTCTTTCCATTTCAACTGGTTATCCTAAGAACTACTATTTCATTTCAATATTTGGAGCTTGAGTTTGCTTCCTCCCCCTCTTCCCTCCCTGTACCCTTTTCCTTTTGTGTTGTATCTTCTATACAGCGGTACCTTGGTTCTCAGACTTAATCTGTTCCTGAAGTCCGTTCCAAAACCAAGGAGCGCTTTCCCATAAAAAGGAATGCAAAATGGATTAATCCGTTCCAGACTTTTAAAAACAACCCCTAAAATAGCAATTTAACATGAATTTTACTAACAAGACCATCGATCCATCAAATGAAAGCAATGAACAATCTACTGCAGTCACACAATCCATCAATCAGTAGCTGAACTGGGTTCCACACAGTCACAATAAAAAGAGCCGCAAAAACAAAAACGCAAAATAAATAGCAAAAACAGACAGACCTCAGCGTAACACTCAAAATGGAAGTGTGGCACTCAAAACGGAGAATGTTCGGTTTCTGAAAAAGGTTCGCAAACCAGAACACTTACTTCTGGGTTTGCAGTGTTTGAGTTCCAAGTTGTTTGAGTACCAAAGCGTTTGAGAACCAAGGTACCACTGTATTGTAAGTCTGCAGATACAGGTGGTCTTTTAAAAAACTGAATGCACACAGGCTGCTCTGGGAGCTATTTTGGAAGAAGAGTTGGGTGCAAATGTTCATGAGCATAAATGTTCGTGCCACCTGAATTTCTGTGTGGCAAAAGACTCCAGGGGTTCCAGGCATTTACTGGGGTTCAGTTTCCTTGGAACGAAGGTCAACCGAGACTCTGGTATCTTTGGGGTACGTGGTTTTATTTACACATGCATGCAACCTGAGTCACATAACTTCATACCCCCCAACATTTCTCTGATGAAATTAGGGACGTCCTAAGGAAAAGACCTTGCCAACGAAGTTCTGTATAGTTAAAGCTATGGTTTTCCCAGTAGTGATGTATGGAAGTGAGAGCTGGACCATCAAGAAGGCTGATCGCCGAAGAATTGATGCTTTTGAATTATGGTGCTGGAGGGGACTCTTGAGAGTCCCATGGACTGCAAGAAGATCAAACCTATCCATTCTGAAGGAAATCAGCCCTGAGTGCTCACTGGAAGGACAGATCCTGAAGCTGACTCCAAGACTTTGGCCACCTCATGAGAAGAGAAGACTCCCTGGAAAAGACCCTGATGTTGGGGAAGATGGAGGGCACAAGGAGAAGGGGACGGCAGAGGACCAGATGATTGGACAGTGTTCTCGAAGCTACTAACCTGAGTCTGACCAAACTGCGGGAGGCAGTGGAAGACAGGAGTGCCTGCCGTGCTCTGGTCCAGGGGGTCACGAAGAGTCGGACACGACTAAACAACAACAAAGGAAAAGAGGGACGTTCTGGGATCAAATCAGAAACTGGGATGGCTTCTGTAAATCCGGGGCTGTCCTTGGAAAATAGGGACACTTGGAGGGTCCTCTCATATGGTCTACCCAGGCAGATACAGGATCTGAAGAAATGGAAGGGACTCAAGGGGCATCTTCCAGACTGTGACCCTTCAAACTCATAACAATAAATTAAAGAAATACACCAGGCCTGCACAAATTCTGACCCACCCACCCACAAACAGCCTAAGAAATATAAATGATCCCCACCCCCGGAGTGAAATAAGCTACTGGTGTTATTGTCCCCTTTTGTCCGCCTGGGCAAACAGGGAGTCACCCAGCAGGGCATGATCCGTGGCTGCCGGGTTCCCAAGTTGCAAAGGCCGTCACGATTTGATTGCCTTCCTCTCCTAAATCCTGCCTGTTCTGCTGCCAAGGGGAGCCCGGCCTCCAGGTGCTTCGCTGCTGTCAGCGCCTGAAGGGAAGCCAAAACGTCTTTCATCTGGTTTGCAAATGAAGATGGAAGACCTTGCAAAACGGCCGAGACAGTTTTGCCAGCATCAGTCTGGAAAGCCCAGAATTTCCCCCTCGCCTGTCCAAGCATCAGGGCCCTTGCTTGCTCCATCAGACGCAGAGCCAAGGCATCCGTCAAACTCATCGGAGACTTCAAAAGCAACAAGGGCTAAAGCAGTCCGTGCAATTAAGATCAGAGTGCTGAAAATAACACTGCCGAGATCCTAATGCCGTTATATAAATACGGTGCGGCTGCAGTTGGAATGCTGTGTGCAGTGCTGGTCAAATAGCCACAAATAGGATATTGTAGAACTGGACCATAGCTGTCAACCCTCCCTTTTTTTGCAGGAAACTCCCTTATTCCAATGCCGTTTCCCGCTGCTATCCCGGATTGTTGATATCCCTTCAATTTCCCGGATTTCAAAGGAAGCAGCTCCTCTCCCTCCCTGCCGGCCAGGAAGGCTCCTCAGCTGTGTTGCTCGGCTGCCAATAAGGAGTCTGAGACCGACTGGGGGCGGAGCTTGCATGCCTTGTGCAGCCAGACCCTCACGCCCAACCAGACAGACAGCCTGCCTGCCGTCTACGCGCTCGCTCTTTCGCTCACCCGTTCGCGCGCAGCCTCTGGAGCGCAGGGTGGCGAGGCTACTTGGTGCCATTGCACAGCCCTCGCGGCACCCCTTATTTTCAAATCTGAAATTTTGGAAAAATCCCTTATTTTCAAATCCGAAAGTTGACAGCTATGAGCTGGACAAGGTCCAGGAAAGAGCAAGGTCCAGAAAATAAAAAGATCAAGGGGATGGGGTGACACCCCTATGAAGAAAGGGTGCAGTCAGGGGCGTATGGAGGGGGTGCAGGGGTGCGGTCCACCCTGGGTGACACCCTGATGGGGGTGACAAAATGGCAGGCGGCACTCGTCACGGCGGGGCCTGCAGCGCGCACAAGCCATGTGTCTTGGAGCCCGCAGGCTCCGCACTGTCCGCCCGCTGCCTCCCCGCCCCCTGCTGTAGGGTGGCTGAGGCCCTGCTGTGTGCCCATCCCTATGGGTGCCGTGTGCCCCTTGGCGCGTGATGTCCATAGGGACAGGACGCGTGGCACCCATAGGCACGGGATGGCACGGCATGGGGCGCATAATGCCCATAGGGATGAGCCGCGCCACGGTGCCCATAGGGACGGCATGGGACACTGCAGCCCCCGTTCCATCCCTATAGGTGCCGCGCCCCCCGCTCCTGTGGGTGCCCCACCCCACCCCTATGGGCAGTTTGCCCCACCCCTGGGCATGCCACCCCAGGTGCCCAAGAGAATTTCCTCCGCCGCTGGGTGCAGTATCTGGGACTTTTTAATATGGAGAAACGGTGAGTAAGGCAAGATGAGAGATGTTTATAACATTAGGCATGACATGAAGAGAGTGCCTTCCTCCTGAGCCGTGTTCAGAAAGTGGTGGGGGGGGATGAGTGTTCAGGCCCCTGGGCTCTCACTTGTGGGGTGCCTCAGGGTTCCGTCCTCTCCCCCATGCTTTTTAATATCTATATGCAACCGCTGGGAGAGATCATCAGGGGGTTTGGGCTGGGTGTTCATCAGTATGCGGATGATACCCAGCTCTACCTCTCTTTCAAATCAGAACCAGTGAAGGCGGTGAAGGTCCTGTGTGAGTGCCTGGAGGCGGTTGGAGGATGGATGGCAGCTAACAGATTGAGGTTGAATCCTGACAAGACAGAAGTACTGTTTTTGGGGGACAGGGGGCGGGCGGGTGTGGGGGATTCCCTGGTCCTGAATGGGGTAATTGTGCCCCTGAAGGACCAGGTGCGCAGCCTGGGAGTCATTCTGGACTCACAGCTGTCCATGGAGGCGCAGGTTAATTCTGTGTCCAGGGCGGCTGTCTACCAGCTCCATCTGGTACGCAGGCTGAGACCCTACCTGCCCGCAGACTGTCTCGCCAGAGTGGTGCATGCTCTGGTTATCTCCCACTTGGACTACTGCAATGCGCTCTACGTGGGGCTACCTTTGAAGGTGACCCGGAAAGTGCAATTAATCCAGAATGCGGCAGCGAGACTGGTGACTGGGAGCGGCCGCCGAGACCACATTGGCTCCCCGTACATTTCCGAGCACAATTCAAAGTGTTGGTGCTGAACTTTAAAGCCCTAAACGGCCTCGGTCCTGTATACCCGAAGGAGCGTCTCCACCCCCATCGTTCAGCCTGGACACTGAGGTCCAGCGCCGAGGGCCTTCTGGTGGTTCCCTCACTGCGAAAAGCAAAGCTACAGGGAACCAGGCAGAGGGCCTTCTCGTAGTGGCACCCGCCCTGTGGAATGCTCTCCCATCAGAGGTCAAAGCGATAAACAACTACATAACATTTAGGAAATACCTGAAGGCAGCCCTGTTTAGGGAAGTTTTTAATCTGTAATGTGTTAATGTATTTTAATGTTCTGTTGGGAGACGCCCAGAGTGGCTGGGGAGACCCAACCAGATGGGCGGGGTACAAATAATATATTATTATTATTATTATTATTATTATTATTATTATTATTATTGGATGTGTACCCGTTCTGAAAAGGGTGCTCCCATTTGCCTCCACTGATGTGGATGGAAGCCATGACAACTGAAAGAGGCTGATATTCCACACGCTTTGCTGGAAAGGAGTGAATGGAAGCCAGAGGCTCTTCCCCCACAGGTTTCCTACACCTCATTCATTCACATTGCGCCAAATTATCCAGGAAGGTCTCTTGCACATCCCCCCATGCAATGCAGGGAAGTCACATAAGAATAAGATGGTGCTCTTGTGAATGTCAGGGGAGGCTGTGCAGGATGTGGGGTGGGTTTTAATGGGCTGGAGAGGATATACTAATTGCAATTTATCCTCCCAGGTGCCCAGGTGTGTGGGATGAACAGAGTTTCCAAATCCCATCCTTGGCAGCAAAATTAAAAGCATAGGAATTGGGCTGTAAGTAAGCTGGCTTCCTCCTTCTTAACCGCGCTTAAGAAAGAATCAGGCAACAACTTGCAAAATTTAAAAATAAGTTTTACTTACTTTATAATCATGCACTGGTTCACAGCAGAGACAGCAGCAAATCTATGCAGGGAAAATACTTACATTCACAATATAACCACCTTCAGACATGTGCTGAAAGCTGGAGCTAGTGCAGCACACATCTGCCCTTATGGCTAGTCAAAGAAAGGGGGGGCAGGAAGTACTATATGCTTCAAGAGGAAATGACATCACACAGAGCCCTCTCTACCAATTGTATTTCTATGGTCCAAGTACCTGCCTATCAGCAATTCATCTCTATGGACTTAACCCCTTCCCATGCTAACTAGCAAGAATATGCACTTGTTAGGTTTGGTTGCTAATCTCCCACCCCGGAGACCTTCCTGGGGGGGGGGGTTCTGCCCTGAGGTTCAGCAATGCCTGCCCACCCCACTGCCACCCTGAACCCACTGCCTGAAGCAGACGCTTGCCTGTCCCTCCCGGCAAGGCCACCTCTAGAATTGAGACGAAATATTAGCCGATGAGGCCTTGGAATAAAAATATTAGCATAAGTGCGGGGAGGAGGCTGAGTCACATCAGACGTATCGATCAGGGATATCTCCCAGGGACAAATTACCTTATTTATTCAACAGAGAGCTGACAGAAGACACTTCAACAAATGCGAAATTGGATTTAAATCGGATTTGAATTTCCTATGGGGTCGGGAGGTTGAGGCGGCGATTAGGAAGAAAAGTGCTTTATGGAATAAGGCGAGGAAGAAGAGCGGGTGGATAGGGACTGCTTTGGCCGGGGGACAGTTGCCACGGAACCTGTTTGCAGGCCACTGTTTGCCACAGCACAACCCATTTCCAAATTTTCTGCGGCTCCCTGAAATCGCATGCAGAGCAGAGGTGTGTGGAATCGCCCTGAGAAATTTGAGCAGGCTCCAACACCTCTCCAAATTCTGGGGATGTTTTTTGTATTAGGATAAATGTGCAGAGAACTGCAAACCTGAGGTGGAGAACTGAGCCTCCGTTTGGGAAAATGCAAGAGAGAGAGAGATAGTCTAACCTTGAGAGATCCACGGTCCCTCCATTGCAGCCTCACATCCTTTGCCCAGGAAACACGGTGAGGGAGGGGAGGCAAGAGGGATGTCTGTGTGTCTCTGGGATGCGTTTTCATTATGCTAAAAGCCTGGGGAGCAAATTCAAAAGCCAAAGAGGGTTAAACAGGATTAGAAGCGCTCTTTTCCTTGATAAGTCTCTGCCAAATAATTGAATTGTTATTTGAAAAGGAGAGAGAGAGAGAAAGGCAGAGGAAGAGAGGGAAGAGATTGCTTGATACATCGAGCTAGCTAGATGTTCCCCTGGAAGAATTTCCAAGAAGAGAAATGGGGCTCTGGTGCTTCCTTTCAAACCACACCTTCTGATCTTGAAGCTCCCCAGGCGATCCTCAGGTGTGGAACCACATGCCCACTGGCCAGCATTTAGTTCAGCCCGGACACTGAGGTCCAGCGCCAAGAGCCTTCTGGCCGTTCCCTCACTGCGAGAAGCAAAGCTACAGGGAACCAGGCAGAGGGCCTTCTTGGTAGTGGCGCCCGCCCTGTGGAACGCCCTCCCAGCAGAGGTCAAAGCGATAAACAACTACCTGACATTTAGAAAATACCTGAAGGCAGCTCTGTTTAGGGAAGTTTTTAATCTGTGATATTTTAATGTATTTTGATATTTGTTGGAAGCCGCCCAGAGTGGCTGGGGAGACCCGGCCAGATGGGCGGGGTACAAATAATAAATTATTATTATTATTATTATTATTATTATTATTATTATTATTATTATTATTATTATAGTGAATTATTTTGGAGAAGCATCCCTTGCCTTTTTGTATGATGAATATTTCCAAGATTTCTAGTGATAACATTCAACAAACTTTTCTTTAAAAATAAGCATGGCAGGGATTAAAACAGCCAGAATGAAGGAGCTGATTGAAAGCCACCTAAAAAGACCACAGAAGATTAGAAAGAGGAGGAAGAAGAAGAGTTTGGATTTGCTATCCCGCATTATCATTACCCAAAGGAGTCTCAAAGAGGCTCACATTCTCCTTTCCCTTCCTCCCCTACAACAAACCCTCTGTGAGGTGAGTGGGGCTGAGAGACTTCAGAGAAGTGGGACTAGCCCAAGGTCACCCAGCAGCTCCATGTGGAGGAGCGGAGACGCAAACCCGGTTCACCAGATTACGAGTCCACCGCTCTTAACCACTACACCACACTGGCTCTCTCTGAAGACGAAACAGTAGATCCAAAGCAAGCCCATCCCGAGAGGACATTCCCCAGACAGGGTGCTCCAACTGAGAAGACCCTCGCCCAGGGATGGGCCAATGGGTCCATGTCACACACACCCACACCCAGTTTTCAAACCCCTAAATGCAGTTCTCCACATCACATTGCAAACTGCTTTTTTAAAATCCTCCTGAAAGTTCCTCTGCATTTTAGTTCAATTGTCCCCCAATAATCTATGGATCAGAGTGCCTCTGAGCATGTGAAAAACTTGGCTGCTTGGATGGCTGGAGCCCAACCCACAAAACATTTCCTTCCATGCTCCATTTTCTTTTGCCATCAAACCAATCGGTTTATAAATTCAACTTTACAATTCTATTATTCTATTCTGATTTAGTTGAGGTTCCTGCTTTGGAGAGGGTTGGACTAGATGACCCTTGGGATCCCTTCCAACTCTACAGTTCTGTGATATATTTTATAAACACATACAAACATAACCACCCAACAATGTGGAGCAGGCGGAAAACAGAAGACCCAAACCCCATTAGGACCCCCCCTCACCAAATCTCCTACTCAGTCCCTGGAAAAGAGATGACTAGAGGGTGGGCCAGAGCAGGCTTAAAATGCCTGCTACCAGCTCCGCTCATTGGGCAATACTGCCCTCAGGCCATATTGTTCTCCCCTAGGGAGAAACCACTTTCCCTTTTCTCCCAGCGGAGGAGAGGTGTGACAAATTCACCTACCTCCATACGGGGGGGGGGGGCACAGCACTCCTAGTTTTCCAGTTCTCCAAAATCCTACAGCAAACTGGTTCCCCCCCTTTAAGTCACGTTCCTCAGCATTTTAGTGCAAATGTCTCCTAATAATTCACATATATCATAGTGCCACTGAGCATGTGAAAAGCTTGGCCGCTTGGCTGGCTGGTCATCAGCCCCCCCCCCCCCACTGCTAAGCGTTTCCTTGCAAACTCTGGTTTTTGCTCTGAATTCTGGCCTGGGTTATTTCTGAGAGCAGGCAGGAAGGCGAGGGAACGTGCTGTGTTAGGAAGCGGGGGGGTTGTATGTGATGTTCCAAGCATTTGTGAACAATATGCGAGGGCAGCTCCGGCTCTCCGCTTGCCACTCCTCGTTAAAAGTTTGATAATTAAAGCATCCTTTGGGAGGGCTGGGAGCTCTCCGCTTGCATCCCAGGACCCCAGCCGAAGACCTTGGAGGTGGCAGGGTCTCCGAAGGCACAGGAGGAGCTTTCATAGGGGAGAAATAATGAGGTCTAATTAAAATCTTCCAACTTGCAAGCCAGCATGGCGGGGGCCGCTTTGCCCTGCTCTCATTTCATCTGCCCCTTCCTGGCCTGTGAACAGTGCCGGAATTATGTATAAGTCTAAACAAGCTATAGCTTAGGGCCCCACTCTCTTGGGGCCCCCACAAAAATTTAAAGGAAAAAACAACTGGATGTACATTTCCAAAATATAAGATAAAAAGCAAATAAAATAAAACCTACATACAGTTAGAGCTTAATCATTATTTCACTGTTAATATACTTCTTCTTAACTGTATTTCACTATTAATATACGTCTTCTTAATTGTATTTCAGTTCAACAATTACTTTGATAAAATACATATTTTGTTATGTGCAAATGGCTTTAGATATTTATTACAGTGGTACCTTGTGTTACGGACGGGATCCATTCTGGAGGCCTGTCCCTAACAGGAAAGGTCCACAACTCGACTCAGGGGTCTGGAAACTAAGCCGTATGAGGAATGGTTGAAGGAGCTGGGTATGTTTAACAAGGAAACTAAACTTTCAGATGGCAAGAGATCTCCTTCAGAAGGTGGTGGACTCTCCTTCTATGGAGGTTTTTAAGCAGAGGTCAGAAGGTCATGGATGCTTGAGGTGAGATTCCTGCATTGCAGGGGGTTGGACTAGATGACCCTTGGGGTCCCTTCCAATTCTAAGATTCCATCGTTCTATGACTCAGCCAGGCCTTTGGCTAGTTAACATTCTACAGTGGTACCTCAGTTTTCGAACAGCTTAGTTCACGAACAACTTGGAACCCAAACGCTGCAAAACTGGAAGTCAGAGTTCCGGTTTGCAAACTTTTTTTTCGGAAGCCGAATGTGCTCCGTTTTGAGTCCCTCTGTGTTTCCTGTTGCGCTGCTAATTTGCGTCCCCCCCCCCATTCTAATTCAAGCCTTCCGTTTCCGATTGCAGTGTTCTGAGATGATATGTGGAGCTTATATTTGGTGCTTTTGTTTTTAGTATTTATTTTGCGTTTTTTGTTTTGAGCATTTTTCAGTTAATTTGTTTTTGTGACTGTGTGCATCCCAGTTCAGCTTCTGATTGATTGATTGATTGATTGATTGATTGTGTGACTTCGGAAATGGATAAAAGCCCCCCACCCAAACGACGACTAGTGCAGGTAAGAAAAAAAATTAATATTAATTTTTAGCATCTACAATACTGTTTTATTTATTTTAAAGTACAGTACATTGATTATTGCTTTGATTTTATGGATCAATAGTCTCGTTAGATAGTAAAATTCATGTTAAATTGCTGTTTTAGGACAAAATTAAAAAATTCCTTCCAGTAGCACCTTAGAGACCAACTAAGTTTGTTCTTGGTATGAGCTTTCGTGTGCATGCACACTTCTTCAGATACACTGAAACAGAAGTCACCAGACCCTTATATATAGTGAGAGGGTAGGAGGGGTATTACTCAGAAGGGTGGTGGGAATGGGTGAAAGGCTGATAGGTGTGGTAAACCTGTTGACTGCAATACCAAACTTAAAACCACGGAGAAACACCGGCAAATTCCACCAAAAGTCCACAAAAATCCCCCTTTCTCAAACTCCAACTCTCCACAGGCCTCATGGGATGACTTTAATTGAAAATAATTACCAAGTACTTGCAAATATATTTATATTCTTTATTATCATTAGTATTATTAGTATTAAGCATTACTTGACATTTTCAGAAGGCAAAATTGAAATTCTTAGGTTTTCCGAAAGCAGATTATGTGGTTCTTCATTAAACAAAACCAATAGCAGATCTGAATTCCTCACAGCCAGAAATATATTTCTAAGAAACCCTCACTGAAGAAATGTGCAAATATTGAGTTTCTCCCCCTGAAGTGACACCAGGGAAGGTGGAGCGAACTTGTTTTCTGCTGCTCTCGAGGGTGGGCTCTCCTTCCCTGGAGGTTTCTAAGCAGAGGTTGGATGATTATCTGTCAGGGATTCTTTATCTAGGAATCCTGCAATGTTAGACAAGATGACCCTTGGTGACCCCTTCCAACTCTACAATTATATTTCCTTTTCCTCTACCCTCCCCATTCCTTTTTCCTTTTATACCGTTTATGTTTATACTCTGTGTGTGTGTGTGTGTAGCACCTTTTATATCAGCAACAGGTAGGCATCCTCATAGGATTATTGGAGACAGGCTTCCCAATGGCAATGTTTTGAAGCAAAGGCTAATTCCAGTCTCATGTATATTTTTAACAGATTTTATATGTGTAAGGTAAAGGTAAAGTAGCCCTGGACGGTTAAGCCCAGTCAAAGGTGACTAGGGGGTTGCGGCGCTCATCTCGCTTTCAGGCCAAGGGAGCCGGCGTTTTTCCATAGACAGCTTTCCGGGTCATGTGGTCAGCAGGACTAAACTGCTTCTGGCGCAACGGAACACCGTGACAGAAACCAGAGCAGCACATGGAAACACCATTTACTTTCCCGCCAGAGCGATACCTACTTATCTACTTGCACTGGTGTGCTTTCGAACTGCTAGGTTGGCAGGAGCTGGGACAGAGCAACGGGAGCCCACCCCGTCACAGGGATTCGAACTGCCGACTTTCCGATCGGCAAGCCCAAGAGGCTCAGTGGTTTTTAAATCTATTAATATTTGATTGTTTCTAATGATCTTTTCTGTGTTTTTAGCAGTTCTTGTTTTGATCTGTAAGCTATCCCATGGAGGGTGAAGGGGAGGCAGTGTATAAATAAATAACAACAACGATGCCTATTAGAGGGCAAGCCTGGGGGTAAGGACCATCTTATTATAACACATTTACTAAAAGAAAAAAACCTTACATGATGTTCACAATGTTACATTAAAAGTGTGTGCAATCTGTTCACCTCTGCAAACTGGAGGGGTCTAAAGAGAGGCGGACACCCCCAACAGATCTTGCTCCTCCACTAAACAGAGGTCATGTGACCGTCTATTAGGGAATCTGCATTGCAGGGGGTTGGGCTAGATGACCCTCGGAGGTCCCTTCCAACTCTATCATTCTAGGATTCTCTGATTTTTTTCGGCAGCTGCTGAACAAATACCTCGGGATGGCTTGCATGACCAAGAGCCTGGGCATCCTGCTGATGCATAATACATTTCCCTCCAGCGCAGCCCCTTGCCACGGCTGTCTGACAGTAATGGAATAGTCCCAGGTTTCGCTGGCGGATAATCACTTCGGCAAGGGCGTAATGAACATTTCTGGCCCCGCGCGCACGCACGGACGCTCCGCTTAACACCCGGACGGCTTTGCTTTCGCTCCAGCCAACCGGCCTCTAAGCAGGGGCCGCAATAATCAATTTGCGGCAAACTTTTGTTCTGCCCAAGACTCTAATTTACGTTGCCAGGCTGAAGATTCCGAGCCATTAATCATCTGTTTTGTGCTCTGGGTGGCTTTCATATTTAACAGGCGGGAACGGAGACAGAGAGAGGCTGTTTACCTCGCGAGTCCATCATCTCACAGCCAGGAAGGCACAAGCGTCCCGGCTCCATGCAGAAGCATTGAGTGTTGTTGTTTTTTCCAGGAAAAGTGGGTTGGGGAAATAAGAGGACTGGGTGGAGGGTTGGATGTTCCCTAGGAAGAGGAGCCCGGATTATTTTGGCATGGAGAACATGGATGAAGTTTTCCTTCCTCTCTCATATCACTAGAACTCGTAGATTTCCAGTGAGACTGGTTTTTGGAAGTCCTTCTTCGCACGGCGCAGAGTTAAACTGTGGAACTCCCTCCCACTGGACACAGCGATGGCCACCACCCTGGATGGGTTAAACAAATTCATGGAGGAGAGGGATATCAGTAGCTACTAGCCAGGATGGCTCTGCTCTGCCTCCACTGTTGGGAGAAGCAATGAGTCTGAATACCAGTTGCTGGAAGCCACAGAGGAGGGGAGAGTGATTCTCTTGTGGTGGAATCCTGCTTGCATCTGGTTGGCCACTGTGAGACTAGATGGGCCACTGGCCTGATCCAGCACACTCTTCTTGTTTTCTTTTGTCCTGCACAATCTTTAGAGACAGGTAGGTAGCTGTGTTGGTCTTCCGTAGTTGAAACAAAATAAAAAATAAAAAAATTCCTTCCAGTAGCACCTTAGAGACCAACTAAGTTTGTTCTTGGCATGAGCTTTCATGTGCATGCACACTTCTTCAGATACACTGAAACAGAAGTCACTATATATAGTGAGAGGGAGGGGACCTGTTGACGACTTTTAATGACTGCAATTGGTCTTACAGGAAAAAGCAAGGGATGAGATGGCCAAAAATAGCTTTATCATGTATAATGAGATAAGAATCCAATGTCTCTATTCAGACCAGGTCTCTGGAAAGAGAAGTTGCTGAATTGCAACTTATTACCAAACTTAAAACCATGGAGAGATCTGGTCTGAATAGAGACATTGGATTCTTATCTCATTATACATGACAAAGCTATTTTTAGCCATCTCACCCCTTGCTTTTTCCTGCAAGACCAATTGCAGTTGTTAACAGTCGTCAACAGGTTTACCACACCTATCAACCTATCTTCTTTTGTTTCGACTACGGCAGACCAACACAGCTACCTACCTGTAACTATGTCATGTGAGCTTAGGAGCTACATCTCACTCTACCTGAGACTCTAGAAAGATGGATGCATCAGCATCATAATCATAGTTAGATTTGTTTACATGTGATGCTGAACACAGGTGCAAGATGTCTCGAATGCTCTCTGCACATGCACAAGTGTTTGTGGGCAAGTGCATAAACGTGTCAGCTTGCGCAGCTCAGCTCTGGAGTCAAGAGGTTCACAGATTGTGCCCTTCTGGACTGTAACATTGTGAACACCTCTATTGTTTAATGCTGACCTAGTGCCTGCAATGTTAAAAGACCAAAGGGACCCTAACTTTGTGCTCACCCTCTAATAGGCATGGCATAAAAGGAAAAAGGAATGGGGAGAGCAGAGGAAGAGGAAGAGGAAGCATTGGGGCAGCTGTTCCTTCTCTGTCTCATGGATGGGGACAGCCTCAGCTTCTTCCTTTCAGCTCTGCAGCCCTTGAGAGACCATCAGTTGGAGGAGGAGAGTGTTCTTTCTTTCTTTCAGGGAGGGAGGGAGGGAGGGAGGGAGGGAGGCAAGCTCCCGGCATCTCCTTATGTAAGGCAGAGAATTCGAAACCGCAATCAACCCCGTTCAGGTCAGGGAAATCAAACAGCCGCACAATGTTCTCATCTATTCTGCAGAAGATTTGAAAGTAATTTGAGAGCAAAGAAACCCATTCGCTGCAAAATGCAGGGCTTGACGGCAGAAACAGGTTCCCAGCTCTCTCAGAAATATCACACTGAGGAAACCTCTGCCATCCCTGCAGCACTAGAAGGAGGAATGTTTTTACAGCACTTTTCCAAAGTGCTCAACGTGTATTGCATAGAGTAATTGTTATGAAATGCTTTAAATTGTTGGGCTGGATGACCCTCGCAGTCCCTACAATGTTACGATTCTATATTTTTCATAATAGTATTCCACTATATTGCTTTTCCTACTCCGTCCTTCGCCGCCCATGGCTCCTTTGGGCAAAAGGGTGGGGACAGAAAGCTAATAAATGAATTGTTGTTGTTTAGTCATTTAGTCGTGTCCGACTCTTCATTACCCCCTGGACCAGAGCACGCCAGGCACTCCTGTCTTCCACTGCCTCCCACAGTTTGGTCAGACTCATGTTGGTGGCTTCGAGAACACTGTCCAACCATCTCGCATCCTCTGTCGTCCCCTTCTCCTTGTGCCCTCCATCTTTCCCAACATCAGGGTCTTTTCCAGGGAGTCTTCTCTTCTCATGAGGTGGCCAAAGTCTTGGAGCCTCAGCTTCAGCGTCTGTCCTTCCAGTGAGCACTCAGGGCTGATTTCCTTCAGAATGGAGAGGTCTCATCTTCGTGCAGTCCATGGAACTCTCAAGAGTCTCCTCTAGCACCAGAATTCATGGATCACTGCCTTGTCATGGCAAAGGGGCTTGAATAACTCAGAGAAGCTATGAGCTATGCTGTGCAGGGCCACCCAAGATGGACAGGTCATAGTGGAGAATTTTGACTAAACGTGATCCACCTGGGGCAGGAACTGGCAAGCCACTCCAGTCTCCCTGCCAAGAAAACCCCATGGACAAAGACAACAGGCATATAAAGAAATGAATAGCATTCATTAAAGCCTTGCAACAGCCCTGTAAGGTAGGACAATATATTTAACCCCATTGCCACAGGCGGCTTTCTAGCTTCAACCTCACAGGGGTGAGGAAGGGTTGCTGAAAGATGTTTCTTCTCTCTCTTTTTTTTAAAAAAATTATATTTATTGGGTTTTTAACAAACAACAGAAAAAGAAACTTAACCTAACACATAATACATAATACAAAATACAAAATACAAAATACAAAGACACAAACATCATAATTTCCCATTCATCTTGTCTAGTCATGTTGGGGTGACTTCCTCCAGTCTCCCCTGCTGCGTTTCAATGTCAATCATCTTTAGTAATTTCCTCTCATCTTTCATTGTTTTTTCTTATATTACTTATATTCTCGTCTTATAATTGTCTTAACCATAAATCGTACATTTACATTACTTAATCCTAATTCTAATCTGTAAACTGTCATTTCTTCCAACTTTTTTCAATCTTTAAATTTTACAATAGTTTTTAAATATACTTTAAATTTCTTCCAGTCTTTTTCCACCATCTCCTCCCTCTGGCCGCATAGTTTTCCGGTCAGTTCGGCGAGTTCCATATAGTCCATCATTTTCATCTGCCAGTCTTCTATCGATGTTCCTTCTCTTTTAACACAGAGGTAGTGATCATAGATCATGGAATTGTGAGTTGGAAGGGAACCAGAGAATCATCTAGTCTGACCCCCTGCAATGCAGGAATACGCAGCTGTCCCATCTAGTCCAGCATCCTCTTCTCACAATCGCTGACCAGATGCCCCAATGGGAAACCTGCAGGCAGGATCCGAGCACCAAAGCCCTCTCCCTCCCTCCTGTGGTTTCCAGAAACTGGTGTTCAGAAGCATCGCTGCCTCCAGCTGTGGAGGCAGAACATGGGCATCACGGCTCTTGGCCCTCGATAGCCCTCTCCTCCTCTGTGAATTTGTCCAGTCCTCTGTTAAAGCCACCCAGGTTGGTGGCCATTCCTGCCTCCTGTGGGAGGGAGTTCCACAGTTTAACAATTGCCCACATGGAAAAGTCCTTTCTATTATCTGGTTGTCGCTTGTGTAAATTGAATCTCAGCTGTAGGGTGTCAGAAGGGCGAGGTACAAGTAATATGTTGCTGTTGTTGTTGTTGTTACATGAAGAGAGCAGGGTGTCAGCGTCAGAAGGAACTTGGGGGGGGGTCTAACGAAATTAGTGTAACTGTAACAGAAATGCAACTTTCCTGTGCAGAAGAAAAAGAAGAAGAGGAGGAGGAGGAGGAGGAGGAGGAGGAGGAGGAAGAAGAAGAGTTTGGATTTGATATCCCGCTTTATCACTACCCTGAGGAGTCTCAAAGCGGCTCACATTCTCCTTTCCCTTCCTCCCTGTCAACAAACACTCTGTGAGGTGAGTGGGGCTGAGAGACTTCAGAGAAGTGTGACTAGCCCAAGGTCACCCAGCAGCTGCATGTGGAGGAGCGGAGACGCGAACCCAGTTCCCCAGATTATGAGTCTACCACTCTTAACCACTACACCACACTGGCTCTCAAGAATGGAGCCGTCTTCCCTGCTGCTGCTGTGTGGAGGAGGATGCATTTGGTTCCCTCTGAGCAGAAGTTCCAGGGAGAAATTCCCTCCTGCCCCAAACTCCATTAGTGCATTAGGAACCTGCAAGGCCCTGGGGCATTCTCTGTTTCCACCACCGCAGTGCCTCTGCCAGCTCCGTGGGCCTGGAGTATGCAAATACAAGAGTTGCTGTTGAGAGTCTTTGAACTGAAGAGTCCTCAAGACAATTATCTTTGTTTTTCGCAGCAAGGCAGCAGCTTCGGTCCCTGCCGAATGGCGAAAGCTGCTGTTGCCGGGGAGGCCTGCGGCTGCTGCGGTACCAAAATGAGAGCCCTCCCCGTTGCTTTCTTTTTTTTTTAATATCATTTTTATTAATTTCACATTTTTTACAATAATACCATTTATATACATTCTCACTTCCTGCACCCTTTCGGCTAGCATAGCCTTGACTTCCTTCAGACCTTTCTAGTGACTTTCTTATATCTATACCTTACTTTATATTTCCTATATCTACCATTGTTTTATCATATCACTCTCTACATCAATCACTATAGATTCGTATTAACAATAGTATTTCGGCTTTCATCTACAAAGCCTCTTGCAGTCCTACTAACGTATTCAATTGAGTACATTCTTTAAGATATTCTGTAAATTTACACCAGTCTTTGATGAACTTCTGGTCCCGCTGTTCTCGAATTCTCTCTGTCATTTTGTCCATTTCTGCATAGTCTAACAGTTTCATTCTCCATTCTTCCAATGTCGGTAATTGTTCTTGTTTCCATTTCTGGGCCACTAATATTCTTGCCGCGATCACTGAGTATTGGAAAAGTTTTACGTCTTGTCTTGCAATGTCTGTATCTATAATTCCCAACAGAAAAGCTTCTGGCTTTTTAGCAAACGTATATTTCAACATTTTCTTAATTTCACTATATATCATTTCCCAAAAGCTTTTCACCCTTTTGCATTCCCACCACATATGAAAAAAGGTACCTTCTTTCTCCTTACACTTCCAACACTTATTGTCTACTTTATATATTTTCCCTAGTTTTACCGGCGTAATGTACCATCTATACATCATGTTTAGCATATTTTCTTTCAATGCATTACAAGCCCCTCCCCGTTGCTCTCTGTTCCCCTGCCACCCTCCCTCACATAAACCACCTCTGGTTACAACAAGGGTGTGTGTGTGTGTGTGTATCTTCCTCTCCTTCCACAATACACCTTTGATCTGATCCTGCAGGGCTCAGCGTCTTTTCTCAAGCCACATCATGTTATTCTGTTCCTGGAACCTCTGGGTGACAACAGAGGTGGTTTGAGGGTAGCACAACCGGTGCGGGCGCACCGGGCTCTGCGCTGCAGGGGGTGCCACAACAGTGCTGTAGAACGGAGGGTGAGAGGTGGTGGTGGTGGTGCGCCGAATTTTAGCATCGCGCAGAAGTCCGCTGAATTTTGAGAGCCCCAAATCCGCCACTGGTGACCAGGAGGCTACAGCTGGGAATAGGTGCATTTTGACAGTGGTGGACAAAAGCAATTGGCTTACACCCTTTCCCCTCCCACAAAGGGACCCTTGCATCTTTCAAATGGATAGTTTTAATTCTAGCCCAACCCCAAGCAATGCAGGAATATGCAGCTGTCTCGCACGGGCATCAAATTTACAACCTTGGCATTATCAGCCCACGCTGGTCACCCTCCTCTGCAAACCTGTCGCTGTCCTTCTTAAACTGCGGTGTTCACAATGAGATACAGAACTACAGATTGAGCATGGCACACCTTCTGCATGCTGCTACCAGTCAGAGTAGGCAAAACAGGTCCAGATGTGCAAATAATAATAATAATAATAATAATAATAATAATATAATATTATTTATGCTCCGCCCATCCAGTTGGGTTTCCCCAGCCACTCTGGGCGGCTTCCAACAGATTAAAAACAGAATAAAACATCAAACATTAAAAACTTCCCTAAACAGGGCTGCCTTCAGATGTCTTCTAACCATCAGCCCTGTTTAGGGAGGCTTTTAATGTTTAATGGATTATTGTATTTTAATGTTCTGTTGAAAGCCACCCAGAGTGGCTGGGGAAACCCAGCCAGATGGACGGGGTATAAATAATAAATTATTATTATTATTATTATTATTATTATTATTATTATTATTATTATTATTGTTATTATTATTATATCAGATAGTTGTTTATTTCCTTGACATCTTATGGGAGGGCATTCCACAGGGAGGGCGCCACCACCGAGAAGGCCCTCTGCCTGGTTCCCTGTAACCTCACATCTCGCAGTGAGGGAACCGCCAGAAGGCCCTCAGAGCTGGACCTCAGTGTCTGGGCTGCACAATGGGGGCGGAGACGCTCCTTCAGGTACACTGGGCTGATCAAATATTCTGATCTGGAACAAGCATCAGTGTATGGGGTCGGGCGAAGGCACAGAGCCCCCCTTCCAACACCGGCATTGTTGCCGCTGCTTAGCTAGACGGCTGTGGCAGACAGCGCCAAGGCCAAGACACTGGTGGGACGTCTGCTCCCAAGCGGGACCCCCGCATGGACCTGATCTCACCGCTACCCTGCTAGAGCTCATAAGTGGTAGTGGCAGCGCAGGTCTCGGGAGAGCGGCTTCATAGCTCTTCCACATCAGACATGCTGCTACTGTCATGAAAAAGGCAGCATTCTGCAAGTTACAGTCACCACGAGCCCTTTGGGAAAAGATAGAGTACACAAAATTGAAAATGATAGCCAAAAAAATTTGCTGCTTTAAAATGGGTAGGAACATATGACCTGTGGTGGAGGTTTATCAAAGTGAAAACTTTTCTGGAAAGCAAAAAGCAGCGGGATCTAAACTCTCCGTGTATGTGTGTCTGTGTGCACACAACTAACTGCATCTTTAATTTCAGCCCATATTTCATCCTGACTTTCCAGGAAGTGCTTATGAAATGCTTGCCCTGGGGGCTCGTCCCTACAAGCCCAGGTCCTTACCGAAGAGCAGAAAGCATCTCCTGCCATTGCTAAGGTGAGACTGTTTATAAGTTTCTCGGATTTGCTGAATAACATTTGCTTGCAAGCTGCCCCATCGGGAATCGGAGGAAGCTCGTTTATGCAGCCTCCTCTAACGAAGGAACACAGTGTTCTGGTTTCCTGAAGAAGAGAATGTGTATGGCACTGTGTAGCTCTCGTCGCCCCTTGCCCTCCCCTACGCTTCATTGTGTGAGCTGCACCGAACATGAGCATCAAGGAGTGGGGCTTGACCTCTGAAGGAGGTCATCCGACCTTCAACATCACAATGCAAATTCTGGATCGCAAAGAGAGACACACGGCCGACTCATGCATTCGCCTGCGATTGCGCTCATCCCAATGCTCACATCTTCACCGGAACATGTCTGCACATCTATGCAATGGCTGGCGGTGCATGTGTGGAAAATGAGGAAGGGACTACCGGGAGGTTAATCCCACTAATCTCTCCCATGTCTTCACAATACCTTTATTTTTAAAAGTTTCATTAAATTCTTTCACTATGCAACAACATCAATCATGTAAGTGATGTAATACCCCACCCTAGTCCAGAAGCCGGCGTTAAGCGGTGCCTGCAAATCAACATCCGGATAACATGTTACGTTCTTATCCCAGACTGCCCTTTACACAGAAGGTATAAAAATTAGCCAAAAACCTTTATAATGTGAGGGGAGTCTTCTATTTGCATTTTTAGCCATGCACATAACAAAGCTGTGCCAGTCAGTTGCAAGAGGGTCTTTGTGCTTCAAACCTCATGCCAGTTTAAGTTGAATGTTTAATTTTTCCAAAAGGCTATTTGCTATACATTGTTGTCCCACTTGGTCAGAGAAGCACCCTCATAAGGTCTTCCAGTTCCTCATTCTAATGAGCCTGGCCACTGTTAAAAGCAAACTACTACTTCTTGTTAAAGGTAGATAGCCGTGTTGGTCTGTCATAGTCAAAACAAAACAAAACAAAAAAATTTCTTCCAGTAGCACCTTAGAGACCAACTAAGTTTGTTCTTGGTATGAGCTTTCATGTGCATGCACACTTCTTCAGATACACTGAAACAGAAGTCACCAGACCCTGATATATAGTGAGAGGGTGGGGAGGGGTATTACTCAGAGGGGTGGTGGAAATGGGTGAAAGGTTGATAGCTGTGGTAAACCTGTTGAGGACTGTAAACGGCTGCAATTAGTCTTACAGGAAAAAGCAAGGGGTCAGAAGGTTAAAAAAGCTTTGTCATGTATAATGAGATAAGAATCCAATGTCTTTGTTCAGACCAGGTCTCTCCATGGTTTTAAGCTTGGTAATGAGTTGCAATTCAGCAACTTCTCTTTCCAGTCTATTTCTGAAATTCCTTTGCAATAAGACAGCTACTTTGAGATCTTGTATAGAGTGTCCTGGGAGATTGAAGTGCTCTCCTACTGGTTTCTCTGTCTTGTGATTCCTGATGTCAGATTTGTGTCCATTTATCCTCTGGCGTAGGGTTTGGCCTGTTTGTCCAATATAGAGAGCTGAAGGGCACTGTTGGCATTTGATGGCATACACAATGTTAGATGATGAGCAATTAAATAGTCCTGAGATGGTATGTTTGATGTTGTTGGGGCCAGTAATGGTGTTGTCCGGGTGTATGTGGCAGCAAAGTTGGGATCTGGGTTTATTGCAGGCTCTGGTGCCAGTGTCTGTGTTTAGTCTGGTTGTAGTATTGTTGTGGGTGAGGAGTTGTTTAAGATTGGGTGGCTGTCTGTAGGCGATGTACTTCTTCTTCTTCTTTGGCAATCCCTTGCAGCCGAGTAAGATTGCCTTCCATGAACACGGTTTTAACAATGAGTCCGTAAGTGACTGTGGAGGCCAATTCTGGACCCACATGTCCTTCTACAGTGGGGGAATAGGTTTCTGAGCGGGAGTTGATCACGGTGTGGATTTGCCAAGCGTGCCTTCCTCTTAGCATGTTTCTCCCTTGTGTCCTGAGTTTGAGTGTCTTCAAAGCCCAAGACACCTTTGATCAAGGCTGTTCTCCAACTGGAGCGCTCGCATGCCAGTGTTTCCCAGTTGTTGGTGTTTATACATTTTTTTAAGATTTGCCTTGAGAGTCTTTAAATCTATTTTGTTGTCCACCAGCATTAAAAGGTAAAGGTAAAGGACCCCTGACAGTTAAGTCCAGTCGCGAACGACTCTGGGGTTGCGGCGCTCAGCTCAGGCCGAGGGAGCCGGCGTTTGTCCACAGACAGTTTTTCCAGGTCATGTGGCCAGCATGACTAAGCCGCTTCTGGTGAAACCAGAGCAGTGCACGGAAATGCCATTTACCTTCCCACCCGAGCGGTACCTATTGATCTACTTGCACTTTGACGTGCTTTCGAACTGCTAGGTTGGCAGGAGCAGGGACCGAGCAACGGGAGCTCACCTCGTTGCGGGGATTCGAACCGTCGACCTTCTGATTGGCAAGCCCTAGGCTCAGTGGTTTAGACCACAGCGCCACCCACGTCCCTCTAGCATTATGCTTTCCATTTTTAAGTTCGGAATAGAGTAGTTGCTTTGGAAGACGATAATTAGGCTTCCGTACAACATGACCAGTCCAACGAAGTTGATGTTGAAGAATCATTGCTTCAACACTGGTGATCTTTGCTTCTTCCAGTACACTGGTATTAGTCTTCCCAAGTGTTGGAGACACCGTTGATGTCCGTTGGTCCTCAAATGTCCCGGTCCTCAAACACTCTGCACTTTAATCAGGAGAAAGCTGCACACACAGAGCTTATTAAAGGTTTATTGCCGCCATCTTGGGAGACTTTTCTCTAAGACCTTGGATCTTGAGGCTGATGTCCAGAGACCCAAGAGGGATCCCAAATGACTACCCAGAAGGGGACAGATGATGGGAGCAATGCCAAATGGGCCTGGCCTCTGCACCTATCCTGGCATGAGCAGGGTGCTTCTCGCTACAGCAAGCTTCTTTAATTGGGGGTTTTTAAGAAGAGGTTGGATGGCCATCTGCCATGGGTGCTTTTGTTGAGATTCCTGCATTGCAGGGGGTTGGACTAGATGACCCTCGGGGTCCCTCCCAATTCTGTGATCCTAGGATTCTTCATTTTTAAAAGCATTCATTCTCCAGAGGGCGACCCAGTGGGCGCACACATGATTAGTGCTGCCTTTTTGCAACACTATGCTGCTTATCATTCCCAAGTAACTGAGTTTAGCATCAGTGCAGCAGTAGCAAAGCACATTTTATTCCTTTTGTCATGGGGGTGCTACGATGTAAGTGAGTTTTCAAATGCAGACCTGCACGTGCTCAGGGATTAATTATTGTTGCCCTTTAAAAATCAAAGATTGCAAACGTTGGGGTTTTTTTTTGTTTCTGCTTTTTGCTCTAACCGTATCAGGAATGTACGGTAGAAACAGTTGCAAAACATGAAATTGCTTTGAGAGGGGGAAAGACGAGGGATATGTATTGTGTGACTCAAAATTGAAACAATAGACTTGGGTTTTTTTTTTTAAAAAAAGACCCCCCCAATAAGACCATTAAATTCAGGTTCTAGGCAATGAACTGAATCAGTAGGGAAGTAAAAAACCCTTTCAGGTGTGGAACACACCCAGAGGCTCTTCTGACACGAAACTAGGCATCTTCTCAGGATCTTCTCTTTACCTAGGTCTTCCCAGGATCCTGCCAGAGCTGTTTTTTCAATGGGTCTTATTTTATTCCCATCCTCTGGTTTTCAATCTTGATTGTTCCAGCATGTGTGCCACGTTTAAAATGTCATTAATCCTTGATTTTTAGAGTCGCGTTTTATTGTTTCATCTTATCTCCTTTGGAAGCCACCCGGGGGGAGGGGGGAATACTTTAATTGAAGTGCGGGATATAAATAAGTCAAGTCAATCGAAATAAATAAATAAACCCCTCTCCGCCTCGAGAGCTCAGCTGACTTGAAGAAGCCCCTTGCGGAGAATCCATTTTCAAGAGCGGCTTCTTCACAGGGAATTCCTTGCCCCATAAAATATGAATGGTCCGTTTTGAATTATGAAGGCAGAAGATGCACTCAGGCCATTTGGAGGGAATATGATGGGGGCTTCGAGGATGTTTCCCAGAAATGTTGTCCTCCCTTCATCTCATTTCAAATGATGGCATAGACAGTGGTACCTCTACTTAGGGACACAATCCGTTCCGGGGTGCCGTTTGCACCTCGAAAAGTCTGTAAGTAGAGCGCCGCTTCTGTGCTTGCGTGTGACGCGATAGAGCAGTCCTGCGCATGCGCAAAGCATGCAGATCGCTCCTGCGCATGCGCAAAGTGGCGAACCCGGAAATAAACACTTCCGGGTTTGCTGCGTTCGTAACCAGAAAAACCTCAACGTGAAGCAAACGCAACTCGAGGTATGACTGTGTGTGTGTGTGTGTGTGTGTGTAATGCCGAAGAATTCACGTCCTCTTAATCCCTAGGACGCGGGTGGCACTGTGGTCTAAACCACAGAGCCTAGGGCTTGCTGATCAGAAGGTCGGCCGTTCGAATCCCTGCGATGGGCTGAGCTCCCGTTGCTCGGTCCCTGCTCCTGCCAACCTAGCAGTTCGAAATCACGCCAAAGTGCAAGTAGATAAATAGGTACCACCCCGGCGGGAAGGTAAACGGTGTTTCCCTGCGCTGCTCTGGTTCACCAGAAGCAGCTTTGTCATGCTGGCCACATGACCCGGAAGCTGTACGCCGGCTCCCTCGGCCAGTAAAGTGAGATGAGTGCCGCAAATCCAGAGTCGGACATGACTGGATCTAATGGTCAGGGGTCCCTTTACCTTTAATCCCTAGAAGGCTGAATGCCACCTCTCCTTCCTGATACCACCAAGGGCTGCTACTGGAGTCAAGGCATCAATCAGCTTCTCTAACTCCTTCAACTGCGTTCCTTGCTGATTTCTTCAGAGCAGAGGAGGCACTGGAGAAAGAAGAAGAAGAAGAAGAAGAAGAGTTTGGATTTGATATCCCGCTTTATCACTACCCGAAGGAGTCTCCAAGCGGCTCACATTCTCCTTTCCCTTCCTCCCCCACAACAAACACTCTGTGAGGTGAGTGGGGCTGAGAGACTTCAGAGAAGGGTAACTAGCCCAAGGTCACCCAGCAGCTGCAGGTGGAGGAGCGGGGAAGCGAACACGGTTCACCAGATTACAAGTCTACCACTCTTAACCACTACACCACACTGAAAGTGTGATGGAGGCATTGGCAGTCACCTAGTCCAACTCCTTGCAAGGCAGGAATGTCAACTAAAGCATCCTTGACAGGTGACCCTCCAAACTCTGCTCAAAAATTCAGGATAAAATGGAAGCACTTCTTCACGCAGGGTAGAACTGTGGAACTCCCTCCTGCAGGAGGCTGTGATGGGGACCAACCGAGATGGCTCTAAAAGAGGATGAGGCAAATTCATTGATGGCTACTAGTCATGATGGCTATGTTCTGGCCATGACTGGAGGCAGTAAATGCATCCGAATACCAGTTGCTGGAAGCCACAAGAGGGGAGAGTTGCTCCTGTGTTCGAATCCTGCTTGCTGGTTTCCCATTGCGGTGTCTGGCCTGATCCAGCAGGCTCTTCTCACGTTCTTCTGTCAGCCTGGGACCTTCTGCATGCAAAACAGCTGCTCTGTCACTAGGCTGTGGTCTTTCCAGTAAGAAAAAACTCCCCCCCCCCCAAACACATTTCTCATTTTTCTTGGATTAGCGTGGAAGGTAGACGTTAGTCCTGAAAAGGGAGGGGGAATAATCCTTGGTAGCCTCTATGAAAAACAGGGAAATTAATGAGATTCATTCATCTCCATTTCTCATTTGGCTGAGTGTTTTAAGAAAAAAAGGTAATGAATTTATTACTTGTTTATATATTGCATTGTCTGTGTGCATGTAGATATAAACAACCAAGGGAGATGATCATTTTTCTTTCCCTTTTTTTAAGCCAGCAACATTCAGCTTTGCCTGCTGATGTTCTGCCTGTTTGCGAATCAGATGCATGAAATCTTAGCCTCCGTTTGCAGGTGTTGGGGGGAGGACGAAGGACCCAAGTGGTAGAGAATTGCAAAAGGCACCATCTGTGAGAAGAGAAGAAGAGCCTGCTGGATCAGGCCAATGGCCCATCGAGTCCAACGGAGAGGCCAACCAGATGCCCCCAAGGGAAACCCACAAGCAGGACTCGAACACAAGACCACCCTCCCCTCATGTGGTTTCCAGCAGCTCATATTCACAGAATCATGGAACTGTTGAGTTGGAAAGGACCATGCGAGTCATCGAGTCCAAGGCTGGAATCTTTTGCCCAGCGTGGGGCTCAAACCCACAACCCTGAGTTCTCATGCTCTACCATCTGAGATATCTCACATCTGGATCTACTGCTGAGCTGCCACTCTTCATCTATGAATGACTGATTGATATAAAATGGCCATCGGAGGTCAGTGTCTGGTCTGACTAGTTCAGCAAGCTCCCCTGTGAGATTCTCACCCTCACTTGCCAAAGGCCTCTTAGTGAGCCTCATGGCCGAGTGGGGATTCGAACCCTGGCCTCCCAGGTCCTAGTCCGACACTCCAACTCAGTCTTTCTCAAATGTGGGTTCCTAGGCTGTTGTTGGACTGCAACTCCCATCATCCATGACCACTGGTCCTGCTGGATAAGGGTGATGGCAGGGGCAGATTTAGGGCAGCGCGACTGGTTCCGCTGCCAAGCCTAGGGGGCGCTGCAGGGCATTGCAACTAGGGTGCAGTGAATTGGGCCGAATGGAAGGCGAAGGGGGGTGTGCTTTGCAAAGGGTGCTGCTGACATTTGAAAGAACGACGTCCACCCTGGATGATGGGAGTTGTAGTCCAACAACAGCTGGAGACCCACGTTTGAGAAACACTGCTCTAACTACTACTCCATGCTCCCCGGAAGGTCAGGAAATATTCTCGCTAGCTGGTTTGGTTTTGTGGATGAGGTAGAGGGTGCTTGGATTCGGCAGGAGGCAATTTGGGTACCCCTTTGTGAGACACTGAATTTCAGTACAGAGGCACCTGGGGAAAGAGCCCCACCCAACTCTACCCTCCGCCTGTTAATTCTCCCCTTTCCTGCTCCGGCTCCTCTTTTCCGGAGCCTTCCTTTCTTTTCAGCACATAAGGGCGCCATCTATAGGGCCCGGGGAGATTTATTCCTAGAGATTTGCCACGAAGCCTCACTTGCACGGGAAAAGCAAGAACGCGGCAGGGGAAGTTGGCTGGATTTGCAATGGATGGAATTTGCTAGCTGCTGTTCCCAGCAGTGGGGACACGGCATGCACACAGAGCCAAACTGAGCAGGATTAAACCTTCACCTGGGGAACGGAGGATGCAATCCTGCTGGCTGCAGGGGTCTGCTGTATTCACCTCAGAGAAGCACAGGTGAAGCAGCTCCCAGCAGGAGTGACCTTCCTGGTCTCTGCACGGCAGCCAGGAGGGATCCAACTATATATTAAATTAGGGTATAAAATACCCCTAATTAAAGACCAGTCCCACATCCCAAATTGATTCAGGGACAAATCCAAGTGTTCCCCAGGTCGTCCAGGGTGGGATTGGTGTCAGGGTGTGAGCACAACCATGGTTTTGATACACAACACATCTTTGTATAAAACAAAATAAAAAATAAAAAAATTCCTTCCAGTAGCACCTTAGAGACCAACTAAGTTTGTTCTTGGTATGAGTTTTCGTGTGCATGCACACTTCTTCAGATACATCTTTGTATGTTATTTCCACCAATGCACGCATTCTTTTTAAATGTATTTATTAGGTTGTATGCCTTGCAGGAGGGACCCAGGTGGCGCTGTGGGTTAAACCACTGAGCCTAGGGCTTGCTGATCAGAAGGTCAGCGGTTCGAATCCCTGCGACGTGGTGAGCTCCCGTTGCTCGGTCCCTGCTCCTGCCCACTTAGCAGTTCAAAAGCACGTCAAAGTGCAAGTAGATAAATAGGAACTGCTCTGGCGGGAAGGTAAACGGTGTTTCCGTGCGCTGCTCTGGTTCGCCAGAAGAGGCTTTGTCATGCTGGCCACATGACCTGGAAGCTGTACGCCGGCTCTCGGCCAATAAAGCGAGATGAGCGCCGCAAATCCAGAGTCGGACACGACTGGACCTAATGGTCAGGGGTCCCTTTACCCTTTACCTATGCCTTGCAGGTAGTACATAAAAGCAGTACAGTCAATGAACGGCAGTAGTGTAAACTAAACGTGTGGGAAAGAGTAAGCATCTTGACTTAGGAAACCAGTGGGAGGTTATCGTGGAAAAGTATAGGATGTCTTTGCAGGTCTTAGGGATCGATGTTCCAGCTGTTCAATGCAGACTTTCTCCTAGTGTATCCATTTTTGTACCCGTTGGCTGGAGAACCGAATTGCAAAAGTTGGAAAGGCACAGATTTCAAATGGTAATTGTGTTTTGGCCTGTGTCTTGGTTTGAAAAGTGCAAATTGGATAGTTTCTTAGGAAAATGCAAGCAAAATTGGATTTCTCCCCCATCCCTTCAATAAATATATCCTTGAAAACACTACAATTTCAAGGCAGCTAATCAGTTTCAGCTTTTGAGAGATAAGCAGGCTTCTAATTCAGAACCCTCGATCTTCTCTCCCTGGACCCGAGAGAACGGGTGCTTTGCATGGACTGAAACCAGCTTCTCTCTGTTACTTTGCGTATTTCAAAGCGCATATTTCAAAGCGCAGACCTTTATTCTTTTGCTTCAAAAGATGAAGGCGTCTTAGGGCAGGTATTTTCAGAATGCCACATGTCTACAGTTTAGAAAGATTTGTAGCCGCCTAATACGGGAGATCGTCTTCCATAGCTCTGAGAAGGCATATTGGAAGCTGCGAAGGATTCCTAAAGTGATATCTTATAACCTTGCCTTTAACACAGCTGATAATCTATATATATATAAATGTTCCCATTGCGTGTGCGGCGGTCACAGCCTTGCTCCTTAACCGCTGGACCAAATAGCATCAAATTTGGACACACCATTCAATAATCATCAGAGAGTAATCTGGCATAATAAAAATTCAAAAGAACCACACCTGACATACCTAAAATATAGAATAAATGGAGAAAAAAATGGCGCCCACATTAGATGTCACCACCAACAGCACTGAAGACTCCAACAGCTTCCAATAGAAAGCCGCATTGCAGGGCAGCGTCACAGACCTTGCGCGGACCATGGCCTCCCGCTGAACCGCAGTTTTCAAATGGCGCCAGGCTGGGCCTGAGGCAAGAGCCGTTTCGCAGGCCGCGTGAGGGGAGGGGGTTCCGCGCTACTGCTGCCGCCGCCGCTGCCTCTGCGACAGGCCGAGTGCTCTCCGGGGTGATTCTGGGACCCAAGAGGGAGCAGGCATGGCGCTGAGGAGGAGCACGCTGGCCTTCCAGCATCGCCAGCCTCTACGGCCGCCTCCAATGGCCCTGAGCCGTCGCTTAGTAGGTGAGTCCGGCTGGCCAGACTAGACCGAGCGCGAAGGTAGGGCAGTCGGCAAGAGAGGAAAAGAGGGAGCGGGGAGGCCTCACAGGCCGGCCCAACAACCCACTCTTCCCCTCAGGAAGGGCCCGTCATTGGGAAGGCGACGTGAGGGGAGGGGGCTCCACGCTGCTACTGCTGCCACCGCTGTCACCGCCTCTCTGACAGGCCGAGCGCGCTCCAGGGTGATGCTGACCGGCAGCCCCAACAACCCACTCTTCCCCTCAGGAAGGGCCCGTCGGGAAGAACGGAAAAATGGAGGGAGAGACAAAGGAAGGAAGGAAGGACAAAGAAAAGGAAGGAGGGACAAAGGAAGGAAGGAAGGAAACAGGGAAGGAAAAACGGAAAAATGAAGAGAATGAGGGAGGGAGGGAGGGAGGAAACAGGGAAGGAAGAATGGAAAAATGTAGGGAGGGAGGAAGAAAGGAAGAACAGAGGGAGGGAGGGAGGGAGGGAGGGAGGGAGGGAGGGAGGGAGGGAGGAACAGGGAAGGAAGAATGGAAAAATGGAGGGAGGGAGGGAGGAAGAACAGAGAAAGGGAGGGAGGGAGGGAGGGAGAGAGGAAGGAAGGAAGGAAAAAAGGAAGGAAGGAAACAGGGAAGGGAGAATGGAAAAATGGAGGGAGGGAGGGAGGGAGGGAGGGAAGAAGGAAGAAACAGGGAAGGAATAATGGAAAAATGGAGGGAGGGAGGGAGGCAGAACAGAGAAAGGGAGGGAGGACCGTCAAGTATTATGATACAAACAACAAGAAATAACCTAACCTAAACTCAACATTAGACCTAAGCATTACAAAAACATTTCAAAAACCACAGCAACGCGTGGCCGGGTCCGCTAGTTAAACTATGAAAAAGGAGGCAGTGATGGCTGCCAGCTCGGATGGCTTTAAAAGAGGATTAGACAAATTCACTGCAGATGGGGCTACAGGTGTACAAAGGACTTCCTTTTATCTGTCTTGATTCTTCTTGCACTCAGTTTCACCGGATGCCTATGAGTTCTAGTGTTAGGAGAGGAGAAGAAAAAACTTTTCTTTTTCTGCTTTCTCCCTGCCAAGCATAATATTATAGACTCCTATCATGTCACCTCTCAACGAAAAAGTCCCTAACTCTGCAACCTTTCCTCATAGGGAGTCGCTCTGTCTGTCGGCAAGGTGCAATAATAGAAAATGGAAGGATCCAAGAACGAATTGGGATACGTCGGGGCATATCTCAAGAGGAGAAGGAGCAGCAGAATGCATTGCAGGGGGTTGGACTAAATGACCCTTGGTTTCCTTTAAAGGAAACTCTGGGGTTGCGGCGCTCATCTCGCTTTACTGGCCGAGGGAGCCAGCGTACAGCTTCCGGGTCATGTGGCCAGCATGACTAAGTCGCTTCTGGCGAACCAGAGCAGCACACGGAAACGCCGTTTACCTTCCCCGCCAGAGTGGTACCTATTTATCTACTTGCACTTTGACATGCTTTCAAACTGCTAGGTTGGCAGGAGCAGGGACCAAGCAACGGGAGCTCACCGCGTCGTGGGGATTCGAACCACCGACCTTCTGATCGGCAAGCCCTAAGCTCTGTGGTTTAGACCACAGCGCCACCGCTGTCCCTGGTTTCCTTTACGATTCTACGATTCTTTAAAAGGAGCTGGGAGAAATGATCAAAGGAGCCAGTGAGGGCTCAAGAAGGATGGCTGAAGGCAGTATCCTGGTGTCTTCCTGGGTCTCTCATTCTGTCGCAGCTGAGCAGATATGGAAAAGCCCTCTCCGCGCGGCTGTGAATCAGAGACGCTGTTATCACCCGGCTTCCAGAGGGTTTCTGCGACTGCTTTTAGTGCACTCTGGAATGATCTGAATTGCTATCAATCCAGCTATTTAAAGCGAACTAGGCCAGCTTCTGAAAGGTGGATCAGAGCAGGACCAGGAAGCTATTGCCAGCTGACAAATCATTCAATTTTACAGGGCTGTCTAGAGGTGTCAATGCCGGTTGTGGACACGGGGGGACATGCCTGATCTGTGCTGTGGAACGGAGGGGGAGGGCCCCCAGAAGACACCCTGAATTTGTTGGAGGAAGGGTGGAGGGTGAAAATTTGAGCAAGAATTTCTTTGCTTGTTCATTCATTCATTTGAGATATATGTATACACACACACACACACACACACACACACACACACATACCGTATTACCATATATATATATATGTATGTATATATGTATATATATATACCAGTGTATGTGTGTGTGTGTGTGTGTGTGTGTGTATATATATATATATATATATATATATATATATATATATATATATATATATAATATCATCCTGCTTTTCGTTCCAGGAGAAATATCAAAGCAGCTAACAGCAAATTAAATGAAAAAGCCTGTACAACAACCAGAACATCAATAAAATCCAACTGAAGACAAAAACTAAAGGTCAAAGTTGATGTTTCATGTTTGCAAATAACATTGTAGTTTTAGGTCTTAAATAAGGGCTGAAAAGAGGGCTTTTTGAAAAGTTTTTTTTGTTTTTTATTTATTACGTAAATTTATTATTCATTCATTCATTCATTCATTCATTCAACTTATACACCGCCCTATATCTGGAGGACTCAGGGCAGTTCACAACAAGACCACACCATATAAAATCAAACCAAAAGCAGTAACCCAACAATGCCCCCCTCCCACCAAGCCACATTCTAAAAGGGTGTTGGATGTCAATCAAATCAACCAAAGGCCTGTTTAAAAAGGAACGTTTTTTCCTGGTGCCTAAAGGTGTATAATGAAGGTGCCAGGTGAACTTCTCTGGGGAGAGCATTCCACAGACAGGAAGCCACTGCAGAGAAGGCCCCGTTCTTGTGTTGCCACCCTCTGGACCTCTCGAGGAGGGGGCACACGAACAAAGGCCTCAGAAGATTATCTCAGGGACCGGGTAGGTTCATATGGGAAGAGGCGGTCCTTGAGGTATCACAGTCCTGAGTCGTTTAAGACTTTATAGGTCAAAACCAGCACTTTGAATTGGACCTGGAAACTAATTGGTAGCCAGTGCAGTCGGTCCAGGATTGGTGTAATATGCTCAAACCGTCTTGCTCCGGTGAGCAACTTGGCCGCTGAATTCTGCACTAGCTGAAGTTTCCGAACAGTCTTCAGAGGCAGCCCCACGTATAACCCATTGCAGCAATCTAACCTTGAAGACACCACTTGATTGTAAAAAGAACCCTGAGAGTGGTTTATGAAAAAGATAAAACAATAAAATTATCAATAGGAAGAAATAAGGACATTTTAAGACTTTCTAATAGTTAAAATGACAATAGATATGCCTCAATTTTCTAAGCATCTGAGTAGGCGTGTCTAAAGAAAAAAGTTTTTAGCAGGTGCCAAAAAGAATACAGTGACGGTGCCTGACTGATATCAAGAGGCAGGGAGTTCCAAAGTGTAGGTGGTGCTACACTAAAAGATCCTACCCTACCCGGCCTAAACCTACCCCAACTCCTTCAACAAGTTATGGCAGCCATCTTCCAATATCTCAAGGGCTGCCACAAGGAAGAGGGAGGAAGATTGTTTTCTCCTGCTCTGAAGGGCAGGACTCGAACCCATGGCTTCAAGGTACAAGAAAGGAGATTCCGACTAAACATGCAGAAGAACTTTCTGGAGGTATGAGCTGTTTGACAGTGGAACAGTCTCCCTCGGGAGGTGGTGGACTCTCCTTCCTTGGAAGTTTCTAAGCAGAGGTTGGATGGCCATCTGTCATGGAGGCTTTAGCTGAGATTCCTGCATTCCAGGGGGTTGGACTAGATGACCCATGGGTCCCTTTCCAACTCTAAGATCCTATGATCTTAAGCTGCAGTGTACTGTCAGACTTTCGGGTCCATCGAAACTGACCAGAAGCAGCTCTCCAGGGTTTCAGAAACTGAAGTCTCCCTCAGCCCTGCCTGAAGATGCCATGGATTCACTCTGGGACCTTCTGCATGCCAAGCACGTGTTCTACCACTGAACTATGGTCCTTCCCTTTAGGTGGGATGCAACTGTCAGCCCACAACACGCCGTGCAAATTTCAGAGCAAATCCCAAAATATAAGCATCCGCAAATGCAACAACACGAAATTAACGAAGAGCAAATAGCAAACTAATGGTTATTACGTTCAATAATTAATGAATACTAATACCAATGCTTTTAATATTTATTTAGTTTCAGCGTGATAAACAAGTGAGTCCTTCATTTGCATGTGAGATGCAAATTCAAATTTATTTGCAGCGTGCCCCCTATTTCCTTTCCTTTTCCAGCCTCACTCAGATCTCGGATTTGGGGCAAAAAAACAACAACCACATTGGAACAAAGTTTTAGATGAGTTATTGTATGGGCGGCGGAGGGGAGGAGATGCAAGCTGGGAACAGCTGTGTTTCCTGCATTGCAAGCGGTTGGGTTAGATGGCCCCTGGAGGTCCCATTCCACTCTGCAGTTCTAGGATTCTGTTTTGTGAAAAATACATCTTTAAATAACAAACCACAGGTTAATGTGGAAATGGGACGGAACAAATTTAGGAACTAACAATGCAAAATTTACACAGAGTTGTATCGGACACTGCCATCACTGGACAACTTAAACCCATTTCAGTGGGTCTCCTCTGAGTAGGACTAAGTTCACGGCACATCAGAGAGGAAATTATGTCTGAAAATACGTTTGAAAATGTATTTACATGCAAAGTCGATAGCTCAGTAGAGCACGTGGCTCTTAATCTCAGGGTTGTGGGTTTGAGACCCAAGTTGGGCAAAAGATTCCTGCATCGCAGGGGGTTGGACTAGATGACCCTTGGGGTCCCTTCCAGCTCCACAGTTCTATGATTCTACGAAAGTTTTGTATAGATTTCCTTTAAAAAATGAGCCTATAGATTAAGGCAGGAAAGGGGTGAGATGGAGTTAATAGTGGAAGACATGGACCAGAAATCGACCAATTTTATCACCCGTTAACTGAAGGCCCCTCTCCAATGCGCAGCCTGCCTGATTTGTTTTAACCTGCTTGGGAAAGAACTTCCCCCTGTTCTTCTTAGATCTTCAATTAGCCAGCATGATTGGCTCAGCAGAAGAGAATTAATGCAACATATGCTAAGTGTATGCATGACCTATTTAACCGAGGGATAATCTTTTTCTTCTCTTCCTGGTTAAGGCTCTTTAATGGTATAGTCCTGGTGCGCATCAGCGGGTATAAAATTCCCATTCTAAGTAGCAGCATTAGGGCTTGATGAACCAGCGAAAGGCAGTACAGAGGAAAGATGTGCCCAACCTCAGGCTGGTGGGCAGTACCGGTATCTTCAGTGGATGAAGGGGGAGGCAGGGAATCCAAGGTGGTGGAAATGAATCTTGGCCACCTAAGAGGGCACTTTCAAATGCCAAGAACTCAGAAGGAAGGAGGAACGTCATAGACTGAGCAACCAGCAGCTGTTTCTGGGAAATCATGGCTTCAGGAGGATGGGAAAAGGAGTCTCACGGTAATAATAATTTGACACTTAACTTCACTTGAGGTTCAATCCTGACAAGACAGACGTACTGTTTTGGGGGGACAGGGAGCGGACAAGCAGAGCACATTCCCTGTACATCGCAAGAAGTTCGTTGGTAGATTTGTTAGAATCTCTTGAGTTAAGCAATCCAATCCGGCTTGTCCAGATTGGATTGTTCCTGGTAAATTCCCCTTTAATGCCCTCTTAAAAATAATAAGGACACAACAGTCTTCTCTTAAAGGTAATATGAGGTTTACTCACATTCAATTCACGGTCTGAGCCCGAAGGCGGGCTTTAGCTCAAGGCATAGGCCCTCCAGATGTTTTGGGACTACAACTCCCATTATCCCTGACCACTGGTCCTGTTAGCTAGGGGTGATGGGAGTTGTAGTCCCAAAACATCTGGAGGGCCGAGTTTGCCTATGCCTGCTTTCGCTTGTAGTTACAGAAGAAAGTGTGGCTTACATCTTTTGTGAGAATGAGCCCATCAGGAAGATGGAGAGTCAAGAAGAAGGGAAGATCACCAGCCCTTTTATGGGGTCTCCCGGGGTCATGCCCATCTACCTGGTCACATGCAGTATTCTAGGTGGGGTCTGACCAGAGTGGAATACAGTGGTACTATTACTTCCCTTGAGCATTCTAGATCAAGGGAAGTAATAGTACCACTGTATTCCACTCTGGTCAGACCCCACCTGGAATACTGTGTCCAATTCTGGGCACCACAGTTCAAGAAGGATACTGACAAGCTGGAACGTGTCCAGAGGAGGGCAACCAAAATGGTCAAAGGCCTGGAAACGATGCCTTATGAGGAACGGCTTAGGGAGCTGGGCATGTTTAGCCTGGAGAAGAGAAGGTTAAGGGGTGATATGATAGCCATGTTCAAATATATAAAAGGATGTCATATAGAGGAGGGAGAAAGGTTGTTTTCTGCTGCTCCAGAGAAGCAGACACGGAGCAATGGATTCAAACTACAAGAAAGAAGATTCCACCTAAACATTAGGAAGAACTTCCTGACAGTAAGAGCTGTTCAACAGTGGAATTTGCTGCCAAGGAGTGTGGTGGAGTCTCCTTCTTTGGAGGTCTTTAAGCAGAGGCTTGACAGCCACCTGTCAGGAATGCTTTGATGGTGTTTCCTGCTTGGCAGGGGGTTGGACTGGATGGCCCTTGGGGTCTCTTCCAACTCTATGATTCTATGATTCTATGCAGGGGGAGGATGCTCCACACAGGTGTGACAGGAAGTCCTCCTGGCTGGTCCTCTGGAAGTGTTGTGTTTGACTGCTTCAGGGATGTTACATCCCACAGATGTTGCCAACTTTCCTGTCATGTTTGCAGACATCTTTGTAACGCAGAGCAAGCTTGTTTTCTCCTGCTCTAGAGGGTGGGACTTGAACCAATGTCTTCAAGTTACAGGAAAGGAGATTCTGGTGAAACATAAGGAAGAACTTTCTGACATAAGAGCTGTTCGACAGTGGAAGGTTGGGAGGTTGTGGGCTCTCCTTCCTTGGAGGTTTTTAAGCAGAAGTTGGTGGCCATGTGTCATGGATGATCTAGTTGAGATCCCTGCATTGCAGGGCGTTGGGACTAAATGACTCTACAATGCTATGTTTCTATGAGAGTTGGTCTGCCCATGGACCTGGTGCTTGAAGCCAGCTTCCCATAGAAGAAGAGTTTGGATTTGATATCCCGCTTTATCACTACCCGAAGGAGTCTCAAAGCGGCTAACGTTCTCCTTTTCCTTTCTTCCCCACAACAAACACTCTGTGAGGTGAGTGGGGCTGAGAGACTTCAGAGAAGTGTGACTAGCCCAAGGTCACCCAGCAGCTGCATGTGGAGGAACGGAGATGCGAACCCGGTTCACCAGATTACGAGTCCACCGCTCTTAACCACTACACCACACTGGCATGTCCCTGGTGAAGGAAGCATGAAAGTCTTATGTGGGGAGAACACCCTTAGGATGCCCCAATCACTGGCGTCGCAAGGGGGGCGGGGGCGGTACGCCCCGGGTTCCACGGGAGGAGGGGGTGACACCTGGGCTGGCCCCGCCCTGCGCGGGGCCCGCCCGCCGGCACCGCCGCTGCTCCTGCGGCACCCTTGCGAGCCGCTGCGCCAAAAGCAGCAGCGGCGGGGCACCCCCACGAACCGCCGATCGCGTGCGCACTCCGGAGTGCGCACGCGCGGCATTTCACGCACTCCGTCGTGACGTTGCATCATGATGTCACGACGCAACGTCACGACGCCCCGCCCCCAGGGGGAAGCCTCCGTGAGAGAGCCAGTGTGCTGTAGTGGTTAAGAGCGGTAGAATCGTAATCTGGTGAACTGGGTTCACGTCTCCGCTCCTCCCCATGCGGCTGCTGGGTGACCTTGGGCTAGTCACACTTCTCTGAAGTTTCTCAGCCCCACTCACCTCACAGAGTGTTTGTTGTGGGGCAGGAAGGGAAAGGAGAATGTGAGCCGCTTGGAGACTCCTTTCTTCTTCTTCCGTTCGCCGCCCCGGGTGGCGAGGAGGCTTCCTCCGCCCCTGGCCCCAATCCCACCCATTAAGGTTAAGAGAGTTGTTCTCTCTGGCTTTGCTGAAGCCTCGACAAAAGCCGTCCAACTTAGTAGCCATCCACACATCCCACAGCAGTGAAATAATTAGGTGTAGCGCAAGGGCTTCATCTTCTCCCTGCCTCCACCCCAAATATACTGCCAAACAATTTTGTTGCATGACCTCAGCTTCACCCAATGTGCAACGAGCAGGAGGAGTAAAGTTTAATCGTATATTGCGGAGGGTGGGGGGAAGTTAAGTGATTTCTGAAGTGCATTGCTAAATAAATAAATAAATAAATCGTGCCCCAGTTTGAGGGTGCTTCCCCCCTTTTTTCTTTTTTTGAGTAAACAAGGGAGCATCTGAAATTAATCCATGTCTGCTTTTTATGCAAATGCTGCGTTGATTAAACCTGGACATTTGCTTTGGTCATGGCACTCTCGAGAAACCTCTGCCCGACGCACTTTCCCCCTTAATCAACTGTGTTTTTGTAAGCAATGTTGTTCGGTCACCAAACATGCAAATGAGGGTTCTGACCCCTGTCCTGGACTGGAATAATGCATGAAAACTGTCTGGTTTGTTTTGTAAGCCCGGCTGAAGTGACCCATCTCCAAATCAGACGCAAGGCAACGTGAAGCTTCTCCACCGCTGCAGCAGAAGGAAAACTTACCACGCCACTGAAACATCCTCAGAGATGGAATTTGCTGGGATGTAATTTTTTCACGGCCATCCTTTGCTACCCTCCTCTCTCCTATCCTTTGTTGTTCATTTATCTATTAACTTGCAGTCTTCCCGTCTGTGTATTCAGGAAGGCAAGCAGCAGCAATTTATTATTTACTATTATTGCACAGTTTTACAGACTCTTTCCAGAAGCAGTTTACAACCTACTGAATACATACAATTTAAACCTTTCAAAATATCAAATTCGTTTCAAATGCCACTAAAAGGCCAGGACAGAACGGCAATGACCCAATATAGCTAAAGACATCAGAATCAAACCAGGACGGGATTTGCACAGCTTACATCATAATCAGCTGCCCCCATTAAGAATGTAATAAAAGCCCTGCAGGATCAGACCAATGGTTTATCTAGTCCAGCATCCTGCTCTCACAGTGGCCAACTGGGTGCCCATGATGGGAAAAACGTAATAATAATAATAATAATAATAATAATAATAATAATAATAATAATAATAATAATATTAATAATAATAATAATATTTTATTTGTACCCCGCCCATCTGGCCGGGTCTCCCCAGCCACTCTGGGCGGCTTCCAACAAATATTAAAATACATCAAAATCACAAGTTAAAAACTTCCCTAAACAGGGCTGACTTCAGGTATTTTCTGAATGTAGGATAGTTGTTTATCACTTTAACCTCTGATGGGAGGGCGTTCCACAGGGCGGGCGCCACTACCGAGAAGGCCCTCTGCCTGGTTCCCTGTAGCTTTGCTTCTCACAGTGAGGGAACCACCAGAAGGCCCTCGGCGCTGGACCTCAGTGTCCGGGCTGAACGGTGGGGGTGGAGACGCTCCTTCAGGTATACAGGACCGAGGCTGTTCAGGGCTTTCAAGGTCAGCACCAACACTTTGAATTGTGCTCGGAAACGTACTGGGAGCCAGTGTAGATCTCTCAGGACCGGTGTTATGTGGTCCCGGCGGCCACTCCCAGTCACCAGTCTAGCTGCCGCATTCTGGATTAATTGCAGTTTCCGGGTCACCTTCAAAGGTAGCCCCACGTAGAGCGCGTTGCAGTAGTCCAAGTAGGATTCGAGCACAAGAGGAACTCTCCCCCCTCTTGTGGTTTCCAGCAACTAGGATTCAGAAGCATGATTCAACCGTGGAGGTAGCAACACGAGTAGCAGCCACTCATAACTTTGTCTTCCACGAATTTATCTAACCCTCTTTGAAGCCATCCAAGTTGGTGCCCATCCCTGCCTCCTGTGGGAGAGGGTTCCATAGTTTAACTACCTGCTGCATGGAGCCCTTGCTTTCCTCCAGGCCCGCAGCCCTGCCTGCTCATCCCTTTTCCCCAGTGGCGTAGCGTGTGGGATGTAATCCACTGGGAGCCGTCAAGTACAACATTCCTTGTAGAGAGCCAGTGTGGTGCAGTGGTTAAGAGCGGTAGACTCGTAATCTGGTGAACCGGGTTCGCTTCCCCGCTCCTCCACATGCAGCTGCTGGGTGACCTTGGGCTAGTCCCACTTCTCTGAAGTCTCTCAGCCCCACTCACCTCACAGAGTGTTTGTTGTGGGGGAGGAAGGGATAGGAGAATGTTAGCCACTTTGAGACTCCTTCGGGGAGTGATAAAGAAGGATATCAAACCCAAACTACTACTCCTCCTTCCCTTCTCCTTCTCCTTCTCCTTCTCCTTCTCCTTCTTTGCTCCTGTGGTTGGGGGTGCACCTTGCCCAAGGACAGAGACCAGGAGGGAGGCCACAGGGAAGGACCAGGCCAGGAAAAGTCTGGCCTCTGACTGGCAGAAGTTATACCCAGGGCAAGCGTCACTTCACTGGCCATGAGGAGAAGGAGGCACTGCTGTAGCCTCGTGGGCCAGGCCCGAGTGCGGCTCACCTCTTTGTGGCTCCAGAAGGCAGCCTCAGTTAGGGAGCCTGTTGTGGGGGCACCACCCCTCAGAATTCTGTGCCCCGGGGCCACAGCCCCCCTTGCCCTCATGCTACGCCACTGCTTTGTCCCCATTCCAGATGGCCCTGCACTTCAGTAGCATGAGGGTCGTTTCCGCCATTGTCCCCGCAGCCTCAAAGCAATGCCTGCAACACAGATAGCGCACTGCCCCGCCCCCCCCGGCGTTGCTGGGCTGTCGAGATAAGGCTGCCTGGAGCCACAAATCCTCCACTCTGAGCGTCCCCTGGAAGAGGCGGCAGCAGCAGAGGCAGGCAGGAAGAGTAAGTGGCAGTGCCCAAATGGCTGCGTTAAACAATGTGAGCCTGTAGGAAGCGAGCTGGAATTACATGAAAGGGCCAGCGCCCCGATGATGGGGACGGCCTGCAGGCTCTGCTGGGACTTGGGGGGACTGCGTGCTCCTCTTCATCTCCAGCTGCTGACAGCGCCTCTGCCAAAAAAGAGGAGAGGGCAGAAATGATAAAGCGATGATTGAGGGAGCCGGCTGGTACATGTCTCCCTGGCGCGCTTCTGATGCGTCCTGACGGCGGGGCGTCTCCTCTCCCTCTCCCCGGGAGCGAAAGGCGGCCGCGGATCGTTACAGGTGCCGCTGGTGGTTATGGATGGCGGAGCCTCGCAGGCATGTCGCTTCCCGGGAACGGAGCTGTCACGGAAGGGCCTCAGATCATTTTCTGCTCGGCTGCCGGCTCGCCCCTGGCTGAGCGCACCGGGACAAACGGAGACGGGCGGGCGAGGCGGCAGCTACAAGAGCGTGGAAGGCAGAAAGAGGGAAGCGGGTCACGGGGAGGATGAGGAGCTGGGAGTTTCTGAACTGCATGCTCCTCGCGTGTCCTCTAGAGATGGCTGGGGGTGGAATTCGAAGGCTGTGGGGCGTTTAAAGCCGAACCGCTCAAATTCGCCTTTTCCATGAGAGGCGAAACCATGGGAGGAATCCCTAGATGGGTTATTATGGACTCTCCCAGGGCTTTTCTGAGCACGATCTTGGGCGAGCTGAGTCCCCTTGCCTTTTTAAAATTAAATAATAATTTTCTGGCTGGGTGGGGGGAGCAGATATGCACCCAATGCCTGAGCCAAAAATCCACCTACCTGTATATCTGTAATCATTAAAGCTGTGGTCATTTCTAATCCAGATCATTGCTTGAGTTTATTGATCACATCTTATATTTATCCTCTTCCAGCGGGCAGGTGGTTGGCACTGCCAACTAGGCCCACAGCAAACAAACAAACAAACAAACGAAATTCGTGGGGTTTTCCCCAACATTTCCCAGAAAAAAGCAATGGTCTCTCCTTCCTTGGAGGTTTTTAAGTAGAGGTTGGATGCTTTAGCTGAGATCCCTGCATTGCAGGGGGCTGGACTAGATGACTCTTGGGGTCCCTTCCAACTCCATTATTCTACGAAACACAGCCGTCCTATGGAATTGCCGCTGGTCCAAGTTTAACAATGTGGTTCTCCAAGCACACAATGTTTACGAAAATGTATATATTATGGTAAAGTGCATAAAAATAATTTATTGGTGAAAATAGCATATGGAAACGGCCCTGGCCTGATCCAACAAGGCTGTTTTTATGTTCTTAACGGTGCCAGGCTCTTGATCATTTCAGTTGCCCTTTTCTGAATCTTTTCCAGGTCTGCAATATCCTTTTCAACATGCAGAGTGGTACACAGCAGCATTCCAAGTACAGTCACACCATTGGCATCATATAATGGCATTATGACATTGGCAGTTTTGTTTTCAATCCCTTTCCTAATGATCCCTAGCATGGAATCGGCCTTTTTCCACAGCTGCTGCACGCTGGCTCGACATCTTCAGTGAGCTACATTCGCAATGACCCCCAGATCTAAGTGGATCATATTCCAATACTCCCATTCCTTTCCATCCTGCCTTTCAGGATACAAATTCCTCCAAGGCACCTTAGTTACACACACCACCAAGATACCACGTCATAATGGCAATATTAAAATTCCTCAGGATCCTTCTCACAAGGCAGTGGATCCTTGTAATTCATCAGGATCCTTGCAACACGGCAGTGGGAAAGTGAGCATCTAGGGACTTCTGGGATAGACCAGACCTGTTGCATGTTCCAGCGACGTCACATAAAATCCCTCCCTTCCCTGTCGGAAGGAATCCAACAGCTAAGCAGAAAGGGTCCGCCCTGATGGGCTGTTTTTCTATGTGCAAAGAATCTTCATAGGGAAAACTCTCCATCCCACGTTTATAGTAAAGGGGACACCTGACACCAGCTTAATTTCAGGGAGACCACATGTTGATTTCCACAGTTTCCGAATCATAAATGTACTTGCAAGAGATTTCCAACGTCATCTGTTTCTTGCTTACAGGAGGGGGTGATATTTAAGTCTTCTGGCAAATGCAAGGATTAGTATGCATGCCGATCTTTTCTGCAGCTATTAGAGGTCAGGGTGGTAATTATTCCTTCCAGGTCACGTCAGAGAGAGGCGCTTGTAACCAGGGTCACAGATAGTTCATGAGCAGTGTATTTTACATTAGACTTACCCTCCACTGCACTGATGCCACGATGCGCAGAAATAAACCATGTTAAAATTCCAGGCCAGCCCGCTTGCTTACAAAACCTTGAGGCTGCTAGTTCTGCAGGTTCTACCTTTCAGGAGGGCTCCATTGCGCAAGCCTTCCCCAGAGGAATCCACCCAGGGGAATCCCGGGCATTTGGCTCCCACACTCTCTGCAGCCGACATTGGGCTCAGCTCAAAAGAAGAGGCCGTTTCCCTGCTGCTTGCATTTGAGATTCCAGACCACAGTTTTGCTGTGTCCTTTTAACAATGTCACGCAAGCTATTTAATAATCATTAAAGTGGAATTGCCATTCTGCCGTCAGCTGCGGAGCCAAAATGCTCTGTTTGTGCCACATTGCCTTAATTTTCAGCAAGTTCAGCAGGATTCTTTTTCTCTTTTTAAAAAGGGAACCAGCCCAATTTGGATTTCCAGGAATGAGCACCCTGCAATTTCTCTTTATTTATAATTCATAGACGTGTTGTAAAGAAAATAGCCCTCCCCGCAGAGGCGCCGAGCGATCTGCAGTGCTGCGTCGTCGCTTGCAGAGGACAGAGAACGAGACCCTTCTCTCCGTGATGCCTTCATCTTTCTCTCTCAGCAAAAACTCCCGCGACTTCTCAGTAACAGAAAACAAAAGGCTCCGCAAGGCGGAGGGCGTGTGGAAAAGGTGCGGGAGCCACCGGGAGTCCTTCTGTGGAGTTCACTAAGATCAGGTGGAGAGTTTTGCTTCGCCTCCAACCATAGGAGCCAACTCCTAGGGGCCAAGGGGTCTTTGCCCCCCCCAAGGAATAAAATATTTGAGGGGGCTGAGCCCCACCCCCAAAGTTGTTGGGCATTGCCATTCAAATGGTGTCTGTGCACCACGTCATGTGATCAATTATGCAGGGCAGGGCTTACTTGGGGCTACCAATATTTTATTCAAGTTGGCACCCCTTGCCTTGCCCTTCACAAGCACCCTGATGGGAACAGAGGAAGCTGCCTTATGCCATAGAATCCTATAATAATAATAATAATAATAATAATAATAATAATAATAATAATAATAATAATAATAATTTATTATTTGAACCCCGCCCATCTGGCTGGGTCTCCCCAGCCATTCTGGGCGGCTTCCAGCAAACATTAAAATACATTAACATGTCACAGATTAAAAACTTCCCTGAACAGGGCTGCCTAGGTGTTTTCTAAATGTCATGTAGTTGTTCCTTCTAACCTCTGATGGGAGGGCGTTCCACAGGGCGGGTGCCACTACCAAGAATGTCCTCTGCCTGGTTTCCTGTAGCTTTGCTTCTCGCAGTGAGGGAACCGCCAGAAGGCCCTCGGCGCTGGATCTCAGTGTCCGGGCTGAACGGTGGGGGTGGAGACGCTCCTTCAGGTATACTGGACCGAGGCCGTTTAGGGCTTTCAAGGTCAGCACCAACACTTTGAATTGTGCTCGGAAACGTACTGGGAGCCAGTGTAGATCTCTCAGGACCGGTGTTATGTGGTCCCGGCAGCCGCTCCCAGTCACCAGTCTAGCTGCCGCATTCTGGATTAATTGCAGTTTCCGGGTCACCTTCAAAGGTAGCCCCACGTAGAGCGCATTGCAGTAGTCCAGAATCACAGAATCGTTGAGTTGGAGGGTGTGGGATGTAATCCACTGGGAGCAGTCAAGTACAACATTCCTTGTTTTCCTAGAGTGGACATGCAATGGGATGTTTGGTCGAGCGAGTCAAATTTCCTGTTCCTCTTGGCTGGAGCATCCTTCCTTTTGCATGTGATAGAAGGTGGGCGTGACCTCACCTGTCCATGTAACAAAAGGAAGAGTCACGCAGCAAACCTCTCTTTTTTTTACTTCCTTCTTGGTTTGACCAGCTTCTAGCTAGGACTGCTCTGCTAGCTCTCAGCTAGCATAAGCCCTGGGATTATTCCCCCATATGGGGTAGATCCACATGTACATATTTGTAACTAAGTCTGCCTTCAGGAATCCAACTGTGAACTGCTGTGAGTGAACTACTTTTATTGACTTTGAATAAAATGGTGGCGTCTTTATTCTTTTAAGAGGGATTCAAGGGAACTTACCAGGAACGTACAATTCAATCTGTGTGTAGACAGACTGAATTGTATAATAGTGAGAGGCTCACACGAGCCTGCAACCAGCTATCTGCTGTGTATGTAAAAGGGGAATGTAAACTCTGCTAAGTAAAGGGACTTGCTAGCACAAGTTAGGAAGGGTATTAATAAACAATATATCCTCTCCTGCCACCCTGAACATTCCCACAGAGGGGAGCCCCAGTGGTTATGTAGTCCAACCCCCTGCAATACCTGAATCACAGCCAAAGAATCCCTGACAGATGGCCACCCAACCTCTGTTTTCAAACTGTCAGTGAAGGGAGGGAGTCTGTTCCACTCTCAAACAAAGTTCTTCTTAATGTTTTATCAGAATCTGCTTTCTCAGAACTGGAATCCTTTAGTTTGTGTCTGACTCTCTGGAGCAGCAGAAAACAAGCTTGCTCCATCTCCCAAAGGACAGCCCTTCAGATATTTCAGTCCCTTGCTATAATGGGCATGAGAGGAGAATTCGTGATAACATAAGAAGAGCCTGCTGGATCAGGCCAGTGGCCCATCTAGTCCAGCATCCTGTTCTCACAGAGGCCAACCAGATGCCTGTTGGAAACCAGCAAGCAGGATCTGAGCACAAGAGCACTTGCCCTGTCCTGCAGTTTCCAGCAACTGGCGTTCAGAGGTATTGGTGCCTCTGGCTGTTGGAGGCAGAGCAGAGCCATCATAGTTGGTAGCCATCAATAGCCCACTCTTCCATCACCTCGCATGGGGGTTCATCTCAGCTAGCAGCCACCAGCACAAAGGAGCTCTACAAGTGAGACACTCCAGGCTTAAGTTAAGTGTATTCCCACAGTGACATTCCCACAATGTAAAGTATTGAAGGTTGCAATAGTGGAATGCAGTACAGTGGTACCTCTGGTTAAGTACTTAATTCGTTCTGGAGGTCCGGTCTTAACCTGAAACTGTTCTTAACCTGAAGCACCAGTTTAGCTAATGGGGCCTCCTGCTGCCACTGCGCCGCAAGAGCACAATTTCTGTTCTTATCCTGTAGCAAAGTTCTTAACCTGAAGCATCATTTCTGGGTTGGCGGAGTTCTTAACCTGAAGCGTATGTAACCTGAGGTACCACTGTAATGAAAATGTATAAAAATCTTTTAAAAATATCCCATCATGGGAAAACAAAATGCCTTGGCTTTGTATTGAAAAAACGACAAAGTTGGCACCAGGCGGGTGTCCCTGGAGATAGCACTGGGGGGGGCAAGGGGCTACTACAGAAAAGGCCCTGTTCTCTTGTGGGGCATGAGCATGTTCTCTTGTGGGGCATGCCTGGAACAAGGAGACCCGGAAATGGAGTCCACAGCAGTGAGGAATACATAGCGGGCTCCCCCCGAGAAATCCCACTGGCTTTTACAAATTATTTTGAAATACCTCAGTTGTTTTGCCAGAGAATGTCAGCTTCCAAATGTCAGCTTTTGAGAAAAACAAGTAAACAGATTTAGCCTGGACTTCACTCTGGGTGAAATTTCAATGTTGAGTGGGATCATAAAACTATTATGGAACAAATAAGCATTTCATAACTACCACAGCAACATAAAACCACCCCCTAATAGATAAGGACAAGGGCATTTGTGGACACTCTGCAAACAGTGAATGGGAGCTATGCTCACCGGAAGACTCTCAGAGATCCGGGCTAGCTGCTGATAGCCCAGAGCGTTATCCCAACACTGTGGAGCGCCCTCCCATCAGATGTCAAGGAAATAAACAACTATCTGACTTTTAGAAGACATCTGAAGGCAGCCCTGTTTAGGGAAGTTTTAAATGACTGATGTTTCAATGTATTTTTAATCTTTGTTGGAAGCCGCCCAGAGTGGCTGGGGAAACCCAGCCAGATGGGCGGGGTATAAATTTGTTGATGTTTAGTCGTGTCCGCCTCTTCGTGACCCCCTGGACCAGAGCACGCCAGGCACTCCTGTCTTCCACTGCCTCCCGCAGTTTGGTCAGACTCATGTTGGTAGCTTCGAGAACACTGTCCAACCATCTCTTCCTCTGTCGCCCCCTTCTCCTTCTGCCCTCCATCTTTCCCAACATCAGGGTCTTTTCCAGGGAGTCTTCTCTTCTCATGATGTGGCCAAAGTATTGGAGCCTCAGCTTCAGGATCTGTCCTTCCAGGGAGCACTCAGGCCTGATCTCCTTCAGAATGGATTGGCTTGATCTTCTTGCAGTCCAGAGTCTACTCCAGCGCCATAATTCAAAAGCATCAATTCTTCGGCGATCAGCCTTCTTGATGGTCCAGCTCTCACTTCCATACATCACTACTGGGAAAACCGTAGCTTTAACTATACGGACCTTTGTTGACAAGGTGATGTCTTTGCTTTTTAAGATGCTGTCTAGGTTTGTCATTGCTTTTCTCCCAAGAAGCAGGCATCTTTTAATTTCGTGAATGCTGTCACCATCTGCAGTGATCATGGAGCCCAAGAAAGTATAATCTCTCACTGCCTCCATTTCTTCCCCTTCTATTTGCCAGGAGGTGATGGTACCAGTGGCCATGATCTTAGTTTTTTTGATGTTGAGCTTCAGACCATATTTTGCGCTCTCCTCTTTCACCCTCATTAAAAGGTTCTTTAATTCCTCCTCACTTTCTGCCATCAAGGTTGTATCATCAGCATATCTGAGGTTGTTGATAATTCTTCCGGCAATCTTAATTCCGGTTTGGGATTCGTCCAGTCCAGCCTTTCGCATGATGAATACTGCATATAAGTTAAATAAGCAGGGAGACAATATACAGCCTTGTTGTACTCCTTTCCCAATTTTGAACCAATCAGTTGTTCCATATCCAGTTCTAACTGTAGCTTCTTGTCCCACATTACTACTACTACTACTACTACTGTTATATTTTTGTAATTATGTAAATCTCTTCATGTCCCTTGATTGCTGTTTTAACTATGGAAAAGTGGCCTACAAATAAAGGACGATTGTGATGATGGTGCTCCAAAAAATTCTGCATCAACTATTAGCCATGGTGACTTGGCCACCATCCCCACCCAGTGAGCTTCCATTGACATCTGGGTGGCCATTGTTGCAACGTGGACTCGGGTCCAATCCTGCTACGATCATCTGACATTCTTCTGCTCCAGAAGCTTGACAAGTAGGCTCAACTGAGCAGAACTTCTCAACTGGTTTAGCCCTGCCATGATTTATGGACCATCCGGCTCCTTTCCCCATCGCATTGTATTTTGTAGGTTTCCAATGCAAGCGTCAATAGGGATACATTTTTTTTATAAAAAAAAATTAAAATATATATATTGCTCTTCTATTAATAATACAGCAGTGCATAAATAATGGATGGGTAATTAATAATACGGCCGGGCGCGAATTCCCTCCGCAATTCATGGATGAGAATGAAATGTCAAACAGAGATTACGCAATGAATATTTGATGTTTTAATTTATTGTGTAATTTCAAAGGGGACAGTCACTTGGGTGCTTGATTGAGGCCGTGATCTTAAGCATGCATATGTGGGGATGGGTTACGCTGGAGTCGGTGGGACTGTGATACCCCCACATGGTGCTGCATCTATAGAGAGAGAGAGAGAGTGACTGGTTGGACTCACTTGGGCATAAGCTTGCTGCAGGGCAGTCGGGACAGGCAGAGACAGAGGCTCTAAGTCCCATGCCTGACTCTAGCCATCCAAACCTGGTTCGGCAAACCTGCAAGTAAAAGTCAGCTCCTGGACCAGAGGAGAAAAGCATGGTGTCCTCCGGATGTTGGGGGTTACAACTCTCATCAGTTCCAGCTGGCAAGGCTAATGGTCATAGAACCTTCTTCTTCTTTGGCGATCCCTCATTACCGAGTAATATTGTCTTCCATAAACACGGTTTTAACAATGAGTCCATAAGTGACTGTGGAGGCCAATTCTGGATCTACACGTCCTTCCATAGGTTTCCGGGTGGGAGTTGACCACGGTGTGGATTTGCCAAGTGTACCTTCCTCTTAGCACGTTTCTCCCTTGTGTCCTGAGTTCAAGTGTCTTCAAAGTTCATGACACCTTTGGTAAAGGCTGTTCTCCAATTGGAGCGCTCGCAGGCCAGTGTTTCCCAATTGTTGGTGTTTATACTACATTTTTAAAGAATCATGGTTTCTCCCAGGTCCTAGTCCTGCACTCTAACCACTACGCCACACTGCCTCTCTAGTCCAATGTCTTGTTCTCACAGTGGCAAGTCCAACGCCTGCAAGCCAGGACCTCAGCACAATAGCAGATCCCAGCGACTGGTGTCCAGAGGCTCCCTCTAGCCTTTGTGGCTAGTAGTCACAGGATGCTGGACAAGATGGGCCATTGGCCTGATCCAGCAGGCTTTTCTTTTGTTCTTCTCTGCTGGAAAAGCCCAAGAGGATGCAGAAGACTTTGCACCAGCCCTGAGCCCTCTGTGCTGGCAGATTGGAGCAGATCAGGGGTGGGGGTGTGTGTGGCTCCCTTGATTAGCAAAGCCTGGAGAAACAAGCACTTTGCTAAATGAAAGGCTAATGGCTTTGGGATTCTTAATGTCGCCACAGGGCACTTAAAGGTCAATGCACTTGCTAGTTAAGGAGCTATTTCCACCAACTCCTCTGGAATTAGCAGGCTTCTATTTTAATGGAAAGCGTAATGCTGGTGGTCAACAAAAGAGGTTGAAAGACTGCCTTCAGAGGCGGAGCAAGCCAATCGGGCGCCGGGGGGGGGGGCAGCGTTCATGCCCTGCGCCCAGAGGGCCAGCCGGGGCCTCCGAGGAGTCTGCCTGCCTCCTCCCACTCAGCCGCCCTACAGCTGGGGGGGGGGTGGGAGGCAGCAGGCGGACCGTTTGGGGCAGCGCGGAGTCTGCGGGCGCCCAAGCCACTGCGTCACTCCCAGGTGAGACGCGTGGCTCAGGTGTGCTGCAGGCCCCTCGGTGAGTGCCACCCGACATTTTGTCACCCCCCTCAGTGGTGACACCTGGGTGGCCTGCCTCCACCGCACCCCCTTCCTCTGCCCCTGACTGTCTCAAGGCAAATCTTACAAAATGTAGTATCAACACAGACTACTGGGAAACACTGGCCTGTGAGGGCTCCAGTTGGAGAACAGCCTTTACCCAAGGTGTCATGGGCTTTGAAGACACTCGAACTCAGGACGCAAAGGAGAAATGTGCCAAAAGAAAGGCACGCTTGGCAAATCCACATCATGATCAACTCCCGCCTGGGAACCAATGCATGTGGAGGAGCAGAGACGCGAACCCGGTTCCCCAGATTACAAGTCTACCGCTCTTAACCACTACACCACACTGGCTCTCTCTTCCACACTGGAAGACAATCTTACTCAGCTACGAGTGATCGCCAAAGAAGAAGAAAGAAGATTTTATCTGCTTTCCACACTTAGGTGAGGCACCAGCTGAGGAGAAACTTGGATCCAGAAATCTATGTCTGCATACAAACACAGATGCTTCTTGAATCTTGCACATAGAACTCTGTACAGAAAGGCTGTTGAAATGCACAGAGGTTTTCTGTATCTGTAAGGCAAGGAGCGGGATGCGGGTGGCGCTGTGGTCTAAACCACAGAGTCTAGGGCTTGCTGATCAGAAGGTCAGCGGTTCGAATCCCCACGACGGGGTGAGCTCCCGTTGCTCAGTCCCAGCTCCTGCCCACCTAGCAGTTCGAAAGCACGTCAAAGTGCAAGTAGATAAATAGGTACCGCTCCGGCGGGAAGGTAAACGGCGTTTCCGTGCACTGCTCTGGTTCGCCAGAAGCGGCTTAGGCATGCTGGCCACATGATCCGGAAGCTGTATGCCGGCTCTCGGCCAATAAAGCGAGATGAGCACCGCAACTCAGAGTCGTCCGAGACTGGACCTAATGGTCAGGGGTCCCTTTACCTTTACCTTTAAGGCAAGGAGCACTGACCACCACAACACTGCTCCCTTTCTCTCCCCACCTACAGCAAACCCAGTTGGTTACGTGACCCGGCCTCAAGTGTGTGTGGTTGTGCATATGGGATTTGGGGTTTTTGAAATACCAGTTTGGTGTGATTTGGAACGTATTTGCAAATCAGAATTGGGAGGGCATCTTCTCATCTGCAGTTGTCACAGGATCACCTGTCAGTTAAAAAGCAGCAATACCATGTAGATCTCAAACATTTTAAATAAGAAAGATTTGCATTAAGAGGAGTAAGATTTCCTTAAAATAAAATAAAGAATTTGTTGACACTGGGTGATATTCAACTGCATTTGGACTCAGAGCAGATGCACCCTTTCTAGGCATAGGATCACAATTTTAAGTGCCCCCCCCTGCTTTCCGCTGGAAAACTGGCTCTTTAGTGCTGAATCGGAACAAATGGAAATTTGGGTTTTCCACAGATGCTGTTTGCTCTGATTCAGTGCTAAGAAGCGGGTTAAAATGAGGAAAGTACAGGGACAAAAAATTGCTCAGAAACGGAGCTTTACAATGTGGACTTGTGTCTACAAACGCAGTTCAAAAGGAAGTCTGGGTGAGTCTTTATTTGGAAACGGTTAATTAAAATGTCAGTTCAAACAGAAATGGATGTTTATGTTATTTTGAAATGACAAAGCTTATATCAGATAAGTTGTTGTGGACCTTTGTTAAGGGTTTGCAAAAATTATTCCCCAACTATTTCTTATTTGGAATACTTATTTGTGTGTGTATGTGTGTGTGAAGGAAATCGGGGACATTCCTAACCTCCTGACATCTATATTTACCTAAATGCTGCTATGGGACTTATATTTCCAAGCCCCTGCAAAGATGCCTGGCAGGCATTTCAGCACTCGAGAAATAGCTACAAAGGCCCAAGATGGGAGCTGGAGGTTGGCTGTGTGATGGTGATGGCAAAGCAGACGAAGCTGCTGAACCAAGAAAGGGAGGAGGCAATTCAGCAGGGAGAGGACAAGCTCCGTTCTTTGTCCCTAACATGTTGAAAAGGAGACTAATGGGGTGGAACCGGAGGCACCGTTCCAGAGATTGGCACTCTTTGCAACAGAGACAAAGAAACTCCATTAGTTGGGAGATGTACGCGGGCGCAGTCCCTGCCAGGCGGGAAAGGCAGTTCTTGGAACACATCAGACAAGACCCCATCTCCACAGACAGGGATATCTTCCGGTGCCATGGTAGAATAGAATAGAATATATTTTATTGTCATTGTCCCCTTTGGGGACAACGAAATTACTTGGCTGCTCCATCCACCCACCCAGATAGGGCACTCCACGCAAAGACAAAACAACTACAAAAACACTGATTAAAACCATACACACTGATTAAAACCATACAATGATAAAACATAACAGGTAAGATTAGATGACTTCAAAGTCCAGGCTTCCCATTCAAGGCCGAGATCGCTCTGGAGAAGAAGCTGTTCCTAAGACGGCTTGTTCTTGTCGACATCGTCCTGTATCTCCGTCCCGATGGCAAGAGCTCAAAGAGACGGTGACCAGGATGCGATGGATCTTTTACTATGTCCAGTGCCTTTCTGTGGCACCTCATGGCATAAATCTTCTCTAAGGTGGAGAACGAGTAGCCAACAATGCTCTCTGCTGCCTTAACAACTCTGCACAACCCCATCCTGTCCTTGGTAGTACAGCTTCCGTACCACACACATAAGCCATAAGTGAGCACGCTCTCAATGGCACAGTGATAGAAGGGTGATGTTGCCCCTGCAGAATTTGGAAGCATAATAATATTGTTACACGCCACCCCAATTGCCACCTGCTGTTTGTGCTAAGTGCCTGAGGTCTTCCCTGAGCTCCACAAAGTCTTGGGTGGGTTTGAGAACTTGCTTCGTGACGCTGTTTTGCGTGTGAGTTTTGTGGTTGCTACTATTTGTCAGGGGTTCAGCTTTCCCCAACAATGCCATCTTGGGTGCAGGGTGACTCAATATTGTTGCATGCACCCCAATCTCACAGCGGAGAGAGAATCTGGGAGTACCAGGCTCTTACCCCAAGCTCGGCTTCCTTGAAATGAAGGTCAGCAGAAACTGCAGTGTTTTTAGGATATATGGTTTTATTTTCACATATACCGTATTTACTCAAATGTAATACACACCTTTTGGGGCCAAATTATGTCGTGAAAATTAGGGTGCATATTAGATTTAATGGCGCCAGCAGATACTTCTTTGGTTTCAAGGTTTTGAAAATTGAGGTGCACATTAGATTTGGAGAAGCATTAGATTCGCATAAATATGGTATGTAACAACAATTTTATTATTTGTACTCCACCCATTTGATTGGGTTGCCCCAGCCACTCTGGGCTGCTTCCAACACATATAAAAACGTAATAAAACATTACACATTAAAAAGCTTTCCTATACTGATCATAAGACGAAGCTCACAGCATCAACACCCCAACAGATCTTGATCTCTATTGTTGTTGTCGTTTAGTCATGTCCAATTCTTCATGACCCCATGGACCAGAGCATGCCAGGCACTCCTGTCTTCCACTGCCTCCCGCAGTTTGGTCAGACTCATGCTAGTAGTTTCGAGAACACTGTCCATCCATCATGTCCTCTGTCATCCCCTTCTCCTTGTGCCCTCCATCTTTCCCAACATCATGGTCTTTTCCAGGGAGTCTTCTCTTCTCATGAGGTGGCCAAAGTACTGGAGCCTCAGCTTCAGGATCTGTCCTTCCAGTGAGCACTCAGGGCTGATTTCCTTCTGAATGGATAGGTTTGATCTTCTTACAGTCCTGATCTCTATTAGTCACAGCTTTGGATCCAGGACAGATCAATCAGTTCTCTGTGTCTCCAGCTTCCATCCTGCTCCCAGTCCAGCTCATACACACACCTCTCTTCTTCTTCTTCTTCTTCTTCTTCTTCTTCTTCTTCTTCTTCTTCTTTTGCAATCACTCGCAGCTAGGTGAGGGGATGTTGGAGGAGTAAAGGTCCACCCATTACCCTGGAGGCCAACATCACTTACCGGTAGTTGCAGCTCTTGCAGCCTAGCTCAATCTTCTAGGATGCAGATGAGTATACTTAAGGAGCCAACTAAGGTCATTGTCTTAAAAAGAAACTTGTCTGAGTTGCTTGGCAACTTCCTCTCTGGACAAAGGTGTTGAGCTTTGGCCAAAATTCTTGAGCCATTTTTTAACGAAAGTTGCCAAAATCTAGACTTCCAACTTGGGTTGCCATATGTCTGGATTTTTGGTGATTTCCAACTGCCGTATTCTGCTTCCGACAGCTGTATTCTGGCTCTGTCCAGGAAATTCCGGGTGTATGGCAGCCCTATTCTAACCCTCACTGGGTACAGGACCCCAAGAATTGGAAGGCACTCAGGGCATCATCCACACTGCCCCCCCAACTCACAACACCATTGTTCGTTTTCAAAAGAAAAGTCACATGCCTATGTGGGGAATGGAGTGAGGAGGGGGAAACCAGGTAGGCCCCTAAAAATTCCTACTCAGCTCCCAAGCAGGCAACTAGCAAAGCCAAGGCTGTGTACAGAGGGAGGGAATTGCAGAGGGAAGAATGGAGTGCTTGGGGTGGAGCCAGTTTATACAGCTTCCTCCTCCTCCTGATTGGCCTGGCAGCCCACGTGACTCTTCTCCAACTCCTTGTCCCCTGTTCGAAACCCTGGAGAGTTGCTGCCAGTCAGTGTAGACAACAGATGGGACCAATGATCTGACTTGGTATAAGGCATTTTTCTGGGTCCCTAAAAGCATTGTGAACCTTCTTCCCAGGGGAGCTGGGGCATGGCAAATTCAACCCCCGCCCCTGTGTTTCAGAATACACAGTGATGTCACAGACGCACAGTCTTTGGAAGCTTCTAGAATGCACGGCAGTTGAAGGAAGAGCAAGGAGACCACCGCAGGGGAAGGGCAAGTCCAGAGTGCCGAGGGCTACAGTGGTGACTCAAGGGCCATGATTCCAGCTGGCTGCCCGTAGAAAGGAAACAACAGCAACCACCACCCAACATCTTCCCCTCTGGACAATGACACAACCTATGTGCCACCTGCAGCCCTGATGAGAAAAAGGAAAAGGAGGAGAGACCTTGAAGTGAAATCCTATGCGAGGGGAAAAGGGACTCTCCATCTGTTTCAAGAGCGGTGAGTTTAGCCCCCACGAAGAGCACCGAGCGAGAGGGCTGGGAGACATTTGCCAGTGCTCCAGGCCTCCCCAACAGACAGAGGAACTGTGCATTAAGCTGCCCCACCGAGGTGTCATAGCAGAGAAGCACGGATGGATGACGACCCAGAGCCCAGCCTCGACGAAGCGGTCCTTGGGAGCTGCGAAGTGAACGACCAATCGTTCAGCGTCGCGGAGTTGCATAAATGCACCCTTGAGGACGAGGTGAACATCCACCAGGAAGGCGGGGACAACGGGCCCTTCATGGATCAGGAACCCACCAAGAAACCCCTTTTGGGCAGAGATGTGCCAGACCAACCCCTGCAGACAGAGAACAAAGGGGGCATTTTCAGAAGGAAAGACCAAAGTCAGGCACCAGACGTCTCCGGGGGCATCAAGAGCAGCGTGTCGATTCTACGGAAGCCATCCCGCCGCAGCATCCCACGACTTCCTGGTCAGGAGTCCCGCCGGAGCAGCCAGCAATCTGTTGGTGTGCAGTCCCCGCTAAGCCTGAACCCTTCTCGAACACAGTCCATCAGTGAGTCGGATGCGAAAGACGTCACGTGGGTAAGCAAAAGGACCGGGAAGCTGATGAAGTGTCGAACCCAGCAAACGAGCCTCATATGGGAACAGAAGAGCTTTTCCGATATCCTCAGTCCTTCCAGCGACGAATCCGACAGAAGCAGAGAGGGATCAATGGAAACCCTGAATACAGTAAACGAGTCGGAGATGATGTATTCGGAGGAAGTATCACTGCAAGATTCTTTGGGGAGCAAAGGGCGCCACAGCAGCCAGCAGCTGGAAGGGAAGGGGTCAAAGCGCAACAGCCTAAAGAAGGACTCTCGCAGGAACAGCCAGCGGTCCATGGAGCCACCTCTTCTGCTCCCCAAGGGGATCTGCCTTGACGAGGACATATCCTGGATCAGCCCAAAGACTGGCAAGGAAATGAAATGCAAAGCTCAACAGACAAGCGTTGTTTGGGAACTGAAAACTCTCTCGGAAATCCTGCACACTTCCAGTCAAGAATCTTTCCCCAACATTTTGGATACGGATACAACCGAGTTTGAGGATTCCATGATTTCTTCTGAGACCGAGGCAGAGCAGCGATCCAGGCGAGGGTCACAGCGCACTGTCCAACGGCCAGAGAGCAGGCCGCCCATGGGTCAAGAATCTCGCCGAGGCACCCTAGTTCCAGAAGCTGCAAAACCCTGGCAGGATACCCAGAAACTGGAGGAGCAAAAGCCAACGCTGTACAGGAAAGCTAAATTGGACACTGTTATGTCCGAGCAGGCCCAACAGACAGACAGCTGTGAGAGTCTAAAGGAAGAATTGTTGGACCACAGTCAACAGAGGGATGCCTTGGTTGGAGCCCAAGTTGTTTCTCACCGTAGCAGCTGGCAAGAAGATGCCAAAATACCCCAGCCTGTCAAACAAGTAGAATGGGAAGAGTCACAGCCGACCACGCCAACAGCAGTGGATTTCCAGAGGAGTAGCAGGCCACCCCAGGGCATTAGGAAGGACGTTGGTGTTGGGAACGAGTCTGAGATGCCAGCAGTGGATTTCCAGAGGAGTAGCTGGCCACCCCAGGGCATTAGGAAGGACGTTGGTGTTGGGAACGAGTCTGAGATGCCAGCAGTGGATTTCCAGAGGAGTAGCAGGCCACCCCAGGGCATTAGGAAGGACGTTGGTGTTGGGAACGAGTCTGAGATGCCAGCAGTGGATTTCCAGAGGAGTAGCAGGCCACCCCAGGGCATTAGGAAGGATGTTGGTGTTGGGAACGAGTCTGAGATGCCAGCTGGTCTTCAAAGCAGGGCGACTGAAGCCACCCAAGAACCTCCTCTTGAGCAAGGCACCTGGATCAGCAAAAGGACAGGCAAAGTTGTGAAGAACAGGAGCCAGCAGACGGACAAGAGTTGGCTTCAGTACTGTGCAGCCAAAAGGCAGAAGGTCAAGAAGTGCACCAGCCAACAGACCGACGAGAGTTTCCTCCAGCGCTATGCAGAGAGGAAAATGAAGAAAGCGAGCACGGAATCCATGCCTACTGCCACGACTGGGGACTCTAGCACTGTGTGCAGTAGTGAAGATTCCAAAGACTTCCTGCTCCATGGTTCATATTCATTGTCACTGCAGGATGAGCTATGTGGTGCAGAAATGGTGAAGGAAGGCAACCGTGCAGAGGCGGTGAGGGAAGGTAGCCATGCAGAGATGGTGAAGGAAGGTGGCCATGCAGAGATGGTGAAGGAAGGTGCCCATGCTGAGGTGGTGAAGGAAGGTAGCCATGCAGAGGTGGTGAAGGAAGGTGGCCGTGCAGAGATGGTGAAGGAAGGTGGCCATGCAGAGATGGTGAAGGAAGGTGCCCATGCAGAGGTGGTGAAGGAAGGTAGCCATACAGAGGTGGTGAAGGAAGGTGGCCATGCAGAGATGGTGAAGGGAGGTGCCCATGCAGAGGTGGTGAAGGAAGGTGGCAGTGTAGAGATGGTGAAGGAAGGTGGCCGTGCAGAGATGGTGAAGGAAGGTGGCCATGCAGAGATGGTGAAGGAAGGTGCCAATGCAGAGATGGTGAAGGAAGGTGGCCATGCAGAGATGGTGAAGGAAGGTGGCCGTGCAGAGGTGGCGAAGGAAGGTGGCCATGCAGAGATGGTGAAGGAAGGTGGCTGTGAAGAGATGGTGAAGGAAGGTGGCCATGCAGAGGTAATGAAGGAAGGTGGCCGTGCAGATGTGGTGAAGGAAGGTGGCCATGCAGAGATGGTGAAGGAAGGTGGCCATGCAGAGGTGGTGAAGGACAGTGGCCATGCAGAGATGGTGAAGGAAGGTAGCCGTGCAGAGGTGGTGAAGGACAGTGGCCATGCAGAGATGGTGAAGGACAGTGGCCGTGCAGGGGTGGTGAAGGAAGGTGGCCATGCAGAGATGGTGAAGGAAGGTGGCCATGCAGAGGTGGTGAAGGACAGTGGCCATCCAGAGATGGTGAAGGAAGGTAGCCGTGCAGAGGTGGTGAAGGAAGGTAGCCGTGCAGAGGTGGTGAAGGACAGTGGCCGTGCAGGGGTGGTGAAGGAAGGTAGCTGGCGAAGCTCTCATGAAGATGGAAAGGGACCACTGCTGATCCACACTGTAAAGGACCCCCAAAACAGTAAGCCTGTCAGAAGCTCGCTCCCGTGGCCAGATGATTCTGAACAAAGGTCGTACATGGAGAATGGCCTGTCATACTCCTACTATATGGAAAGCGACGATGACCAGATCTACAGCATCATTTCACTGGAAGATGGAATCTGGATGAACAGGAGAACTGGGAAATTAGTGGTGAGTCACTTTCAGCAAACAGGTAAGACTGCTACCCCAACCATCAGCAGGACATCTCTCCTGGGAAAGGGAGGCAACTCAGGAAGAGCCTTTGGGAGTCCTGGAAGTGGGACGGATGGAGCCAGGAGCGATCAGGAGGAATCTGAAAGAGAAGAAGCCCCGTCAGATCAGGAAAGCCACTATGGCAGTCAGCAAGACTCAGACCGAGACGCCAGCCTTATCATAGTGAAGCCTACAGCGGGGGAATCTCAGTGTGCAGATGATGTTGAGAAGCTCCTGAGCCGTCGCCTGAGCGAGGCTATGCTCTCGAGCGTAGAGTCTCCAGATGTGGGGGATGAAACTGCATTGTACACCGCTGTCTCCTTGGAGAAAGGGAGTTGGGTGAACCTGAAAACAGGCCAGCTGCTGGAATCTCAGAGTCAGCAGACAGAGGAGGAGTCCATCGATCAAGTCCTTGTAGAGGATGTGGAGCTGTCATCGGAAGGTGTTAGCCAGCAACAACCACCTGGAGAAGACCCAATGGGATTTCCAGTGCAGAGCCATGATAACATGCAAGGGTTGGGAAGGGAAGGCCCTGTGGGATTTCCAGAGCCAAGCCGCAATAGCACGCAAGGATCTGGAAGAGAAGGCCCTGTGGGATTTCCAGAGCCAAGCCGCAATAAAACGCAAGGATCTGGAAGAGACAGCCCGGTGGGATTTCCAGAGCCAAGCCACAATAAAACGCAAGGATCTGGAAGAGAAGGCCATGTGGGATTTCCAGAGCCAAGCCACAATAAAACGCAAGGATCTGGAAGAGAAGGCCCTGTGGGATTTCCAGAGCCAAGCCACGATAACACGCAAGAATATGGAGCAGAAGGCATGGATGACGATCCCGTCAGCAGAGACGAACAGCCAACTCCAGCGGGTCGCGGGTAGTTGATGGATCCATCGACCCTTGATGGGCAAGGGCTGCTGGCACCTCGAGGAGATGGAGAGCACCAGAGGTGCACAGACTCTAGGGATGGAGAACATGGAGGTCGAGAATGAAATCTTGAAGATCAGAAAAGTAATGCTCCCAGGGACAAGGAAGGAAACACAAAATAAAAAAAAAAGATGACGAAACCAATACACTGTCTTGTTTGTCTGACTAGGATAGCTCGGATTCCTGCATTGGTCCTGGGGTTGGACCTGATGACCCTTTTGGGTTCCTTCCAATTCTACCATTTCATGATTCAATGACTGAATCATCCCATCCTTTGCTCTTCCACGTCCCACCTCTTCCCCAAGGAGAGAAATAGTATAGGGATGACGGAGGAGGGCTTTCCTTTGCATTCGTACCAAGCTGAGATTTTTCCACACCCCAAAAAATGATGGCTCCGTTATAAACATTTGCCAAAGTGAGAGGTGAGCCCAGAGAACTTTTCATTTGAAAGTGAGGGGCTCTGCTGGGGAGGTGGGGGTGGGGGTTTTGCAGGGCCTCCTCCCACCACCATGATTTCTCCATAGCCCAGGCAGCCGTGATGCACCGGCTCATGATAGCTGCCAAGTGTTATCCTCACCACAAAACACCAGGCTTAAGAGTGAGGGCATGAAGCCTCACCCTCACTCTGAGTTGGCTTCATCCCAAAGCAATCAGGAAGAAGACAATTCTCCCTGTCCTCACGCTGGAGCCCTGGAGAAAGAGAGAAGGAGAGGGAGGAGGAGGAAAAGGGCATCTATCATTTATTTTACCCCTTTAAACAAGGCAGGCATAGGCACCTGGTTCCACGTGCCTCACTTCCACGAGTAACAAGTTGACAGTGCCAGCCATTCAAAGATGGCGTCATAATTTGGCAAAGTGAAAGAGACATGCAGTCAGGGTGCAGCCAATGGGGGCATGGGATGGGGGGGGTGGCCATCTGCCAGGGATTCCTTAGTGGGGATTCCTGTATTTCAACGGGTTGGGCTAGATGACCCTTGGGACCCTTTCAACTCTACAGTTATATGATTCCATGGGTTAGAATGCACCCATCTGTTTGGGGAATGGGTTTGGAATTCCACATCCGATGGGTGACCCTCAGGATCCCTTCTCCACCTTTCTACGAGTCTATGATTCTCTCAATATCAACACAGCTCAGTCCCTTCCTGATGCCGTCACTGAAAGTACACCTGGAAAACAATAACAAAAAAGCCCTGCAAATTCCTTTCCCTCAGCAACACACAGTTACTTCTAAGTCTAGTGGTATTCCTTCAGTCCTGAAGCCTTTTGCTTTTCCTCTTGGCCTTTGAACACTCCAGTCATTAGGAGATACCCGGTGACGTTCTGCCTGGATGAGAAGATTGATTCTGACCCAAACTATTATTAAAATCCAATAAGGGCTGCAATGCAAAGTGAGTGAATGATGACCTGCTTAAGTGAATAAAGATCTTGTGTTTTCCTGCTTGCTCGAAATAGCTATAGCTTCCACTGAATTTCAGTCAGCACCTTGAACTGACATATAATCCTACCTGATTACTGGCAATTATTATGCTCAAAGGAAGGCAACTGGATTCCAGAATATTCCATGGTCCACACGGTCTTTGGTCCGGGCACGCACTGCCTAGGGGCAGAGCGGCGGTTTTGTAGATGCGGTTGGAGTCAGAACAGAGCATGCCAGGAGTCTGAGATAAGCTGTTTGCAGGATCTCACCAACCTTCTCAAGTGGGGTCCTGCTCAGGAGAGTAAGATCCCCCAGCAGAATCCATGCATTCCATGCAGAAGGTTCACAGTTCTGTCTCCAGGGCAGGGGTCAGTGATTTTTTTCAGCTGGGGGCCGGTCCACTGTCCCTCAGACCATGTGGTGGGCCGGACTATATTTTGGAATAAAATATGAACGAATTCCTATGCCCCACAAATAACCCAGAGATGCACTTTAAATTAAAGCACACATTCTACTCATGTAAAAACACGCTGATTGTAAAAACCATCTGCGGGCCGGATTGAGAAGGTGTTTGGGCCGGCTCCGGCCCCCGGGCCTTAGTTTGCCTTCCCATGCTCCAGGGACTCAAGGTAGGGCTGGGAGAGTTCCCTGTCTGACGGCTTGGAGAGGCACAGCCAGTCACTGCCTGATTTGTTGTTGTTCAGTCGTTCAGTTGTGTCCGACTCTTCGTGACCCCATGGACCAGAGCACGCCAGGCACGCCTATCCTTCACTGCCTCTCGCAGTTTGGCCAAACTCATATTAGTAGCTTCGAGAACATTGTCCAACCATCTCATCCTCTGTCGTCCCCTTCTCCTTGTGCCCTCCATCTTTCCCAACATCAGGGTCTTTTCTAGGGAGTCTTCTCTTCTCATGAGGTGGCCAAAGTACTGGAGCCTCAACTTCAGGATCTGTCCTTCTAGTGAGCACTCAGGGCTGATTTCCTTTAGAATGGATAGGTTTGATCTTCTTGCAGTCCATGGGACTCTCAAGAGTCTCCTCCAGCACCATAATTCAAAAGCGTCAATTCTTCGGCGATCAGCCTTCTTTATGGTCCAGCTCTCACTTCCGTACATTATGTGAGACGGATGGGTGTCTCCTCGGAAGTAAGCATCCACAAAACGCAGTCTGCTAAACTAATCACTTTATTTCATAACTTTGATAATCCAGACCTTGCGATTATGCATCCGACCCCTCGGAGTCAGATCCTTCTAGTACGGATTTGCGGCTCCGCCCCCAGCATAGGAGCTTCGGAAAGCCTAGTCTCCGCCTCTCCTTTTTCCGCTTCCGCGCCCTTGACCTGGGCAGCCCTACGGCTCCCCCTTCCCTTTCGCTTTCACCTTCCCCGCTTGTGGTGTCTGATGCTCCGGTAGGCTCTCTAAGCCTCAACTCCTCCTTGGTCTCCATATTCTGATCCCTTCCCATTGGCTGTGCTAGCGCTCTGGTGGAGCTTTCCTCCCATTGCTGCACTACCTGCTCTGGCGTCAGCAGGGGCTGTGCCTGTTCCTGATCCCAGACCCTCAATAACTCTTCGGTCGTCAGCGGGGCCCTATCTAGGTCAGCTGTCTCCTCTGGCACCGCTTCGGAAACCGGCCAGCCCCTGACATCCATCCCCCCTTCCAAGCCCCCCTTCCCCTCCTGAAAAGGCACACCTGGTTGGGGCAGATTGGTTTCGGAGTCCCTTGCTAGATCTCCCAGCTCCCCCCAAGACTCGTCTGCTGTGTCAGGGGAGGAAGGGAAACCTAAGAATATTGTGGTGTCGCCACTGGACGATGAGGCAAACAGGTCTTCCCAATCCTCCCTGGCCATGGGTGGAGAAAGGGGTTCTGCACTCTCGGTCCCTTCTCCTACCATTGGGTACCCTTCACTCCCCCCTGATGGTGGGAAACCCCAGAAGTCCCCTTCCTCCGAGTCTGTGGGCTGAAACACGTCTCTTAGTTGCCAACGGTATGGTTTGGGCTTGTGCGGGAATAGTTCGTGAAATTCCCACACCAGATGCTCCTTGGTGACTTCCTCTGCCGGGATCCATGCATTTTCCGACGCTGGCTCCCCCTCCCACGCTACCAAATACTGCAGTTCATCCCTTTGCCACCTGGAGTCCAAAATCTCGGTGGCCTCGTTGAAGAGTTCCGGTTTCACCATCGGTAACCCCTGCGACCCCTGCTGGTAGCCCTGTTGGTACCTGTGAGGTTCCCTGTACTTGGACAGGAGAGACCTGTGGAACACCGGGTGAATCCTCATGTCGTCCGTCAGTCGCAGTTTGAAAGCCACGGGGTTGATCTGCTCCACTACCTCAAAAGGCCCCAGTCTACGTTGCTGCAGCTTCTTGCACCTGCCGCGAATGGGCAGCCCTTGTGTGGACAACCATACCATATCTCCCACCTGGATGTCCTCCCCCTCCCTGCGGTGCCGGTCCGCTGCCGTCTTGTAGGCTGCTTTAGCCCGCTCCAAATTGTCACTGAGCAATTGGTGCAATGCTTCCAACTCCTCAGCGAAATTCTGTGCAGCGGGCACGTCTCCATCCCCCTGTTCCCCCTCCCTTCCCGGAAAGGCCCTGGGGTGGCTGCCGTAGATCGCCTGGAACGGGGACATGCCTGCCGAGGAGTGTTGAGCATTGTTGTACGAAAACTCTGCAAGGGCGAGTTTGTCACTCCAGTCGCTGTGTTGCTGGGAAGCATAACAGCGCAGATACTGCTGCAGTATGGAATTAACACGCTCCGATTGACCGTTAGTTTGAGGATGGCGTGCTGAAGATAGACACACCTGCACCTTCAAGATCTGCATGAGCTTGCGCCAGAAACGGGAGGTAAATTGGGCGCCGCGATCCGAAATTACTCTCACTGGCATACCATGCAGCTTGAACACGTGCTGCATAAACAACCGGGCCGTCTCCTCCGCCGACACCACTTTGGGGCAGGCAATGAAGTGAGCCATCTTGGTCAGGAGATCCACTACGACTAGTACAGCCGTGTTGCCCTTGGACTTGGGGAGATCCGTGACAAAGTCCAGCGAAACCGCTTCCCAGGGCTTGCTTGGGGTGGGAAGCGGTTCCAGTAGTCCTGCTGGTACCCTTCTCTCCCCCTTGGCCCTTTGGCAGACCTCACACCCCCTGACGTAGTCCTTAACGTCCTGCCTGACCTTTGGCCACCAGAATTCTCTAGTGACCAGTATCATGGTTTTGAATTGCCCAAAGTGCCCTGCTGTGGGGTTGTCATGAAGCTGTCTGAGAATTTTGGCCCTCATATCCTCCCCTGGCACATACAGTGCCCCCTTGTACACCAGTAGCCCCTCCTTTTCCTCAAACCCTCCTGCCCTGGGATTCCCCTCCTTGAGTTCCCTCAGTTTGTTCTGGGCAAAGGCGTCCGCCTGTGTGAGGCGCACCAGTTCTTCCCTACCACCCAATGTCGCCCCACACCGCCACTGTTCAGGCTTGAAGATGGCCCTTGCCACCGGAGGTCCTTCATCTTCCATGTATTCTGGCTTCCTGGATAGGGCGTCCGCCCTGCTGTTCTGCTCGCCAGGAACATACTGGATGTGGAAATTGAATTCCGCAAAAAACTCTGCCCATCGCATTTGGCGCTGGTTGAGCACTCTAGCCGTGCGCCAGTACTCCAGGTTCTTGTGATCAGTGTGAACCTGGATTTGGTGTTGCGCCCCCACCAAGAAGTGGCGCCAGTGTTTGAATGCTGCGACCACTGCCAACAGTTCTTTGTCCCAAATGGCGTAATGGGCCTCAGACCGGCTCAACTTCCTGGAATAGAACGCACAGGGCCGCCATTCCTTTGCTGGATCTTGCTGCAGTAGTATCGCTCCTATGGCTCGATCTGATGCATCTGTCTCTATTCTGATGGGCTTGCTGGGGTTCACATGCAGCAACTGCTCCTCTGAGGCGAAGACTTTCTTAAGTGTTTCAAAGGCTTGTTGCGCCTCGTCCGTCCACTTAAACTTCTTCTTGCCTCTCAAGCAGTCCGTAATTGGTGCTGTCATGTCTGCGAACGCCCTTACGAACTTGCGATAAAAATTTGCGAAGCCGACGAAGCGCTGCACGTCCTTCTTGGTCTTGGGGCTTTTCCATTGCAGGATCGCCTCCACCTTATTGGTATCCATGGCTATGCCTGTATCTGAGAGTCGGTAGCCTAGGAAGTCCACCTCCGTGGTGTGGAACCGGCACTTCTCCAGCTTGACCGCTAATTGGTGTTCCTGGAGTCTCTGCAGTACTTCCTTTACGTGGTGCACGTGCTCCTCTGGGTTCTGAGAGTACACCAGCACGTCATCTAAATAGACCACTGCCTGTTTGTACAGCAGGGGTCCCAACACGTGATGCATGAACGCTTGGAAGCATTGACTACCTCCCTGGAGGCCGAAGGGCATCACGAGGAACTCATAAGCACCCAGGGGTGTGAACATGGTTGTTTTCCACTCATCGCCTTCTCTGATCCTGATTAGGTTGTACGCACCCCTCAGGTCCAGCTTGGTGAAGATCCTGCCCTTGCGTACCGCCGCCAGCAGGTCGTCGATCTTCGGCATGGGGTAGGAGACAGGGAGGGTCAGGGAGTTGAGAATCCGATAGTCACAAATCAATCTCCATTGGGGGGTGTCCTTTTTGTCCACCCAGAACACTGGGCTGCCCCCTACAGCCTTGCTTTCCCTGATGAACCCTCTGGCCAGGTTTTTGTCAATGAAGTCCTTCAGATCTGCCATCTCCTGCTCCGACATTGAATAAAGCTTGCCCGGTGGCAGCTGAGCTCCTGGCACCAGGTCGATTCGGCAGTCGTAGGGGCGGTGGGGGGGTAGCTTGTCTGCTTCCCTTTCGTTAAACACCTGTTGAAACTCCGCATATTGCGCAGGGAGGGTGACTTCCCCTGCTTGCATCACGGCAGCCTTTGCCTGCTCCTTGGGATTGAGCTGCTGCAAGCAATTCTCCATGCAATACGCAGAACCAAACACTAGAGAGCGCTGATGCCAGCTCACTACTGGGTCATGTCTGTCCAGCCACCCCATCCCCAGTATTAAGGGGGGGCCTGCTAACGTGGTGACGTGGAAAGCAATAACTTCAGAGTGCCTTCCCATCCCCATCCGCATAGGTGGAGTGCTTTGCGTGACCGCCCCTCCTTTTAATTCCCTCCCATCAATGGTGGTGACTTGCAAGGGGACAGGCAAAGGCAGGAGGTGAAGCTGGTGCTGCCGTGCAAAGTCTATATCCAGGAAATCAGCCGATGCTCCCGAATCTACCAAGGCGGGAACTTGCATGGTGAAGCCATTGGGTAGCTCCAGTGTGACTTCCATCATGATGCCTGGCTTGGGAGGGTTGGGGAGGGTGTGCTCTGGCGGGCTGGGGGGGGGCGTCTCTGGTGCGTTGCTGGGGGGACCTTTTACTGCTCCTGAGCCGGGCTGGCCGTCCCCGTGACTTGCCAGCCGGCATTCCCGTTTCCCTGCCTCGGCGTCTGCTCCTCCCCTTCTCCTGTTACAGCCCCCGTCATGCCTTGCCACACCTTTTTCTTATTACACGCTTTTGCGAGGTGTCCTATTTGGTGACACACATAGCATTTTCTGGGCGCCTTCCCGCCTTGCGTGTCACTCCCCTTGGCAACCGTTGCGTTTGAAATAGGGCGCGCGCGCGCTCCTCCCAATTCCATGGGCGTTTCTTCCGGGAGGTGCGTCTGCGCGCCAGCCGGTCTCTCTGTTGGTGTGGGAATGCGGAAGTTGAACCACCTTCCCGCCTTCCCCTCCTTCCTGCTTTTGTCTCTGAGTTCCAGTCTAATGCCGATTGCCATCGCTGCTTCGGTGAGGCTTTTCATGTCATTGTAGGGACCCCCCCTCGCCAAAGAGTCTTTTACTTCATCGGCCAGACCTAACTTAAAGAGCGCTATCATTTGAGGCGTATTGATTTCCCATCCCAGACGATGGGTTAACGACAAAAACTTTGCCTGGTACTCGCGCACCGTCATATTCCCTTGCCTCAAAAGCAAAAGTTCCTGCGCTTCCAATTCCTGTTCCGAACTGCTCGTATAAACAGCGTCCATCGCTTTAAAGAACTCCTTTACTCTCTGAAGCGCTGGGTCCTTGGCCATAATCAGTGGCCTCACCCAATCTCGAGCATGTGATTCAAAATGCGAAATTACAAATCCGACCTGCTCTTCCTCATTTTTAAATGAGTCTTTTTGTAGTTCCAGGGCATATAGCATGTCCGTTCTAAAACCTATGTACTGTTCTGGTCTGCCCTGAAACCTGCTTGTTAGCATGGTGATTCGCCTGCCCGCCTGCGCACTCCTGCCCTGCTCAGCGTGGATCCTTGCCTCCTCCAACCTGGCTTGACTAATTCGGTACAGTACCTCTAGCTCACGAGCTCTATCTTCCCAGGTAGGGGCACCTCCACCGCCGGCTCCTTGGGCAGCTAACGCTGCGGCTTCTTCCGCGCTGCTCATGCTGGTTGTGCTTTACTTCTGAGGAGGTGACGATGACTAGAAGGATGCTGTGAGACGGATGGGTGTCTCCTCGGAAGTAAGCATCCACAAAACGCAGTCTGCTAAACTAATCACTTTATTTCATAACTTTGATAATCCAGACCTTGCGATTATGCATCCGACCCCTCGGAGTCAGATCCTTCTAGTACGGATTTGCGGCTCCGCCCCCAGCATAGGAGCTTCGGAAAGCCTAGTCTCCGCCTCTCCTTTTTCCGCTTCCGCGCCCTTGACCTGGGCAGCCCTACGGCTCCCCCTTCCCTTTCGCTTTCACCTTCCCCGCTTGTGGTGTCTGATGCTCCGGTAGGCTCTCTAAGCCTCAACTCCTCCTCGGTCTCCATATTCTGATCCCTTCCCATTGGCTGTGCTAGCGCTCTGGTGGAGCTTTCCTCCCATTGCTGCACTACCTGCTCTGGCGTCAGCAGGGGCTGTGCCTGTTCCTGATCCCAGACCCTCAATAACTCTTCGGTCGTCAGCGGGGCCCTATCTAGGTCAGCTGTCTCCTCTGGCACCGCTTCGGAAACCGGCCAGCCCCTGACACATTACTACTGGGAAAACCATAGCTTTAACTATACGGACCTTTGTTGGCAAGGTGATGTCTTTGCTTTTTAAGATGCATTTAGTATAAGGCAATTTAGTATTTAGTATAAGGCAATTTCCTGTGTCTCCTATCTTCAGAGTGGGATGGGGGTAAGGTAAGAGGAGAAGAACCGGGCACTTTGGGAGCCCACCACAGATGAGCAGCTCCTGGGGAAAGATCACGCTCCTCATTTATATCGGTCGTTGCTGGACTTGCCTTTCCACAGCTCTGAGCCCGACTCTCGTTCTGAGACATCTGACCAAAAAAATTTTTTTTGGATTACAGTTCCTGCAGGGCTTTGATCTCTCTTGGTACAAGCGCAACATGTGCAGCCCTGACATTTAGTCCTAATTGAACACCTTTGCCCAATGAAGCTGGCATCTTGCGGCACTCAGCACATCAGAACTCACAAACCATTTGCTCTCTGATGTGTAGTGAGGGAGAAATGCAAAGCAGCGCCATTGTTTCGAATCCTGCCTGTGTTCTCGTTTTTTCTGACAAAGAAAACCAGCCATGGCAATTTGTTTTCCTTTCCTCGGCCCATCAAAGGTTTTCCTGTGGCAAAGATGGATCTAAACAGATGTGCTGTGAGAGGAATCTCTCCCTCTGAATTTCTCAAACCCCCCCTCCCCAGTTCCTTTCATGCCCTCAAATGTTTAATGCAAGAGCACCTTGCAAGCTTGCAGGAGAGGGAGGTGAAGGGGAATGTCTGCCAATTAGTAAAACAATATTTTCCTTGCAAGATGAGGCTATGACTGGGGGCGGGGGGGGGGAGAGGAGGAACTTATCCATTTGTAATTGGGCTTATGTGGAACACCAGAGGAACTAATGGAATATGAACCTGGAAGATTAAAATCCTGGATAACCTTGATAATGTGCAGCCCTGGGAGGTGAGTAAGAACATGGGAAGGAAGAAAAACAGAATACATGAATGCAACATTTGAAAACCAGGTTTTTTCCTAGTCATTTGGGGTTGCCATAACTGAAAACTAGAGGAATAGCTTTCCCCCGTTCTGTTGTGAAGAGGTCTAGGCCAGGCAGCTGTTCCACAGGGGCAGCTTTCCTTGGCATGGAGCTTCAACTGTTGGATTTCTGCCTGCAAGGCAGTGGTTAAAGGCACTGAACCCCTTCCAGAAAATTGGTGGCTTGAAAACCCAGTGCTGTAGCATCTCCAACAAATGTCCATTAAGCCTCTGCTAAAAATGGAAAACCCAATCTCCCTGCCTCTCTGATCATCCACTCTCTCTTACCCTTAAGACTTTTCTCTTAATGTTCAGTCAAAAACTGCCCTCCTGCCATATTAACCTATTAGATCCAGTCATGCCCTTGAGGGCAGCAGAGAACAAGGTCACATCAGCAGAGAACAAGGTTCCTGACAGTAAGAGCTATTCGACAGTGGAATTTGCTGCCAAGGAGTGTGGTGGAGTCTCCTTCTTTGGAGGTCTTTAAGCAGAGGCTTGACAGCCACCTGTCAGGAATGCTTTGATGGTGTTTCCTGCTTGGCAGGGGGTTGGACTGGATGGCCCTTGGGGTCTCTTCCACCTCTAGGATTCTATGATTCTATCTACACCACAGGTTTAAGGTTAATTGTCATAGCTTCCCTTTCAAAGGATTCTGGTAACTGGAACTGGTTAAGGGTGCTGACGTCACAGAACTACAATTCCCAGCACTATTAAATTACAGTTCCCAGGATTCTCCATAACTGCTGGAATGGTATAAGATTGCTTTAAATGTACGGTGCTGTGGTCTTTACTGTCTTCTGTGTGACGCAGCCCCTTCAGGTGAACTACCTCATGAAATCATGGAACAGAATCACAGAACTGTAAAGTCAGGAGGGACCCCAAGGGTCATCTAGTCCGGACCCCTGCGATGCAGGATTCTCAGCTAAAGAAGCCTGACCCAACATCTGTTTAAAATCCTCCAGTGAAGGAGAGTTCACCACCTTCCAGGGTCATATGTTCCACTGTCGAACAGTTCGTACTCTCAGAAAGTGCTTCCTAACATTTAGTTCAATCTCTTTTCTTGTAACACGAATTCATTGCTTCGGGTCCTACCCTCTGGAGCAGGAGAAAACAAATTTGCCTCATTTTCCATGGGGCAGCCCTTCAGATACCGTATTTCATAGAATCATAGAGTTGGAAGAGACCCCAAGGGCCATCCAGTCCAACCCCCTGCCAAGCAGGAAACACCATCAAAGCATTCCTGACAGGTGGCTGTCAAGCCTCTGCTTAAAGACCTCCAAAGAAGGAGACTCCACCACACTCCTTGGCAGCAAATTCCACTGTCGAACAGCTCTTACTGTCAGGAAGTTCTTCCTAATGTTTAGGTGGAATCTTCTTTCTTGTAGTTTGAATCCATTGCTCCGTGTCCACTTCTCTGGAGCAGCAGAAAACAACCTTTCTCCCTCCTCTATATGACATCCTTTTATATATTTGAACATGGCTATCATATCACCCCTTAACCTTCTCTTCTCCAGGCTAAACATACCCAGCTCCCTAAGCCGTTCCTCATAAGGCATCGTTTCCAGGCCTTTGACCATTTTGGTTGCCCTCCTCTGAACACGTTCCAGCTTGTCAGTATCCTTCTTGAACTGTGGTGCCCAGAACTGGACACAGTATTCCAGGTGTGGCCTGACCACACCTGGAAGATAACCATCATACCTCCTCTCAGCCTCCTCTTTTTCAGACTCAACATACCCAACTCCCTCATAAGGCTTGGTTTCCAGATCATCTTGGTCGCCCTCCTCTGCACACCTTCCAGCTTGTCAACATCCTTCTTAGATTGTGGTGCCCAGAGTGGGACACAGTATTCCAGGGGTGGCCTGACCAAGGCAGAATAGAATGGTACTTTTACTTCCCTTGATCTGGACACTATGCTTCTGTTGATGCAGCCTAGAAGAGCATTAGCTCTTTTTGCTGCTGCATCACACTGTGGGCTCATGTTAAGCCTAAGACCCCTAAATCCTTTCCACATGTACTGCTGCTTAGTCTTTGCCCTCCCAGCAGTTTCCCATTCTGTTGCTTTTTGGAGATGGTTTTGCAGCAACAGAGATCATGCATCAGCAAATGGAAACCTGGCACCAAATAAATCAAGCAAACTTCTGAAACAGTATCACTGCAGCTCCATTAAGCATTAAAATGTGTTTGTGTATATCTGTCTGCCTTTTGGATTTCCATTGTTTAAAGGAAGAGGCAAATTCTTAGCATCAGCACTCTCCATTATACTGCCATCACAGCAATAAATAACATTTTCCTGACCAGAGATTTCCAGTTTTCTTTGAAGTTTCTAAAAAGCTTAGCCAGTGTATATATCCCACCCCCATGCTTTAATTTATCTTATTTGCAGAATAAGGGAGGGTTGACAAAGTGGGGTGGAAGTTTGAAGATGAAGATGAGCCTTAGTCCAGAAGGCAGAGAGGCAAAGCACGGAAGGCTACCTTTATTCCAGAAAGTTTGCAGATCTAGGTTTTTTTCTGGTAAGAAGAAGAACGGGACAAATCCAGCTCGGTTTCTCTCCCAATAACAAGGTGCATTTGGTGAGCCCTTTCAAACTTTTCATGAGTTCATTTAAAAAAAAAGAAAAGAAATCCACGCAAAATGGGCTGGGGTGGATCTGTGATTGGACACCAGTGAAAACGAAAGATCATGGGATGAAATGGCCACCCCCGTCCCAACCTACCTGGGGATGGCCCCCTATGAAGCCAAGAAGCTCACAGGCAAGATGGGAGATACGGGGGCAGGTGTTCCTCCTTCTGGAGGAAAATGACAACCCAAATGATAAAGGAGATGGAGAGACTTCCCCATGGGGAAACTTTGCAGCATTTAGGACTCTTTAGTTTAGAGAAAAGGCAAGTAAGATGCAACAGGATAGGATTTTATAAAATTATGCATGCTGTGAAGGAAGTGGCTAGAGAGCAGGCATGTCCAAAGCCCAATTTGGGGGGCCTAATTTGGTCCCCTGGCCGGTTTTATCCGGCCCCTGTGGCAGTTTATTTATTGGGGTCAAATTCTTTAAAAAGCTCAACAAGTTCAATCCAAAAAAAGTCTCAACAACTTTGGGGTAAAATCGCAAAAAAAGCTCAACAACTTCAATCCTAAAAAAAAAGCTCATCAACTTTGGTTGGCCCTCACACATGTTCACTTCATCAAATCTGGCCCTCTTTGAAAAAAGTTTGGGCACCCCTGGGCTAGAGACATGGTTTTCTCCCTTTCTCATAAGATTCAGGCCACATAAAACAAAGTCCTTCTTCACGCAGTGCAGAGTTAAACTATGGAAATCCCCACTTGGCCCTGAAGCTCGCTGGGTGCCTTTGGGGGCCAGTCACTCTCAGCCTAGCCTACCTCACAGAGTTGTTGTGAGGATAACACAGGGAGGAGGGAAAATATGTATGCCAGCCTTGAGCTTCTGGGTGGAAAGGTGGAAGGAAGGGAGGGAAGGAGGGAGGGAGGGAGGGAGGGAGGGAGGAAGCTAGGAAGGAAGGTGGGAAGGAAGGGAGGGAGGGAGGAAGGAAGGAAGGAAGGAAGGAAGGAAGGAAGGAAGGAAGGTCGGTCTTTGGCCCAATCCAGCAGATTTATTAATTTAATTTATTTAATTTATTTATTATTTATATCCCACCCGTTTCCCCAGCCACTCTGGGCAGCTTCCAACAAAAGATTAAAAACACATTAAAACATCAGACATTAAAAACTTCCCTAAACAGGGCTGCCTGTCTTCTGAATGTCAGATAGTTGTTTATATCTTTGACATCTGGTGGGAGGGCGTTTCACAGGGTGGGCGCCACTACCGAGAAGGCCCTCTGCCTGGTTCCCTGTAACCTCACTTCTCGCAGGGAGGGAACCGCCAGAAGGCCCTCGGAGCTGGACCTCAGTGTCCGGACAGAACGATGGGATGAAGATGCTCCTTCAGGGATACTGGGCCGTTAGGGCTTTAAAGGTCAGCACCAACACTTAAATCCTTATGTCATGGTGGCTTACCAGAAAAATCCCAGGTCCAACTAGGCCTCATTGTGTATCTATGGAGCATGCATTCCCCACTGGGATTTCAGTAGCTCAGCAGTGGAAAACCTGCATTTGGCTGTGTGGTATGAAAACTTACAGACTTTGGCTATTGCTGAAAAAATTACACATATCCTGTGAGTTTCCAGGGGGGTGGAAGATCCAGAAAGCTTCAACGTAATCAGATGGGATTTTATTTCCTAGGCTTCAGAATTGGCCAGTTCACCATCCACGCCCGCTCGAAAAATAGGGACATCTTCATTAATATCTACGTGTCACCATCCACCCATTTTTGTTTCGTATACGGTGTGATCTGTAATACTCTGCTACTGCAGCTTGTTCATAACATTCAGAAAGGTTTAAAAAAAATATAGCACAGATTTGATTCACAAGGATTGGCATACAGGTCGATGATGGCATGGATTCGCCAGCCTGTGTGGAGCCCTTCTTTATATGCATGGTAAGTCTGACAAATGAATCTCGGTCGTACATCAACGTAGAGGAAAGTAGGCAGACTCGTTTCCTTTTTCACAAAGCGAGATTCCTGCCGGCAGCCGCGAGTCTGATTTGCTGGGCCACAGAGACTTTACTGATGCTCTGATTCTCCAATAATGAGGTCGCGCAATCACAGAGCCTGTGTGGTGTAGTGGTTAAGAGCGGTAGACTTGTAATCTGGTGAACCGGGTTCGCGTCTCCGCTCCTCCACATGCAGCTGCTGGGTGACCTTGGGCTAGTCCCACTTCTCCGAAGTCTCTCAGCCCCACTCACCTCACAGAGTGTTTGTTTTGGGGGAGGAAGGGAAAGGAGAATGTGAGCCGCTTTGAGACTCCTTCGGGTAGTAATAAAGCGGGATATCAAATCCAAACTCTTCTTCTTGGTGGAGTCTCCTTCTTTGGAGGTCTTTAAGCAGAGGCTTGACAGCCACCTGTCAGGAATGCTTTGATGGTGTTTCCTGCTTGGCAGGGGGTTGGACTGGATGGCCCTTGTGGTCTCTTCCAACTCTATGATTCTGTGATTCTGTGATTCTGTGATTCTTCTTCTTCTTCTTCTTCTTCTTCTTCTTCTTCTTAAGGGAAAAGAGAATGTGAGCCGCTTTGAGACTCCTTCAGGTAGTGATAAAGCGGAATATCAAATCCAAACTCCTTCTCCTCTTTCTCCTCTTTCTCCTCTTTCTCCTCTTCCTCCTCTTCCTCCTCTTCCTCTTGACAGTAGACTGACAGTAGACAGTAGACTTACCTGACAGTAAGAGCTGTTCGACAGTGGAATTTGCTGCCAAGGAGTGTGGTGGAGTCTCCTTCTTTGGAGATCTTTAAGCAGAGGCTTGACAGCCACCTGTCAGGAATGCTTTGATGGTGTTTCCTGCTTGGCAGGGGGTTGGACTGGATGGCCCTTGTGGTCTCTTCCAACTCTATGATTCTATGATTCTATGATTCTATGATTCTATGATTCTTCTTCCTCTTCCTCTTCTTCCTCTTCTTCTTCTGTCTTCCACCACCACTTTGGCAGACCTTATTCCGCAAAGCCCCAGATGGCAAGGACAGCCTTGATCAACCTGTTACTAAGAGACGGGCGAGATTTCCCCAGACCTCCCCTGCTGGTTCAGGGACACAGTTGACAACCCCAGAGTCGTCCAAGCGTCGCTTTGCTCTCTCTCTAACCAGCCAGATGGCATTTGACATCTGAGGGCCCTTGTAGCGAGACATCGAAAGGTTGGCTGGCAAATGAAAGGTATTGCTCTTCCCAGCCTCGTGGTCTCCGAATGAGCCCGTCCACTTCTGAGAGACAAGTGTGCTGCGGAAATACTTGGCGTCCTGCTATATTTGAAAGGACACTGGAATAAATGTTACCAAGAACTCTGGCCACAAGTTTTAACAAAAGAATAAGTTTACTCGTGAGTAAATTCAAATATCATATCAATCCTGTTAGGAATTACAGTCTTAAACGAAAATAATAGTTTCACAATGAAAAGTCTTTTGGAGGTTGAAGCAAGGGCTTCTGAGATGTGAATCAGATGTGTGATGCGAAAACTGGAAACCAGGAAGCCTGTTTCGGAGCAGATGCCTTCTTCAGCTCGTTTTTTTGAAAAGAATGTGAAAAATATATAATTTCTGTTTCTTTTGAATCTTTGGTAGATATAGCGTCTTAGATAAGTGGGTCAATGTGTATCCAAGTTTTCCTGTGTTTTTCTACGCTAGGATTATTATTATTATTATTATTATTATTATTATTATTATTATTATTACATCCCATCTTTTCCGCAGACCAGAACTCAAGGGGTTCATATGAATTAAAACGGGTAAAATGCAAAAGCTGAAAACGTATTAAAAAATAAACCATAATAGAATTAAAACAATATTTTTAAAAATTAAAGCAATGTTTTAATACAGATAATAAAACAGTAAGAACAGTGCAGCCCTCTCTTTTTTGAAAAAAACCTAATCAGTTCCCAAAGGCCTGTCGGGAAAAAATGTCTTCACCTGCATACCCTCCAACATTTCTCTGATGAACATAGGGACTTCCTATTTAAATAATAATAATAATAATAATAATAATAATAATTGTAACCTGCCCATCTGACTGGATTGCCCCAGCCACTCTGGGCAGCCTCCAGCATATATAAAAACATAATAAAACATTCAACATTTAAAAAACTTCCCTCTACCTGGCTGCCTTCAGATGTCTTCTATAGGTTGTCTAGTTACTTATCTCCTTGGCTTGGGGGGTCTCAGAATGCTATACCCTCCAACATTTCACCGATGAAAATAGGGACGTCCCAAGGAAAAGCAGGACATTCTGGGATCAAATTAGAAACTGGGGCGGCTTCTGAAAATCCCTGGAAAAAGGGACACATGGAGTGTCAGCACCTGCCGGTGGAAAGACAAAAGGACAGATTCTGTTTAGGTCTCATACAACCACTGTTTCAAAGCAGCTGCACCGGTTGCCAGCTCATCTCTGGACCCAATTCAAGGTACTCACATTGGTGTTTGAGGCTTTGGATGACCCTGGACCCAAAGACCTGAAATGCCACTTTCTTCCCTATAGACCCTTTTGGGTGCCGAGATCAGTACAGGGGTCCCTCTTGATACTCCTACCACCTTCAGAGGCTCAAGGGGTGGCAGGCCAGGGGGAGAGGGCCTTCTTTGTGGTGGCCCCTGAGCTGCGGAACTGCCTCCCCAGAAAAGTGCATTGGGCACCTTCGCTGTAGAGCTTCCTGTGAATGATTAAGATATACGTCTTCACTTGAGGCATATCCTTTACCTTATTCTTGTTATCGTAAGTTGTTTGAAATTCTTTTTAATCTTGTAACCGTTGCAACGTTGCAACCTGCCCTGGGATTCTTCGGGCTTGCAATAAATGGCTAAGTGAATAAATCTCCCATAACAAAGAAGCCCTTGGCTAATTCTACAGCTAGCACACACTAGCTGAGTTTCCAGTTCCAATCCTGTGGTTTGGGATCACAGTACAGTGGTACCTCGGTTGTCGAACAGCTTGCCTCCCAAACAAATCGGCTCCCAGACGCCGCAAACCCGGAAGTGAGTGTTCCAGTTTGCGAACCTTTTTCAGAAGCCGAAATTCCGACGTGGCTTCCACGGCTACCGATGGAGTGCAGGATGCTCCTGCAGCCAATCGGAAGCCTCGCCTTGGTTTTCGAACTGTTCCAGAAGTCAAACGGACTCCATGATGATGATGATGATGATGATGAAGAAGAAGAAGAAGAAGATGATGATGATGATGATGATGATGAAGATGATGATGAAGAAGAAGAAGATGATGATGATGATGAAGATGATGAAGAAGAAGAAGAAGAAGATGATGATGATGATGAAGATGATGAAGAAGAAGAAGAAGAAGAAGAAGAAGATGATGAAGGAGAAGATGATGAAGAGGAAGAAGAAGATGATGATGAAGAAGAAGAAGATGAAGAAGAAGATGAAGATGATGAAGAAGAAGAATTTGGACTTGATATCCCGCCTTATCACTACCCGAAGGAGTCTCAAATCGGCTCACGTTCTCCTTTCCCTTCCTCCCCCACAACAAACACTCTGTGAGGTGAGTGGGGCTGAGAGACTTCAGAGAAGTGTGACTAGCCCAAGGTCACCCAGCAGCTGCATGTGGAGGAGCGGGGACGCGAACCCGGTTCACCAGATTACGAGTCTACCGCTCTCAACCACTACACCACACTGGCTCTCCAAGGTACCACTGTAATCCATCCAAATCCGGGGTTGTCACCCAGAGGACGTTCAGCGTGGGGTGGCAACTGTTCCTTGCACCCTCCAGCCACCCACCCCGATAATCTCTCAAAGCAAGCAGAAAACAGTCCATACCCTTTGATGTTCTCCTGATGGCTTGTCATGATTTAATACCTTGTAATAGATGGAGTGGTTTCATTAAAATCATTTGCCGATAGTTTCTTCTTATTGTGTGGCCAGGTTGCTAAGTACCAGGTGCAAAATTTGAGAAGCAAAACTAGGAACAAATTTGACTCACGGGCGCACAGCACATTGGGCCAATCTCCCTCAGAAACCCCCTTCTTTTTAATGGGGCTCTGAAGGAGAAATTCTAAAGGAGTCCAAATCTGCCCAAGAACACAGAACAACTCAAAGGGTTCTCTAACCAATCAGGCCCAATTAGGAAACCCTTTTACCTCCCCTAACACAGAAGAGAAAAATCTTAGGATATTCCAATGGCATATGCTGATAAACGGCATTTGAAATCCGCTCTGGCACTCTGAGCTCTGCCAAAGGCTCGAGACTCCATTTATTTTTAAGGGCATGCACACAATTTGCGATGAAATTGCATCAACAGAATGCCCCTGAGGTAGGAGGAAAATACAGTAAATTATCGGTTTATTCTGCAATTTGCCTGCAATCTCTCCACAGCAAGATGAAGGTTCGCAAAATGAGATCTCCCCCCCCCCCCTTCTCCTGCCTATAGTGGTTTGGTCGCATTACCCAGAGTGATCTTCATGTTTTCATCTCTGAGTACAAAAAGAGAGAGAGAGAGGCTTCTCTCCGGCTCAAGATAAGGAACCTTCTGATGACACAGCCAAATGATCTCTCAGCATTCATCTTCTCATATCTGAGATCAATCAGAATGGCGTGATGCAGGGAGGAAAAAGGGAAAGAGATCAGACAGAGGGACACAAAGCCTTCTCTTTCTGGAGTTCTTGGCTCTCCTACTACTTTTGGTACTGCAATCTAAGACCATAAGGAGAGCCTGCTGGACCCTAATAATAATTTAATAATAATAATTTATTATTTGTACCCCGCCCATCTGGCTGGGTCTCCCCAGCCACTCTGGGCGGCTTCCAGCAACATTAAAATACATTAACACATCACAGATTAAAAACTTCCCTAAACAGGGCTGCCTTCAGGTGTTTTCTAAATGTCATGTAGTTGTTGATCCCTTTGACATCTGATGGGAGGGCGTTCCACAGGGCGGGCGCCACTACCGAGAAGGCCCTCTGCCTGGTTCCCTGTAGCTTTGCTTCTCGCAGTGAGGGAACCGCCAGAAGGCCCTCGGCGCTGGATCTCAGTGTCCAGGCTGAGCGGTGGGGGTGGAGACGCTCCTTCAGGTATACAGGACCGAGGCCGTTTAGGGCTTTAAAGGTCAGCACCAACACTTTAAATTGTGCTCGGAAACATACTGGGAGCCAATGTAGATCTCTCAGGACCGGTGTTATGTGGTCCCGGCGGCCGCTCCCAGTCACCAGTCTGGCTGCCACCTTCTGGATTAATTGCAGTTTCCGGGTGACCTTCAAAGGTAGCCCCACATAGAGCGCATTGCAGTAGTCCAAGCGGGAGATAACTAGAGCTTGCACCACTCTGGTGAGACAGTCTGCGGGCAGGTAGGGTCTCAGCCTGCGTACCAGATGGAGCTGGTAGACAGCCCTAGACACACACACACACACACACACACACACTTTTTTTAAAAAAAAATTCTATTTCACAATTTGGAATATTCTTTTAAGCAACCTTAAAATAACAATGACTTCCCTTCTTCTCTTTCCGTGGTTCATTTTGCAAAACATAAATCCCTGCATCTTTTATATAAACTAAACCATTCAGTATTCCATTATTACATCCATCAAAACTTATCTACGCTGTTAAATTTATCTTAATGTTGCCAATGCTTTCAAGTGTACCTACTTCCCCCCCCCAATATATTCGATAATCATTTTCCAATCTTCTTTAAACAATGTTCTTCTTGTTCTCTTATTCTATAAGTTAGATCCACAAGTTGCGCGTATTCCATCAGTTTAAGTTGCCATTCTTCTTCAGTTGGGAAGCTGGGACCTCGCTCATTTTCCATTTTGGGGCTAAGAAAACATGGGTTGCTGTTGTGGCATACATAAATAACCGTTTTTGACACTTGGGAATTTCCATCTGCATCATCCCCAACAAAAAGGACACTGTGGGGTTTTTGTTTTAAAGAAAAGTGCTTTTAAACATTATTTTCAATTCATTATAAATTATTTCCCAATATACTTTTACTCTTTTACAAATCCACCACATATGAAAGAACTCATTTGTTTGATCTTCCTGTAGGACATCATCAAGCAGGGTTTGAGCACAAAGTGCATTCTCCCTTCAAACACACACACATATATATGCAACGTTGCTATTGGTATATCTCTTTGGCGATCCCTCATAGCCGGGTTACTATGGTATGCATTTTTGCCCTGTGACTCTTGGACGAAGGGCAGTATAGAATTTTAAATACACGAGCTCCAAGCCCAGGTCAAAAAACAATTCAGGAACGGGGCACAGAGTGGGGAAGGATCTCTCTCTGCCCGAGTCCTTAGAGAGCTGGGCTCCCTGTCCAGTCCCCCCTCTGGCATATCACTGCCCAGGATAGAGGGACAGGATAGTAAAATTCCAATGGGCCAATGCTTCTGAATGCCAGTTGCTGGAAGCCACAGGAGGGGAGAGTTGTTCTTCTTCAGCCCGAACATCACAGCGACTGGTGTCGGCAGACATCCAGCACAGATCAGGAATCAGCAGAAATATGCGCAGTAGCGTAACAGACCACAGCAGCTCAGCATTGTAGCTAAAACTACTTTATTACATACATGGAGCTCTGCATCATGACTCCCTCTCTCTAGCATCAGGCAGCCGGGAAAGAACAAAGGACAAGAGTCCTATTTAGAGGATATATAGCAAGACAAGACTTCCTGTCTGCCGTCACTTCCCTCTTTCCACTCTGTGGAATGAAAACATAAATACAATCATGTGATAATAAAAAGCCCATGACTGAACACAGGGAATGAATCTAATAACACTCCCTGTCCAATGACATGAGGCCAGTGCTTTTGCTGTGCTCTTTTCATAAGAACATAAGAGGACCATCTGCCGGATGAGGCCAGTGGCCCATCTAGTCCAGCAGCCTCTTCTCACAATGGCCAACCAGATTCCTGTGGGGAAACTCGCAAGCAGGATCCAAGCTGTGAAGCTAGAACATAGCCATTGTGGCTAGGAGCCATTGAAAACCCTCTCCTCCTCCATCAATTCGCCTAATCCTCTCTTAAGCACTCTAGGATGGTGCTCATCGCTGCCTCCTGTGGGAGGGAGTTCCATGGTCTAACTACGTGCTGCCTGAAGAAGTGTTTCCTTTCATCTGTCCTGAACCTTGAAGCATTCATTGGAACCTTAGAACCACCACCACTCCGAAAAAAACAGAAGGCAAAGCATCTATACATCCCAAAAGAAATAAAATACATGGCATGCTGCCAAAAACGAGGCAGGCAGCACCTCCCCATGAAAAGGCAAGCCACCACCCCACCCCCCAAATAATAGGTAAAGGTAAAGGGACCCCTGACCATTAGGTCCAGTCGTGTCCGACTCTGGGGTTGCGGCGCTCATCTCGCTTTACTGGCCGAAGGAGCCGGCGTACAGCTTCCGGGTCATGTGGCCAGCATGACTAAGCCGCTTCTGGCAAACCAGAGCAGTGCACGGAAACGCCGTTTACCTTCCCGCCAGAGCGGTTCCTATTTATCTACTTGCACTTTGACGTGCTTTCGAACTGCTAGGTTGGCAGGAGCTGGGACCGAGCAACGGGAGCTCACCCCGTCGCAGGGATTCGAACCGCCGACCTTCTGATGAGCAAGCCCTAGGCTCTGTGGTTTAACCCACAGCGCCACCTGGGTCCCTACCCCCCAAATAAAACCCCTCTAATATTAAAATATAAATGGAGGGAGGGCAGGTGGCCTTGGTGAAGAGATCTCAGGGATGGTATTCTTAACAAAGACAAATCAAGAATAACCAGTGAAGTTTTTAGATATCTGACCCATTCTTTTATCCCTTCTATTAACAAAAGATCGCCTGGGTCCAAAATCTGCTCATCTCCATGGATCACTTAACCATTGGTAGCTGCAACACATTCCATGTTTCTAATGCCCTTTCCCTGCCCATCTCCAGCAAATGTCAGGCTTATTTCTTTTCATGGAACCAGAGAGAAATGCCACTGGGAGCTGCTCTTAAAACAAGGTGCATCTAAACTGGCTCTCATGGCTCATTTTGACATACACATTTCCATTAATTTCCTGTATCGTTTTTCCTGCAGAGATTTCCCCCTCGTTTTTATTTTTTTTAAAGGACAGGCTCTGACCCTGTACCATTTCAGGGGACTAGACCCATCTTTGGTATGTGATTTTTATATAAGCTCGGCAGAAAGGAACTTCTGTTTCATTACAGTATTTATTTCCCAAGACTTATCCAAATAATTATTCTCAGGCATGCCCATCAGTTTCTCATAAAACATGTAATTATGCCTTAAGGAAGCCAGTTAGCAGCCAAAAAGCTTTTACAGAGACCATAAAAGGGATACAGAGAGGTGCTTTGCAAAGAGCAAACAAACCGTTAAAATAAGAGAACACGGCGGCTGGGATATCAAACCCTCCGTGTATTTACCAAGTTAAAATAGTTCCTGCATTATGAACTCTGCTTTACAAAGATGGAATTTGTTTCAATAAATGCTGCAAGCTCCCTGCTCCGCCCACGCAGGTGATTTCTAGCCGTGGTGAGTTTTGCACTCTGAAAAGCATAGGTAGGCAATTGGCCACAGTGGCTGGCAGTGGCTCTCTGGGGTTTCAGATGGGGCTCGCTCCCAGCCCCACCTGAGGATGCTTTTGGGCCATCCTGAATGAGGGCAAACTTTTAGATATCTTGGAGTTCTCTTGAGTGAATCCTTGAGATTCTGACTAAACATTAAGAACTAGTAGACAGTAAGCCCGTTAAATTAACGGGCGCTAGAACAGGGGTCTCCAATGGGGAGGGGAGAGAAGGGAAGGTCTCGAACTGAAGGGGAGAAAGGGGGTCTCAGATTGCGTTAAGTGAACGAAGGGGAGGAATTGAGCGGGGTGGGGTCCTCTCCCTCCTTCCCAATGGAAGGGGAGGTGGCTCAGAGCAGGCCCGAAGCGACGTTGACGGGCGCAGCACGGCTTCCCACCGCTTCTCCTTGCCTGGGCAGCCCCCCTACCCCCGCTTCCCCCTTGCTCTCCCTGCTTCTCCACACACACACGCCCACACACCACGCCCTCCCGGCCCGAAGTCTCTGCGCTCCAATCCCTGTGTCCGTGGGGCACATGCGCAGTAGCACAATCCCACGGACACAGGGACTCGACGCAGAGACACTTGCACTTTATTACTGTAGATAACTTTCTGAGGGTAAGAGCTAACTGCCTTGGAAGGTAGTGAACTCATCATCGGAGGTTTGTAAACAGAGGTTAGGTGGCCATCTCTCAGAGGATGTCCTTGTGGGATGTGATCCACATTCCTTGTTTTCCTAGAGTGGACATGCAAGGGGATGTTTGGTCCAGCCAGTCTGAACTTCCTGTTCCTCCTGGCTGGAGCATCCTTCCATTTGCATGTGATAGAAGGTGGGCGTGACCTCACCTGTCCAGGTAACAAAAGGAGGAGTCATGCAGCACACCTCTCTCTTTTTGACTTCCTTCTTCATTTGACCAGCTTTTAGCTAGGACTGCTCTGCTAGCTCTCAGCTAGCAGAAGCACTGGGATTATTCCCCATATGGGGTGGATCCACATGTACATTTTGTAACTAAAATCCACTGTTTTGTAACTAAGTCTGCCTTCAGGGATGCAACTGTGAACTGATGTGAGTAAACTTCTTTTATTGACTTTGAATAAGGTGGCGGTGTCTTTATTCTTTTTAAGAGGGATTCAAGGGAACTTACCAGGAACGTACAATTCAATTTGAGACAGACTGAATTGTATAATAGTGAGAGGCTCACACGAGCCTGCATCCAGCTATCTGCTGTGCATGTAAAAAAGGGGGAATGTAACTCTGCTACATAAAGGAACTTGCTAGCACAAGTTGGGAAGGGTATTAATAAACAATATATCCTCTCCTGCCACCCTGAACATTCGCACAATCTTTAGCTGTGATTCCTGCATTACAGGAGCTTGATAGAATCACAGATTTGTAGACTTGTAAAGTACCTCAAGGCTCATGTAGTCCAACGCCCTGAGAGACAAGAATCCCAGCTAAAGCCTCCAAGGAAGGAGAGCCCTTCTTGTGCATTCTCTCCTTTCTTGTCTGTTGTCCCTGCACTGAAGTATATGAAGTGCTCCTACACGAGCTGCTGGGATTATTTGCGAAATAGAATTAAGACACCGGGAAGATTTATTTGCTAAATTAGCCCTCGGCCCTCTGAGAAAGGAGGCCGTGCACTTCATTAAAACAGATTAATGTAGAACAACTGCTGTCTATTAAGGGTGGGTGCCTGGGAGGGCTTATTGCAAGCAAAACCCCAATGTGTATCTGGTTTGTGGGGCGGCAGTGGGGGAGAGAAGCAGGGAACAAGTTCTCCTTAGCCCCTTCGAAGTGGATCTTGTTTGGAATTGGCATCCTGCCAAGCAGCTGAATGAGTGATGCAGAGAAATGCAAGTGCCACTTCTCACGGAGACAAAGCACTGGGGAGGAACCATCCTGCAAAACCACAGAGAATCCCCGCTCTATTTTTATCACAGGCAATGGGCACATCTGCTTGGAATCATAGGGAAGTTGCATGAGTTACTATTCCGGAACTTGACTTTCTTTCTTTTTTCCTTCTTTTAAAAAAAAAATTGCATACTCTTCAGGTTTATACATTTCATTAATTTTACAATCACTTTAACATTTCAAAGCTTGACTTCCTTCCCTCTCTTTCTGCGGTTCCTTAAATTTCTTTTTTAATATCTACTGCATATACAATTTCATTTAATTTGCTCATTTATTTATCTACTTTAAATATATACTCTTATGAAACTGCAAGTTATTACAATAATCCTGCCATTGTTTTTATCTGTTTGCAATTTATCTGCAAATATTCAATAAACCATTTCCATTCTTTTATAAAAAGTTTGTTATCTTGATTTCTTATTCTTCTGTTAAGTTTCACCATTTCTGCATATTCCATAAGCTTTTGTATCCATTCTTCCTTTGCTGGGATTTCTTTCCATTTTGGGCTGAGTAGCATTCTTGCTGTTGTAGTAGCATTTCTATACAGTTTAGTAGTTGACTTTCTAAATGGTTTGGCTGTCTGGGGAAGTCCGATTATTCCTAGAGAACCAACTGTCCAACCTTGAAGTTTTGTTGTTGTTGTTTAGTTGTTTAGTCGTGTCCGACTCTTTGTGACCCCCTGGACCAGAGCACGCCAGGCACTCCTGTCTTCCACTGCCTCCCACAGTTTGGTCAGACTCATGTTGGTAGCTTCGAGAACACTGTCCAACCATCTTGTCCTCTGTCATCCCCTTCTCCTTGTGCCCTCCATCTTTCCCAACATCAGGGTCTTTTCCAGGGAGTCTTCTCTTCTCATGAGGTGGCCAAAGTACTGGAGCCTCAGCTTCAGGATCTGTCCTTCCAGTGAGCACTCTGGGCTGATTTCCTTCAGAATGGAGAGGTTTGATCTTCTTGCAGTCCATGGGACTCTCAAGAGTCTCCTCCAGCACCAGAATTCAAAAGCATTAATTCTTCAGTGATCAGCCTTCTTTATGGTCCAACTCTCACTTCTGTACATCACTACTGGGAAAACCATAGCTTTAACTATGTCGGCAAGGTGATGTCTCTGCTTTTTAAGATGCTGTCTAGGTTTGTCATTGCTTTTCTCCCAAGAAGCAGACGTCTTCTAATTTCGTGACTGCTGTCACCATCTGCAGTGATCATGGAACCCAAGAAAGTGAAATCTCTCACTGCCTCCATTTCTTCCCCTTCTATTTGGCAGGAGGTGATGGGACCAGTGGCCATGATCTTAGTTTTTTTGATGTTGAGCTTCAGACCATATTTTGCGCTCTCCTCTTTCACCCTCATTAAAAGGTTCTTTAATTCCTCCTCACTTTCTGCCATCAAGGTTGCGTCATCTGTGGGAGATGAGAGGGAATGTGGATGAGGGAATATTGATTAATATTTCCTATCCCAGCTTGTGCTAACAAGCTCCAAACTAGCAGAGTTTCTCATCCCCAATAAAGCGCAGCAAAGCGTGGCGTTTAAGTTCCTATGAACTTCTAGAATAAGGCAGATCCTGGCACATATTTCCCCTGGTTCCCTCTTAAAAGAAAATACACGACACATAAGCTTATAAAAGTATAAAGGTTTTACTCACAGTCATTTCAAGCTTCTACAGTCTCAGAAAGGCAGGCTAGCTTAGATTAAATGTATTTACATGTGGAGATTCTCCTTAAGGGAGAAAGGCTCCATGTGGGCCTCTCTTGGCTGGAAGCCAAGAGAGCATCTCCTGAGATGTTGCATCCTCGGAGTCCTGGTGGGAAGAGAGAGAGAGTAGCAGCTCACCTGTATCTTTGAATAGCTACAGGTAAGGCCACTCCCACTTCTGGTCACACAAAGGAAGTGATTTCAGTCTTGGCACAGGAAACTCTACCTGGAGGACCAAGTCCCCTTTGTGTACACTCTAGGAATGTTGTGATTGACTGCACCAGTGTTATACATCCCACAAACCCCTTCTCAGTCTGAACAACATTTAACAAACATAAAACAACTTTATTCAACCACCCAGAGTCCCAGCTTGACACGCAGGTTCTGGAAACTCTCTCGTGGCAAGGGTTTCGTGAGAATGTCCGCAGTCATCTCCTGAGTATTACAGTAGGACATTTCTACTAGTCCATCTTGGATCATCTGGCGAATGAAGTGATACCTGACCCCAATGTGTTTTGAACGTGCAAGGAACTTTTCGGTTTGCGCTAGCTGCAGGCAGCCTTGATTGTCCTCCATCAAGCTGACAGGTCCTTTTCTCGGCAAACCAAAGTCTGTCAGGAGTTGATCCAGCCAGATGATCTCTCTGCATGCTTCCGAAGCTGAAATATATTCACTCTCTGTGGACGATAAGGCTACACATTTCTGTTTATAACTGCCCCATATGATAGGTGCATTTCCAAACATAAAAACATAACCACTTGTGGATTTGTAATCCGCCTTATCCCCAGCCCAGTCTGCATCACTGTACCCAACCAACTTAGGGTCCCTTACAGCTGGCAATTTTAATTTACAATTCATTGTACCCTTAAGGTAACGCACCACCCTCTTGACCCCACCCAAGTCATGTTCAGTGGGAGAACTTACTTTTCTGCTTAGGATCCCCACTGCACTTGCTATGTCAGGTCTGCTGGTAGTAACCAAATACAAAAGTTTACCAATCGCTGACCTGTATTCGCTGTTGTCTGGCAGCAGCTTCGAATCTTGCTGATTCTTTAGAAAATCTGTGGCCATGGGTGTCGCGACAGGGTGTGCACCTTGCATCTGCATGCTTTCTATCAGTTCTATTATCTTCTGCTTCTGGCTGAGAAGAAATGAGCCGTCTTCTTCTCTCTCAATTTGAATTCCCAAGTAATACTGGACAAGTCCCAATTCCTTTACTTCCACCTCTTTGTTGAGATGTCTGACTATGTCTTTATAGTCTCTGTCATTGGACGTTGATATTAATAAATCATCGACAAAAGCCAGAATGTAAGAGAATTGTCCATTTCTGTTCTTAGTGTACAGGCACTTGTCAGCTGTTGACTGCTTGTACCCAAGCTGAACCAGCATTTCATGTAATTTCTGGTTCCATGCTCTTGCAGCTTGTTTCAAACCATAAATTCCCTTCTGAAGTTTACATACAAGATGTGCCTCATTTTGCTTGATAAAGCCTTTGGGCTGCTTCATATAAATCTGTTCAGAAATTGTCCCATGAAGAAAAGCTGTTGCTATGTCGACATGACGGACTGTTAGGCCTTTAGATGCTGCAATACTTAGAAGTAATCTAACACTGCTGTATCGCACTGTAGGCGCAAATACTTGATCATAGTCTTCGCCATACTGTTGTGAAAATCCTTGTGCTACAAGCCTAGCTTTGTAGCGTTGCACCTCCCCTTCTGACCCCTTCTTAAGCTTGAACACCCACTTGGACCCAATTGCCTTCTTACCAGGAGGTAGCTCTGTCAGGGTCCAGGTCTTGTTGCGATACAGTGCATCCATCTCTTCCTGCGCGGCTTGCTTCCAGAGACTGGCCTCAGCAGCTGGCAACCGTTGAACCTGTTCCCACGTGGAAGGTTCCTGTGGTGGCGCCGACCCTGCAAAGTAGGACAGTCGTAGTGGTGGAACGCCTCTGTTGGACCTGGAGGAACGTCTGACCTCTGGCTCTTGTTGAACCGCATCAGCTTCCTCATCTCCTTCCAATGGCGGCATCCCTGCATACGGGTCCTCTTCGTCTCTGGAGCCTTCTGACATCTGGTCCTCCGCGTCTTCTGGGGTGTCATCTGTAGGGGGTGCTACAACACTAGGAGGTACAATACTAGGAGGTGGATTAGTTTCTGGTATGGCTTCAAAAGGAAAACTTACAAACTCCTCTGTTGGTGGCTCATTGGAACAGTCAATTGCTGTGTTCCTTGTGTCAGCCTTTTCATACTCCTCAAAATGAATCACGTGATGTGAACTTGTTTTCCCTGTTTGTAAGTCCACAACTCTGTAGCCTTTTCTTCCAGAAGCGTATCCAACTAGGATACCAGGCTTTGCTCTGGAGTCAAGTTTGTGTCTGTGCTCCTTGGGCACGTGGTAATAGCACAAACTTCCAAATACACGTATGTGTGACAAATTTGGGACTCTTCCATGCCAAAGTTCAAATGGCGTGCGCTCTGTGCCTTTTGTTGGCAGCCTATTCTGTATATAAATCGCAGTATTTGCTGCCTCACCCCAAAGTTTCTTCGACAAGTTGGATCCTTTTAGCATACACCTTGTCATCTCTAGGATGGACCTAAATTTCCTCTCAGCAATAGAGTTTTGTTGAGGTGTGTAGCTTACTGTGGTCACATGTGCTATGCCTTCCTGAGCCATGAAGGCTTCCATTTCACGTGAGCAAAACTCCCCACCATTATCGGACATTAGGGTGGTGGGTGCTCGATGGAATTTGTTCTTGACCATGCTTACGTATTGCTTGAACAATTCCACTGTTTCACTCTTCTCTTTGAGAAGGTATCCCACACAAAACCTTGAATAATCATCCAAAAATATCAAAATATACTTATTTCCTCCTAAGGAAGGTATATTCATAGGTCCAGCTAAATCAGTGTACACAATGTCCAGAACTTTTGTGCTTCTCTTTTCTGCACAACGTGGGAAAGAAGGTTTGACTCCTTTTTCACTTACACAAGTTATACACTTTGGTGTGGGTGTGTTACTTTTGTTTACCTGTAGACCTCTCACAAGATCTCCATTCTGCAGTTCCTGGATGACTCTGATATCCCGGTGACCCAGTCTTCGATGCCAGAGCTCCAGATCTGCTTCATGCTTCTGCTTGGATTGGGCGACTTGTGCTGATTGGTTTTCTGAAACGTTAATCTCATAAACACCATTGATTAGTTTCCCTTGAGCATAAACCTCATCATTTTTCGTTACATTGCATTCTCCATTGGCAAATGTAACCTTGAAACCTTTCTTGTCTAAAGCAGACACACTAAGCAAGTTACAATTCAATTCTGGGACATATTGAACATTAGGCACAGTTGTTTCAAGAGATTCATTGTTCACCTTGAATTTCAAACGCATTGAACCTGCACCTTGTGATTTTAGAACATTTCCATCAGCAATCTGGATTTCAGTCCATTCACTATCATTAATTTCTCTGAAATATTCTCTTTTATGCGCAAAATGGCTTGTAGCTCCCGAATCTAAAATAAATTGGTCACTTTTCCTTTCATTTCTTTGCACATTTAAACTCTTTTCTTGCAGTAGAAATGTACGCTCGTGACCCCCCTTCTTTTCACCTTTTGGTTGAAAGGGGCGGGACTTATTCTTGGGCTTCTGGCAACTCCTTGCAATGTGCCCTTTTAAATTGCAGTTATGGCATATTAATTCTTTGGACACTTCCTTAGACTTGGGAAATTGCTTAGAAACATAACTTGTGTCCCTCCTTGGATTCCTTTGTGGAGAATCAAGGTAATCTCTGCATTCCTCTCTTAAGTGATTTGCTAGTTCATTAAAAGTCAAATCTCTTGTGTGATCCATTATACTCTTAAATGAAGCAAATTCTGGTCCCAATGATGCTAGCATAAAAGTCACTTTGGTTGCATCATCAAAAGCTCTGGGAGTTAGGGCAATCCTTTGAACAATTTCATTAAAGTCCTTAAAATGCCCTGTAAATTGTTCTCTAGAATTCATCTTTAACTTCAGCAGTTTATCCAATAAATGTCTATAAGAGTTCTCTGATGATTGTGCATAAACCCTCTCAATATCCTTTAGAATCTGAGATGCATCACTTTCATAGTCAATCAGAGATAAATGCTCATCTTTCAAACTGCTCAAAATTATGTGTTTAGCTTCTGCATCTTGCCTTTCCCAATCTGCTTTCTTGGTTAAATCAGCAAAATCAGGTTTGGGATCTTTCACCGCTTTAAGCACTTGTTTTGCACCAAGATGCACTAAAAGGCGCTGCTTCCATTGCACAAAGTTACGATCATTCAGCAGCATAAAGCTTGATCTTGCTTCACTATCAAATCCTGAGCTTGCCATCTTAATCCTCAAAAATTGAAAAATTTAAAAAATTTCAAAAATTCCCAAAAATGGTTAAAATTCAAAAATCAAAACTTAAAAATCTCAAAATGCAGACTAATCTTCACTGCCTCTGAGGTCTGTGAGCTCTGAGGGAGGGGAGGGGTCGCTAATCCCCCTTTCACAGCACAATGGAGAACAAAAGACCATGTGCTTACCAGGAAGTACAAACAGAAAAATTCTACTCTGCCAAAAATCACAATCCAAAGCAATCCTTTAAAAATACACAAAATACGCAGTTCTGGGCCTCAAAACCCTTTGTGGGAGATGAGAGGGAATGTGGATGAGGGAATATTGATTAATATTTCCTATCCCAGCTTGTGCTAACAAGCTCCAAACTAGCAGAGTTTCTCATCCCCAATAAAGCGCAGCAAAGCGTGGCGTTTAAGTTCCTATGAACTTCTAGAATAAGGCAGATCCTGGCACATATTTCCCCTGGTTCCCTCTTAAAAGAAAATACACGACACATAAGCTTATAAAAGTATAAAGGTTTTACTCACAGTCATTTCAAGCTTCTACAGTCTCAGAAAGGCAGGCTAGCTTAGATTAAATGTATTTACATGTGGAGATTCTCCTTAAGGGAGAAAGGCTCCATGTGGGCCTCTCTTGGCTGGAAGCCAAGAGAGCATCTCCTGAGATGTTGCATCCTCGGAGTCCTGGTGGGAAGAGAGAGAGAGTAGCAGCTCACCTGTATCTTTGAATAGCTACAGGTAAGGCCACTCCCACTTCTGGTCACACAAAGGAAGTGATTTCAGTCTTGGCACAGGAAACTCTACCTGGAGGACCAAGTCCCCTTTGTGTACACTCTAGGAATGTTGTGATTGACTGCACCAGTGTTATACATCCCACATCATCAGCATATCTGAGGTTGTTGACATTTCTTACGGCAATCTTAATTCCGGCTTGGGATTCATCCAATCCAGCCTTTCGCATGCTGAATTCTGCATATAAGTTAAATAAGCAGGGAGACAACACAACCTTGGAGTTACCCAGATGGAAATGGTTTGGAACAGGAATCTGCCGCTGTTTGTGCAGGCAGACCGATGGCTACTTGATCTTGATGTCAATGTCATATTGCTCATGTAATAGGTAGGTAAAGGACCCCTGGACAGTTAAGTCCAGTCAAAGGCGACTATTGGGGTTACAGCGCTCATCTCGCTTTCAGGCCGAGGGGGCTGGTGTTTGTCCACAGACAGCTTTCCGGGTCAATGTGCCAGCAGGACTAAACTGCTTCTGGCACAATGGAACACCATGATGGAAACCAGAGTGCACGGAAACACCGTTTATCTTCCCGCCACAGCAGTACCTATTTATCTACTTGCACTGGTGTGCTTTCAAACTGCTAAGTTGGCAGGAGCTGGGACAGAGCAACGGGAGCTCACCCTGTTGTGCGGATTCGAACAGCCAACCTTCTGATCAGCAAGCCCAAGAGGCTCAGTGGTTTAGACCACAACATGTTTCCAAAAAATTTTACACATCACTTGGGAAGACAGGCAAACTAATACCAGTGTACTGGAAGAAGCAAAGACCACCCGTGTCGAAGCAATGATTCTTCAACATCAACTTTGTTGGACTGGTCATGTTATGCGGATGCCTGATTATCATCTTCCAAAGAAAGACAGAAGCTGCACTTACATCATTTTGCAACTCAGTATCCCAGCTGCCACTGACAGCAATCAGTCTATCAGGATTTCTGCATTGTGTTCATCCCAGCTGCCATCAGAAGAACTGTCACTTTAAGAACTGGTGGGTTGCAAGCCTATGGGCAGAGAGTGCCTTCCCGTTGATATTCAGAGGCTGCTCTGAGAGCCTTTCCACCTGCAGAGCTTGGAATCAATGAATTAATAAGTGAATGAAATTCCTGTATGGGAAATGCCCGCCCAGAGTTCAACAGCAAGTGAGTCAAGTGAATAAATGAGTAAGGCAGCCAGCAGAGCCATTGATGAGAAAGAGAATCTCAGAGAATCTGAAGATATCTGATAAAGTCCCATGGCGAAAGCTAAGGTAGGAATGTAGGGAGCTGTCAGGACCACACATACACCCCGCAAGACTTGGGTTTCTCCCCTAGCCCAACCTGGAGATGCCAGGATTGAACCAGGAACTTCTGCATATAATGGGCTTCAACTGGTTGCTGTGAGATCCTAAACAGTGCTGGAATGAAATCCACCTGAGACTTGCATGCTGGGATCTTCATCACAATTGTTGGCATCTGTCTCAAGAGACAATGAATGGGGCTTCCGGTTCCGGCTGCTGGCTGGAGAGGTCGGGGGGAACATCGCTCCGATGTTCCCTGCCCGAAAAGGGGTGAAAGGGGTGTCTTGAGACAGCGCCTCAGCCCCCAAAACTCCCGGGAAGGGCGTCCCGGGACCGGTCGGTCCGGCGGTGGTTCGCGGGGCTTCCCTCCTCCCGAGGAGAACCTAATAAGGGACTCCGGGACGCGAGCGGGGGGAGCCTGAACCCTTTGGATCTGAGAACATCTATCCCCCTGACGGGCGCAGCTGCCAGATCTCTCCTGATCGTGCGCCGGGATTTCTCCTGCCAAATTATCAATTCGGACCTGAAGATTGTGAGTAAAATGGATGTTTTGGACTTATTTCTGGGTAAAGTGTAGGGCTTAAAATGGAGGCCAGCCCTATCACTGCTGAAGCTTAAGAGACGGGGATGTGGCAGCCGAGGCAAAACGAAAGTGGCCATTGAAAAGGAATTTGCTTCAGTGTAACCAGCCCCCCTCTCCCCCTGTGCTGGAGGAATCTGGCAAGGAATACTTTTTGCAACAAGATATCTAAATGGATTGCTGAATGGAACGATTGTATCTACATTTGACAGAATGACAGGAGCACAGATGGCAAAGATAGATGTGCACCTATTTCTACAAGGAATGCAGAAATTCAGTGATGCTATGGATAGGATGGAGATATGTTTGAATGATGCCTTGGATAGGATGGAGATACGTTTGAACAGGATCATATCAGAGGAACCAACAACAGGATGTTCCCACGCTGCGAAGCGTGAGAACCAAAAAGAACTTATGACTTTGAAAAAAAGATTACGCACCCGGCCGCATGATGTCAACAAAAAGAAAAAGAAAGCTAGAAACCATAAGAGGAGAATCATTAAGAAGAAGATTTTCAAACAGGATGAGAAAGTAAGAATGGATCTCTGGGACATTGACGTTGTAAGAAGATTGGGAAAGCAAAGAAGAATGCAACAGACTGTTCCCAAAGAAGTTTTGCTGGCCCATTCAGATCGGACATGGGTGACACGGCGGGTGGGTGTGGGGTGAGAGTGGTTATTTATTTATTTTTTTCTTGGATTGATTTGACGGTTTGACCAAAGCATGTGGATTTAATTTCTGGTATGGTGGGAATTATAGAAGTTATATAAGTTTTGTTGTGGAATATTTGAAAACCAGGTTCTGGGGCATGGGGGGAGGGGGGGGGAAAGCAAGTTAAAAAAAAATTAGGATTTAAGGCCGAGGGGAAAATTAAGATTAGAAATTGCGATAATGAGAATGTTATAAATTAGGATATTATGATGTTAGGAGAAAAATGTTTAGAAGATGATATGTGTAAGTTAAGTTAAAAAAATTAGAAGATAATGTATAAATACCAAGATAAGAACCCGTGAGCCAAGAATTATCTATGGATTCAGCAGTGAGAAGCTGTGGAAGCCATTTGATAAAAGTTAGTAATATAGATGCCTAGTCTGGAAAGGGACCAGGTACAAGCAAAGTGAGGGTTGTGTTTAGATGGTTAAATGAACAATGTTAAAAGATACCTCCGTGAGAGGGGGGGGAAGTTATGTATTGTTTCTCAATGTGAGAGGTGGGAAACAAAGGAAATTTAACCGTGTTGTAATGTGCTTATAAAATTGGAAAATCAAATAAATATTATTTAAAAAAAAAAAAAAAGAGAGAGACAATGAATGGAGTGTGCCTCCAGGGGTGAAGACAAACTTCTGTGTTAGCAGCACCAAACTGACCTCCCCGGGGCACAAGCCTGGGCAAGTGTGTCTGGAGGTCCTGGGCTGCCCAGATGACAAGACCCACCTCTCAGCCTGGCTGATGTGGTCCAAAGGAAAGCAGAGCAAGATGCTTGTCACCAGCTTGGCTGCAGATGTTGCCGGAAGAAGGCGTGCAAGGTGCCATCCAGCCGCCTTAGGGACTCCGCTCCAGATTTGTGTGAGGTTTACTCCTGAGCCTTTTCTGGTCTTGAAGATATCCTGCAAGGCAGCGGAGGTTTAGGGTCAGAGTCTTCCTCCTTCTAGATGGGCAACCTTCCCTGGTAGACGAGTCCCATCTGTCCCTCACTTCCCTCTACAGCAGGGGTGTCAAACTCCGGCCCTCCAGATGTTTTGAGACTACAATTCCCATCATCCCTGACCACTGGTCCTGTTAGCTAGGGCTGATGGGAATTGTAGTTCCAAAACATCTGGAGGGCCGGAGTTTGACACCCCTGCTCTACAGCATGGGCACAAACCACTATCTTGACCAATGGACCCACTCTTGGTCTTGTCTGCTCAATCTGCCAGAGCCTGTCTCTGCATGCAGGGGAAGTCCCTAACACATCGAGGGTTTGAGACCCATCGGCTACCCTCACCCGGTTTAGCCAGCCAGTCAAAGCCATTCCCCAGATGTGGCTGCTGTCGCCTGCTGACATCTTCTAGGAGCCACAGGTGGGGACCAAAGGTGGACAAACTACCCCCAGAAGGAGCACAGTGTGTCCCCCACCGCAGCTATGACCCATCCCGTAACACCCCATACAGCATAAATAATAGGAAGTGGAGAATGAATATGAAGAGGTGTGGGTATTGACTTAGCTGGCTAGCTACGTATTTATTATTATTGTTTTCAAGGAGTTAAAGTCCCACCTCCATTTATGATTCACAACAGTCCTGTGGAGTAGGCCAGGCAGAGCAGGGGAATCAGTTGGTTAAAATTTGTTGGAGGCCAGATTTCATAACTTGGGCGCTCTTAACTTGGGGTAGGGATTGTGATTATTTTTTCTGTTTTAATCACTGTCAGCTACCTTGAGCCTCTTTGGAGAAATAGGGGGTATACAGGTTTTTTATATTTTAAAAAAATGGTAGAGGAAAAAAGAGAAGCGAGCCATGGAGGCAATCAGAAATCTCATGCAAACGAGTGAGTATGTCAGGCGAAAAGGAGAAGAAAAATGGACGTGACTTGTGTTGCCACCTAATTTTCCCTGAAGTGACAGCCTTGAGTAAATACTGAAGGTCCTAATCAGGCAAAGGATCTGTATAAATTCTGAGGGAACTACTTTGAAATGTCAGGAAGATCAGGGGAGATTTGCCTATCACTCAGAAGGTGCCTGAGTTAGGCCATGGGGCGCGACAGGTCTGGTTCAGCTCAAACAGATGTGACATTTCTGGAGACGTCTTTGTGGAGACGCTAGGGATTGGACCTGAGGTTTTCTGGATGCAAAGTGGGCAGGGACGTCTTAAGCATATGTGGCGCCGGGGTGCAAAGATCCGCCCAGCGCACACACACCCCGTTTGCCCACCTTTTTTAAAGTAGGGAACCCAAGAGTTGTCGACCTTTTTTTAGGGAGCTGACACCACACTTATCTCTGCTCAGGAAAAGAAAACAGGAAACATAAGGAGCCCAGCGCAACAAACCAGCCCAAGGCGTTGGCGTTGGTGACTGAGCGAAGCCGGGTGCCTCATGGTGTAAGCAGCGTGTGCTGGGTGGGCCTCTCCACGGCCCTACACCAATCCCAGGCATGCAGGAGCCTGGAGCTGACCAGCTGCCTCTGTGCCTCGCTGGCTTACTCGCCCCCGAACTCAGGGCACAGAGCTGCCCGCAGCAGAAGAGCCCGCCACGGCACTCCAGCTGACAGGTGGGCTCTTCCCTGGACTCCAATTCTTCGGCCCCAGACTCTGGGCCTGATGCCCCTGAGAGCCCAGCGCCCAGGTGCCCCACACCCCTGGCACCTATGGTTAAGACGGCCCTGAAAGTGGGTACAACCCTTGCCCATCACAGTGTTACCTTATGGCAGTTGCATTGACTGTATTGAAGAAACTAATAATGTTCACCTGGAAGCTCCTTTTGGAAATAAAACATTGTCAATGCCCATAAGCTTAATTAAAGTTTTGCTTGCAGAAATTCCTTCAAAAACATCACAGAATCACAGAATCACAGAATTGTAGAGTTGGAAGGGACCCTGAGGGTCATCTAGTCCAACCCCCTGCAATGCAGGAATCTTTTGCCTGAAATTAATAAGAGTCTTGCGCTCTACCAACCGTATCATCAAAGATACATCAAAATAATTCCATAAGCACAGGGAAAGAAAGATAGCTATGTTTGTGGGGGGTGGGCTAGCTGGCTCTCGCGGTCCCTTCCAACTCTACAATTCTACAATCCGATGAATTGCTTCCCAATTTCCTTGATGCTCATTTTCTATTCTATAGCTCCCAGCATCCTTTGAGGGGAAGGCTCTGAAGGCACAGATGAGATATCAATTCTGCTGCAGGAGGCATCAGAACAGGGCACAGTTTATTCCTGATTATTCTGCCTCTTGCCTTACAGCAGCATTTTGACTTCAGGCTATGGAGACATGGAAGTTTCGCTATCTCTTCTTGTATGCATAACGACTCCTAGCAGTGAAATATTAATTGTGGTTTGGGGGCATTGACTAAACGAAGGTGCCATCTTGCCACAAGCGAGTGGAATCTTACGATGCTGTCCTGTCCCTCTGTTCTGGGCAGTGTTGTGCTAGAGGGGGGACTGGAGAAGGAAGCATGGCTCCAGCGGCAGTGAGGACTGTGGGGATGTTCAGGGAGGCAGGAGAGGATGTATTGTTTATTAATATCCTTCCTAACTTGTGCTAGCAAGTTCTATAACTTAGCAGAGTTTTACATTCCCCTTTTAAACGCACAGCGGATAGCTGGTTGCAGGCTTGTTTAAGCCTCTCAGTATTAGATTCCTGGTAAGTTCCCTTATATCCCTTTTAAAAGAATAAACACGCCACACTCTTGTGTAAAGTATAATAATAATAATAATAATAATAATAATAATAATAATAATAATAATAATAATTTATTATTTGTACCCTGCCCATCTGGCTGGGTCCCCCCAGCCACTCTGGGCGGCCTCCAACAAATATTAAAATACATTAAAATAAAAGCATATAAAAGTAGTTTACTCACATTCATTTCACAGTTGGATCCCTGAAGGCAGACTTGTTTACAAAGTATATAAAGGTAAAGGGAGCCCTGAGCATTAGGTCCAGTTGTGACCGACTCTGGGGTTGCGGCGCTCATCTCGCATTATTGGCCGAGGGAGCCGACGTACAGCTTGCGGGTCATGTGGCCAGCATGACAAAGCTGCTTCTGGCGAACCAGAGCAGCGCACGGAAACGCCGTTTACCTTCCCGCCGGAGCGGTACCTATTTATCTACTTGCACTTTGACGTGCTTTCGAACTGCTAGGTTGGCAGGAGCAGGGACCGAGCATCGGGAGCTCACCCCGTTGCGGGGATTTGAACCGCCGACCTTCTGATCGGCAAGCCCTAGGCTCTGTGGTTTAACCCACAGCGCCACCCATGTCCCCTACAAAGTATATACATGTGGAGCTATCCCACATGGGGATAATCCCAGTGTCCTCTGTTGGCTAGAAGCCAACAGAGCATCTTTACCTTTGTTTACCTTCCCGCTGCAGCGGTACCTATTTATCTACTTGCACTTTGACATGCTTTCGAACTGCTAGGTTGGCAGGAGCAGGGACCGAGCATCAGGAGCTCACCCCGTTGAGGGGATTCGAACCGCTGACCTTCTGATCGGCAAGCCCTAGGCTCTGTGGTATAACCCACAGCACCACCCGCGTCCCCTACAAAGTATATACATGTGGAGCTATCCCATATGAATAGCCAACAGAGCATCTCTAGCTAAAAAGCTGCTCCAATGATGGAGGAAGTCAAGGAGAGAGTGTGTGCTGCTGCATGCCTTGTCCTTTTGTTACCTGGGCAGGTAAGGTCACGCCCACCTCTAGTCACATGCAAAGGAAGTGAGTCCCAGTCAGGAGGAAACAGGAAGTTTTCGACTGGCTGAACCAAACATCCCCTTGCATGTCCACTCTAGGAATACAAGGAATGTTGTACTTGACTGCTACTTACGTATCACATCCCACAATGACGTCATCTGCCACAGCATCAAAGTAGCTGATGGACTCTCCTTCCTCTGGCAAGTGAATGAGGGGATGAGGAGGCTTTCAAGTTTGTTTGTAACAGATTAGCCACTGAAATGCTAGCACCATAAGGACCCCAGAAGAGCCTGCAGGATCAGGCCAATGGTCCTTCTCCTCCGTTATGTACGAAATTGTTTTCATTGTTTTTATATAAGTATGGTTACATATAGCTGCCTGCTGTTGGTGTTTTTTGTTGTTAAACTGGTTTGAGATCGATGCTTTGGTTGAGATTCCTGCATTGCAGGGGGTTGGACTAGATGACCCTCAGGGTCCCTTCCAACTCTGCAATTAGATGATTCTGGGAGATGCTTCATAGGAAGCAATCCATAAATGGGCATAACTAAGTAGTTTACAAGTTAATAACCTCTGAAAACCACTCCAGGCTTTGCTTGAGATTAATAGCACATAACAAACCTTTCATGACTAGCCTAGTTGATGAAGATTCTGATGACTTCTAACCAGTCTTTAACAAATGTATTTATTTATCAGACCTAGATGCTGCTTAATCATCCAAACCTTTTAGCAGTTTATGTACAATATAAAATATATAATAAAATTATTGATCTAGTCAAATGTTCGAAATAAGCTAGCTTATTATTATTTTCTAAAATCAGCCATTCTAAAAATATATACATTATAAAATAAAATTGCATATTAGAGCACATGTCGAATGTGCATGCCCGGTTTGGCTTGCTTGAACAAAAACGTTTTTAGCACCAATGGGCAGGGAGTTCCAAAGTTAAGCTGCTGCCTTTCAGAAAAACCAATTCTTTGCAAGTGTGAAATGTGGCACTTGCGAAAGTCCAGCCATAAAGCATTGAAGTATGACTTTTCTTAGGAGCAATTGGAGAATTACGTGAGCAGCTAAAGAAGAGCACGACTTGTTCTTTTGCCAAAAACTGCCATCCTGCTCAGAGACTTTTGAGATAGCGCTTGGGAAAAGGGCAAATGATTTGTGCATTAAAATCTATTTCCTGACCACTCAATACCTGCACTTAGCAGTGACCCCATAAATCCATGGCAGAGGAGAGAGCTGGACCGCCGAGTAATGCCACCTCCATGATGAGATGTCACACGGCTGTCATTTTGCTTTATCCCTGGGGCTGAAAGGTTAAGGATCTCCATACAGGCAGGAGATCCCTCCAGCTTCCAAGACAGACTTCCTTCACCTCTGAGTGCCTAGGAAGCACTCAAGGAAGGCATTGCCACTCCAGGAAGTGAGTGCATCATCATCTCAAGCATCACATACTGTAATCCTCAAGTGTCCCAATTTAACGTTGTTGTTGTTTAGTCGTTCAGTCGTGTCCGACTCTTCGTGACCCCATGGACCAGAGCACGCCAGGCACTCCTGTCTTCCACTGCCTCCCGCAGTTTGGTCAGACTCATGTTGGTCGCCTCGAGAACACTGTCCAACCATCTCGTCCTCTGTCGTCCCCTTCTCCTTCTGCCCTCCATCTTTCCTAACATCAGGGTCTTTTCCAGGGAGTCTTCTCTTCTCATGAGGTGGCCAAAGTCTTGGAGCCTCAGCTTCAGGATCTGTCCTTCCAGTGAGCACTCGGGGCTGATTTCCTTCAGAATTGATAGATTTGATCTTCTTGCAGTCCATGAGACTGGGACACCCCAAATTGACAGAAGCCAGCTTTGGACCCCAATCCCAAATGCCCCAACTTCTCTTCCATGTGCTGTCCACGCCAGAGCAAGGGACCCGAAAGACAGCTGTTTTTTGGTTCTGCGCTGTGGCGCAAGTCCGCTGGCTCACACCAGAGCGAGGGGCCAAAAAAACTGAAAGAAAACTTACTTTGTCCCTGCTCATCATCACTTCTTTTCCTCCTTACCTAGGCCTGGAATCTGAAGCCGTCCTAGTAATCTAGTGGAACCCAATTAAGAGGATTACAATATTGGTTTATGAGTTTGGTGTGTTGCTTTAGCTCCACATTTGCATCTTTCTCTCCATTTTCTTCCCCTGAACATTAATGCGAGGTGACGTGAGCCTTGACAGTTCAATGCTTCACTCCACAACTTAATTAATGCAACCCAGCTAATTGGCAAGCTGTGTGTGCTGAGAGCAGTGATGTCCAGGATTTCTACTCATTACTGAAACGTTTGACAATTCTGTTTGCTAAAAGGCTTACACATAAGTCAGGTCCATTTCCATGCCCCTTTATCTCGACGGAAAAGATGGAAGTCTAAATCTGCAGCTGCTGAGATGTGCTTTGGGACAGGAATGTGTTTTCAAATGTATGGCTATCATCAAATCAAGTAAGCCACCTCTCATGAGAAATTCACCTTACATGATGAATGATGGTGGCTTCAAGTTAAAACCCTCGGGGACTTTTCCAACTCTACAACTCTATGATTCTATGACTCTATGACTTGGACTTGGGTATGACTTGGAGCGCAAATACTACTGCTCTAGTAAAGAAGGCCCAGCAGAGAATTTATTTCCTCAGACTTTTAAAGAAGAACAATCTGAGTGAGAGGCTGCTGGTGTCCTTCTACCGAGGCTCCATAGAGAGCATTCTTATATACTGTATTTGTGCTTGGTTCTCCAGCTGCACAGCCAGGGAAAAGAAGATACTTCAGAAGGTCATAACCACAGCCCAAAATATTATTGGTCATCCTCTCCCATCTCTGGAAGAACTATACAGTTCCCGTTGCCTTAAAAAGGTTAACAATATTTTAAAGGATCCATCTCATCCAGGACATAGCCTCTTTGCACCACTGCCTCCGGGTAGAAGATATAGAACAATTAGATCAAGAACAAATAGATTGAAGAACAGTTTCTACCCAAGAGCTATAACCATCTTAAATGCTGTAACCAGATAATATGACCTTGGAGAACTGTGATGGGTGTATGTGTGTGTATGTGTGGCTTTTTTGGTGTGTGTGTGTTTTGTGCTGTGTTTTGTTTTGTTTTTTCTTTCTGTTTTTACGGGATGGCATGCAATTTCGTTGCACTTGTATAGCGTTGTGCTTGTACTTGTGCAATGACAATAAATTATCTTATCTATCTTATATCTTATCTTATCTTATCTTATTCTATGATTTTGCCAGCTGGACGGTCTGGGGCAGTCCAATATCTCACCTTCCCTGGGCCAGGAAAAAGGACCGCCCACCCTTTTCTATCCCTCTCTCTCTCTGAAGCATCGTTTTGAGAAGGATGGTGGGTACACTTTGTTCCCTCCAAGCTCTCCCCACCCCCTCCCCACATGGCAAAACAATGTTCCCAATTATTTAAGAAGAAACTAAGGAAAAATAGTTACTTTGGGGTTAATTTGATTGCCTCAGACTCCTGGGTGCAGGATTTATTAAAAAGTGATTTGGATGATACAGTCATGACGGCAGCTTTGTAATCAAATGCCAGCCACCGTTCAGCCATGTAATAACCAGACGCCAAGACATCTGCCTTCCTGAGCATATTTATAAGGAGAGGGCGAATGGTGCTTAGCTACCTTGATTAGTTTCATTGCCTCTAATTGACTGAGCTGCTAGGCCCCAGATCCAGCCTGCGAATCGGAGATCTTTCGGAAAGGAGAGGGGTCGCGCTCACCTCTGTTGCCGGGAAGAGTCGCAGCTCAGCAGCAGAACACACCCTTTGCGCGGAAGAGGTCCTCGCTTCAGTCTCTAGCATTTCTAGGTGGGGCTTGGAGAAACTTCTGCCTGAAAACCCTGGACAGCTGCTGGCAGTCATTGTAGACCAGATTTCAGAGCCAGAATCAGCTGCAAGTCCACAGGGGCGTAGGAAGTGGGGGGCGGGGGGCGGTCTGCCCCAGGTTCCATCATGGAGGGGGTGAGAAATTATCAAGGAACAATTACTGCCCTACTAGGGTGGTTCATAAAAAACTTTTTTAAAAAAATGCCTGCTCCAAAGGTCTTATCTTACTACACTAGGGATTATATAGCTATATATGAAATTTCATGCATATCAGTGAATATCTTGACCCTCCTCCACGAAAATAGCTGTTTACTTGGCCGTTTTCCTATGTCGTGAAGGCTGACATTTCAATTCAGTGGAGCACTTACTGTTCCCAACCCTAACCCTGCAGAAAGCCATCTAATTAGACTTTAATTTGATTTTGACATGTTTTTAGGAGGTAATTTAATTATTGTTTGATTTTATATCAATGTTATGTATCTGATGTTAGCCGCCCTGAGCCCGACTTCAGCCAGGGAGGGCGGGATATAAATAAAAGTTTATTTTTACTTATTATTATTCCTTTGTAAGAAAATATGAAATAACGTAAAACCATTTTTGCAGGCAAAAATAAAATAAAAAATCAATGTGTGTGGGGGTGACAAGAAATTTTCTGCACCGAGTACCACCTGACCTTCCTACGCCTCTGCAAGTCCGTACAAAAGATGCCAGGCGCTGTTGCCAGTGAAGTTAACTCTTTATTCAAGGCAATGGCATACAGCTCAGCAACCCCTCTGTCTCGCCAAATGCAAGGCGGTTCTTTTAATGAGATTCAGAAGCAATGCAAACACAAGTGAATGAGAAAATTAAAGATTTTATTCCAATCAGCAAGCATTATATACATTAGCAAGCGCGCAGGTCATTCATAGTCACCCTCTTCCCAATGCTTCTACATCAACGAAAGTCAGGTGGTACCCAGCTATCACTTCTTCCTTCCACCAGGTTTTACATTAAAGGCTGCTCTCAGCCATAAAAGAACTTTAACAAGAGATAGGGAGGAGAAGTAAACAGAGGCAGGAAGAGACGGCCATGCTAGGTCAGCAAACTTTTTCAGCAGGGGGCCGGTCCACTGTCCCCCAGACCTTGAGGGGGGCCAGACTATATTTTTGGGGGGGGAATGAACAAATTCCTATGCCCCACAAATAATCCAGAGATGCATTTTAAATAAAAGCACACATTCTACTCATGTCAAAACACCAGGCAGGCCCCACAAATAACCCAGAGATGCATTTTAAATAAAAGGACGCATTCGACTCATGTAAAAACACGCTGATTCCCGGACCGTCCGTGGGCTGGATTGGGCCGGATTGGGCCCCCGGGCCTTAGTTTGCCTACCCATGAACTAACCCCTCAAAATTACAGTTATCTTCCAGAAAAGATTGCCCATACACCATCCCAGTAGGTGTTGCCCCTGGGGAGAAGTTACCAGGACTGAAGGTCCCTGCTGTCCACCCTAAGGCTCCCCCTCTCCCAGATGTTTCCCAAGCAGTCTCAAGCTGCATCTGTGCACCTCTGGCCTCTGTTCTGCTCTTCCCATTAATCTGCGAGTTCTTGGAGACCAAGGGAAGGGGAGCTCCTCATTGCAGCAGGAGAGGGAGACTCCCTGGATTCTCCGGCAGCCTCTTGACCCCCTCCTCTGCATGGGTTTCTCAAAAATAACTCATGCCAGCCAAACCTCATTTCTTTTTTTGATGGAGTTACAAGGAGTCATCTCTTAAACAACACATTTATACCCCCCACATCGTTCTTTATATCCAAAATACCGAAACAGGGGAGTGTGTTTACCAGCAAAGTGTGTGAGAGCTGAGCTAGAAGCAGGCTAGAAGCTGGAGACCCAGAGAGCTGCTTGCTTGTTTCTGGATCGAAATCTATGAATGATGGAAAAGCAAGATCTGCCAGGGCTTTGATGCTGTGAGCTCCTCCGTCTCATTCTCAGCGTGTAAAAAGGTAAAGGGACCCCTGACCATTAGGTCCAGTCGTGTCCAACTCTGGGTTTGCGGCGCTCATCTCGCTTTATTGGCCGAGAGCCGGCGTACAGCTTCCGGGTCATGTGGCCAGCAGGACTAAGCCGCTTCTGGCGAACCAGAGCAGCGCATGGAAATGCCGTTTACCTTCCTGCCGGAGCAGTTCCTATTTATCTACTTGCACTTTGATGTGCTTTCGAACTGCTAGGTGGGCAGGAGCTGGGACCAAGCAACGGGAGCTCACCCCGTCGCAGGGATTCGAACCGCCGACCTTCTGATCAGCAAGCCCTAGGCTCTGTGGTTTAACCCACAGCGCCACCTGGGTCCCTTTCTCAGCGTGTATATATGTGTAAATAGGACCATTTATCCCAAAGACACCACCGTCTCCGCTGACCTTCAAGTGAACTGAACCTGGGTCAGTGCCTGGAACCCTTAGAGTCTCTCTCTCCACTTAGAGGTTGGGGTGGCAACTAAAAATATGTATTCTCTGCAATTCTCACGCTGGCTGTCCTGTGATGGAGCTGCCATCCTGCCTGTGCCCTTTTGTTCCAGATCCACTGATGCAGATTTCTCTTTGCAAAAAGAAAACTTAAAGCATCGAGTGCACTTCACAGGTTCAATGAACATTAACTTCCAACTTAATGCTTCGGAGGCTCTAGTCATATTGTTCAGGAACTGGAGTAAATGAGATAAATTGAAGCTATCATTAGTAATGTTCTGCTTAGGTAAGTTAGGAGAGAACCAGGTGCTGCACTTTGAATCTTTTCCCTAGAGCTTCCCTTGCAGAATGGCTAAGAGTTAGCAGGGCATTCTGGGTAACAGCCCACTCTTCTTGTGCTTTGTGAGATGCGCTGGATTCAGGTCTGGGCAAATGTGGCCATGGGTGAGGGTTCCCACTGTTTCGCACTGTGGTTTCCCAGTGTGGTGTAGTGGTTGAGAGCGATGGACTCGTAATCTGGTGAACCGGGTTCGCGTCTCCGCTCCTCCACATGCAGCTGCTGGGTGACCTTGGGCTAGTCACACTTCTCTGAAGTCTCTCAGCCCCACTCACCTCACAGAGGGTTTGTTGTGGGGCAGGAAGGGAAAGGAGAATGTTAGCCGCTTTCAGACTCCTTCGGGATATCAAATCCAAACTCTTCTTCTTCTACCTTGTGACCCTAGTGGGACCTGGGGAAGTTGTATGGACATGAGAGAAACAGGAGGGGAGGGGACAAGCATCTTAGATTTGTAGAATTGTAGAGTTGAAGGAACCCCCAAGGGTCATCTAGTCCAGCCCCCTGCAATGCAGGAATCACAGCCAAAGAATCCATGTCAGATGGCCACTCACTCTCTGCTTAAAAGCTTCTGGTGAAGGATAGTCCACAACCTCCTGAGGGAGACTGTTCTACTGTCAAACAGCTCTTACTGTCAGAAAGTTCTTTCTGATGTTTAGTCAGAATCTCCTTTCTTGTAACTTGAAGCCAATTGTTCAGTTTCTACCCTCTGGAGCAGAAGAAAAAAAGCTTCCTCCACCTTCCATGTTTCAGCCCTTAAGATATTTGAAGATGGCCATCCTATCTCCTCTCCGTCTCCTCTTTTCCAGGCTAAACATACCCAGCTCCTTCAACCGTTCCTCATAAGGCGTAATTTCCAGACCTTTGATCATCTTAGTTACCCTCCTCTGCCCACCTTCCAGCTTGTCAACATCCTTCTTAAATTGTGGTGCCCAGAATGGGACACAGTATTCCAGGGGTGGCCTGACCAAGGCAGAACAGAGCGGTACTTCTACCTCCCTTGATCTGGACTTCTGTTGATGCAGCCTAGAATAGCATTAGCTTCTTTTGCTGACTCATCTTAAGCTTGTGTTTGCCTTTCGCAACCTAATAATAGAAGAACAGTGCTGCTGGATCAGGCCAATGGTCCATCTAGCCCAGTATCCTATTCTCACAGTGGCCAACCAGATGCCTCTTCTGGGAAACCCGCAAGCAGAATTTGAGCGCCAGAGCCCTCTCCCCTCCTGTGGTTTCCAGCAACTGGTGTTCAGAAGCATCACTGCCTCCAACTGTGGAGGTAGAGCTTAGGCATCATGGCTCGTAGCCATTGCTGCCTGGTTTCCCCAGCCACTCTGGGCGGCTTCCAAGAAAAGATTAAAAATACATTACAACATCAGTCATTAAAAAGGTCCCTAAACAGGGCTACCTTCAGATGTCTTCTAAATGTCAGATAGTTGTTTATTTCCTTGACATCTGATGGGAGGGCATTCCACGGGGCGGGCACCACTACCGAGAAGACCCTCTGCCTAGTTCCCTGTAACCTCACTTCTCGCAGGGAGGGAACCGCCAGAAGGCCCTCAGAGCTGGACCTCAGTGTCTGGGCAGAACGATGGGGGTGGAAACGCTCCTTCAGGTCTTCTGGGCCTAGGCTGTTTAGGGCTTTAAAGGTCAGCACCAACACTTTGAATTGTACTTGGAAACATACTGGGAGCCAATGTAGGTCTTTCAAGACCGATGTTATATGGTCTCGGTGGCCGCTCCCAGTCGTCAGTCTAGCTGCCACATTCTGGATTAGTTGCAGTTTCCAAGTCACCTTCAACGGTAGCCCCACATAGAGCACATGGCAGTAGTCCAAGCGAGAGATAAGCAAAGCATGCACCACTCTGGTGAGACAGACAGCAGGCATGGAGGGTCTCAGCCTGCATACCAGATGGAGCTACAACTCCCAGCCGGACACATTCCGTGTGGAATTGCTTGAATACATTATCCTGCTGAATATCAGCTTCTTGGTGCTAGAAGACAATTGTCACTTTAGGGCAGGGGTAGGCAACCTAAGACCAGTGGGCCAGATGCGGCCCAATCGCCTTCTCAATCTGGCCCATGGATGGTCTGGAAATCAGCGTGTTTTTACATGAGTAAAATGTGTCCTTTTATTTTAAATGCATCTCTGGGTTATTTGTGGGGCATAAGAATTCGTTCATTCCCCCCCCCCAAAAAAAAAAAATATAGTCCAGCCCACCACATGCTCTGAGGGACGGTGGACGGGCCCACGGCTGAAAAAGTTTGCTGACCCCTGCTTTAGGGTATTTCCTCAAGGACAGGAAAGCAGAATGTAAAAGACTTATAGAATACTACACTGGAATTAAAAGGAGAGGGATCAAAGGCACAACCCATCCTGGTGTGGGCGAATCTGCATTCTTTCCTAAGTGACGCTTTGCAGGAGCAGCTAAATGAAGTTAAAGGCTAATGTGGAACCTGAGGCATCTGGAGTAAGTATTCATTGTCTGCAGTGGGTGACATCCTTGGGAGATCTGAACGTAATTTTCTCTCTGCTTTCCCTCGTGACCATGTCACTACAGCAAGTGGAAAATGCAGCATTCTGGTGTCGGGTTGTCTCTGTTTTGGCTTCTTTTTGAATCAGGAGAGAGAAAGGCACAGGAAGACATGGTTCATGGCTATAGGAAATGGTGAGGTGCCTGAACCGCCTCCCCCTACTGAAAGAGGTGTTCTCTAGTTCTTCCCTGGTCACCTAGCAAAAAGAGGATGCGAGATATTCATGGTGGAGCAGGAGGAGACTATTGGCTGCACTCTGCTTCCAATTTCAGAAATACTTCTGGAATGGGATTTTGAAAAATCCTCTGAGATGCACCTCCTCCTTCCATGCGCACAGACTCCGCTGTCTCTGTAAATAAGCACAAGCCTCAAAGAGTTCTGGGTCTTTTGCCTGCAGGTAATGCAAATGAACTCAGGAGCGACCGGAAAGGATTTGGGGCCGATGGCTGGGTGGTTTGGTGTGCTGTTTTTTCCCATCATCGGGCTAAAGTGTTAGCAAAGTGGAAACGGGTGACCTGATTTAACCACCCCTCCAGCAAAGACACCCTGCACCCTGTCTCCACTTTCTGAAAAACTTGTCAGCTCTGAGAGAGAGAGACCACAGCTATGCTGTCACTTAACACCCTTAATCTGTCATATTGACGTGTCCACAGAATGGCCTGCAGTCTCGTCTGTTTCACTGGCTGCCTTGACAGTTACGGGGAGATCTCTTCCCCTGATGGTTTCTAGCTTTCTTGGGGAAGGTCCAGACCTTTCGAGAAAGCTATAACACTGCTTGCAGTACCATGTGGTGTGTGTTTGTTTTTTAACCACCATCACCACCACCCCCTCCAAAATGTCCCCAGGGCAGGCTCCCATTTCTGCCGCTCCATCCCCAGAATTGACACTGGGGTGAGTTCTGAGTGGCTGTAGATCTTTTAAGGACACCGCTGCTAAAACTGAAATTTCTCACTGCTCCTAGTGCTACTGCGTAGAACCAAGGATGTGCACACAGCACACAGTTCTCCTCACTGCTGGTGTGCAATACTACCATTTTCTGGTTACAGGTAGGTAGCCGTGTTGTCTGCCATAGTCGAAACAAAATTTAAAAAAATCCTTCCAGTAGCACCTTAGAGACCAACTAAGTTTGTTATTGGTATGAGCTTTTGTGTGCATGCCAATAATAAACAATAAAGACCCTGGTCTACTGACCTCTCTTATGCGTCTATATTTGGCTGGAACTTCCTTCCTTTCTGACCATATAGACCCACAGGCTCTGCCCCAATGAGCTGGAATGTTGAGTAGTCTCTTACCCCAGAATTTTCCTTAACACCACCAACCAGTATTCAGAAGCGTTTCTGCTTCCAACTGTGGGTGCAGAGCATATCCGTCATGGCTAGTAGCCATCAGTAGCCCTCTCTGGCAATATATCGTGAATCGTGATGTGTGTTAGGGTTGGACAGCTGGGCAAAATATTGATATATCATCCAAAACCAGTTTCAAGTCCATTTCATGATATTGGTTGGTTTCATAGTTTTTGACCGTGCAATATATTGCAAATCATGGTGTGGGGGGGGGGTGAGCAATGCAAAAATCACAATGTGGGGGAAACCATTAAGGCAGCCCCCATACTGTAGCTCCATCCTTATTTCAGACTTTGTGATATATTAGTAGATTGCAATATACAGCTGGTGATATATCCTGAAGTTCAAAACCAGATATCACCCAGCCCTAGCTGTCACAAAGGCAGTTTGCTAAGCAGGGAGGAAAGCAGTGCCTAGACTGACTGGGTTCTCCATCGTCTGCCCTGGCAAGTGGTCCAGGCACTGACAAAACAGGTTGGCAGGTAAAACGGCATCCAGGTGGCATCCCTCTCTGCAAGCTGCCAGCAAGCAGATCTGACCACCCAGCCCCTCCTAGATTCACCAGGCAGCAAATGCTCCGCTTACGATTCATCAGAAGGACAGCCGTCATCTCTGAAGTTGTGCCGGGATGCTGGGAGGATGGAAATGTGTTTCAACGTACCTGCACATCCAATTGATCTCCACCTCAAAGCGAAGTTTGCCGTGGTGTTGACAAAAGGGAGTGCACCGTGTGTTAATGGAGTACAGATAGGCACAAAGGCTGCAGGTGTCGAGAGATTTCTGGCTCCGTGTTCTCGGGAAATAAAAGGCAGGCATTCAAGTCAAGAACTTTAAAAGCCAAAGCACATATATACAGACACGAATGTCCCTCGCTGTTGGAATGTTTGCAGCCAAGAATAACTCCGGTGCAGCACGTGGGCTGATTCGCACAAACCTGGAGGCCGAGCAACATCTCTGCCCGTGAAAAAGCAGCAACAGAATCCACGGAGCAGCTCCTGCAAGCACAAGGAGTTCTGGAGTGCAACGAGGGCTCACTCTCAGTACACCTCGGACACTTGCTCTTTTAAAAAAATATTTATTAAGTTTCCATTTTATCACTTTTAAACAAATCCTTATTACACTCATTACATATTTGCTCAATCGAGTTTTTACTTCCCTCCCTCCCATCTTATGGCTTCCATAATTCATTATTACTTCATAGCATTTATACATTTTCCCATTTACATCAGAAGGTCGGCGGTTCGAATCCCCACAACGGGGTGAGCTCCCATTGCTTGGTCCCTGCTCCTGCCAACCTAGCAGTTCAAAAGCATGAAGTGCAAGTACCGGTAGATAAATAGGTCCCGCTCCGGTGGGAAGGTAAGCGGCATTTCCGCGAGCTGCTCTCGTTCGCCAGAAGCTGCTTAGTCATGCTGGCCACGTGACCTGGAAGCTGTACGCTGGCTCCCTCAGCCAATAAAGCGAGATGAGCACCACAACCCCAGAGTCGTCCGTGACTGGACCTAACGGTCAGGGGTCTCTTTACCTTTACCTTTTAAGCTGCCTTGAGTCCCAGTCTAGGGAGAAAAGTCAGGATGATGATGATGATGATGATGATGATGATGATGATGATGATGATGATGATTGGCATGCCTGCCAAACTGGTGGTCCATCATGCCAAATGTAACCCACCAACCTGGCAGTGCTTCCTACTTAGGACTGCAAAAACTAGGGTTTATTGCACACCTGGGAGATCACAACACATAGGTGGGGACGTCCGATTTTTACTTCCTTGGTCAGATACCCTGCTGGCCTGGGAGTGCTCTGTTTGTGGGCTTCCCATTTGGAAATCAGATGGTGAATTGGACCTTCATTTCGATCCAGCAAGGCTCTTTTCATGTCCCCTTTGTTGCGGTTTTGCTTTGCTTAAAGATAAACAAGCACTAACAGGGAGCCGTTGGCCCAGACTGAAATCCCTGCAGAAGACCTCGGTGGAGTTCTGTGGGTAGCTAATGGCTGCGAGTCTTATTATTAATGTGCCAAGCCTTACAATTTGCCTACATCTGTTAATGTAATTATGTGTTTTGTGTCAAGCACTCTCTGGTTGCACATTGCCAGCAAATTGCGTTTACAGGTCTGCCTGAACCCACAAACAACTCTTAAATCTCTCCTGTTGCTCAGGCAGCAGAGAAACTAAAGGGCCTCATTAGCTAAGAGGTACGTATTACCCCAGAGTTTTAACCCTGGTGATTTTATTTATATATTTATTAAATCGGTACACTGCCCTTCGTGAGAAGATGGCAGGGAGGTCCACAACATAAAAATGCAAAAAGAGAACACAAGGCGCATAATAAAAACAAGAACAAACAAATAACCCCCCTCCCACAAACACATTTAATAGGCCATGGAATTCACAATCAGCCAAAGGCCTGATTATTAGAGAAACATTTCCACCTGGCACCTAAAGCCATGTAATGAAGGTGGCAGGTGAGCCTCTCTGGGGAGAGCATCCCATAAGTGGCCACCCTCCATCCTCTCACAGAAGAGGTACATGAAGAAAGGCCTCAGGTAATGCTCGCAGGGTCCAGGTTGGTTCATATTGAGAGAGGCGGTCCTTGCAGCATTACAGTCTTGAGCCCTTTAAGGCTTTGTAGGTCAAAACCAGAACTTCGAGTTGGGCTGGGAAACTAATTGGTAGCCAGTGCAGTCGGGCCAAGATTGGCAATATATGCTGAAACCATTTTCCCCCGGATGACCAACCTGGCTACTGAATTCTCCACCAGCTGAAGCTTCCGAACTGTCTTCAGACGCAGCCCCACGTATAATGAATTGCAGTAATCTAATCCTGAGGTTGCCAGAGCATAGACAACAGTAGTTAGGCTATCCCTGTCCAATTAGGGACGCAGCTGGGCCACCAGCCAAAACTGACGGAAGGCCCTCCAAGCCACCAAGGCCACCTGAGCAAAGGATCCAGAAGTACCTGCTCCTTCAGAGGGAATGTAATCCCATCAAGAACAGGCAATCTCCCAGCCAACTGGAGAGCCAGTGTGGTGTAGTGGTTAAGAGTGGTAGACTCGTAATCTGGGGAACCGGGTTCGCTTCCCTGCTCCTCCACATGCAGCTGCTGGGTGACCTTGGGCTAGTCATAGTGATAAAGCGGGATAACAAATCCAAACTCTTCTTCTTCTTCTTCTTCTTCTTCTTCTTCTTCTTCTTCTTCTTCTTCTTCTTGGGAACCTCCCACTAACAGTGTCTCAGTCTTCTCTGGACTGAGCTTCAGTTTGTTGGCTCAGCAGGGGAGGAGGATGGGGGGGTCCACCACTGCTGGGCGGCACTCACCGTGGGGCCTACAGCGTGCCTGAGTCATGTGTCTCTCCTGGGAGAGACACAGTGGCTTGGGCATGCACAGGCTCCACACTGCCCAAACGGTCTGCCCACTGCCCCCCCCCAGCTGTAGGGTTGCTGAGTGGGAGGAGGCAGGCAGACTCCGGAGGCCCTGCGGTGCACCCCACCCCTATGGGCGGCTCGCCCCACCCTCGCCCCGCCCCTCTGGGCGGCTCGCACCACGCATCCCAGGCGCCCGAGCGGCTTCCTCCGCCTCTGTAGTGCAGGCAGGTTTCCCACAGGCATCTGGTTGGCCTCTGTGGAACAGGTTGCTGGGCTAGATGGCCCATTGGCCTGATCCAACAGATGCTCTTCTTATCTTCTGACCTTTGTTCTTGTTCCATGCATGGATCACATAAGTCCTAGGAACATATGAAGGTGCATTGTACTGAGTCAGGTACTTGTCCACCCAGCTCATTATTTTCCAAGGTTGACCCTGGGACCTTCTGTAGTGCATGCAAAGCAGATCCTCCACCCCTGAGCCACATCCTTTTTCTCTGTCAACTCCTCAGAGCTTCCAGAAGGAATAAAGGTAAAGGACGTGGGTGGCGCTGTGGTCTAAACCACTGAGCCTTTGGGGCTTGCCAATTGGAAGGTCGGCGGTTCGAATCCGCCCAATGGGGTGAGCTCCTGTTGCTCTGTCCCAGCTCCTGCCAACCTGGCAGTTCCAAAGCACGCCAGTGCAAGTAGATAAATAGGTATCGCTGCGGCGGGAAGGTAAACGGTGTTTCTGTGCTCTCTGGCTTCTGTCACAGTGTTCCGTTGCGCCAGAAGCGGTTGAGTCCTCCTGGCCACATGACCCAGAAAGCTGTCTGTGGAAAAACTCCAGCTCCCTCGGCCTGAAAGTGAGATGAGCGCCGCAACCCCATAGTCGCCTCTGACTGGACTTAACTGTCCAGGGGTCCTTTACCTTTTTTACCTTTTACCAGAAGGAATAAGCAAAGATAATGAAGAATAAACACCTGAATAACAGCACCCCATGACAGTTGTTTTAGCACCTCTCTGCTTAGGGAGAAGAAATGTAAAAGCATTCAAGCAGCACCTTAACTGCTTTCTGCCCTGCGTGGCAAACACATTTCGCAAGCAGTGAAGCCTCCCGTTCTCCCTCCCTTTGGATGTCAGTCTTGCTTCATGTACGACTCACGAAATGGCCCCGTAACACTTGGGTGTTCCATTTTTAACAGGATCCAGCGGGTGCCGTTGTTTTGTTCTGTCAAGCCGGTGCAACACTCAGGAACCAGGAGCTGTCAGGAGCTGTCGCTGAAGACGCCGCTGCTGTGAGCTCAAAGAAACCCATGAAGCTTTCAAGGGAAGCCTTTGGGTTGCGCTAATGTGCTCAATTGGAGAACAATCCCAAGGTGAGTAAAAGGTTGGCGCAGAGTAATTGGGTTTGCGATGCTTTCATGTGAAGGTGTCAGGAGTCCAGGTTATCAGCTGGATAACAGCGTAGGCAATAAGCATAGGCAATTAAAAAGGAGGATTTATTGCAAAAACAAACAGATAGCTCCGGACGGCTCTGACAAAGCCTCTGGCATCATTACTCAAGATGACCCTTCTGAAGACTCCTTCCGGTGTCTACAGAATATATTGAACCGACGCCCCTTGCACCTCTTGTTTTGCTTCCTGTCTAGCAGCCCTCCCATTTGTCAACTCCTTGGACTTATTGGATCAGGTCCAGCCTTTTCCTTTTCTGAGAGACTATCTCTGAGTCTATTCGCTCCTATTTGTGCTTCCTGCGAGCTTTGTCTGTGTTCTAGCCTGCTCTCAGCTACTACCTTATCAGCCTGTCCGTCAAGGTCAGGAAGAGCCAAAGTCTGCAGCTGCCGGCTCTTCCCTGCCTGACTGACATCTATGCCTCTCTGTTTTTGGCTGCTTTCTGCAGTTGGCTGCAAACCTTCGCTCGGAGCTGGCTCATTCCTGACAGAAGGTATAGAGACAGAAGGCTGTTTGTTCTTGGGAGATTGGGACTGGGGTCATAAGAACGCAAGAAGAGTCTGCTGGATCAGGCCAATGGCCTATCTAGTCCAGCATTCTGTGCTCACAGAGGGCAACCAGATGCCTCTAGGATGTTCAAAAGCAAGAGCTAAGAGCAACAGCACCCTTCCGACTTGCGGTTCCTTGCAGCCTCTGGTATTTGGAGGCATAAGGATATAAGGAGAGCCTGTTGGATCAGGCCAGTGGCCCATCTAGTCCAGCATCCTGCTCTCACAGTGGCCAACCAATGTGAAGCTCACAAGTAGGACTTGAGCCCAACAGAAATTCCCCCCTCCTCCCCTCCTGTGGTCTCCAGCAACTGGTATTCAGAAACACTCCTGCCTCTGACGGTCAATGATCATTGATACTCTTCTCCTCCATGAGATGTGCTTGTGCTTCTGAAACAGCGCAATGGATTTCACCAGTCAGGGGTGCTGTTGTTGCAGATTTTCCTGCACTGGCAGGGGCTAGAGGACCTCTGAGTACCTTCCAAGTCTGTGCTCCTCTTTCCAAAACCAATCCCTAGTCTCTGCTGTGCCACAGCAGTGGTCCAGCGCTCAGTGGCGTCGCAACGGGGGGTGCTGTTGGTGCTACGTCTCCGGCGGTGACAACGCATGTGGTTTGCCGGTGGCAGCGCTCCAGTGCCGTACAGATGGTGCTGGGATCCTCTGCTTGCGGCTGCTTGCACTGGAGCGGCGTCGCCGGCAACCTACTACGTAGCGCGCATGTGTGGTGTTGCCCCTCCCCGGGTGGCATGTCATGTTCGCCGCTCCGGGTGCCCGAGCGGCTTCCTACACCACTGCCAGCGCTACGAGCCATCTCAGATTAGGGGTCAGCAAAAGATGTCCATTTATTTGCACAGGTATTTCTAACCTCCTGGATGCTGGGATCTTATTTTTAACCAGATGTTTTTTGCAAAGCGAGGCACTCTTTCCCCGCCTTTCAAATGTAGATAATAATGCAAGAGGCCTGCTCTTGGGGCCTTGAGCATCCACAACGGCACGATGAATTTCCCTTATTTAGCCGGCCAATCAGGGATGCCAGTTTCCCACCACGAACGTGGGGAGGTGGACTATTAAGGGGCCAACCTGTCAGATCCGCTGCAAGAATGAACGCAGACAATTGCTGTCAAGCCCTTCCGGAAATAATGGAAGTCCTCCTGGTGTGCGTCTCCCTCTTAGCTTTGTGCCATGTTTTCTTAATCAATGGAATCACCCACTTGTAATTAACTTGGCAACATCGGCCTTGTCAACTGACCTTTCTGTTTGATGGAACAATTATAATTACATTGTCACTTCAGATTGGTTTAACAAACAACCAGAAAATGTTCCTTAATAAGCTGCCAGCAGCGAGATGGCAGTTTACGGCGGTTTAAAAGAATGCTTAATCTGAGTTAATTAATACAGTCTAATCTACCAGAACTAATGAAAACTTTCAGCAACGCTGGTAGGTTGCAGCCACCAGACTCCGGCAACCGCAGTTGAGTTGCAAGTTGCAAATGTGTCAAAACATCAATGGCGAAGCGAGGAGGGGAAGCTATTCCCATTGAAAGGGTTAAATGGTTGCTAAACAGATTCAAGAGAGCTGTGAGGGGGGAAAACCAAGCTTTTGAGGAAAGGCTGAAAGAAATACATGCATCCCCTGGGCTAAAAAAATACAAATACACCAGCCCAGTGGGTTATATATATATTTCAAAGGTGATACTATGCATTTATTTATTTACAGCATTTATACACAGTCCTTCGGTTCAAATGGCTCCCTGAGCAACCTGCAATAATCTGTTCTAAAATGGTCCCAGTCTTCAGACTCCCACAATCACACCATGCTCAGAAACTCAGCTTCTATGAGATCACAGAATCATAGGACTGAGTGGGCTTGTGGTAGGGAGGCCTCCCCAATGTTAGGATGTCCTACACACAAGTAGGACCCTGGCAGAGACACATGCCCGACTGGCATGTTCCCTCCCTCCTAGTCGATTGTTCGGGAGCTTCAAAAGCTTTATTCAGCCCGAACATCACAGCAACTAATGCCAAGAAACATCAGCACACTTATGGATCCGCAGAGTTGCGCATTTTGGCTAATCTACTTTATTTACATATGAACACACACGGAGCACTTCATCATGGCTCCCTCTGTCTCTAGCATCAGGCAGCAAAGAGAAAGAACAACGGACATTAGTCCCACTTCAGGGAACACAGTAACACAAACATCCTGTCTCCGTCACATCCCACTCTGTGGAATGAAAACATACACTGTCATGTGATAGATAACAATCCCATGACTGCAGACACGGGGAATGAATCTCCAACACCCAAACCCTACAATTCTAACTCTGCAATTCTATGATTCTATTATTCTACAACAGCCGGACACACAAGGTCCAGGACTGAGTTAAGGGCATCATTGAATTGTAGAGTTGGGTCATCTGCGATGCAGGAATCACAGCCCAAGAATCCATGGGAGATGGCCATCCAACCTCTGCTTAAAAACCTCCAAGGAAGGAGAGTCCACCACCTCCCGAGGGAGACCATTTCACTGTGAAACAGCCCTTACTGTCAGAAAGTTCTTCCTGATGTATATTCAGAAATTTCTTTCTTGCAACTTGACTACTGCAATGCACTCTACATGGGGCTACCTTTGAAGGTGACCCAGAAGCTCCAACTAATCCAGAATGCGGCAGCTAGACTGGTGACTAGCAGTGGCCGCCAAGACCACATAACACTGGTCCTGAAAGACCTACATTGGCTCCCAGTACATTTCTGAGCACAATTCAAAGTGTTGGTGCTGACCTTGAAAGCCCTAAACAGCCTCAGTCCAGTATACCTGAAGGAGTGTCTCCACCCCCATCGTCCAGCCCAGACACTGAGGTCCAGCTCCGAGGGTCTTCTGGCAGTTCCCTCACTATGAGAAGTGAGGTTACAGGGAACCAGGCAGAAGGCCTTCTCGGTAGTGGCGCCCGCCCTTTGGAACACCCTCCCTTCAAATGTCAAAGAGAACAACAACTAATAGACTTTTAGAAGACATCTGAAGGCAGCCCTGTTTAGGGAAGTTTAGGGGAAACCCGGCGAGATGGGCGGGTATAAATAATATCTCCTTCTCCTTCTCCTTCTCCTTCTCCTTCTCCTCCTCCTCTTTCTCTTTCTCTTTCTCTTTCTCCTTCTCCTTCTGGTCCTACCCTCCAGAGCAGGAGAAAACAAGCTTGTTCTATCTTCCATGGGACAGTCCTTCAGATATTTAAAGATGGCTATTCAATCACCTCTCAGTCTTCACTTCTCCAGGCTGAATATGCCCAACTCCTTCCTCATAAGGTTTGGTTTCCAGACACTTAATCCTAGCCCTCCTAGATCAGGCCAGGCCCGGGGGGTGGGGGGAGGCTATCTACTCCAGCATCCTGTTCTCACAATCAGGGGCAGAGCAAGGTAGGTGCGGCTCGGCCCGGGTGTCACCTCAAGAACTGTACTGTCAGCTCAAGAACTGTGGCTGTGCAAAAAAAGCTCAACAACTTTGGCTCCCCCATTTTTGCAGGCAAAAAATAATAATGTAAATGGGGGGGTGACAAGAAATTTTCCGCACCGGGTACCACCTGACCTTTACTCATTGTTCTTATTGTGCCCTTATAAAGGGTATTTTTGAAATAATTTACAGGAATGTTATTTTAAAAGGGGAAAAGAAAAGTTTAAAGTAAAACAAAAAAAATCGTTTGTATTGAGTTGCTCTCTGGGAAGGAATCTTGCTCATTCTTCCTTGAAGGAAGTAGATTATCAAAACCACCACCCATAAACCAATTGCAAACTTGCCTTTTTATGCTCTTTAAGCCCATCCTTGGGTTAATGTGATGGAATTCAGGACTTAATTTTTTAATAAATATGCATGGAAACTCAGCACACCTAAGCAAACAGGTGCACTTAGCGTGGGCCTCCCCTGAGTGAGAATGTCAAAGGAGTCGCTCACCCTCAGCAGCGAGGACAAGAGGAGTTAAGGAAACCCGTTGTCCAGGAAACGAAGCCTTGAAACTCAGATCACAGGACCTTGGCGGATCAGAGCTCTAATTTCTCTAATGTTCTAACTTCTAACATTGTGTATGCCATCAAATGCCAACAGTGCCCTTCAGCTCTCTATATTGGACAAGCAGGCCAAACTCTACGCCAAAGGATAAATGGATATAAATCTGACATCAGGAATCACAAGACAGAGAAACCAGTAGGAGAGCACTTCAGTCTCCCAGGACATTCCTTACAAGATCTCAAAGTAGCTGTCTTATTGCAAAGGAATTTCAGAAATAGACTGGAAAGAGAAGTTGCTGAATTGCAACTCATTACCAAACTTAAAACCATGGAGAGACCTGGTCTGAACAAAGACATTGGATTCTTATCTCATTATACATGACAAAGCTTTTTTAACCTTCTCACCCCTTGCTTTTTCCTGTAAGACTAATTGCAGCCGTTAACAGTCGTCAACAGGTTTACCACAGCTATTAGCCAATCACCCATTCCCACCACCCTTCTGAGTAATACCCCTCCCCACCCTCTCACTATATATAAGGGTCTGGTGACTTCTGTTTCAGTGTATCTGAAGAAGTGTGCATGCACACAAAAGCTCATACCAAGAACAAACTTAGTTGGTCTCTAAGGTGCTACTGGAAGGGATTTTTTTATTTCTCTAATGTAGGAATGGAAACTGGATCCAGGTGGCGGGCTGGATCCGAAACTCCTGCACCCCCTGAGGACCACTTTGATGTCACCTGGTGGCAAGTGATTCAACTTCAAAGGAAGCACCTTTCCTCATCTGCAGTCGAGCTTGTTCAAGGAAGTTTTTTCTTTTCCTTTGCAGATCAGCTTGAATGGAAGGTGCAACCAAGCGGTTCAAGCCACAAGTAAGTTGAACTTCCTTTTCCGTTGCAGTTGAAACAGGCACCTTTTTTTCACCATATGGCAGAAGAAAATAAGAAGGGCCTGCCGGATCAGGCCACTGGCCCATCTAGTCCAGCATCCTGTTCTCACAGAGGCCAACCAACCAGGTGCCCCAACGGGAATCCTGCAAGCAGGATTCGAACCCAAAAGCCCTCTCCCCTCCTGTGGTTTCCAGGAACTGGCATTCAGAAGCAGGGCTGCCTCCAACTTTGGACACAGAACAAAGCCATCCTGGCTAGTAGCCATCGATAGCCCTCTCCTCCATGAATTTATCTAATCCTCTCCTTTTTTTTGTATTAATTTTTATTAAGTTTCAAATTTTACATTTCCACATAAACATTTTACAAACTTTAAATATCCAAAGACTTCCCTTCTTCTCTTTCCATGGTTCATTTTACATATCATACGTTCCTAAGAGCCAGTGTGGTGTGAATTTTTAAGAGTGGTAGACTCATAATCTGGGGAACCGGGTTCGCGTCTCCGCTCCTCCACATGCAGCTGCTGGGTGACCTTGGGCTAGTCACACTTCTTTGAATTCTCTCAGCCCCACTCACCTCCTTCGGGTAGTGATAAAGCAGGGTATCAAATCCAAACTCTTCTTCCTGCATATTTTACTATAGCCATTCAAATCTGATTTCCACTTTTGCATCAATCAAATATTATTTACATTGTTGATTTATCTTAATGCTGTTTTCAGTTTTCAGTTGTGTACAGTTCCCCCCCCCCAATATATTTAATGTTTTCCACTCTTCCTTAAACGTATGTTCTTCTTGCTCTCTTATTCTATGTGTTAAATCTGCAAGTTCTGCATATTCTATCATCTTAAATTGGCCATCCTCTAGTTGGGACCTTGCTCATTTTCCATCTGGGGGCTAACAAAACATGGGCTGCAGTTGTTGCATACATAAATAGCCATCTATGGATCATTTTCAAATAATTCTCTTTCAGTGAATAACATGCAGTAAATTTCAGGTCACTTTTCCAAAATTTCTCCCAGAGGTTAAGATCAATATTGTGTCCTATATATTTATTGCCCAGTGTTTCACAAGCTCGTCTTTTGTTTCCCATTCTAATAAAAAATTATACGTTTTTGACAGAAGTTTATCCTTATTTTGTAAAAGCACTTTTTCAAATTGTGGCCCTAATTTGTCTAATCCTTTAAAAAAAGCCATCCGAGTTGGGGGGGGGGATCCCTGCCTCCTGTGGGAGGGAGTTCCACAGTTTAACAGTACGCTGTCTCAAGAAGGGCTTTCTTTCTTCAAGCCAGCTTTCCGAAAGACCCGGTCTTCCATCATGGGCAGACACAGGGAACTCCGGCAAGTTTGACAGGCATCCTGCCGATCGAACAAACCGGAACTGACTTTTGGAACTGCTTTGTGAGATGTTCTTGCAATGGCATTCCATAGCCAATCAATATCCTAACTTTGGCTTCAAGCCTCCATTCACTCCTTAATAGAGCTGTCAGAGTTAACATGTTTGCTCAAGAAACTTCCACGGAAAGTTGTCTTCTGACAGAATTTTGATCAGGGCCATTTCTCTTTCGCTCGAGTCCTGCGGTCACCGAGGAGAGCAAAGCAAATTGATTTGCGCGAAGGGTTGATAAAGATTCTAATTCCTCGCTCTTCAAATAAGCAGGCCTGGGCTTAAGAAAAGAAGGAATTTATTGACATAAATTCAGATAGAGAGGAGCCAGGATGCAGGCTGGAGATATGGGGAGTGGCTGCAAATTACTCTGGCTGCTCCCCAGAGTCAAGGCTCCACTGTCTTCCACCCCCAAATACCCAGAATACCCTGAACATAAGAAGAGACTGCTGGGTCGGGCCAATGGGTGATCTAGTCTAGCATCCTCTTCTCGCAGTGCCCAACCATGGTGGATTTGTAGCTCGTTGACTGATCGAACCCCAAAAGTGCTCACTAATAGTTCCTCCTCATCCTAGGAAAAATTGACAAGCGGGGTGCCGCAGGGTTCTCTGTCCTGGGCAGGTTGTTGTTCGATGTTTTTCTAAATGACTCGGGCCAGGGCCGGCACGTCCATTAAGGCAAACTAGGCAGTTGCCTAGGGCGCCAAAATGGAGGGGACGCTGGCCAGCCTGCCCCCCGCCCCCGCCCCCCACCGCCTGGTGCCGCCCCAACCAGCGGCGGAGCAAGCAGCTTGGGGCGAAAACCGTGGCGGCAGGGGCGCCAAAATGGAGGGGGCGCTGGCCAGCCTGCCCCTCGCCCCCCCCCACCGCCGCCCGGTGCCGCCCCAACCAGCGGCGAAAACCGCGGTGGCACGGGGCGCCCGGCCAGGCAGGGGGCGGGGCACCGTACGTCATGCGCAATGACGTCACGTGGCCCGCCCCCTCGCCTAAGGCACCAAAATCCTTAGCACCGGTCCTGACTCGGGCAAAGGAATTGAGGGGACGTGCATCAGATTTGCAGATGGCACCAAACTGGGAGGGGTAGCTAACTGCGCAGAGGACAAAATCAGGATTCAACACCTGGAGTCTTGTGTCCAGTTCTGACCATCGCAGTTTAACAAGGACCTGGAAATGGAGCCTTAAGAGGAATGGTGGGTGGCTGCCACCTTTAAATATCTGGACAGCTGTCACATGGGGAATGGAGCAAGCTTGTTTTCTGCTGTTCCAGGGGGCACAGTCTAAATTGATGGATTAATTATAGAATCACAGAGTTGGAAGAGACCACAAGGGCCATCCAGTCCAACCCCCTGCCAAGCAGGAAACACCATCAAAGCATTCCTGACAGGTGGCTGTCAAGCCTCTGCTTAAAGACCTCCAAAGAAGGAGACTCCACCACACTCCTTGGCAGCAAATTCCACTGTCGAACAGCTCTTACTGTCAGGAAGTTCTTTCTAATGTTTAGGTGGAATCTTCTTTCTTGTAGTTTGAATCCATTGCTCCGTGTCCGCTTCTCTGGAGCAGCAGAAAACAACCTTTCTCCCTCCTCTATATGACATCCTTTTATATATTTGAACATGGCTATCATATCACCCCTGAACCTTCTCTTCTCCAGGCTAAACATACCCAGCTCCCTAAGCCGTTCCTCATAAGGCATCGTTTCCAGGCCTTTGACCATTTTGGTTGCCCTCCTCTGGACACGTTCCAGCTTGTCAGTATCCTTCTTGAACTGTGGTGCCCAGAACTGGACACAGTATTCCAGGTGAGGTCTGACCAGAGCGGAATACAGTGGTACTATTACTTCCCTTGATCTAGATGCTATACTCCTATTGATGCAGCCCAGAATTGCATGGGCTTTTTTAGCTGCTGCATCACACTGTTGACTCATGTCAAGTTTGTGGTCTACCAAGACTCCTAGATCCTTTTCACATGTACTGCTGTCAACTCTCTCCTCTTGTTGTTATATCACCACCAGTGCCAGATTTACGTATAAGCTAAACAACCTATAGCTGAGGGTCCCATTCTCTTGGGGGCCCCCCAAAAATTTAAAGGGAAAAAACCCTGGATGTACCATTTCCAAAATAAAAGATAAAAAACAGATAAAATAAAATCAGCAACAGTGTTTTGTGTTGTGTATGAACCTATGAAAGGTAAAGGACCCCTGACAGTTAAGTCCAGTCACGAAAGACTCTGGGGTTGTGGCACTCATCTCGCTTTATTGGCCGAGGGAGCCGGCGTTTGTCCACAGACAGTTTTTCCGGGTCATGTGGCCAGCGTGACTAAGCCACTTCTGGTGCAACGGAACACCAAAACCAGAGCAGCGCATGGAAACGCTACCATATATGTGTCTCCACCCCCATCGTTCTGCCCAGACACTGAGGTCCAGCTCCGAGGGCCTTCTGGCTGTTCCCTCGCTGCGAGAAGGCAAGTCACAGGGAACCAGCCAGAGGGCCTTCTCGGTAGTGGCACCCGCCCTTTGGAATGCCCTCCCACCAGATGTCAAAGAGAAAAACAACTACCAGACTTTTAGAAGATATCTGAAGGCAGCCCTGTTTAGGGAAGCTTTTAGATTCCAATAGATTATTGTATTTTAATATTATATTGTAAGCCGCCCAGAGTGGCTGAGGAAACTCAGCCAGATGGGCGGGGTATAAATAATAAATTATTATTATTATTATTATTATTATTATTATTATTATTTAGCATATTGTTCAGTCGTTCAGTCGTGTCCGACTCTTTGTGACCCCATGGACCAGAGCATGCCAGGCACTCCTGTCTTCCACTGCCTCCCGCAGTTTAGCATATATTGGACACAAAAACAGTGACAATTTGTTGTTGACAAAGGACAGCTGGACATATAAAGGGCCCCATTACCTTCAGTAGCTGAGGACCTCATCAAACCTAAATCTGGCCCTGATTCCCACTGCAGAACCCCAGCAGAGGGACGTTGTCAACGGCTGCTAGCCCAAGGCAGTGCGTTGCACGATCCTAATATTGATCTCCCTTACAGAGTTATTTAGGAAGAAGATGATCAAATGACGATATTGCAGGAGGATTGTAAAGGTCCTCGTGGCGTGGTGAAAGCAGAGACGGAGCAGCTTCCTTCCCTCTCTCCTAATGCGGAAACTCAGACAAGAGCACATAATGAAACTGTGGAACTCCCTTCTGCAGGGGGCAGTGAAGGACACCAACTTGGATGGCTTCAGAATCATAGAATCGATATGCACGACTTGCAGACTTAACATATAGAATAAGAGAACAAGAAGAACATAAGTTTAAAGAAGATTGCAAAATGTTTATTGAATATTTATTGGAAATAATTGTGTACAGCTAAAGACACTGGCAGCATTAAGATAAATTCAACAGTGTAAATAAGCTTTGATGGATGCAATAATGGAAAACCGACTGGTGTAGTTTCTGCAAAATAAGCAGGGATTTATGAAATGTAAAATGAACCGTGGAAAGAGACGAAGGGAAATCATTGACACCTTAAGGATGTAAAATAAGTATTTTAAATTGTAAAACAGAAAATTTAATTAAAAAATTATATAGAAAAAATAGAATCATAGAAATGTAGAATTATAGAGTTGGAAAGGACCCATATGAGCCAAGTCCTGGGGGCCAAAGGGTCTTCAGCCCCCCCTAAAATATTTGGGATTCCTCCACAGTTGATGGGCATTGTCCGTGCACCATGTCATGAGATCGATTATGCAGGGCAGGGCTTACTTGCCCCCCCATATTTTATTCTAGTTGGCACGCCTGAAGGAACCCCAAGGGTTATCTGGTCTAAAGCCATCCCTGACAGATGACCATCCAACCTTTGCTTAAAAGCCTCCAAGGAAGGAGAGTCCAGAACTTTAAAAGAAGATGAAACAATTTGATGGAGGAGAAGGCTTTTGGGGGCCACGATCCACAGTGGCTATGCTCTGCCCCTGCTGTCGGAGGTGGGAATCACAGGGTGGGCAGAGCATAACAGCTAGGAGACTGCCGCTCCTGGCGGGCGGTACGATGGCAGCGAGATTCGAATCAGGGACTTGGGCCCCATGAACGTTTCAGAACCGAGTCGAGCCATGGATCCAAATTTGCATCAGCCGAGAAATGGGGCAGCCAGGTAATTAAAGAAAGAGTGATGTTAGTTTTCCCGGCTTGCTTTGATATTTACGGCCATCCAGCAGGTCTAATTGGATGCTGGTTGCCATGGCGATGGTCCTATGTTAAAAGCTTCTTTGTGGGAGCTCTTTCAGTACAGATTCCACCTGCCATCACTTGAAATGCTCAGTGTGGGGTACGCTCCTCACTTTTTTTAAAAAAAACCCTGGCTCTGCTTTCCACACCTCACAGATCTCCCTGGGACATGGATTTGCCTCCAGCGACCTATTTGAACTCCTGTGTGGACAGATCGCTTCATCTTCAGATCGCATTATGCATTCAGTTAGTGCAAGTTATGGACCCATTGTCCCAAAATAGCTGTCAGGGCGGCTGGCTTTTTAAAAAATGGTGTTTTAATAATAATAATAATAATAATAATAATAATAATAATAATCTGTCACAAGACCAACGTGAGAGATCTCCCAGGCCCAGATGTTTTAGAATGTAAGATTGGTTGTTTCCATCAAAGGGGTAGAGAAACTCCCCTATGAAGTTACAGGTAGATAGCCGTGTTGGTCTGTCATAGTCAAAACAAAATAATTATTTTGTTTTTCCCCTATGAAGAAACCTCACAACATTTGGGTTTTTGTTTTGTTTTTGTTTTGCATGTTACAGAGGATATAATAAAAGTATATGCATGGAGAAACTGGATAGAGTTTTTCTCTCCTTTTCATAACCCTAAAATGCAGTGGAATGTTGGAAGATTCAGGTCAGATGAAAAATAGGACTTCTGCAAACAACACACAGTTAACCTATGGAACTCCCTCCAACAGGAGGCAGTGATGGCCACCAACTTGGACGGCTTTAAAAGAGGATTAGAAGCAGAATGCCTTCATTAATCATTTATTTATAGAAAAATATTTGCACCTGCTGTCTCCTGAAAACGATCTATCCAAGTGGTTTGCGGCAATAAAACCGCAAGACCCTACAAGAACAACCATGAAAAGTTAAAAAACAGGTGTTGAGTAACCCACATGGAAGGATCTGTTCTCAATTGCCTGTGTAGGCCTGGTGGAAGGAGCCTGCTGAATCTCCAGTGGCAGAGAGTTCCACAGGACTGGGGCGATGACACGAAAAGCTTGGTTTCATGTCATTGGGAAATGAGACTCCTCAACGGAGGGAACGGCCAACGATGCTCCTGCAGGTGATCTCAGTTTCTGGGAATCACAAGTGGGAAGAGGCACCGTTGCAACCCAGGTCCTCATTGGTTGCCCACCATGTTGGTCTTAAGTTGTGTAGACCTGTGTGTACTTTAAGGCCCAGAGAGTCCAGCCTCATCTGGAAAAGTGCCCTAAAAATATTTCCAAACAAAGAAACAAAAATTGATTTTCATAACGCGGGAGGAATGCACTTCGCTCCGGTTTCGAGGTTTGTGGGTCCTTCTGCCATTTCTGAGATTCATTCAAGTTATAATTAGTTTTGTTTTCCCCGAAGCTTTCAGGCCATCTGAACAAAAAGATTGAATTGGCATCGCCATGCATGAAATTATTTCTTTTCCATCGCAGAATGCTTCCAGTTGACATCAAGAGGAGACATTATTTGTGCATTTCCAGAAAACGCTGTGAAATTAGTCATAGAATTGCAGGGTTGGAAGGGACCCGAGGGTCGTAGAATCATAGAATCGTAGAATCGTAGAGTTGGGGGGAGCCTGAGGATCATCTAGTCCAGCCCCCTGCAATGCAGGAATCAAAACAAAAGAATCCCGGACAGATGGCTATCTGACCTCTGTTTAAAAATCTCCAAGGAAGGAGATCCCACCACCTTCCAAGGTCATCTTGCCACCAGAAAGTCCTTCCTTGAATGGGTATCTTTTTATATGCTATGGCGGCAGCAAGAGATCTCATTGCGGCAAAATGGAAGAATATTGAAATCCCCTCTATACATGATTGGGTCCAAAAACTGACAGAATATGCCGAATTAGATGGTCTATCAGAAAAAAATAAAGAATAAACCAAAACAGGATTTTGTTTCAAAATGGGAGGTTTTCAAAGAATATTTGAAATGTAATCACAGTGGTTTAAACTCTGTTGCAGCAATCGAGGAACTTCAGTAATAATTGCAAGTTAGGTATAAGAGTTAAGATATATTAAGAAAATGTTAAATTATGATAAATGTGTTTTTTGGCAATAAGTAATATGAAATCGAAATAAGGAATAGACGGGAGTTCGGGTCTATAATGTTAAGACCAACTTGTGTTTTGTTGTTTGATAAGAGAGTTCTGTGTTTGTTGCTATTCTTGTGTGTAGTTTTGTATTTAAGTTTTTTTTGTTTTTGTTTTTGTATCAATAAAAAGAAAAAAAGAAAGAAAGTCCTTCCTTTTTAATTGGGCCAAAGCAAACAAAATGAATTTTAGCAGGGATAAATGTAAAGTACTACACTTGGGCAAAAAAAATGAAAGGCACAAATACAGGATGGGTGACACCTGGCTTGAGAGCAGTACATGTGAAAAGGATCTAGGAGTCTTGGTAGACCACAAACTTGACATGAGTCCACTCTTCCAACTCTACGATTCTATGATTCTAGAAGAAGGCTCTGTTTCGGAGCTTCCCTCCAGCATCTCCTGAGACAGGGAAGAAATCTCCGGACATAACGAGATGCTGCCACAAACATCTGCGCCACCAGTTTCTGGGAGAGAAAGGGGGCTGTTCTCAGAGTGACTTTCTCGGGGGATCCCGACCAACGTTTTGAGTTGTCTGGAGCCTTGCAGAGCAGACACGTCACCATTTTCTGTCTGACTGGGAAGCCTTGGAGACTTCGGCAAGTCAGGCTGGCAGGTTTCCTGTCTCTGCTGGAAAGGAGGATGGAGGCTGTTTTGCTGAGGGGAGCTCAGAGGCTCGGGGGAAGCATTTCTTTGTGATTTGAGATGGAGCGGGGCCCTGATGCTGAGATGCACAGAGGCTGGAAGAGAGGGACCACCTGACAGCTGGACTTGTTCCTTCCCCCTTGCGATGGCATCAAGCACCGCTTTGCATCCTGCAGACAAACTCTCTGAGGTTTCAGAGGGATGGCATCTCATGACTGACAGGCTGGGCTGTGACAGCCTGTCCTCTCTCAAGGCTTCATGTGTGTTTGACTTTCCCCCCTCGCCCATTACCAATGCAAAAAAAGAAAGAAAGAAAAGAAAAAAGAGGGGTAGGATAAAAAGGGAGGAATCAGCAGCCACTCTCAAAGTCTCCTGGAGCAATTTTATTGATGGCTGAGATAAGGAGCATACGTTTGCAAAAAGATTGAGCTGTTAGAAGGAACAAAGAGAGCTTTCCTGTCAGTTCATGGGCTCTCCTCGCCTCCTCAGCGTGGGATGTAATCCACTGGCAGCAGTCAAAAACAACATTCCTTGTTTTGCCAGAGTGGACATGCGAGGGAATGTTTGGTCCAGCCAGTGTGGTGTAGTGGTTGAGAGCAGTAGACTCGTAATCTGGGGAACCGGGTTCGCTTCCCCGCTCCTCCACATGCAGCTGCTGGGTGACCTTGGGCTAGTCATCACACTTCTCTGAAGTCTCTCAGCCTCACTCACCTCACAGAGTGTTTGTTGTGGGGGAGGAAGGGAAAGGAGAATGTGAGCCGCTTTGAGACTCCTTCGGGGAGTGATAAAGCGGGATATCAAATCCAAACTCTTCTTGTTTTGCCAGAGTGGACATGCAAGGGAATGTTTGGTCCAGCCAGTTGAAACTTCCTGTTCTTCCTGGCCTGGAACATCCTTCCTTAGGGTTACCAGACGTCCCCGGATTTGCAAATCTGTCCCCGGGAAACTCGGCAGTGGCAGCCTCAGCCGCCCAGAGCCAGCCTGGTAGCACAGCTGGCTCTGGCTGGCTTCAGGAGCTGCTTGCTGCCATGGCGCCCGCCATTTTTCCTTGCCGGAAGTCACCATATGATGTGTTGCGCACAAGACACATCATATGGGGACATCCAGGAGGCAAACCGGGGACATCCGGCGGTACAGATCACTTGCCCCCTTCCCCCTTTGTTTTGACTGATCGGGGGAGGCTTGGGAGCAGGACTGGTGCTAGGGATTTTGGCGCCCTAGGCGAGGGGGCGGGCCACGTGACGTCATTGCGCATGACGTACGGTACCCCACCCCCTGCCCGCCGGGCGCCCCGCACCGCCGCGATTTTCGCCGCTGGTTGGGGCGGCACCGGGCGGCGGCGGGGGGCGAGGGGCAGGCTGGCCAACGCCCCCTCCATTTTGGCACTCTAGGCAACTGCCTAGTTCGCCTAAATGGACGCGCCGGCCCTGCTTGGGAGTTGCGGGCGGGCAGCCGTTGCTTGGGAGTTGCAGGTGAAAATCGTTCAATTTCCCCCCCCCCCAAAAAAAAATATAGCCCAGCCCCCCCCCACAAGGTCTGATGGACAGTGGACCGGCCCCCTGCTGAAAAAGTTTGCTGCCCCCTGCTCTTGGGCATCATGAATATTTTTTCCTGTTCCTTAAGTCAGAGAGGGAGAGCTGCTTCCTTCCTTCCATCCCCTGAGCCTGGTGACCTTTCCTGCCTCCTGCTTGTAAGGACCCGCCAGCAGCCCACTTGGCAGAGTTCCTGTGCTTCTGCTGGGGGCGCGAGGAGAGGGCATTTCGCCTCCTGTTTTTATTTCATTCTGAGTCCTGGGCAGGGTGCCAGCCCACGCGGCACCATCACGCTTGCAGTCCTGCACCACTGTTTTATATACAGTACATTTTAATCATTTGGCTGGAGGGCAACAAAAAGGCAATAAAGCTTTTTAAAAAACAAAAACAAAAAAACCAAACAAACCCGGTGCTGCTGTTTTATTGCTTTAGCTGCAATCTTTTACTCACTTTTCCAGGGAAACAGGCGTTAATGAAAAGCTATTTTCTTTTCTGGTATCAGGAGAGTACAGCAGATAATTCATTGCTCCCTCTCTGAATGTGTCTCTGTGTGTATTCATCTCCATTCCTCTTCTGCTCTGTACATAACCCTAAATATAAGAACATAAGAAGACTCTGCTGGATTGGACCAAGGGCCCAACTAGTCATAGAATCATAGTATCATAGCATTGGGGGGGGGGGACCAGCACTGAACCCTACGGCATGGCAATGATATGCCAGGTCAAAAGCCTTTAGGCGGCACAATACCAACCTCCCACAATGCAGGAATCTTTTTGCCCAGGGTGGGACTCGAACACAGAACCCCCGAAATTGAGAGTTTCGTTTTGTTCCCAACCAGGATTCGAGTGCAAGATCCATGTTGCCTTCAGGTGGAGATCAGCCCAAGCTGCAGATTGTAAGTTGGCAGCCAGGGACTGTATGTTGAATTAACACCGTAGCCAAAGGGCCCCCAAGACTGGCCCCTCCCACTGCCAGGAAAAGGTCCCTCCTTCCCATGGGAACAGCGGCCGAGGCTTTCTGAATCATAGGAGTGTTTGAGGACTGGGACATTCGCAGGGAAACCAAAATGCTTGTTTGCAAAGCTATTGTACTACCAACCTTACTGTATGCTTGTGAAACATGTTGTTGTTGTTCAGTCATTCAGTCGTGTCCGACTCTTCGTGACCCCATGGACCAGAGCACGCCAGGCACGCCTATCCTTCACTGCCTCTCGCAGTTTGGCCAAACTCATGTTAGTAGCTTCGAGAACACTGTCCAACCATCTCATCCTCTGTCGTCCCCTTCTCCTTGTGCCCTCCATCTTTCCCAACATCAGGGTCTTTTCTAGGGAGTCTTCTCTTCTCATGAGGTGGCCAAAGTACTGGAGCCTCAACTTCAGGATCTGTCCTTCTAGTGAGCACTCAGGGCTGATTTCTTTAAGAATGGATAGGTTTGATCTTCTTGCAGTCCATGGGACTCTCAAGAGTCTCCTCCAGCACCATAATTCAAAAGCATCAATTCTTCGGCGATCAGCCTTCTTTATGAAACATGGACCACTTATAAACGCCATCTCCAACTCCTCAAAAGATTCCATCAACGGTGTCTCCGAAAATTTTTACACATCACTTGGGGAAACAGGCAAACTAATACCAGTGTACTGGAAGAAGCAAAGATCACCCGTGTCGAAGCAATGATTCTTCAACATCAACTTCGTTGGACTGGTCATGTTGTGCGGATGCCTGATGATCGTCTCCCAAAGCAACTACTCTATTCCGAACTTAAAAATGGAAAGCGTAATGCTGGTGGTCAACAAAAGAGGTATAAACACTGTCTCAAGGCAAATCTAAAAAAATGTAGTATAAACACCGACAGCTGGGAAACACTGGCCTGCGAGCGCTCCAGTTGGAGAACAGCCTTGACCAAAGGTGTCATGGGCTTTGAAGACACTTGAACTCAGGACGCAAGGGAGAAACGTGCTAAGAGGAAGGCACGCTTGGCAAATCCACACCGTGATCAACTCCCGCCAGGGAACCAATGTCCCCATTGTGGAAGGACGTGTGGATCCAGAATTGGCCTCCACAGTCACTTACTGACTCACAGTTAAGACCGTGTTTATGGAAGACAATCTTCCTCGGCTACGAGGGATCGCCAAAGAAGAAGAGAATCATAGAGTTGGAAGGGACCCAAGGGTCATCTAGTCCAACCCCATGCAATGCAGGAATCTCAACTAAAGCATCCAAGGCAGATGTCCATCCAACCTCTGCTTACAAACCTCCAGGAAGGAGAGTCCACCACCACCTCTGTTGAAAGGCAGCTCCACTATCAAATAGCTGTTACTACCTAACCTCCCTTTTAGTAACTTGAACCTCTTGGATCGAGCCCTACCCACTGAAGCAGAATAAAATGAGCTTCCATGTGACATCCCTTCAGACATTTGAAGGTGGTGTCTTTGTTTTCTCCTGCTCCGGAGCGTAGGACTCGAACCCATGGCTTCAAGTTACAAGAAAGGAGATTCTGACTAAACCTCAGGAAGAACTTTCTGTTTTCACTGTTTTTCTGTGGTTATATATAGATTTCTGCTGCTGGGGCTTTTTTTATTGTTAAACTGCTTTGAGAGGGGTGCTCTGGTTGAGATTCCTGCATTGCAGGGGGTTGGACTAGATGACCCTCGGGGTCCCTTCCAACTCTACGATTCTATGATTATATAATTCTATTACTGATGGCGGAACCAGATGCCAAGTGGACGGAGCTCCTGAAACTTGAACAGCTGGAGCTTTCCTGGCGTGATGAGAGACACTAACTGAATCATCTTTGGGTCAATAATTACAAGCTTGCTCTGTGAACAACTGGAATCCTGTCACTTTTTCCCAGACAGCTCTTCTAAAGTGACTCATAATGTTTTGCGGCATTCAGCAATCACCCCACCACCCCACTCCACCTGGGCCACCTAGGAATGGTAGTGAGGCAGCCGTGGGGGGGCGGGGGGCGGACAGCAGCAAAGCTTCAGTGAGTCACCAAAACAATTGCGTGACACTCTGCTTTGTTGCTTGCCCACCCGGGGAGCTTCCCGGTGAAAATTCAACTTGCAGGAAACTTAAGAGAAAACACAGGGAAGTAGGAAATGGGATGCAAAGGGAAAAGGAGACTTGTTTTTATGTTGGCATCTGTCGGCTCCTCTTCACTGCCACGCTTCTCAACAACGCTATAAAGGGGGGCAGGCTTCTTTTTTTGCTAGGTATAGACACATATGGTGCTGGAGGAGACTCTTGAGAGTCCCATGGACTGCAAGAAGATCAAACCTATCAATTCTTAAAGAAATCAGCCCTGAATGCTCACTAGAAGGACAGATCCTGAAGTTGAGGCTCCAGTACTTTGGCCACCTCATGAGAAGAGAAGACTCCCTAGAAAAGACCCTGATGTTGGGAAAGATGGAGGGCAGAAGGAGAAGGGGACAACAGAGGACGAGATGGTTGGACAGTGTTCTCGAAGCTACCAACATGAGTCTGACCAAACTGCGGGAGGCAGTGAAGGATAGGCGTGCCTGGCGTGCTCTGGTCCATGGGGTCACGAAGAGTCGGACACAACTGAACGACTGAACAACAACAAATAGACACATTCAGGGCCGTCTTAAGCATATCCTGCGCTGTGGTGCAAAGCTCCCTCCGCCCCGCCCCCCCCCCCCGTTTTCCAGAGTTTTTTTAGGGAGGACGGCGCTGCCGGCAGGGCTGCAGGAGGCGGGCAGCGGCTGGAGGGCAGCTCCTCCAGCAGGGAAGAGGCGGAGGCTGGACGCGGCGCCTCCCGGCTCAGCTGGCCGCTTTGTGCCATGGTGGCCATGGCAGACGGAGGCTGCTTCGGCACGGCATCGCGCAGGCAGGCGAGGGCAGCGAGCTGATGCCGGGAGGCGCTGTGTCCAGCCTCCGCCTCTTCCCTGGCGCCCTCCAGAACTTGGCACCCTGGCGCCCCGCGCCACTAGCCTCTATGGGTAAGACACCCCTGGACACATTCACACATTAGACTGAACACAGGTACTGTCAGATGTGGAAAGTCCTCCTCCCCCTTCCGTAACTTCAGACAAGAATTATCGAGCAGTTGATATATTCATAGTCCTTTTATTAGAATAGAATAGAATAGAATAGAATAGAATAGAATAGAATAGAATAGAATATATTTATTGTCATTGTCCCCTTTGGGGACAACGAAATTACTTGGCTGCTCCATCCACCCAGATAGGGCACTCCACGCAAAAACAAAACAACTACAAAAACACTGATTAAAACCATACAATATGATACAACATAACAGGTAAGATTAGATGACTTTCAAAGTCCAGGCTTCCCATTCAAGGCTGAGATCGCTCTGGAGAAGAAGCTGTTTCTAAGACGGCTTGTTCTTGTTGTCATCGTCCTGTATCTCCGTCCTGATGGCAAAAGTTCAAAGAGACGGTGACCAGGATGCGATGGATCTTTCCCTATGTCCAGTGCCTTTCTGTGGCTCCTCATGGCATAAATCTGCTCTAAGGTGGAGAGCGAGCAGCCAACAATGCTCTCTGCTGCCTTAACAACTCTGCACAACCCCATCCTGTCCTGGGTAGTACAGCACCATGTTGCAAGCACAAATACACAGCTCTCTGCAAGAAGGGCAGTTGGCTGCTCTTAATCCTCCTTCCAGCTTCTGCAGCAGTTTAGGCACCAACGGGAAGTTCCTCCCTCCCTCTGACTCCTTTGCTCCCTGATATGTTTGGATCTCTGAGTCCGTGGGGGGGGCACATTCCCTGACAGGTAAAAGTAAAAAGGTAAAGGACCCCTGGATGGTTAAGTCAAGTCAAAGGCGACTATGGGGTTGCGGAGCTCATCTCACTTTCAGGCCAAGGGAGCCGGCGTTTGTCCGCAGACAGCTTTCCAGGTCATGTGACCAGCATGACTAAACTGCTTATGGTGCAACAGGACACCGTGATGAGTGCCAGAGCGCACGGAAACGCCATTTACCTTCCTGCCACAGCAGTACCTATTTATCTACTTTCACTGGCATGCTTTCAAACTGCTAGGTTGGCAGGAGCTGGGACAGAGCAATGGGAGCTCACCCCTTCATGGGGATTCGAACCGCCGAACTTCTGATCGGCAAGCCCAAGAGTTATACATTTGATGTTTGCCACTCTGAGCCCGGTTTTGGCCGGGGAGGACAGGGTATAAATAAAAATTATTAATAATAATAAGAGGCTCAGTGTGCTGGTCCCGTGGGTTACCCGTAAGGCGAGGTTGAAGTCCGGTCCGTGGTCAGAGTTGTAACGAAAGGCAGTCCGTAATAATTGAAGCTGGGTGCAGGGCAGGGAGGCAGGCGAAGTCAGGAACAGGGAGGCAAGCAGGGAACCAGGGCGGGTCAGGAGCTCAGGCAGGAAAGCAGGACAGGTAGTAAGCAGAAACACCAGCAGGAACTGGTCAGCAACGATGTTGCTCCTGCAACTTGGGGCTGGGGCTGGCCGGCTTTTATCTGCCCCGAGGCATAGGGCAGCCCCGATCCTCTGGTGACTTGCCTCTACTGGCCAGGAGGCGAGCACTCCTCCTGCGGGAACTTAGTTCCCTTCGCCTCTCTGCCCTGAGCCTCTGCAGCTCAGTAGAGGCTGGAGGGTTACCGGACCCAGAGGCAACCTCAGCTTCCCCTGACGGGGCTGGGAGTGGAGCACCTGCAGGCAATGGGTCCTCCATCCCAGCAGGAGCCAGAGCAGACTCAGCAGATACCTGCACCTGAGGATCTAGCACAGGTGAGGCCCCTTCAGACTCAGGCCCTAGCCCCAGCTCTGCTGGTTCTGGAGGCAGGGAATCCTGTGCAGGCTGGGATCCCTCAGGTTCAGCGGCTGAGTCTGAATCCCAGGCCATCACACTCAGTGGTTTAGACCACAGCGCCACCCAGGCACGGAAGCCTTGGACTTGCAAGAGAAGTCCATTTTCCAGCTGGTTTATTGCATGCCACGCATGGGCAGTTCCTTAAGGGGCACTCGATGATGGCTTGGCTTAGGACTGCTTTTCCTTGGCCAGACAAGGAGCCGAAAGACCTCATAAACTTAGGAAGGAATTTGCAACGTTTGCCTTGCTCTCTTTGAGATCTGCTGTTCCTTCAGCATTGGTTCTGCAGTTTTCAGGTTCATCCCAATACTAACTTCTCCAGGAGCCGCCAGAGCGAGGGAGGGGGGTACTCCCTTTCTCCCACACCCTCTGGCATGAAGGGGAAGAGCAGCTCCCACTGCTGGGCTCCCCCAGAGTGCAGTGTGGCATAACAGAAGCCATTTCCTTGGCTCACCTCTGCTTTTGCTCTCATTGCGCCATGCTGGGATGTGGCACGATTTCGACAGCGGGCGTTTCAGATCTCGAAACACAGCACATTTTGCCCCTCAGGCGCGCAAGAAGGAAGGAGGACATTGGACTCGGATGAAAGAAGCCGTGCGGTCACAGAAAGAAACTCACGCAATCTTAGAGTTGGAAGGGACCCCGAGGGGCATCTAGTCCAACCCCCCAGAATGCAGAAATATCAACTGTGGCAGATGACCATCCAACCTCTGCTTAAAAACCTCCAAGGAAGGAGAGTCCACAACATGTCAATCCCATGTTCTCAAGTTTGGCTCTCCCCATTTCTGTGCCGGTTTGCAAAATAATGATAATAATTAAAACTCCGCATGTTTCCACCACTATTTTCATTGTGCAAACAGTTTCAATTCTGTGATTCACAGGGGTCTAGAACTTGGTCCTCTGAGCCTTTCATTACAGTTTGGGTTAGGGAAACAGGCTCCAGGAGGGAAGCAGAATCAGCCAATCAGACGGGACCCATTGCGTAAATAATGTACATAAAGCCTGAGATTTGTGGGGGGAGGGATTCATCCACTGTTTTATAAGCTGCAATAGAGAGCATGAAATCACTACGCGACTCCGAGTATATTTCATTTACAATGAGAGACAGAAAAGATTTTGTGGGGAAACAGTGTTTTTCCTCCTTGCTTTATAAGATTGCAGTCAGACATCAACTGTTAACCCAGAGTTGCATCTATCAGGATGTCCCAGTAGGAATGCATGGTGGGACATAAACAAAGAAACAAAATGAAAACATTCTTCTCAAAGGAGGACATTTGGACTGGGAGTATATTAAATGTCAGTAGGAGTGCCCCTCGCTCCCTCGCTAATTCTTGAGTTAATTTAGTAACTGCAAACACTGTCAGGAAACATATTTGACATGAACTAACCTTCAGCCACAGATCAGAGGGAGAAGGAAAGGGAGAGAGAGAGAGAGAGAGAGAGAGAGAGAGAGAGAGAGAGAGAGAGAGAGAGAGAAGGTCAGTTACTACCAAGTACAACATGGCTAAATGATCTCAGGAGAATGACCCTTTTATCTTGACGGGTTATTGTACCTGTCACATTAAGTAAGGGATGTCCGGAGCAGGCCGCACCAAGGAACTCAAACAATGGATATCCATGACAGGCTCATCATGCAAGTGAGAATTACATTTCCAAATGGATGATTAATGACTGGAGAACAGCTGTGGGGTAAGCCAAAGAAGAGAGTCGTGGCAGAGTTGGGACCCCCGAGGGTCATCTAGCCCAACCCCCTGCAATGCAGGAATCCCAGCTAAAGAACCCCTGACAGGTGGCCGTCCAGTCTCTGCTTAAAAACCTCCAATGAGTCATAGACTCACGGAATTGTAGAGTTGGAAGGCACCCCAAGGGCCATCTAGTCCAACCCCCTGCAATGCAGGAATCTCAGCTAAAGCATCCAGGACAAATGGCCATCCAACCTCTACTTAAAAACCTCCAAGGAAGGAGAGCCCACCACCTCCTGAGGGAGACTGTTCCACCATCGAATGGCTCTTCCCGTCAGAAAGTTCTTCCTGATGTTGAGTTGGAATCTCCTGTCTTGTAACTTGAAGCCAATGGTTTGAATCCTACCCTCCAGAGCAGGAGAAAACAAGCTTGCTCCCTCTTCCATGGGACAGCCCTTGAGATGTTTAGATGGCTCTCCTGTCTCCTCTCAGTCTCCTCTTCTCCTGGCTAAACATTTCCAGTTCCTTCAACTGTTCCTCATATGGCTTGGTTTCCAGACCCTTGGTCATCTCGGTCGTCGTCCTCTGCACACCTTCCAGCTTCACAGGGCTTCAAAGAGGGTTCTCTCCCAGCCCTCTGTGGAAATGCTATGAGGGATTGGCACCTGGGACCTATGAGGGATTGGCACACTGAGAGCCAGTGTGGTGTAGTGGTTAAGAGCGGTAGACTTGTAATCTGGGGAACCGGGTTCGGGTCTCCCCTCCTCCACATGCAGCTGCTGGGTGACCTTGGGCTAGTCACACTTCTCTGAAGTCTCTCAGCCCCACTCACCTCACAGAGTGTTTGTTGTGGGGGGAGGAAGGGAAAGGAGAATGTGAGCCGCTTTGAGACTCCTTCGGGTAGGGATAAAGCGGGATATCAAATCCAAACTCTTCTTCTTCTTCCTCTGCATGCAATGCAGGGCTCTACCATTGAGTTACAGCCCTTTTGCTCAGTTCTGCTTCCAGTGTCAGGAAAAAGGACACCTCTGAATAGTCACTGGCGATCAAAAGTGGCGGAGCGTGGGTTTTGTTGTGTCCCATTTGGGGACTTCTTCTCCACTGTGGGAAATAGAATTCTGGACTAGATGGGCCTCCTTTGGTCTCATCCAGTAGCCAGACCCTTTTTAGGTTCAAGTGCTTTAGAACCATATCATTGTAGAGTTGGAAGGGACCCTCAAGGGTCATCTAGCCCAACCCCCTGCAAGTCAGGAATTATAGCGAAAGAACCCCTGACAGACGGCCCTCTGAATTCTGCTTAAAAGCCTCCAATGAACCATAGACTCATAGAATTGTAGAGTTGGAAGTGTCACCTAGTCCATCCCCCTGCGATGCAGGAATCACAGCTAAAACCACAGCCTAGGACCCTCGTACCTAAGGGACCACCTCTCCTGGTATGCCCCATGTAGGACCTTAAGGTCCTCAAATAATAACATTTTGGAGGTCCCGAGCCACAAGGATGCTAGGCTGGCCGCAACTAGGGCCAGGGCCTTCTCAGTACTGGCCCCGACTTGGTGGAACAGTCTGTCACAAGAGACCAGGGCCCTGCAGGATTTGGCATCTTTCTACAGGGCCTGCAAGACGGAGCTGTTCTGCCTGGCCTTTGGGTTGGTTTCAGTTTAATCCTGATGTTTCATTCCTTTATGGTTTGATTGGTGGGCTACTTAAAAATGAGGCTGCATTTTAAACTTTAAATCGTATTTTAACCTGCATTTTAATTGATTGTTTTGTGTGTTTTGTTGTGATTTTATGGGTGTTAGCTGCTCTGAGCTCGGTCTTGGCTGGGAAGGGCGGGGTATAAATAAAATTTATTCTTATTCTTATTATTATTCTTATTCTTATTATTAAATCTCGGCGACTCCAAGGATTAGCTCTCGCTTTCTTACTGCGATGAGGCCAGCTCGGCTTCCGGCTTGCTTTCCTGCCTCTTTCCGCAACCCCCCCCCCTGCGCTTTCGGTTGCCCTCATTTCCCTCCTGAGCTGTGGGTGGCTTGCGAAGCTGCTGATGAGACCCAACATGGACTGAAAAGCCAGAGCTAGGAAAGCTACCAGATTCCCCACCGGAACACACACTGCTTCTCAGGCACCAGGACAGCAGAAATTATTTTCATTGCCTCCCAAAACACCGCTCAGATGCCAGCCGAGTCTCATCAAGACTAAACTATCACTGCAAACAGGCAAAGCTGTCGCGTCTCTCTCTTGGCAAATAAGGAAACCAGAAAGCTGCTGCGCATTGTATCAGTCGTAAGTGAGGAGCTGATCCCTTGACATTCCACCATATCATCAAACTGAAAGGCTCCAAACGAAAAAATCCATGGGAATCCTCTGCTCTATAAGCCACTGTCAAAGAGTTACATGACTTGCTAATTCTCCTCTGAGCTCATGCTTCCCTCAACATTTAAAGCCCTGCGTGGCCTGTTGGTATCCGTCTGTCTCAGGAGACAATGAAGCAGTCCACCTTTGGAGGTTAGGTCAAACCATCAGAGAGTTGCGAGTGTAGGGCACCCAGTCACTCCCACCAATAATTCACACTGGAGACATAATTTTGGTTTGGGTTTTTGGGCATATTTTTGCCACAACTTTATTGAATACAAATCACGTGAGTGGTTGCGTAGGCATTGGTTCACGCTGTCCGACAGGACAGAGCTGACCTAGTCAGCAAGACTAGCTGTCCGGCGGGACAGAGCTGACCACTTGTCAGCGAAGGGAAACCATTAGCTGGGGAGAGTTAACAGGGCCGGATCACACAGAGCCTCCCCCTCCCCAGGGGTCCACAGGGACTCCTGCATGGCCCTGCACCCACCGGGTTTGGACAGCAATGTTGAGTCCCTGGATTCCTTTGCGGAATTCCCATTACCAACATCACTTCTTGGGGGGCACCGCCCACCCATACCACAGAACCAATGCCTAACTGCCAACCTTACAAGTTGTGACTATTTGCTGTATAGTAGGCAAAAACCAAGTGGCACGGCCAATTCGCCAAATGGACAAAATTCCTAACAGGCCCCTCCAAATTGAGGCGACCCCATGACAGGCACAGCAAGATCAACGCCAACCTATACCAGGGAAGGGTGGGTGGGAGATCCGAAGCTCCAAAGAGTGACCTGAGATCCACGTGGGGATCTATATATGGACACTGGGCCGTCCCACCAAATTGCAACATGCAAAACTGCCTAACAACAAGCAGGTCCTGGAAGCTGTGGCCACAAGCCCTTCCCCAAACCAGAGGGAATGACTTCTTGCCCACCTCGCAACGGCAGCTCTCTGCGAGAACTCACTTTACAGCGCCTGCTGTGGCTGTAGAGACCGATACAGGAGAGACATGTTTTGTTGCAGCTGGGGCAGAGGAAGGTGCCTGGTTGTGCTGCTGCAGATGCGCCAGGGTGTTTCTTCTCTCTGCACTCCTCCCAGCAGCCCTTCCTCCTCTGGTCACTGCTGCGGATGCACAAACTGACCGCCTCCTGTCGTCTGCAAGGGATTCCCACATGGCCAGGTTGACGTTGCCGGCCCTCATGTCACGCTTACAGACATCTTTGCAAAACAGAGTTGGCCTGCTAGCCAGAGGCGGAGCTAGATGCTTGGGCACCCGGTGCGCCACACATGCTGTGCACCCAGGGGTGGGCCCATGGGGCGGGGCGAGCATCCAAGGGGACGAGATGCCAAGGGGGGCGGAGTGAGCCGCCCATGGCAGGCTGTTTCCTGGGCAGAGGGTGTTGTAATTCCCATTCCACCTTAACAACAGACTGAGGATGGAAGCTAGTCACATGTCTGTATGGTGATCCAGTGTGCTGCTGGGAACTTCCGTTCTTCAGTCTGTACTTTCTCTTTCGTTTCTGAACATGGAGGTGACTGCTTTCTTTGTCCTCATGTTCACTCAATAAATGCTTGTAAATATCGCTCATGCCAGACTCTGAGGTGCATCTTCTGCTGCTGCATGGATTGAGAGGAGTGCTTAGCTTCCTGGAGCTAGGTCTCTGGTTTCTGCTGGTGTTCCAGGGGTTTGAAATTCGCCCGGCAGGTCAGCCGGGGGTGTATGGGCCAGAAGGGAGCATGTCCGTTGTTCCTGTTTCCCTGGATAAATCACAACAGGGGGTGGGAGGGAGCCGCGCTGCTTTGCCAGCAGCCTTCCTCCCTTCCCTCTCCCTTTTGACAGCTGGGGCGAGGCTCTCCCCCTCACAGGAACATAGCTGTCAAATTTCGGATTTGAAAATAAGGGATGCCGTGAGGGCGGTGCAATGGCACCAAGTAGCCTCGCCACCCTGCGCTCCAGAGGCTGCGCGCGAACGGGTGAGCGAAAGAGCGAGCGCATAGACGGCAGGCAGGCTGTCTGTCTGGTTGGGCGTGAGGGTCTGGCTGCATAAGGCATGCAAGCTCCGCCCCCAGTCGGTCTCAGACTCCTTATTGGTAGCCGAGCAACGCAGCTGAGGAGCCTCCCTGGCCGGCAGGGAGGGAGAGGAGCTGCTTCCTTTGAAATCCGGGAAATTTAAGGGAGATCAACAATCCGGGATAGCAGCAGGAAACAGCATTGGAATAAGGGAGTTTCCCGCAAAAAAGGGAGGGTTGACAGCTATGCCCAGGAAGCATCAACAGCGTGCCACTCGCCCACGACTCCCAAGCCTCCCCTGAGCTGTCAAAACGAGGGGGGAAGGCTGCCGGCAAAGCGGTGCAGCTCTCCCCTTCCCCCAACGGCTCAGGGTAGGCTTGGGAGTCGCGGGCGGGCGCCACCCCGAATGTCACCTCCCTCGGCGATGACACCCGGGGTTGCCCGCCCCCACTGCCTCCTTCCTCCACCCCTGCTGCTAGCAGGCCTGCTGCCTGATGCCAGCTCCACTGTCCTATATCTGCAAATGTAACACTATAAGCTGAGCCTACAGGATCAGACCAGTGGCCCATCTGGCCCAGCATCCTTTCCTCATTGGCCAGCTGGATGCCTGTGGGAAACCAGAGCAGCAATTTCTCTTCCTGAGGGTTCCAGAAGCGGATATTCAGAAGTATGGAAGCAGAGCACAGCCTTCATGACTAGTAGCCATCAATAGCCCTCTCCTCCTCCATGAATTTGTCTAATCCTCTTTTAAAGCCATCTAGGTTGGACTGCATGAAGATCAAACCTCTCCATTCTGAAGGAAATCAGCCCGGAGTGCTCACTGGAAGGACAGGTCCTGAAGCTGAGGCTCCAAGACTTTGGCCACCTCATGAGAAGAGAAGACTCCCTGGAAAATACCCTGATGTTGGGAAAGATGGAGGGCACAAGGAGAAGGGGACGACAGAGGTGGTTGGATAGTGTTCTCAAAACCACCAACATGAGTCTGACCAAACTGCGGGAGGCAGTGGAAGACAGGAGTGCCTGGCGTGCTCTGGTCCAGGGGGTCACCAAGACACGACTAAACGACTAAACAACAACAACAACAACAGGCAGATAGATAGATAGATAGATAGATAGATAGATAGATAGATAGATAGATGATAGATGGATAGAGAGAGAGAGAGAGAGAGAGAGAGAGAGAGAGAGAGAGAGAGAGAGAGATAGGCAGTGGAAGACAGGAGTGCCTGGCGTGCTCTGGTCCAGGGGGTCACGAAGAGTCGGACACGACTAAATGACTAAACAACAACAGTTTGGCGAGCGCCATTGCTTCCTGTGGGAGGGAGTTCTTTAGTTTAACTCTGCACTATGTGAAGAGCTGCTTTCCTGATTCTGTCCTGAATCTACTTAAATAAATAATGAAACTGGAGCCCTGTTCGTGCACAGCAGACCCTTTGCAATGAATCCTCGCTTCCATGTTGGGTGGCAACCCTAGAAGAACAACGTCTCCCTCCTCGGAGGGAGAGCAATGGGGTGAGTCTACAAAATAGTAATAGTAATAGTAATAGTGAGCCAATCAGCAGAATCTGCAGTAGATAAACAGCTTATAAAATATAAATGCTGCACTGCAAACTCTCCTAGGTTCTGCGTCCCTTCCCAAACCTAGTTCCTGCCTCTGCTCCCCTCCCCTCGCCAGCTTGCCTCACCGGTACATGCTGAATGTTGCAGTAATTTGCATGTATTACTCCACTGGGGGCACCGGGCCCTTGGACCTTGCTTCTGCTTTCCTGCAAGAGCCTGGGGGAGGAGGGAATCATCCTGATTTTCACAGCAGCGCTTTGAAGGGTGCTGAGCCTTTCTAAGCAACAACACCCTCAGCTGGAGGTAGATGGTAGAAGGCTTTGCTTGCTCAAAAGCATGGACATTTCTGCATCTCCCGGTATGGAGCCAGCAGCTTCAAGCGGGGTGGGAAACTGGGATATATGCACACATAGGAGAGAGAGAGAGAGAGAGAGAGAGAGAGAGAGAGAGAGAGAGAGAGAGAGAGAGAGTCTTAAGATTCCTTCTGACCTCACAAATGCAAAGGGCTCTTTCCTCTTTCATTCCTAGCAATCCTTTAATTCGGCACTGTAACGACAAACACAGTGGGAAGCATTTTAAACCAGAAAATGAACAAATTGCAGTTTCTAGTTAGGGGGGCAATGGCTGGATTAGATGCTGGAGATATTCAGCTAAGTGGAAGCCTCAGGGACCAGGAGTGATTGCTGGCCTGGCTTTTTAGCTCATCTTGAGGCTCACTTACGGCGGCGTGATGGATCTAGCCAGCGGCTTCTGCGTAAGGGTGAGGAGGGCAAAAGGTTCCCACACATAACGTCACATGACAGGCCATGGGGATAAGAAGGTCAAGAGCTCAGACCCGCCAAGTGTCCCTGTTTCCCAGGATGTACAGAAGCCGTTCCAGTTTCTGATTTGATCCTGGTTTTACTTAGGACATCCCTATTTTCATTGGAAAAATGTTGAAGGGTAGGGAGTTATGTGCCCCCGAGGGAAGTTTTTAAAATGTTTTAAAATGTTTAATGTTTTATTATGTTTTTCTGCATGTTGGAAGCCACCCAGAGTGGCTTGGGCAACCCAGTTGGATGGGCAGGCTAGAACCCATAATCAAATTTATTATTATTATTATTATTATTATTATTATTATTATTATTATTTAATAGGACATTCCTATTTTCATTGGAGAAATGTTGGAAGATATGAAGAGTTGTCATGGTGAGGCAAAGGGCTGCCATACGACTGGATTTTCACCAAAAGTGAAATTTCCGAATGGCGGTGCTTTGTCCTGGATCTTAGGCTTACAAACATGAAATAACATAATAAAGCATCACAACTATAGCATGAATTATGTAGAATAATTAACAAATCATCAATAAAAAGACCTCCAGCTCTCCGTCTGTCCGTTGTGGATATTCTTTTCTCTCTCTCTGTCTCTCCCTCAGTAGTTTATTCTTCTCATATTCTCTCTCATTGCACTTTGGCAAGAACTGTATACAGATGAAGGGGAAGGGTATTTTGAGGGCCCCACATGGGGGGTGGATAAGAGGAGATCTCCCAGGGTGAGAGGCTGTGACAAGGGAAGGATGCGCTCAGGTGAGAGCTGGGAGGGCACACCTTCCTCTGTTAAGTTAAGATAAAATGGTGAGAGAGGATCTTGTCGTTTCTTCTTCATCGGTGAAACAACTGCAACCTGTAAAACGGGTCAGCAACCTTTTTCAGCCGTGAGCCGGTCCACTGTCCCTCAGAACATGTGGTGGGCCGGACTATTTGGGGGGGGGGATGAACGAATTCCTATGCCCCACAAATAACCCAGAGATGCATTTTAAATAAAAGCACACATTCTACAAGATGAATTTTAACAGGGAGAAATGTAAAGTACTACACTTGGGCAAAAAAAATGAAAGGCACAAATACAGGATGGGTGACACTTGGCTTGAGAGCAGTACAAGTGAAAAGGATCTAGGAGTCTTGGTAGACCATAAACTTGACATGAGTCAACAGTGTGATGCAGCAGCTAAAAAAGCCAATGCAATTCTGGGCTGCATCAAGGGAAGTAATAGTACCACTGTATTCCGCTCTGGTCAGACCTCACCTGCAATACTGTGTCCAGTTCTGGGCACCACAGTTCAAGAAGGATACTGACAAGCTGGAACGTGTCCAGAGGAGGGCAACCAAAATGGTCAAAGGCCTGGAAACGATGCCTTATGAGGAACGGCTTAGGGAGCTGGGTATGTTTAGCCTGGAGAAGAGAAGGTTAAGGGGGGATATGATAGCCATGTTCAAATATATAAAAGGATGTCATATAGAGGAGGGAGAAAGGTTGTTTTCTGCTGCTCCAGAGAAGCGGACATAGAGCAATGGATTCAAACTACAAGAAAGAAGATTCCACCTAAACATTAGGAAGAACTTCCTGACAGTAAGAGCTGTTTGACAGTGGAATTTGCTGCCAAGGAGTGTGGTGGAGTCTCCTTCTTTGGAGGTCTTTAAGCAGAGGCTTGACAGCCACCTGTCAGGAATGCTTTGATGGTGTTTCCTGCTTGGCAGGGGGTTGGACTGGATGGCCCTTGTGGTCTCTTCCAGCTTTAGGATTCTATGATTCTATGATTCTACTCATGTAAAAACACCAGACAGGCCCCACAAATAACCTAGAGATGCATTTTAAATAAAAGCACACATTCTACTCATGTAAAAACACCAGCCAGGCCCCACAAATAACCCAGAGATGCATTTTAAATAAAACCACACATTCTACTCATGTAAAAACACCAGCCAGGCCCCACAAATAACCCAGAGATGCATTTTAAATAAAACCACACATTCTACTCATGTAAAAACACCAGCCAGGCCCCACAAATAACCCAGAGATGCATTTTAAATAAAACCACACATTCTACTCATGTAAAAACACGCTGATTCCCGGACCGTCCGTGGGCTGGATTGAGAAGGTCTTAGGTTGCCTACCCCTGCTGTAAAACATTGCTAGCAAAGCAACAGCTAGCTGACAATAACGTTTCTGGCACCGATCTTGCTGCTCTCCGAGGAGCCTGGCTGAAATACAGTTCAAGGGAAGGAGTGCGTGGCACAGAGCTGGCTGCCATATCCTTATTCCAGAGGAAGCTGGCGGCAGCAAAAGGCAAATGCCAGAGGGGACAATGGTGGCCGACTGTCTTCCCCAACCTCCTGGAAGTACTGACTGCTAGTACAGGTGTGAGTAGAAGTATTGCAGCTCAAGGACAGAGCATCTCCTTTGCATCCAGAATGTCCCAGGTTCGCTCCTCGATGGCATCTCCAGGTAGCTGGGTATTGGTACCCCTTCCTCTGACCTGCTATCTCATGGGCTTTCTCCAGTGATGGAGCAACACAGTGTTTTTCTACCCTTCAATAGCGCTTTCTTTTGATACTAAAATCATCTCCGAAAGCTCAAGAATACATTTATCTTTCATCATTTAATCTGCCGGGAGGCATAAACCTGTCAAGAGCACCACGGAGGTTTTAAATGACACCTTAATGAGGGGAGCTGCAGATAAGAATTGGCCCATTTGGAACAGCTTCCAACACAAAAGAAAAATGGACCTGACTGGCTCAGCCTGCCTGCAGTGTTATTGGAGAGCTGGTGGCTGCAGATTGAGTTTCAAAAATGCAGGTGTTGCAATAATCATAATATATTGTCTTCCCTAATATCCGTTTTCAGGACCAAAGGGGATTCGATCAAGTCATTGCCGAGCGTAATGGGAAATTAATGTTTTTATTGTTTCTTTTTTTTGCAGACATTTCTTGTTAAATGAAGACTGATGCCATTATCCAGTTTTAACAGGGAAGCCTCAAGAATGTGGGCCTGACAAGATGTCTCGAGAGGTATGCTGTCTCCCCGGGGCCAAGATCCATGATGTTACAGAACGGCTGCAAGGAATAATAAAACCTACGGATAAAAACCCCTTCCTTTTAGTCCATGTGGGAACCAATGACACTGCAAGCCATAGCCTCCAGAAGATCAAAAGTGATTATGAGGCTCTGGGCAGGAAGCTGAAGCAATTAAATGCACAAATTGTCATCTCATCTGTCCTCCCAGTTGAACGCCGTGGCCCAGGAAGAGAGGGGAAAATAGGAGAAGTGAACAACTGGCTTCGCAAATGGTGCCGGCAGGAACGGTTTGGATTCTTAGATCACGGCCTGCAGTTTCTTGAAGATGGACTTCTGGCAAGTGATGGGCTGCACTTCACAAGGGTTGGGAGGAATGTTTTTGCCAACAATCTCAAAAACCTCATCAGGAGGGCTTTAAACTGACTTATGTGGGGGAGGGAGACAGTGGTCCTGAAGGTAGGAGTCTATCAAATGCTGAAGATGATCATCCAAAAGTCAAGGACCAAATGGAGCAAACAGCACACAGACCTAGTGGTGGGAGGAAAAAATCCTTAAGTAGGAGACTAGGGGGAATGATCAATGGTTTTCAATGTCTGTATACAAATGCACAGAGCATGGGAAATAAACAAGATGAACTTGAGCTCTTGATACAGCAAACTAAATACGACATAATAGGCATCACTGAAACCTGGTGGGATGAGTCTCATGATTGGAATGTAGTAATAGAGGGATACAATCTATTTCAGAGAAATAGACCAAACAGGAAAGGAGGAGGAGTGGCATTATATGTCAGGGATGTGTATACCTGTGAAGAGATCCATGATTTAAAACTTCAAAGCCAAATTGAGAGTATCTGGGTCAAAATTAAGGGAGAGAAAAATAACAGTGATCTCATTGTGGGAGTTTACTATAGACCCCCGAGCCAAACTGAGGACATAGATGATGCCTTCCTGGAACAGATGACCAAGCATTCAAAAGGAAATGAGATAGTAGTAATGGGGGATTTCAACTATCCTGATATTTGTTGGATGTCAAACTCAGCCAAGAGCATAAAGTCGAACAGATTCCTCACTGGCCTTGCAGACAACTTCATTGTCCAGAAAGTGGTAGAAGCAACAAGAGGATCAGCCATTTTAGATCTGGTCCTAACCAATAGTGATGACCTGGTTAGTGGGGTAGAAGTGGCAGGATCATTAGGTGGGAGTGATCATGCTCTTCTGGAGTTTATTATACATCAGAAAGGAGCAACCAAGCATACTAAGACTCAAATTCTAGACTTTAAGAAAGCCGACTTCAGAAAACTTAGGGAAATGCTGGATGTGATCCCATGGTCAGTAATACTAAAAGGGATGGGAGTTCATGATGGATGGGAGTTTGTTAAAAGGGAGATATTAAAAGCACAACTTCAAGCAGTACCAATGCGACGAAAACATGGAAGGTGCCTAAAGAAGCCAGGGTGGCTATCTAAAGAACTTTTAACTGAGTTAAGATTTAAAAGGGATATGTACAAGAAATGGAAAAAGGGGGAAACCACCAGAGAGGAATTCAAACAAATAGCCAGCACATGTAGAGACAAAGTCAGAAAAGCTAAAGCACAGAATGAACTCAGGCTTGCTAGAGAGGTTAAAAGCAATAAAAAGAGTTTTTATGGGTATGTCCGTAGCAAAAGGAAGAACAAGGAAACAGTGGGGTCACTTAGAGGAGAAGATGGTGAAATGCGAACAGGGGACGCAGAAAGGGCAGAACTCCTCAATACCTTCTTTGCCTCAGTCTTCTCCAAAAAAGAAAACAATGCCCGACCTGAAGAATATGGAGCAGATGATTCAGCAGGGGAAACACAGCCCAGAATAAGTAAGGAGGTAGTACAAGAACACTTGGCTAGTTTAGATGTATTCAAGTCTCCAGGGCCAGATGAACTACATCCCAGAGTATTAAAAGAACTGGCAGAGGTGATTTCAGAACCACTGGCAGTAATCTTTGAGAATTCCTGGAAAACAGGTGAAGTCCCAGCAGACTGGAGGAGGGCAAATGTTGTCCCTATTTTCAAAAAGGGGAAAAGAGAGGACCCAAACAATTACCGCCCAGTCAGCCTGACATCAATACCAGGAAAGATTCTAGAGCAGATCATTAAGCAAACGGTCTGTGAGCACCTAGAAAGGAACGCTGTGATCACTAAAAGTCAGCATGGGTTTCTGAAAAATAAGTCATGTCAGACTAATCTGATCTCATTTTTTGACAGAATTACAAGCCTGGTAGACGAAGGGAACACTGTGGATGTAGCCTATCTTGATTTCAGCAAGGCCTTTGACAAGGTGCCCCATGATATTCTTGTAAAGAAGCTGGTAAAATGCGGGCTAGACAATGCTACCATTCAGTGGATTTGTAACTGGCTGACTGACCGAACCCAAAGGGTGCTCATCAATGGCTCCTCTTCATCCTGGAGAGAAGTGACTAGTGGGGTGCCACAGGGTTCTGTCTTGGGCCCAGTCTTATTCAACATCTTTATCAATGACTTGGATGATGGGCTTGAGGGCATCCTGATCAAGTTTGCAGATGACACCAAATTGGGAGGGGTGGCTAATACCCCAGAGGACAGGATCACACTTCAAAATGACCTTAACAGATTAGAGAACTGGGCCAAGGCAAACAGGATGAATTTTAACAGGGAGAAATGTAAAGTACTACACTTGGGCAAAAAAAATGAAAGGCACAAATACAGGATGGGTGATACCTGGCTTGAGAGCAGTACAAGTGAAAAGGATCTAGGAGTCTTGGTAGACCACAAACTTGACATGAGTCAACAGTGTGATGCAGCAGCTAAAAAAGCCAATGCAATTCTGGGCTGCATCAATAGGAGTATAGCATCTAGATCAAGGGAAGTAATAGTACCACTGTATTCCGCTCTGGTCAGACCCCACCTGGAATACTGTGTCCAGTTCTGGGCACCACAGTTCAAGAAGGATATTGACAAGCTGGAACGTGTCCAGAGGAGGGCAACCAAAATGGTCAAAGGCCTGGAAACGATGCCTTATGAGGAACGGCTTAGGGAGCTGGGTATGTTTAGCCTGGAGAAGAGAAGGTTAAGGGGTGATATGATAGCCATGTTCAAATATATAAAAGGATGTCATATAGAGGAGGGAGAAAGGTTGTTTTCTGCTGCTCCAGAGAAGCGGACACGGAGCAATGGATTCAAACTACAAGAAAGAAGATTCCACCTAAACATTAGGAAGAATTTCTGTTCGAATGCGGCATTATTCTTCGAGGCATTTGGTAACACAGTTAGGTTTCCTTTTCTAAAAACACAAAGCGCAAAAGCAGTATTTTAATAAAGCTGTTACAGTGAGTCATTTGAATTTCAAAAGTGCCGGTTGGCTGAGTGTTGGGTTTCTTATTTATCTAGGTGGAAAGTTCATTTGAGAAACCACTGCCTATTACCGGTAATTTGGCCCAGCGCAAGTTCCAGTTGGGCAACAGGATGCTGTTTTCCCCAAAACATGCCCCACTTGCCCCTCACCTGGCATTGCAGGTGAGGTCAGGTGAGGGGCAGGTGAATAAGCTGCTGCCAGGGCACTCCCTAAATGTCCATTGACAAGGGAGTCGTAGTACTTGCTCTAGCCTGCCTTGGTTAGATCTCATCTGGGGTAAAATGTCCAGTTCTGTGCAGCCCAGTTTATGATAAAAGAAAGCAAAGCTTATGAGGAATGGTTTAGGCCAAGGCATGGGTAGGCAAACTAAGGCCTGGAGGCCAGATCTGGCCCAATCGCCTTCTAAACCACACGAGAGCCAGTGCGGTGTAGTGGTTAAGAGCGGTAGACTCGTAATCTGGGGAACCGGGTTCGCGTCTCCGCTCCTCCACATGCAGCTGCTGGGTGACCTTGGGCTAGTCACACTTCTCTGAAGTCTCTCAGCCCCACTCACCTCACAGAGTGTTTGTTGTGGGGGAGGAAGGGAAGGGAGAATGTGAGCCGCTTTGAGACTCCTTCAGGTAGTGATAAAGTGGGATATCAAATCCAAACTCTTCTTCTTCTTCTAAATCCGGCCCATGGACGGTCTGAGAATCAGCGTGTTTTTACATGAGTAGAATGTGTCCTTTTATTTAAAATGCATCTCTGGTTTAGTTGTGGGGCATAGGAATTCATTCATATTTTTTTCCAAAATATAGTCCGGCCCCCCACAAGGTCTGAGGGACAGTGGACTGGCCCCCTACTGAAAATGTTTGTTAGGGAGTTGGTTATGCAATACTTTGGTCACCTCATGAGAAGAGAAGACTCCCTGGAAAAGACCCTGATGCTGGGAAAGATGGCGGGCACAAGGAGAAGGGGACGACAGAGGACGAGATGGTTGGACAGTGTTCTCGAAGCTACAAACATGAGTCTGACCAAACTGCGGGAGGCAGTGGAAGACAGGAGTGCCTGGCGTGCTCTGGTCCATGGGGTCACGAAGAGGCGGACACGACTAAATGACTAAACAACAACAACAACAACAACAACAACAGAAACCAACTAGAAAAGAGAAGACAGAGAGGTGACATCCAGGTATCTGAGGGGCTGCCAAAGGGCAGGACCCAAATTGCAAGAAAGAAGATTCTGACTAAACATTAGGAAGAACTTTCTGATGATAAGAGCTGTTGGACAGTGGAACGGACTCCCTTAAAATTGGTGCGCTGAGAGCCAGTGTGGTGTAGTGGTTAAGAGCGGTAGACTTGTAATCTGGTGAACCGGGTTCGCGTCTCCGCTCCTCCACATGCAACTGCTGGGTGACCTTGGGCTAGTCCCACTTCTTTGAAATCTCTCAGCCCCACTCACCTCACAGAGTGTTTGTTGTGGGGGAGGAAAGGAAAAGAGAATGTTAACCGCTTTGAGACTCCTTCGGGTAGTGATAAAGCGGGATATCAAGTCCAAACTCCTTCTCTTCCTTCCTTGGAGGTTCTTAAACAGTGACTGGGTGGCCATCTGGTCAATGATTCTTTAGTTGAGATTCCTGTATTGCAGGCGGTTGGACTAGATTTTCCTTAGAGTCCCCTCCAACTCTACTCTTCAATGATTCTATGATTCAGAGTGAGGCTTGTTGTCAGGGCCAACCAGCTGATTGGCGCCGAGAGCAAGCCAGTTGGGCTAGGCAGTGCTATAGAGTTGCTCACATGCAGCCAATCCCAGCTTGAAATTGGCACCTGTCAGTTGATGGATGCTGACTTAACTCTCCATGGAATTGGCTGCACTGCAGTGAACTGCCCTGACCTGGGGGCTACAGATCGGTGTTCCAAGGCCAGATCAGTGGGGGTCCATGCACAGTCCTAACCTGTAGCCCTCCATTTATGGTTGGACTACAATTTGCATCATTATTGGTCATGCTGGCTGCGGCTGATGGGAACTGGTGTCCATCCCCTTGAAGAACCACAGGGTTCTCATCTCCAATCTAAGCCTCATGGGTAAAACCCAATAGGTCTGAAGTATAGTAGAAAGCAACAGAAATATTGTAGGAGGACAGTGACTGTACTGGGGACCCCCTGATGCCCAGTCGTGCCTATGAGCCAGAATGTAGGTTTATCAGATGTTTAGCTATGCAGCATAGAACCACAGCCATAGAATTCTAGAATATTAGAGTAGGAAGGGACCCCCAAGGGTCATTTAGTCCAACCCCCTGCAATGCAGGAATCTCAGCTAAAGAATCCCTGAATCCAACCTCTGCTTAAAAATCTCCAAGGAAGGAGAGTCCACCACCTTCTGAGGAAGTCTGTTCCACAGAAGAAGAAGAAGAAGAAGAAGAAGAAGAAGAAGAAGAAGAAGGGGAGGAGGAGGAGGAGGAGTTTGGATTTGATATCCCGCTTTATCACTACCTGAAGGAGTCTCAAAGCGGCTTACATTCTCCTTTCCCTTCCTGCCCCACAACAAACACTCTGTGAGGTGAGTGGGGCTGAGAGACTTCAAAGAAGTGGGACTAGCCCAAGGTCACCCAGCAGCTGCATGTGGAGGAGCAGGGAAGCGAACCCGGTTCACCAGATTATGAGTCCACCGCTCTTAACCACTACACCACTCTGGCTCTCTTTTGCTGCTGCCTGTTCCCCTTCAGCCCACCCCAACAGCCTAAATTACCAAGTTTGCTGCCATCTTGGGAGGTGTACTGTCCTCAGACTCCGAAAATTAATGTGGTAGGAAAATTGCTGTTGCTACCTTGTTTGCAGTTGCTATGTGCACACAGGAGATGCAGGAGACATCAAAAGGGGATTCTGTTGAGCTACATTTCATTCTTAAAAAGCAAAGACATTTACCTCCAGCCATAATACATGTCATTACACCTGCCGTGCTATTAAGCTTTTCCTCGTTTGGAACCAGACCCTGGCGATTTCTGCCTGAATCCTCCTCCTGGTGCAGCCAAAGCCCTCGACCGAGAAACCCGCGGTCCCCAAATGATGCTATAAAGGACATTGCAGGCTATGGCCGGATCACGTTGTGTGTAATTGATTTCACAAGCAAGACGGGCCTTGCTTCTGTTACGCTTCCCGCTTCTCTCCAAAAAGTCTGGAGAGGGGCCGTTAAGTTTTCACTCATATGGAGGGCTGCTCTCAGTTGGTCCGGACCTGTCAGCTTGTTAGCAATTTAATAGGGTCTTTTTCCATTTCCCGGAGCAACTCGGAAGACTGTTTGGCACAACCCGTCAGCCAGCAGATATGACAGGTCCATTGATTTCTAGTAATCTTGAAGCTGAAATGATCATCTCGCATCACATATCACTGCCAAAGCTGCGGAGCAAATCGGAGCTGCCACAAGATACAATAGTTATTCCTGCCCAGTTGTTAACACAGAAGGACCAAATTTCATGAGAACACAATGCTAACACACTTCCTGGGAGTCCTACTGACATGGTTTGGCTATTCCGTGGAATGACTCACACCCTAGATATGCAGAACTTACCTCCTCATTGGACAAAAACAAACAAACTCCTGGTATTGTAATTAACAGCTGACACCCTGCCTCAGGCTCATGAAACTGTGGTTTTTATTATTATTTGTTATTGCAATTGATATTATATTTATCTATATCCCACCTTTTCCCCAGACCAGGACTCAAGGCAAAATCAAGAACGAATAGATTAAAAAACAGTTTTTATCCAAGAGCTATAACTATTTTAAATGCTGTAACCAAATAATATGATCTTGGGGAGTCGTGGTGGTATGTATGTGTATGTGGCTGTAAATGTGCAAATGTGTATGTGTGGCTATAAATGTGGGATGACATTCAATTTCATTGTACTATGTACAATGACAATAAAGTATTTATCTATCTATATCTATCTATATCTATCTATATCTATCTATCTATCTATCTATTATCTATCTATCTATCTATCTATCTATCTATCTATCTATCTATCTATATCTAAGGCAGCTTGCGCAAATTAAAATAAACCAGAGTTGGCTCATAGAACCATAGAATTGTACAACTGGAAGGGATCCTAGGGGTCATCCAAACTGACCCCTAGCAATGCAGGAATGTGAATAGTTCTAAGCATTCTTATGGCATGCATCCCCTCAGATGAACACGAGGACCTCAGAAGTCTCCCCCGTCCCCCGCTGTTTACTATTGTCTGGATTTAATTCAGACCAGATCATTTTCTAATGTCTAAAAATGGCAAAATTGAGTTGAATCATGCCTCTCAGCTGGGAGATAATCGCTGGACTTCTGCTGAGCATCAATCACTCAGTAATTCAGCAGAATACCTTTTCTGGCGAGTTGTGGGGTTTTTGTGTGTGTGACGCCCCTCGAGAGCTCTCTGCGTGGCTGGAGGCCACAGGCACTCACAGCCCCAAGCACTGGTTAGAGAAATACTGAGCGTCTAATTGGAGCCCGGCTGAATGTGGCTCATGCCTCCCTCTCCCACCAGAAGAAAGAAAAAGGAGTAATGCTTCCCCCTCAGAGATTGACAGCGTAAGGAACAGCGAACCCATCATTCTTCAAGCTGCAAGATCTGAGAGGCAGGGAGAAGGCTGAACCTGGATTTTGGAGCCAGCCGCAGCAGCCCAAATTAATAGCAGTGGAATTCAAGCCAGCTCTAAAAGATGGAGCCATTAATCACCCACAGACAAGTTTTCTTGGGTTTCATACTGTAGTCCAAGAGTAATTTATCCCATTCTCTGGGCCAATACAAAGGGGTGGAGGAGGAAGGCGGCTGATAGTTGAAACATCTAATAATACGTTCTCCTGGGATTTCATCAGGAGTTGTGAAGATTTGTGGGGCTGGTCTTCTAGGGCAGGGATGGGCGGACTTCAGACTTGCGGGATCGACTTTGTTTTTCACTAGAACCCCAAAATTCAACAACCTAATGCAAAATATAGTATTAAAGAATTAGGAGACCGGGAATTTGTTTTGAGTGCCACAACTGAACAGAGCTTACATTCTTTCTACACAGCAATCCATTACTGGCTACCCCATGTTTTTGTCATTTCAACAGGGGGATGGGTCTATGGTTCCTCTTGTCAACTAATCGGGAGTAGAAATCTTTGCCAATCTGCTGCAAAACTCCCAGAGATCCGCCAGGAGTTCCAGATCTACCTTCTGCCTGCCCCAGCTTTATCAAAAAGAATAAAACAGTGGAGCAATCTCCCTCAGGAGGTAGTGGACTCTCCTTCCTTTGAGGTTCTCAAGCAGAGGTTGGAGGGCCATCTGTCATGGATGCTTTAGTTTAGATTTTTGCATTGCAAGGGGTTGGACTAGGTGATCCATAGTGGTCCCTTTCAACTCTATGAATCTAGGCAAACAGAGTTCTTCAGAACTCTCCTGGGAACCTTTTGGGCAGTCTCAGGTAGACTATAAGGTCCATCAAGCACCAGAAGGCAATGACTGGTGTGAAGGTATGAAGTTTTCATAGATGCACCATCAAGAATGCAAATCATAGCTGCCTCTTAATTGTGTTAATGTATGGAAGAGCAACAAATGGTCTGTGTGTGTGGTTTGGGAGTTGCACGGTCAGGGAAAGAACAATGCTGCCCAGGGTTGCAAAGACTGTGGAGAGAATAATTGGGTGCACTCTTCCCACCTTGGATCAAATCTATGCCTCCAGGTGCTATAAGAAAGCTGCAGAGATAGTGCAGGATAGTGCGCACCCCGGAAAGGATCTCTTTCAGATTCTGCCTTCTGGAAGGAGGTGCAGGGTTATAAAGACCAGGACTAGCCGCCTGAGAAATAGCTTCTATCCAAAAGCGATTTTGGTTTTAAACGCAGTGTAAGGCAGTCTCTAAGGGAGTGTCTGTATTTAGTTGTGGGGCATCAGAGTTTTTAGGGGGTAAATCAGGTAGGGTACTAAAGTTTTTAAGGGATTAATTATGGGTAGGTGGGATAGGGAATGAGTCAACAGGCATATTCTGAATAGTAGGTGTCAGGGTTGCACCAGATGAGCAGGAGTGGTGGCAAGCCCCCCCTAGGCGAAGCAGCAACCACGGAAGAGTCCAGAGGAATGGAGGGATTCTTACCTGAAGAAGACTGGTGGCGACACTCCTCAGAAGAGGAAGAAGCAGATGGGGAAGAGGGAAGGCCAGAACAGGAGGAGGAAGAAGTTGAGCCAGAATCAGGCCCTTGTGAGGAGAAGAGCCGGAGGGCCCCCTCCCCTCCTCCCATCTCAGCTGTAGAGCGTAGAGCTGAGAAACGGAGGGAGCAATTGGAGGCAGTTGCAGCTCGTAAAAGGCGTGGTGATGAGCTGGCTACTTAAGGAAGGCCGGATGCTTCCCTCACCAGCACCTGCAACTGCTGTGCTGAAGCACGTGGTTGTGCCTGCTCATCCTGCTCCTGATCCTGTGTACCTGACTTTGGCTGGTTCCTGACTCGGACTGCTCCTGACTTCGGCTTCTTTTGACCCCCGGTACTGACACCTGACTTTGGCTGGTTCCTGACTTGGACTGCTCCTGACTTCGGCTTCTCTTGACCCCGGTACTGACACCTGGCTTCGGCACGCCATCCTGTTGGCGCCATAACAGAAGGCTTGTCGGTTTTGTATGTCTGATGTAGAGTCTCAATTTTGTTGTTCTGTATGACAATGACAATAAAGATTATTGTATCGTATCGTATCATAACACACACACACACACACACACACACACACACACACACCCCATTCCCTCTCCCCATAAGTGATATTTGGGGAAATGCAAATGAAAGATGCAACACAGCAGATGACCCTACCTTCCCCTAAACCTCTGCAGCAAATGAGAGAGACTCCACCACCTCCTGAGGCACTCTGCTCCACTCGGGGTTTGTCCTGAAATCTTCCACCCTGCCCTTGATTCCACTCACACATTCTATTCCTGCCCCTCCTTCGCTCTGAACAGCCCTTCAGCTATTTGAAGACCAGGATCACGACTCTCCTGAATCTTCTCTTCTCCAGGCTCAACTCTTCCCGCATAGGAATTAGTTTCCCGTGCCCTCCCTCATCCCACTTGCTCTCTTCTGGACATGCTCTGGGCACCCACTGACTATTTGGGGAAAGGTTGAATTTTAATAGGCAAGTTAAGTAGGACTTGGGGAATGTTAGAATTTTCTAAAGGTTAGGTGGTTCTTTCCGTATTGGTTTTCAATTATAGGTTTTAGTATAGCATTTAACTTTACATCCTTAGTTTTCTTTTCTTTTTAGTTGTATCTCTCCTGTAAGCTTTTTCAGTTAGACTGGCCTTGACATTTAAATACATCACAAATCCCATTTTTCTTTCTGCATATCCCTTCCCAAGCGGCTCACCAACACACGTGATCAGTCACATGATCAAGTCTTGGTAGCTCAGCTGAGCGTGAGATAAGAAATAAATCGGGGGGGGGGGACAAACAAACAAACCTGCAATGAATCCAAAACCAGGCACCATTCAACTTATCTATAAGGGAATATTTGCACTATATGGAGAGACCTCTTCTTCATAATGGTGACTGCTCCTGCTCAGGCTGTGCAGAAAAAGCATTTTGGTTCCAGCGATTCATTCTGATTGTGCAGATAAAATATGACTGCTAGAATTCTACAGGATGTGGAATTAGTGTGTGAAAACAGTCCAGATCCAAGGATCCCCAGGCAGGCAGTTCTAGATGGTGGAAATCTCAGGCACCATCCTGGCTCCCAGGCATCTTCACTTGGTCACAAGTGGCTGCTTAATTTCAGACACCGCTCCAGAGCCTTTGTCCACCTCTGGTAATGCTGTTAGAACATGTGGGAATTTTAAGGATAGTAGGAAATGATATACAGTGGATGCTCGGGTTGCGAACGCGATCCGTGCGGAAGGCGCACTCGCAACCCGCAGCATCCACAACCCGCAGCGCTGCATCTGCGCACGCGCGGGTCGCGATTCAGCACTTCTGCGCATGCGCGAAGCACGATTTAGCGCTTCTGCCCATGAGCGAGCCCCGAAACCCAGAAGAAACCCGTTCCGGTACTTCCGGGTTCGGCGTGGAGCGCAACCCGAAAACGCGTAACCCGCAGCATTCGCAACATGAGGTATGACTGTATTGAATAATTATTATCCTTCCTTCACTCACGCAAGTGAGTGATGTAGCAGAGCAAATTCCCCTTAATGTAGCTGGAAGCTAGTCTGCAGATTCATTTGAAACTCTTAGTTAAGATGATTTCCTGGTGCCCCCTTTCATCCCTCCTAAAAGAATAAAGACACAAGAGTCTTTCTGAGTAAAGTAACAAAAGTTTACTCACATTTCAGTTCACGATATGATCCCTGAAAGGCAGCCTTTCCTTAGTAGTTGCACAATAAAGTGTGAGTTCATCTCATAGGAAGACTGAACTCATGTGCTGCTGGCTGAGAGCCAGCAGACAGCAAAAAATACATTAATACAACAAAATGGCTGCAGGAGAGCAGCATGGCAGCAAAAGATAGAACAAGACAACAGAAAGACAAAAGAGACTAAAACTAGAACCTGAGAAAATGGCTGTGTGACTCAGCACTTTTATGGAGTCAGCCAGAGCCCACGCCCTGTCAGGATTTATGATCTCCCTCTCACACCAAGAGATGGTAGGCTGGCAGTTTTATGGTGGGGTTTTTTCAGATTTATTGGTATTTACACAGTAGCTCAGTCCAAGCACATAGCTCAATCGTCACTCGATGCCCCAGTTGAGTCTACTGGAAGGTGGGCTCTTCTCCAACAGGAAACATGCCATCGGCTCCTCCCCTTCTTATGGGCTTGATGCCAAGCCTGAATTCTGCCCAATCGCTGAGAGCGAGGGGATTCTGGAACAGACTGCCCAGCTTGTCCCTCCTCCCCTGATAGCATGTCTGAAAGTTGTGGCTGCTCTGTCTGTCTCACGTCTCCCTGGGAATTTACGACCTGCATTCCAGGGAAGGAGGGGCTCGCTTCACCCTCTGCCTGTGAAGAAAGCAAGCCCCCATCTCTGTCTGCACCAATGGATTACATCCCACAAAACACACAGAGAGAGATGGAGCAGAATGTGTCATGATGTCACAGTCATTTGGTTATCATCTTTAGAACCCTCTAGAACATAATGGAAATGAGAATGGGAAGGCTACCAAAGAGAGAAAAAGCTTTGGCTTTCCTGGAAAGGCCATGATTCCAACTGGCTCTCAGCTGAGAGAGGAAGTGAGACGATGAAAGCCTGAAACCACCTAGGCCATGTCACAGCCTGTAAAGAAGATTTAGCCTCAAGGAGAAGAGCGAGGAGACCGCTCTTCTCGAGTGGGGAAGGTAGATCTCAGGTAGCTCTCAAGTTGTCTTCTTGTCCAAGTCATCAGAGAAAGGCAGAAGGAGGGGGATCAGCATTTGGTTCCAGGCAGCTAGCAGACAATGAACATCTGCTCCAGCTGCTCTGAAGGCTGAACGCTGCTTAGTTGGGTACAGATGGAAGGAAGAATGGATGGACCTGAGCGTACACCAGATCTGGTCATCCTGGGGAGTTGGAAAACCATTCATTTGGACACAAAAGAAGGAAAGCACTGCCCTGAGATCAAGGCGGAGAGAAACAGCGAGATGAGCTGTCACCAGGAAAGTGGGGATACTGGTCCGACACTGGAACAAGGGGCAGAGTCAAAGAGAAGAATCGTGGGTAAGGACGTGCCGGATCAATCCATTCCCACCAATCAGGAAGTGGGCTGTTTTGGGCAAGCAGAAGTGATGGACCCAAGTCAGCAGGCAGCTGTGGCAGGGAGTGTCCGAAACAGCACGTCCCTTCGGAAGACATCACACCGGAGTATCCAGCGAGGCCTCACCGGGCAGGAACCGCACTTGGCCAACCAGCCATTTATCAGTCTGCAGCCCCCAATGGCTTCCCGTGTGGAGCATGCAAGCGAGGCAGATGCCATCGAAGACGGCGTGAGCTGGATCAACCCAAGAACAGGCAAAGTGATGAAATGCAAAAGCCAGCAGACAAGTAGGATTTGGCAGATGAAGCCCCTCTCTGCGGTCCTACATCCTTCAGCAGAAGAACCCCAGGTAAGCAGAGACTCAAAGGAAAGTGAAGAGGGCAGGTCAGGAGAAAACACCTTTTCTTCGGGTGAGACAAAGAGAGAGGAAGGTACAGTGCAGGGATCGCACAGCAGCAACCAGGAGCAAGATTTACACAGTAATGTGGGGCCATCTCAGCTTCAGAGGCAACATCTAGGGAAAGCTCAGGAGAATAGTCAAGAGCCAGAAGATCGCAGTGAAGATTGCCCAGCATCTCAGGAGACACCACAGCCTTCTCAGGTGAGGCCCAATAGGGCCATCACTTGCACCAGCAAGAAAACTGGCTTAGAAATGGTAAGCAGAGGTCAACAGACAAGCTTGGTTTGGGAGAGGAAGCCGCTTTCAGAAATTATTCAGCCTGGAATTCAGCAACCCCAGGAAAGCCGAGAATCAAATAAAGGAGGGTCAAAGGGGAAGGTTGTTTTTGCAGAAGACAGCAAGTCAGGGAAGATCACGGTGCTTTACAGTGATCTACAGCCAGAAGCATCACCATCCCAACTTGGGGGTCGAGTGCCAGAGGAACAGAAGGTATGGGATTCCACTAAGCAGCGCAATGGCCAAGGCTCACCAGATGTCCCCAAACGTTCCCAATCATCACAAACAGATGCAGCTGGTGTCAAGAGGGACCACACTCGGGTCAACCAAAGATCTGGTGCTGAAATGAAATGCAAAGGTCAGCAGACAAACAGTATGTGGGAAATGAAACCTCTTTCGGAAATTCTACACTCTGCAGGTCAAGAATCTCAGCAAAAGAGGGGCAAGGTCAATGGAAGAGCAGGGAAGTATGACAAGGACCGAACTGACATTGGAAGTAAAGTGAACAGGGAGATGACGCTGTCATATTCGGAAGGAGACGAAATTGAACAAACGTACAGCATAATTTCCCTGGAAAGGGGAATCCTGTTAAACAAGAAAACCCGCAAAATACTTGTACACCGTGGTCAACAGACAGTGGAGGCCCTCCCTTCCACCACTTTTCAAATAACACTGGATAACTACAGAAGAATGGGGTATCAAACTCTGGTAGCCAATGAGCCAGAGATCACAGTGGAAGAAAGCGAAGGAAGAGGGAGCACTTCCAGGGGGCAGCAAACCATCAGGCAATGGGTCCACAGTGACGTGCAAGATCAAAGTGCGTATGAAGACTCCATGGAGTCCTATGAGACATTTGTAACTAGCAAGCATCCTAGCGATGAGATCCTGTTCAAAATAGAGTCGTCGCTGATATTTGTGCCCGTGGATGAGGAGGACCTCCTGTTGATCTACGGCAACGAGGATTCTGAGAAGGAAGGAAGCTTCATCAACAACCAAACGGGGAAAGCGCTGGAATCACGCTGCCTGCAGACGGAGGAGCTTTTCTTCCACAAGCCTGACCTGGAGGCAAAAACATTGGAAAGCTAAGCCAAACCCCCCACCCCCCACCCTCACCCCCATCAGAAGGAGTACACTGAAAAGGAATTCCTCAACTGAACGGATTATCTGTCTGGTGGGTGAAGCCTGAGTACCAGCAAGACCAAGAAATGGGAGTCCACTCGAGGGATTGTTGACACACGAAATGGAATAATGTGCCCTGATAGATGTTGGTTAGGCAGATAAAAGGAGCACATAGTGAATGGGGTTAGGAAAGGCAAAATAAAATAAAATAAAAATAACCAAGGGAGTATCAGCAGTTTGCGTTTCATTTGGCTCACATCTCAGTGCATGATGTGGGTTGCCCTTCCTGAGGTTGTCTTTGCAGAAAGAGGAAGATAACGTCAGCATGCCTCGCGGCCTGTGAGCATGGCGTGCTCACGTTGCGCTGCCCTGGCCCCCTCGATCGCAGGGCCAAGCTGGGTTGCTTGGTCAGACTTCATTCAGTAATGCCTTCCTAGACAGAGTCCAAAAAACACACTAGATAGATGATAGATAGATAGATAGATAGATAGATAGATAGATAGATAGATATAGATATAGATATATAGGCAACTGTCCGTCATCTTAATTGTCCGTCCCCTAGCAACCAACATCTGCCACCACAGTGCCCTGCATCATCATCATCATCATCATCATCATCATCATCATAATAATAATAATAATAATTTATTATTTATACCCCACCCATGTGGCTGAGTTTCCCCACCCACTCTGGGCGGCTCCCAATTGAATATTAAAAGCACAATACAGCATTAAACAATAAAAACTTCCCTAAACAGGGCTGCCTTCAGGTGTCTTTTAAAAGTAGGATAGTTGCTTATTTTCTTGACATTTGATGGGAGGGCATTCCACAGGGCGGGCGCCACTACCGAGAAGGCCCTCTGCCTGGTTCTTTGTAACCTCACTTCTCGCAGTGAGGGAACTGCCAGAAGGCCCTCGGTGCTGGACCTGAGTGTCCGGCCTGAGCAATGGGGGTGGAGATGCAGCCTAGGACCTTCATACTTACGGGACCGCCTCTCTGGGTATGTCCCGCAGAGGACCCTAAGGTCCATGAATAATAATAGCTTAAATGTCCCAGGCCCTAAAGAAGCCAGACTATCCTGCACCAGGGCCAGGGCCTTTTCAGTGATGGCTCCGACCTGGTGAAATGCTCTGTCCCATGAGACTAGGGCCCTGCAGGACTTGCTCTCCTTCCGCAGGGCCTGTAAGACAGAGCTATTCCACCTGGCCTTCAATTTGAATTAGCCTGATGCTCTATTCCCTTTCCTCTTCTATGAAGAAACCCTTTCTGGGACCCCACATTTAAATTCTTCCCTGGTCTCCTTGCTGGCTCTAGTAGGACCAACTTGGCCAGTTAGCCCTGGTGATCATTTGATGTCTACTAACTGGGGTTTGTTTTTGTTTTTTTCTTCCCGAAATGATCCCTGAATTTTTGAATTTTATTGATATTGATGCTGCATTTTATGTTGTATTTTATGCTGTTTTTAAGTCGCATTTTAATCAATGTTTTATATTTGCTGTTAGCCGCCCTGAGCGCGGTTTTTAAACCGGGAAGGGCGGGGTATAAATAAAAATTTATTATTATTATTATTATTTATTATTCAGGTATACTGGGCCGAGGCCATTTAGGGCTTTAAAGGTCAGCACCAACACTTTGAATTGTGCTTAGAGACATACTGGGAAACGTACCATCTAGAGGCATCATCAGAGTTCAAGGATACATCCCAGTGAGACATAAACACTCCAGGATGGTGCAAAGGAAGGGCGGTGAGGGGGGAGGCCTGGGGAGAGTTTCGGGCCACACGCAAAGGCCTGGAGGGGCACATTTATCCACCAGTGAGGTCATAAGAGGTGCCACTCCTTAAGTCCTCTGTGGACTTAGGAGAGGAGTCCAAATTGGACTCAGCTGCAGTCCACTACGGCTTGAACGGAAACTCAAATCTTCACCTCCAAACAGCATCCAGACAGATGCTGCTGCACTTCAAACAGAAACCTCAACTTCACCGGGTGCTGATGCTGCAGCAGCCCCTCTCCCTTAATAATTCCATCAGGACTATTGATCAAATGGATATATAGAGGTATGCTTTCTCTGATGCAAGAGATTGCTGAGTGTTGACCCCAGCTCCCCATCCCATTCAGAAGTCATTATTAAACCTGATGGATTTTAGGGGGCTTGGATTTTCTTCTGGTTGAGGGCTTAAAATAATTTAGTCATTTGTGGGATGGGGGGATGGTCTGGCATGAAGATCCAGTGGGGCTGTGCTTGTTAAAAACAATACTTAAAATACCTTAAGACACATTTAGAGCCAGCAACTAAAATACTATTGTTATTACCGGTATTTCTGAAGTTAGTTGCTTTGTCTTGCCCAGGACAACAATGTCTGCTCCTTAGTTTCCAGTGGGCTGTCTGAACTCTTCTGTCTGAACTGTCTGAAAAAACCAACACGTTAGGTAAGTTAAAAATGGTTTACTTACAAACTCTCCAAAGGTTAGAATCTAGATTCATGTGCTTTTTCATACAGCATTCAGAAAAAGTTTCCCAGGCAGTGAAACTTGGCTTAGTTACAAAGTGGTGAGAGTTCTTAAGTTATTGCTTTAAGAACTCAAGAGTGGTTTGTGAGAGCCATGTGGTCTGAGCTAGAGCAACCAGCTCAAACCCCTTTGCCCAATGAACTTCTCAGGTAGACTAGAGCAGTGTTTCCCAACCAGTGTGCCTCCAGATGTTTTGGGACTACAACTCCCATCATCCCTCGCCAGCAATACCAGTGGTCAGGGATGATGGGAATTGTAGTCCCAAAACATCTGGAGGCACACTGGTTGGGAAACACTGGACTAGAGGCTTGACTGCCTATTCCCTTGCCAAGGCCTATAGCCTTGCTAAGCCTGGCAGGACAGCTTACTCTGTGGTATTAACCACAATTTATCATGCATAAATTAGACGGAAGCATGTTGCTTATATGAGGCTGGTTATCCCACACACTGGATGTCCAAGAGTTCTAGGGTTATGAGAGAGTGATAAAAGCTTTTCTTTGTCCAGGCCAGGCATCATTTTATAAACTTATTTCATGTTGCTTGCCTTTTCTCTAAACGAAAAGGTCCCAAACAGTGTGGATGCTCTGCCACATAGCTGTGGCCCCCTCCCTTCTTCCTCTGGGAAAGGAAAGGGAGAAAGCAACAATTTGGGAGCCTGCAGTTGAAGGGGGGGGTCAAAACTAAAAGATTATGTAAATCCATGGAAGGAAAGGAGTGGGGGGGAGCAGGGGAGGACCCTGACATCTGGAGATTTCTTTCATTACAACGAAGCAATCTGTGCAAGGCCAAATCCTTCAACTTGCTTCCAAAACCCGGCTTAGCTTTCCATTCTCATAAAACTGGAGATGGGCCATTTGGTTGATGGGTAATTCAGCGAGTAGCAGAACAAAGCTCCCTCTGCCAACCCACAAAATCCAAACATGTTTGGATTTCTCTCCTCTCCCCTCCCACCCTTTTTTTTAAGGGGAGGTTCAAAATGAAATTCCCCCTCTTCTTCTTTTTCAATCAAGAAAGACAAAAGCCTTTTGCTGAATGTAGCAAACCTGTAACGCTGGATTTTCCCCTCTGAGCATCATATGCCAGCCAATGCCATGCTTTCCGCAGTCTACTCCATCCTCCAAACAGCAGATGTTTTGCCACACAAGCTGACCTCGGCATGGATGATCAGGCTCTGTAATAAAGATGCACCGTGCAATCAGGAGGACGTCACAGTTATGGAGCAAATGTACTCAGGCGCAGCCTGGACAACGCAGAGGTAGAAGCCACAGAGATAAATGTATTATTAAAAGAGGCGATCTCTGCCTCTTACAAGATGAACACATTTCTTTCTTTCTTCCTTTCTTTTTATGGTTTTTTTTACTATCTTCTTCTTTGGCGATCCCTCGTAGCCGAGTAAGATTGTCCTCCATAAACACAGCTTTAACAATGAAAAAGAAGAGGAGGAGGAGGAGGAGGAGAGGTTTGGCTTTGATATGGGAAACCCAGCCAGATGGGCGGGGTATAAATAATAAATTATTATTATATTATTATTATTATATCCCACTTTATCACTACCTGAAGGAGTCTCAAAGCAGCTAACATTCTCCTTTTCCTTCCTCCCCCACAACAAACACTCTGTGAGGTGAGTGGGGCTGAGAGACTTCAGAGAAGTGGGACTAGCCCAAGGTCACCCAGCAGCTGCATGTGGAGGAGCAGGGAAGCGAACCCGGTTCACCAGATTACGAGTCTACCGCTCTTAACCACTACACCACACAGTCTGTAAGTGACTGTGGAGGCCAATTTTGGATCCACACGTCCTTCCACAGTGGGGACATAGGTTTCCGGGCGGGAGTTGATCACGGTGTGGATTTGCCAAGCATGCCTTCCTCTTAGTATGTTTCTCCCTTGCGTCCTGAGTTTGAGTGCCTTCAAAGCCCATGACACCTTTGGTAAAGGCTGTTCCTCAACTGGAGCGCTCACAGGCCAGTGTTTCCCTATTGTTGGTGTTTATACTACATTTTTAAAGGTTTGCCTTGAGAGAGTCTTTAAACCTCTTTTGTTGACCACCAGCATTACGCTTTCCACTCTTAAGTTCGGAATAGAGTAGTTGCTCTGGAAGACGATAATCAGGCATCCGTACAACATGACCAGGCCAACGAAGTTGATGTTGAAGAATTATTGCTTCAACAAAGGTGATCGTTGCTTCTTCCAGTATTCTGGTATTAGTTCACCTGTCTTCCCAAGTGATCTGCAAAAATTTTCGGAGACACCGTTGATGGAATCTTTCGAGTAGCTGGAGATGGCATTTATAAGTGGTTCATGTTTCACAAGCATACAGTAAGGTTAAAACTCACAGGGCCAATGTTGGTGGAATAGGGCGCAGGGATGTCCAAAGTCCGTTTCGGGGGCCTAATCCGGCCCTCCAGTCGGTTTAATCTGGCCCCTGTGGCAGTTTATTTCTTAGGGTAAAATCCTTAAAAAAAAGCTCAACCTAAGATTTCAATCCTAAGAAAAGGTCAACAACTTTGGTCGGCCCTTTGGTCGGCCCTCACAGCCCTCCACTTCATCAAATCCGGCCCTCTTTGAAAAAAGTTTGGACACCGCTGGGGGGAATGCCCACAATGATCAAAGGGATGGAACAACTCCCCAATGAAGAAAGGTTGCCACATTTTATGTTTAGTTGGAATCTCCTTTCTTGTAACTTGAAGCCATTGGTTCAAGTCCTAGCTTCTGGAGCAGCAGAAAACAAGCTTCCATGTGACACTGTGACAGTCCTTGAGATATTTAAAGAGAGCTACCATATGTGCTCCCAGTCTCCTCTTTACCAAGCGATACATACCCAACTCCCTCGACTATTCCTCATAAGGCTTGATTATTTCTAGGATGAGTAAATGCTTTTTAAAAGCTTACTTTAAAAAAAAAGCTAAAGCTTTGCTCATAATTCTACCTCTTCCTTCCTTGGAAACGTGTAACAAAAGTTTGGTGGGCAGAGAGCTTTTGTTTTATCACCCTCTCATTATTAGGAAGGACAAAATGACTCTGAGGATCAAGTGACGGCATGCACTCTCATTTCCACAATGAAAAGACGCCCTTGTTATCTTCTGCTTGATCAGAGAGTGTCATGTGGGGAACAGAGGGGGTGTCAATCCCTATCCTGGAGAAAAAACGGCTTCAGCCGATTCCCACGCAGAGACATTTCAAAGACTTAAGACTTGAGCCTTAACTGATGTCTTATGTCAGTCCTGAACCTCTGACATTCTCTCAAAAGCTACTTTGTAGAAGATACAGCACAGAGATGAAAGCTTAGAAGAAATTATCGCACAGAATTTGGAAGCACCATAATGACGAGAGGGGAGGGGTGGTGGGGGTGGCTAGAGAGGCCTTTGAGGGTGCCCCCTCCGTTGAAGGTTGGGTGATCGCTGGGACATAGCCAAAGAGTGCTCAACATTGACTGAGAAATTGGATGCACTCGAAGACACTTTATGAGAGTGGGTATGTAGGAACACAAGAAGAGCCTGCTGGATCAGACCGATGGCCCGTCTAGTCCAGCATTCCAACTCATCAAATTTGCAGATGACACCACGCTGGGAGGGGTAGCCAATGCCACCAAAGACAGAATCAGGATCTAGATCTAGTAAAGGGTTGGGATTTAATCAAGACTGCTGAACCCCTGGATCCAGCAAGGATCAAAATATAAGTCAGGCTAGCTTCCTCAGGAGATCGCCTGAGAGATGGGCCATTGAAGGAGAACAAAGGGGAGGTAATGGGCCATTAACAAAGCAAATACTCTGTGGCAGAGGATGGAGGGGTTGGGCTCCTCCCCAAGCTCTGAGATAGCAGAGTAGAGTTTCGGATTGCAGCTGGAGATGATGTGGGCTGGAGGAAAATGGTGGCAGGCAGTAAGCCTCAGCAAGCTGGAGTTTTAAAAATAGTGTGTTTGTTTTCTGCTTAAATCCAAGGCTGCAGCTATGGGAGAAGCAAGAACCACTTGGCGTGTCAATGTTGTAAGCTCCTCCATCGTAGGCTCAGGTTGTATATATGTGTAAATAAACTATATATCATAGGGACGCCACAGTCTCCGCTGTGCCTCATTTCCAAAGGAAAGACAAACTCTGGCTAAATTCCTGGATCTTGCACCACTCAGAGATTCGGATAACATGCACCCACTGGGAATCATGGACATCCCACAAAGCTGAATCTTAAGAAGAAGAAGAAGAGGAGGGGGAGGAGGGGGAGGAGGAGGAGGAGGAGGAGGAGGAGGAGGAGTTTGGATTTGATATCCCGTTTTATCCCTACCCGAAGGAGTCTCCAAGCGGCTCACATTCTCCTTTCCCTTCCTCCCCCACAACAAACACTCTGTGAGGTGAGTGGGGCTGAGAGACTTCAGAGAAGTGGGACTAGCCCAAGGTCACCCAGCAGCTGCATGTGGAGGAGCAGGGAAGCGAACCCGGTTCCCCAGATTACGAGTCCACCGCTCTTAACCACTACACCACACTGGCTAGAAGGTTCCAGACAGAAAAAAGACAGTCCTTCTTCATGCTTCACATAGTGAAACTATGGAACTCGCTTCCACAGGAGGCAGTGGTGACCACCAAGCTAGATGGCTTTAAAAGAGGGTTGGACAAATTCCTGCAGAAGGCTATTGATGGCTACTAGCCAGGATGGCTTTGCTCTGTCTTGCTTCCAAATATCAGGTGCTGGAAAACACAGGATGGGAAAGGGCTCCTGTGCTTGAATCCGGTTTGCGAGTTTCCCATTTCAGGCATCTGGTTGGCCCCTGTGAGAACAAGATGCTGGACTAAATGGACCTCCGGCCTGATCCAGCAGGCTCTTCTTTGGTTGCATGAGGGAGACTGGTCCACATGACAATAAGTGAGCCCGTGCTCCCCATAGGAGTGAATGGCTACCAGTCCTGGATAATGGGAGAAGTGAGGGCAGGCATGCTTGGGACTTACAGTCTGAGATGGCAGAGGATCAAAAGAGTGACTGTCATCATTGCCTTCTGCAATAAGTGACATCAGTCATGAAGAGAAATGAAGCCTGTGGCCACAGTGGTTTGTGTCATCCATGTGATCACAAATCAAGGTTCCACGCAGATCCAAGAAGCTTGATTTCAGGAGAGTGGTTTTGAAATATTAGGGCTTCTGGGAAGCGAAATGCATTTGTCACCCTGAAGGAGAAGAGAGATTAATCTCTTGGGGAGGAAAGAGAAGGCAAAGCCATGGGAGCATGATCAACGCCTAGGCAGCCAGTTCTGACAACGCTCAAATTCCGGCTGCATGCACACCATACATTTAAAGCACCCTTCATCCCCAAAACGAAACCTGTGAAGCATAGTTTACCCACCACAGTGCTACAATTCCCAACACCCTTCACAAACTACAGTCCTCAGGATTCTTGGATGAGGGGAGTGCTCTAAATGTATGTTGGGTTCTAGACTTTCTTCACTGTTACGCAGCTAGGAATGAGTTCGTAAACCACAGAGTTGTGGGTTAGAAGGCAGCTGGGAAGTCCTCTAGTCCCAAACTCTTTCTCAATGCATGGATCTGGGCAACCACAGCACCCCTATCTAGCCCCAGGCCAGGGGCAGCCAACCTCTTCCCAAGCGAGTGTGTTCCACTCTTCCTCTCCCCATTAGGATGTTCCTCCTAATGCATAGCCAATCACTGAAGCCATTTCTGGAAATGCAACTGGGGACACTGTCTACCCTAAGGATCTCTTGTGGGACAATGAAACAGAAGCGGGCATCTTCTGTAGTTGCAATGCGCTTGGTGATTGTATATTACGATTTACAGTTTGTTTCCATTGTCTCTTTGGCGATCCCTCGTAGCCGAGTAAGATTGTCTTCCATGAACACGCTCTTAACAGTGAGTCCATAAGTGACTGCGGAGGCCAATTCTGGATCCACACGTCCTTCCACAGTGGGGACACTAGTTTCCGGGCGGGAGTTGATCAAGGTGAGGGTTTGCAAAGCGTGCCTTCCTCTTAGCACAGGGGTCAGCAAACTTTTTCAGCAGGGGGCCAGTCCACTGTCCCTCAGACCTTGTGGTGGGCCAGACTATATTTTGAGGGGGGGGATGAACAAATTCCTATGCCCCACAAATAACCCAGAGATGCATTTTAAATAAAAGGACACATTCTACTCATGTAAAAACAAGCTGATTCTCGGATCGTCTGTGGGCCGGATTCAGAAGGCGATTTGGCCGTCCCTGGGCCTTAGTTTGCCTACCCATGCTCTTAGCATGTTTCTCCCTTTCGTCCTGAGTTCAAGCGTCTTCAAAGTCCATGACACCTTTGGTAAAGGCTGTTCTCCAATTAGAGCACTCACAGGCCAGTGTTTCCTAGTTATCAGTGCTTTTTAGATTTGCTTTGAGAGCATCTTTAAACCTCTTTTGTTGTCCACCAGTATTTTGCTTTCATCTTGGCTGCCCTCCTTTGCACACCTTCCAGCTTGTCAATATCCTTCTTAATTTGTGGTGCCCGGAACTGGACACAGGACTCCAGGTGTGGTCTGACCAAGGCAGAATAGAGTTATACTATTACTTCTGTTGATGCAGCCTAAAATAGCATTGGTTTTTTTCACTACCACATCATACTGTTGACTCATGCTAGGCTTGTGGTCCGCTAAATCCATGGGTAGGCAACCTAAGGCCCGGGGGCCGGATGTGGCCCAATCGCCTTCTAAATCCAGTCCATGGATGGTCCAGGAATCAGCATGTTTTTACATGAGTAGAATGTGCCTTTTTATTTAAAATGCATCCCTGGGTGATTTCTGGGGCATAGCAATTCGTTCCTTTCCCCCCAAAAAAAATATATTCCAGCCCCCCACAAGGTCTGAGGGACAATGGACCGGACCCCTGCTGAAAAAGTTTGCTGACCCCTGACTATGTCCCCCAGATCCTTTTCACACGTACTGCTAGTGAGCTAGCTGTCTCTCATCTTATACTTGTGCAGCCAAGTGCAGAACCTTACATTTGTCCCTATTGGACTCAGCTGGACTTGGGAGCCAACTCCTAGGGGCAGTGGGGGCTTTGGCCCCCCAATAAAGTATTTGAGAGAGGTGTCCCCCCAAAAAAGTTGATGGGCATTGCCATTCAAATGGTGTGTGTGCACCGCATCATGTGATCGATTATGCAGGGCAGGGCTTACCTGGGTCCCCCAATATTTTATTCAAGTTAGTAATAATAATAATAATAATAATAATAATAATAATAATAATAATTTATTATTGTACCCCGCCCATCTGGCTGGGTCCCCCCAGCCACTCTGGGCGGCCTCCAACAGATATTAAAATACATTAAAATATCACAGGTTAAAAACTTCCCTAAACAGGGCTGCCTTGAGGTATTTTCTGAATGTCAGATAGTTGTTTATCTCTTTGACCTCAGCTGGGAGGGCGTTCCACAGGGCGGGCGCCACTACTGAGAAGGCCCTCTGCCTGGTTCCCTGTAGCTTTGCTTCTCGCAGTGAGGGAACCACCAGAAGGCCCTCGGTGCTGGACCTCAGTGTCCGGGCTGAATAATGGGAGTGGAGACGCTCCTTCATGTATACAGGACCGAGGCCGTTTAGGGCTTTAAAGGTCAGCACCAACACTTTGAATTGTGCTCGAAAACGTACTGGGAGCCAATGTAGTTCTCTCAGGATCGGTGTTATGTGGTCCCGGCGGCCACTCCCAGTCACCAGTCTAGCTGCCGCATTCTGGATTAATTGCAGTTTCCGGGTCACCTTCAAAGGTAGCCCCACGTAGAGCGCATTGCAGTAGTCCAAGCGGGAGATAACCAGAGCATGCACCACTCTGGCGAGACAGTCTGCGGGCAGGGAGGGTCTCAGCCTACGTACCAGATGGAGCTGGTAGACAGCCGCCCTGGACACAGAATTGACCTGCGCCTCCATGGACAGCTGTGAGTCCAAAATGACTCCCAGGCTGTGCACCTGGTCCTTCAGGGGCACAGTTACCCCATTCAGGACCAGGGAGTCCCCCACACCCGTTCCTACCCTGTCCCCCCAAAACAGTACTTCCTGCAGATCAAATCAGTAGCACCCCTGCAGCTGGACTTGCAAGTTAGCCTGCTTATGAGCAGGCTGCACTGTGGCTGCCATAGAACTCTTTCCCCCTCCATTCTCCTCCACACAGCGTTTTGGCTCTCTCCTCCCGTATGTTGGATCCAAGGAGCGTGGCAGTGATCAAACGCCTGATTACGCATATGAATAGCATTTCAAGGAAGTGTGGTGGAATTAAAATTCAGAGAGAGGTGAAGCCTTATTGCAGATCTCGCATTCATATTCAAGCTATGCTAATTCTCCACTGTTTTGGGGAGGCTGGATTCAGTCAGGAAGGCACTTGAGAACAAAAGAGCAGAGAAATACACAAAGCAGAAACATTTGGCGGAAAATAAAAGACAAAACACTGGGTGTTTCTCCTACAGCCTTGCTCCAGTTTTCAAATATTGTCCTCTGATAAGTAGTTATGAAAGATTCACAGATATTAATCAGGAGAGAGTTTCAGCGATGCGTCGGCAAACCGTGGCTGATAGGCAGAGAAAGGAATAAAATTACGACATTGCGTTTTGCTTCTCAGGCTCAGAGGAAAGCAGGAGAAAAAGGCAAAACTAAGGCTCTCAGTGGATCCGCACTGAGTCCCGTGAGTCATGAAAGATGCAGTCTTCAGGCATCTCTGCTGCCCTGGCCAACTTGGTTCAGGTTTGGGGTGCTTAGCCTAGGACATTTCCCAGTAGTGATGTATGGAAGTGAGAGCTGGACCATCAAGAAGGCTGATCGCCAAAGAATGGATGCTTTTGAATTCTGGTGCTGGAGGAGACTCTTGAGAGTCCCATGCACTGCAAGAAGATCAAACCTCTCCATTCTGAAGGAAATCAGCCCGGAATGCTCACTGGAAGGACAGATCCTGAAGCTGAGGCTCCAAGACTTTGGCCACCTCAAGAGAAGAGAAGACTCCCTGGAAAAGACCCTGATGTTGGGAAAGATGGAGGGCACAAGGAGAAGGGGACGACAGAGGACAAGATGGTTGGACAGTGTTCCCGAAGCTACCAACATGAGTCTGATCAAACTGCGGGAGGCAGTGGAAGACAGGAGGGCCTGGCATGCTCTGGTCCATGGGGTCACGAAGAGTCGGACACGACTGAACGACTAAACAACAACAACAGCAAGCCTAGGACTGGACTGAATTCAGACAGAAGGTTTTGAGATTATGCAGGGAGGAAGGGGAATCTCTCTGCATGTCAGATTCCCCCAACATGCAACACTGTGCACTACCCGGAGCTTTCTGCGCCCCACATGGCCTGTCCTGACCCCCCCTCCCCCAACCCTATCTATCCTGCTGCCTCCCATGCAGGTGGGGTTGCTAACCTGTCACCACTGTTGAAGTCAGATTCAGCTCTGCCAGCCTGGCTGGTTTCTGCAGGTGGGATGCCTCTGTATGTGGAATGCCTCGGGCAGCAAAATGTCTTGTACCACCAGCCCAGGGGGGTCGGGTCAATTGCCGCAATTCGGCTCCCTGCATTCAGTGAAGATGGTTCTTGGAATCGAGAGAGGCTCAGACCTCTATTACATTCTTTACGAGCCCATGCGGACTCCTAGTTATGAGCTAATATGGAACAGAAGGCGCCGGGGAGGATGTGGAATCCCAATGAGAATTATAATGATCATTATGCATTTTATGTTCGCGTTACCAAATAAAAATCAGTTTAAGTATGAAAACACACCAAGAAGTTCTTCTGATCTCATGCAGCAAGCAGTTCTTGGGGAGATATGGACTCTCTCTCTCTCTCTCTCTCTCTCTCTCTCTCTCTCTCTCTCTCGTCAGCAGAGAACTGGAAATTGCTTTTTCTTTAACTGAATGACCACTTTGGGAACAATAACTGCCAGAGCCTCAAATGGAAAAAGCTGATACAAGTTCTTTAAACTAGTTAGTGCCAAAATAGCTCCTACTTTTTCGAGAGTTCACAGAGGAGGAGGGGAGGAGAAAGGGGGCAGCCTGCGTCTCTCGGGAGTTTTGAAGCTGGTGTTCTCCAGCTGCTCTTTAGTATTATTTCTTTACTATTATATACCGCTTTTCAGGCAAACCTCATAAAGCAGTAAGATCATAATAAGCAAGTCTCCATTTTGTAAAAAAAAAAAAGATGCTGGTTGCTGGGAAACACAAATTTTACAGAGGTACCATTGAAACTGTTCTCTGTAATTCTATTACTGCTTAGTATGGAAGCTGTACGCCAGATCCCTTGGCCAATAGTGTGAGATGAGCGCTGCAACCCCAGAGTCGGTCACGACTGGACCTAATGGTCAGGGGTGCCTTTACCTTTACCTTTATGGCACAGCCTCCAAGCTGGACAAGAAAAGGCTCCAATGAGCAGTAAGAATTGCAGAGAGGGTAATTGGTGTTAGTTTGCCTCCAATAGAGACACTTTATGCTGCTTGAGCCAGGAAGAGAGCAGAGAGAATCGTCGCAGACCCTTCACATCCTGGTCATCACCTGTTGGATTTACTTCCATCCGGACGTCGTTACAGGACTCTATACACAAAAACGTCTAGGCACAGGAATAGTTTTTTTCCTTGTGCCATCAAAATGTTGAATTCGTAGTTGTGTGCGGAAGGGAGGTCAGTTGGTGGTATGGGGTTCCTTTGCTGTACTGTTGTATTGTGAGGGGAATAGTGTTTGTATGAGGTACGTTTTTCTTTACATTGCAATGTAGTCGAAGCAAAATTCCAAGTATGATTGATACTTGGCCAATAAATTATTCCTTCCTTCCTTCAAGGAGAGAAGTGATGTCACCCTGAAGTCCTGCTGCTGTTGGGCTCTGCATGGGGGCATCTGGCTGGACGCTGTGAGAACAGATTATTGGACTCGATGGGCCCCTGGCCTGGTCCAGCAGCCTCATATGTTGTCATAGGAGTTTACGAGGCAGCCTGGGCCAGAGGCTGCTGTTGAAATCCCCCCACAACACACAGTTTCCTTTTTCTTAAAAAAAAATTAAATTTTTATTACTTTTCCAGTATTATTCCAATAATAGCTGCATCATAACAATGCCAATCCATATCCAATTAATATGATTATTAATACAGATTAATCAAATACCAAATTACACATTTTAGTTAAAGTGGCTAGATTCGATGGCTTCCTAAGGATTTTCCACCCCCTGCATGTCAAAATCTTTTTTATTATTATTATATTTATTAGGTTTTCAACATCACAAAAGCATAAACAGTACATCACACTACATAAAAAAAAATCAACATTTACACAAATACATACAAACACACATACATACAAATACATACACAAATACATACACAAATACATACAAACACATACAAACTTATCGCAGTTAACCTTCATCTTATCTAAACATCTTGTGGGGACTTCCTCACGCCCCCCCACTGTGCTTCATTGTCAAACATCTTTAGTAATTTCATCTCATCATTATCACATTTTGCATATTTTGCATATCTTATTTTGCTTATCAACGTCCTATCCAACTTCATTGTATATTTATTTAATCTTATTTTCTAATCTGTATACTATCCTATCTTCCAACTTTTTTCTATGTTTGAATCTTACAATGATTTTTTAAAGAAATCTTAAATTTACTCCAATCTTGTTCCGCCATCTCCTCCCTCTGGTCGCGTATTTTCCAGGTCATTTCTGCGAGTTCCATATAGTCCATCATTTTCATCTGCCAGTCTTCTATTGTCGGTACTTCCTGTGTTTTCCAGATTCTTGCTATCAGAACCCTAGCTGCTGTTGTGGCATACATAAATATAATATAATAATAATAATTTATTATTTGTACCCCGCCCATCTGGCCGGGTCCCCCCAGCCACTCTGGGCGGCTTCCAATAAACACTAAAATACATTAAAATATCACACATTAAAAACTTCCCTAAACAGGGCTGCCTTCAGGTGTTTTCTAAATGTCAGGTAGTTATTTATCTCTTTGACATGGGATGGGAGGGTGTTCCACAGGGTGGGCGCCACTACCGAGAAGGCCCTCTGCTGTTGTGGCATACATAAAGAATGTTCTGCCTTCTTTGGTTGACCATTCCAAGTAGGAAAGCCTCTGGTTTTTGCATGTCAAAATCTTATTGATTTCACTTACTTTCCAGTTAAAATTATAATCCTGTAACACACAAACACACACTGCTCAGACCCCTCAAGTGTCCTGATTTAATCAGAGCATCTCAAATTGACAGAAGCCACCCCAGCTTCTGTTCGCAATCCCAAATGCCCCGATTCTGCTGCCCCCTGTGCTGGTCGAGCCAGAGCAAAGGACTCCCGTCTTTCGGTCCCTCGCTCTGGCATGCGCCGCTTCTCCCAACGCTCCCTGGAGGCTGGACAAAGGTGGGAGGTGGGCGAGGGAGGGGGCAGTGGCAGGGAGGGGGCTAGCTAGCGACGGGGTCGGGGGGGTCCACGTTGCCCTCCCCAAATGTTTGTGGGTATGACTTCTTTCCCTCCCCAAAGGAACATCCATCACAGGCAATCCAGGCAGGTTCTCTAAGCAGAGTAAGTTGGCAAATCCATCCTAGACGGACAGCGATTTAGACTGGGAGGAAGATTGTCTTTGAAAAGCTCACTGCAGAATGATTATCTCCTTCGTAGCTTACAAAATGCATGCAACGTTCATATATAATTGCCCGGGTTTTATTTTCCCTTTCTAAGTAACTTCTGCACACCTTTAATCCTGAAAAGGCTTCCCCCTCCCCCTCCCCCCTTTTTTTTTGCATAGCCCACGTGGGTGAGCGACTTGTCAAAAAGAAGCTCCCGATTTTATTACCATTTATTACCATTTCAAGGGGAAATATATGAAGCCAATTATGCATCGTGGATTAATTTCACAAATGGCCCACATTTTTCGCCAGCTAAGCTGGAACGATGCCCTTTGCAAAACAGCCCTTATCTTAGAAACGACAGAAATAACTGTCAGAGTTTCTGCTGCTCGCGCCCCCCCTCCCAAATATTTTTTTATGTGTCAGTCAGTACATCCAGTGGGGCTGCAGATGTTAGAGGATCACTAAAAGAATCTATATGGAAATACGGTCACATAAGGGGAAACTCTGGTCCAAACCCTTCATAATATTTCCTTCCTTAGGGACATTAAAACCTGCCTTATACTAAATTACAACATTTGGTCGATCAAGTTCAATATTGTCTACACCAGGGATGTCCAACAGGTCGACTGCAATCTACTGGTAGATCCCCGGGAGGATTTGGTAGATCGCGGTTGATCGCTGGGTCCCATTGCTAAAATCGAATCCGGCCCTGCCCCCTCGCCCCGCCCTCCATAGTTTGCACGACCTGCAGAACAGAAGACAGAGTTTACTCAGTGAGGCAGCGATTTTTTGTTGAGTGGCAGTCCCTCTTTCCCCCCAAAACCCTTAAAAATGGGGCTTTCCTCCTCCCTAAAAAAAGGTCAACACGTTTGACCTGAACCCCCCAGAAACGGGGTTAGATAACTGCCAGTTTTTAATTCTGTAAGTACATTGTAGTCTCTTGGGAGTTGGCCACCCCTGGTCGACACTGACTGGCAGTGTCTCTCCAGGGCTTCAGGCAAGATCTTCTCCCAACCCTACCTAGAGCTGCCGATGAATATTGAACCTGGGACCTTCTGCATGCAAAGAATCATAGAATCATAGAATCATAGAGTTGGAAGAGACCACAAGGGCCATCCAGTCCAACCCCCTGCCAAGCAGGAAACACCATCAAGATGCTGTACCGCTGAGCTACATCCCTTCGCAGTAAACTTCCCTCTAGATCAGGGGTCAGCAAACTTTTTCAGCTGGGGGCCGGTCCACTGTCCCTCAGACCTTGTGAGGGGCCAGAGTATATTTTGAAAAAAATAAATAAATGAACGAATTCCTATGCCCCACATAGGGAGTGAGTAGGACCACACACTTGTCAATCACCTTGTGCTTTGAAGGCAACAGTTCTCTCTGTGTGAGTCCCAGCCAGCTCTGGCAGCTGAGAGCTCTCCAGGGTCCTGATGTCCTCCGGCTGAGAGCTCTCCAGGGTCCTGGTGTCCTTCGGCGATAACTTGAAAGGGGCCCACTGAGCCCCTTTGAAGGGCAACTGACAGTGCCAATCACCTGATTTGTTCTGACAGGGACAGGCTGCATGAAGGACTTCTCCATCAGGACCTCCCCAGTGCATCAGCTGTTGGGTGCTGAGCACCATCCCTTTGAAAGACTCTTCTTCTTTCAAACTGCCTGCAAAGGGACATCCAAGTCCATTTTCTAATTGATGAAATGAAAAGGCTTTTAGCAAGTGTCAGCACGTGTTTAGCATGACGGCATGGCGAGCGTGCCTGCCTAACATTAAGCAGTAATAATAATAATTTATTATTTATACCCGCCCATCTGGCTGGCTTCCAACAAAAGATTAAAAATACATTAAAACATCAGTCATTAAAAACTTCCCTCAACAGGGCTGCCTTCAGATGTCTTCTAAACGTCAGATAGTTGTTTATTTCCTTGACATCTGACGGGAGGGCGTTCCACGGGGCAGGTGCCACCACCGAGAAGGCCCTCTGCCTGGTTCTCTGTAACCTCACTTCTCACAGGGAGGGAACCACCAGAAGGCCCTCGGAGCTGGACCTCAGTGTCCGGGTTGAACAATGGGGGTGGAGACGCTCCTTCAGGTATACTGGACCGAGGTCATTTAGGGCATGGGTAGGCAAACTAAGGCCCAGCGGCGAGATCTGGCCCAATTGCCTTCTAAATCCGGCCCGTGGATGGTCCAGGGATCAGCATGTTTTTACATGAGTTTTACATGAGTGTGCTTTTATTTAAAATGCATCTCTGGGTTATTTGTGGGGCATAGGAATTCATTCATTATTATTATTTTCAAAATATAGTCTGCCCCCCTAAAGGTCTGAGGGACAGTGGACCGGCCCCCTGCTGAAAAAGTTTGCTGACCCCTGGTTTAGGGGGCTCCAAAGTTCAGACGGAGCCAAACTAAATAATCGATTCCTCCTCACTGTTAGGGAACAAACAGTATGTGACACTTGGAAGAAGAAGAAAACACAAGTTTCGCAGATTGAAGCGGTCAAACGGGCACATGGGGGGCAAGGCGGTTCTTCATGTCAACTGGTTCCGAGCTGCTATAATTATAAAATGCAGCTCTCCGGTTAAGAGTTTGAAGATGCTCTTTTGTAACAGCTGCATTAAGTTGACTTGCCTGATGCGATCTTTCTTAATACGCCCGCTAGCTGTTTTTATGGGGTAGTCTACTGTCAGCCAAGCCTGTTAAATGTCATGGCTTTTGTTAAACCCCTATTGAAATGCAGATAAGCACAATGCCACATTATAAGACCGGAGAAATGCTAAAAGAGAGAGAGAGAGAAATGTGTTTTCTTATTTGCAAGCCGTATAAAACATCATCTGCTTAGTCTTACTTTGGGGTGGAGGAATTTGCAGAAAGCTGGCAAAATGAATGCTGTTTTTTATTGGGTTCTTTTTAAAAAAAATAAAGCGTGTTTTTATAGCACCTCCTGTTAATCTTCTGAAACTGTCTGGAGACTATTAAAAATGTGTGCCGGTTAGAAAAGAGACTTTCTAGTATGTGCGATAAAAGTCTATTATGTGGGATTTGCAAACATTGCTCTGTGGGAATTTAATATATCAGAGGAACATTCCATGCTCGTGAACAGTGGGGGAAATATCAATCAAATGAGCATTCTAGGAAAGAAATGGGAGCGGGATATTCAGATGGTCAATACAAGTTGGACACCCCAGATTGATGGACACCTGGAAGACATACCCCACAGCAAGGCTCTGGTCATGATGCTTCAACTTTGGAAGAAATATAAGGAGCACGTTATTATTGGATGGGAGGGAGAGAGGGAGCACTGCACAGAGACGTCCGTCTCTCCCTGGGCTGCCCAACCCCATCAACCTCTGAGTCTTTCATTGATCCATTTGGAGGAGCCAAATCCGTAGTCCTACAGGAAAAAGCAAGGGATAGTATGCAGATGACCAAAAATAGCTTTAGCATAAGTAATGAGACAAGAATCCTATATCTCTATTCAGACCAGGTCTCTCCACCCACCTGAAGGAGCATCTCCACCCCCCATCGTTCTGCCCGGACACTGAGGTCCAGCGCCGAGGGCCTTCTGGCGATTCCCTCCCTGTGAGAAGCCAAGTTACAGGGAACCAGGCAGAGGGCCTTCTCGGTAGTGGCACCCGCCCTGTGGAACGCCCTCTCATCAGATGTCAAAGAGATAAACAACTATCTGACTTTTAGAAGACATCTGAAGGCAGCCCTGTTTAGGGAAGCTTTTAATGTTTAATAGATTATTGTATTTTAATATTCTGTTGGAAGCCGCCCAGAGTGGCTGGGGAAACCCAGCCAGATGGGCAGGGTATAAATAAATTATTATTATTATTAATTATTATTATTATCTCCATAGTTTTCAGTTTTCAGTTTAGTAATACCGGTAAGTTGTAATTCAGCAACTTCTTTTCGAAGTGTATTTCTGGAATTTCCGCCCTCCCTTCTCAGGTGGGCGGGGTTTGCGACACCGAGCAGGGGTCCCCTGGGTGGGAGCTGCCCACCTGGCTTAGGCTGACCCTTTGACCCGCCCTCGGCCAGGTGGACAATGGACAGTCGGCCGGGGGTGGGGTCAAGGTGCTAGAAAAGGGTCTGAGCTCCTCAGCCAGCCCTCTTTGGTTCTTTTCCTTTCTAGGTTCACCCACCCTCCCTCCCTAAAAAATTAATACTATTTCTTCTCTCCATACAGTTCCGTCTGAAGGCAGTGGTCATCAAGCTAACAATGCTTTTCTTACAGCCTAACACTTTGCGTTACAGGTCTGCGGGCGGTGTTGTGGTCTTATGATGGTTGCCGTATTCGGAACCGGGACAGAATTTCCCTGCATTGGCAGGTTTCGCCCTCCCTGCAGCATTTCGTCACAACTTTGGCGGTTTTAGGCCTTGGCAAGGTAGTCTTTAGTCTATCATCTGGTTGGGCGGGATGCTGGCATGATCCCAGCCCATGCGGCGGCGCGTGCAGGGCCCGTTAAAGGGTACACCGGGAGTTTCCGGCCATGGAGCAGCGGCGTGTAGGTCGAACTCCCGGACCGAGGTCTGTGGGAGGGCATGCTGTGTAAGTGTGTGCTTTGCAGTCCCCTCCCACTGCACCTCTTCATCCTGCATATCCTCAGCCATGGGCTGAGAGGGTTGCCTGCCAAGGCCTGTGCCAAGTTTCCCACTTCTGAAGTTCAATAAAGTTGTGGCCAATTTAATCCCATACTCTGGTCTCATGTCTCTTTCTTGGGGAAAGGGGTGGGCACCACAGACAGGGTTTCCCGCGTGTGTACGCAATTCTTTTGTAAAAAGCAGCTGTCTAATTGCAGGACTAATTGCAGCCGTTAACAGTCGTCAACAGGTTTACCATACCCATTGAGTCAATCACCCATCTCCTACTACCCTCCTGAGAAAAACCCCACCCCACCCTCCCACTATATATATATATACCCTGTTTCCCCTTTTTTAATACGTAGTCATAAAGTAAGCCATGGCAGGGTTTTTGTACCTTTGTGAGAAGTAAGACATACCCCAAAAGCAAGCCATGGTGCCGCCATTGTTCCCGTCGCCTCCTCAGCCCCTCCTGCGTGCGCAGGGAGCTAGTGAACCAGTGAGAGGCACGGGGGGGGGAACGCGCCTCTTGCGGAGTTCTGCCCCGCCTGCTTAGCATGCAGGGAGAGGCGCGGGGGGGGAGAACCTCTTCCTGCCCCGCCTGTTCCCTGTGCGCAGAGAGCCAGCAAACCAGCGAGAGGCACGGGGGGAAACGCGCCTCTTGCGGAGTTCTGCCCCGCCTGCTCAGCGCGCAGGGGGAGGCTGTACCGTACCATACTGACATAATAAAAATAAGACATCCCCTGAAAATAAGCCACCCTGTGTTTTTTTGATGAAATAAAATTATAAGACGGTGTCTTAAAAAGGGGGAAAGACGGTAAAGGTCTGGTGAATTCTGTTTCAGTGTAGCTGGTCTCTAAGGTGCTTCTGGACATTTTTTTAATTTTTTAAAATAAAGTTTGGCCGCTTGGTAATTTGGTGTGAGTCTCCGTATTTTAACCTTCCAGGGGAATTTCCCTCACAGCCTCCTCCCCGAACGGGCGGACGATGCCAGGGATCCAAACCTGGTACCATCTGCATGCAAGGCATTTCCTCCACCGCTGAGCTCTCTTCTCCACTGCCTGATGGATTGCACCTATCAACCGTACAATCGGTGGATGTTTCTATTATTAGCTACCTGAACAGTTTATCGTTGCTCATCACGAACGTCGGGGATAGGATAGCTTCCAAATAAAATCAATCCTTGTAAGGACTTCAGATTCCTGCTCCCGGGCCTGTTTTTACAAAGCAACCTTGCCGGGAGGGATCGGAGAGAGAGTGCATTTGTCTCCTGACATACAGCTTCTTGATGTGCCCGGAGATGAGTTAATCTGTGCCCCCCCCCTCCCCGTACGCACACAAACAGTTACTTGGGTGGAGGGTTGGGCGGGGGCAGAAAGCAGAATTAGAGCTATTCATACATCACCCAAATGGCTGTCTTCAATGGCAACGCAATCTGCAGAATTATAGCTGCCCAACTCCCTTTCCCCATTCATGGGAAAACAAAAGGCCTTTTGCAAAAGGGGAAATATTTCAGAAACAGATATTTCGACGTTGCTGCGCCACCTTTTCTGTAGCCCAATCCATCTCTCCGGCAACTCTGAGTAGGAAATCGTTGGCCAACCTCCAACATATAATGGCCTTCAAACAGAGAGGAGAGGAAAAGGCAGGCTCCTGTTTTGCTTCCAAACGACTTGCAGTAAAACTGAAAGCGGCCCAGCCTTTTAATTCCATTGTGAGGAGCGAAAGCAAAAGCCGCAATTAAAGCCGTATATCTGAGCCTCCTCATCCCTGGCAGCCACACTGTCTCCGGGTGCTTTTGTCTAACAAGACTGCCATACTCTGTGTTCCTGGGTGCACAGAGAAACACAAACCCCCAAACAACAAAAAGCATTGGAGCATCAGCGGAAAGAAAATATTTTCTCCCTTTGAAAAGCTTCTGTGGGCCGCTCTTGAAATTAGGGCTCTCAGTTGCAATGCTTTGAAGCTGAATGACACATTGAAATGGGAGAGAGCAATTTTCTGTCTTTGGGCTGGATCTCTTTTGCTCTGCAGATCATATACCTTTTTCTACTGAGCACCCAGTTCCATTTGCTTTGTCACTGATGCTCAAAGGGAGCGCATTGCCCAGAGGTCATCGGGGGTCGGCTGGCAGGTGGATTTCTATTTGCTCAGGGGCAGGGATTGCAGCAGACCAGCGTTTTGGGTTTTGTGGATCCCGTGGTCCCTGATTAAAGGTAAAGGGACCCCTGACCATTAGGTCCAGTCTTGTCCGACTCTGGGGTTGCAGCGCTCATCTCGCTTTACTGGCCGAGGGAGCCGGTGTTTGTCCACAGACAGCTTCCAGGTCATGTGGCCGGCATGACTAAGCCGCTTCTGGCAAACTAGAGCAGCGCACGGAAATGCCGTTTACCTTCCCACCAGAGCAGTACCTATTTATCTACTTGCACTTGATGTGCTTTCGAACTGCTAGGTGGGCAGGAGCAGGGACCGAACAATGGGAGCTCACCCCGTCGCGGGGATTCCAACCGCCGACCTTCTGATTAAAGGTAAAGGGACCCCTGACCATTAGGTCCAGTCTTGTCCGACTCTGGGGTTGCAGCGCTCATCTCGCTTTACTGGCTGAGGGAGCCGGTGTACAGCTTCCAGGTCATGTGGCCAGCATGACTAAGGCACTTCTGGGGAACCAGAGCAGCGCACGGAAACGCCGTTTACAGGGGCGTAGCAAGGGGGCGGGCCGCCCCAGGCAGCGCCCTGCTGGGGGTGACACTTTGGGCGGTGGCACTGGGCTTTTTTTTTTTTTTTTTAAGGCTATTTTCGGCACTTCCGGGGTGGAGCTGCAGGGGCGGCCAACGAGGAGCGGTGTCACCCCCCCCCCTTGCTGGCCGCCCCTGCGGCTCCGTCCCGGCAGCTTTTTCCGCCACTGGCTGGCTTGCGGAGCCGGGGAATGGAGAGGGGCGGGCCAGCGAGGATGGGTGACACCACTTCTCGCTGGCCCGCCCCTCTCCCTGCCCCGACTTGCGCTCCGACGACGGAGCTCGGGCTGTGGCTTTGGGAGTCTCTGCAGGGACCAAGCAACAGAAGCCCACCCCGTCGGGGGTATTCGAACCGCCGACCTTCTGATCGGCAAGCCCTAGGCTCTGTGGTTTAACCCACAGCACCACCCACGTCCCGACCTTCTGATTACCAACCCTGAAATATGGTGAGCTATAAAAGGTGACCTTCTTTCCACCAGTCATATTTTCCGCCTGGCCCTACCACATAGGGTTGTTGTGAAGACAAAATGGGGCAGATTATTGTTAAAGGCTCCTGTATCCCACCCCCCTGCTTCAGGCTAGAGATCACAGTGGCTAAGGACCAATGGATCTGCAACCATGCATAATATCACATATTTTCGGTTCCTGTGTGCAGTGCATACCTACACTGGAATCATAGAATCATAGAGTTGGAAGAGACCACAAGGGCCATCCAATCCAACCCCCTGCCAAGCAGGAAACACCATCAAAGCATTCCTGACAGGCGGCTGTCAAGCCTCTGCTTAAAGACCTCCAAAGAAGGAGACTCCACCACACTCCTTTGCAGCAAATACCACTGTCAAACAGCTCTTACTGTCAGGAAGTTCTTCCTAATGTTTAGGTGGAATCTTCTTTCTTGTAGTTTGAATCCATTGCTCCGTGTCCGCTTCTCTGGAGCAGCAGAAAACAACCTTTCTCCCTCCTCTATATGACATCCTTTTATATATTTGAACATGGCTATCATATCACCCCTTAACCTTCTCTTCTCCAGGCTAAACATACCCAGCTCCCTAAGCCGTTCCTCATAAGTCATCGTTTCCAGGTCATGTGGCCACTAATGGTCATCGTTCCAACTAATGGTTGCAACTAAACATTAGGAAGAACTTTCAGACAGTAAGAGCTGTTTGACTCTGTTCAAACAACTTTGGAAGGTGGTGGGCTTTCTTTCCTTTGAGGTTGGCTGGCCATCTGCCAGGGATTCTTTAGCTCTGATTCCTGCGTTGCAGGGGGTTGGACTAGATGACCCTCGGGGTCCCTTCCAGCTCTACGATTCTATTATTCATTTCCAACTGCCATGTATATCACAGCTCCCTGCACGTGGTTTCCCAGGACCCAGCGCCCGTCCTCTTGAACTTTCAAGCTTGCAGAAACTGCAAGACCCTACGGGCCGATCAATGCACCCATTAAGCGCTGTAATATTTGGCAATCCAATTGCCCCTCAAATCACTTTTTTGACTTTAATTAACAGAGCCAAATCCTCCCTCTCCCCTTAATCTCATTTCTAAAGAGAAAGGTTATCTATAAAAGAAGCCATTAGCGATAGATTTGACTAAATCCCCAATTATATTACTCATCATCTGGGTAAATTTGAACTTGATTATGTTCTATAAACCCAGGATAATCCCTGTTTTCCTCGTCTGTTTACCTTCAGCTTTGTGGAACTGATTATGATACTTCATTCTTCAGAGCTCAGCAAGTGGAGTCCCAGCGTGAGAGAGGCGCAAGGCAAGGAACTGACTTTTTGCCTCCCTCCATTCCTGGCTTGGTAGCCTGCGCTCTGACATGCGCTGACTGGTGTCGCAGTGCTCACACTCAGAATGGGACCCACGTACTTCCCACTTCTTCTAAGCAGATCTCTCTCCCACAAACTCACTCAGAGACCTTGGGCACTCTCAGCCTGCCCTTTCCCCATGTGTAAAATTATTCAAAGCAACACGGGCACCTGGAGTGTGATACATAAATGAAATTGAATCTCATCCTGTAGAACTTTCAAATCCCTTGTAGCCGAGTAAGGTTGTCTTCCATAAACACAGTTTTAACAATGAGTCCGTAAGTGACTGTGGAGGCCAGTTCTGGATCCACACATCCTTCCACAGTGGGGACACAGGTTTCCGGGCGGGAGTTGATCACGGTGTGGATTTGCCAAGCATGCCTTCCTCTTAGCACGTTTCACCCTTTCGTCCTGAGTTCGAGTGTCTTCAAAGCCCATGACACCTTTGGTAAAGGCTAAACAGACCAACTATGACTATGACAGACCAACACGGCTATCTACCTTTATTTGGTAAAGGCTGTTCTCCAACTGGAGCGCTCGCAGGCCAGTGTTTCCCACTTGTCAGTGTTTATACTACATTTTAAAAAATTTGCCTTAAGACAGTCTTTAAACCTCTTTTGTTGATCAACAGCACTAAGCTTTCCATTTTTAAATTTGGAATAGAGTAGTTGCTTTGGAAGATCAGGCATCCGCACAACATGACAGGAGGCGGGCAGGTGTGGAGGACTCCCTGGTCCTGAATGGGGTAACTGTGCCCCTGAAGGACCTGGTGCGCAGCCTGGGAGTCATTTTGGACTCACAGCTGTCCATGGAGGCACAGATTAATTCTGTATCCAGGGCAGCTGTCTACCAGCTCCATCTGGTACGCAGGCTGAGACCCTCCCTGCCCGCGGACTGTCTCGCCAGAGTGGTGCATGCTCTAGTTATCTCTCGCTTGGACTACTGCAATGCGCTCTACGTGGGGCTACCTTTGAAGGTGACCCGGAAACTACAACTAATCCAGAATGCGGCAGCTAGACTGGTGACTGGGAGCGGCCGCCGAGACCACATAACACCGGTCTTGAAAGACCTACATTGGCTCCCAGTACATTTCCAGGCACAATTCAAAGTGTTGGTGCTGACCTTTAAAGCCCTAAATGGCTTCGGTCCTGTATACCTGAAGGAGCGTCTCCACCCCCACCGTTCAGCCCGGACACTGAGATCCAGCGCCGAGGGCCTTCTGGCGGTTCCCTTGCTGCGTGAAGCCAAGTTACAGGGAACCAGGCAGAGGGCCTTCTCGGTAGTGGCGCCCGCCCTGTGGAACGCCCTCCCTTCAGATGTCAAAGAAAACAACTACCAGACCTTTAGAAGACATCTGAAGGCAGCCCTGTTTAGGGAGGCTTTTAATGTTTTATAGATTATTGTATTTTAATGCTCTGTTGAAAGCCGCCCAGAGTGGCTGGGGAAACCCAGCCAGATGGGCGGGGTATAAATAATAAATTATTATTATTATTATTATTATGACCAGTCCAACGAAGTTGATGTTGAAGAATCATTGCTTCAACACTGGCGATCTTTGCTTCTTCCAGTACACTGGCATTAGTTCGCCTGTCTTCCCAAGTGATGTGAACATTTTTTTTCAGAGACACCATTGATAGAATCTTTCGAGGAGTTGGAGATGGCGTTTATAAGTGGTCCATGTTTCTCAAGCATACAGTAAGGTCGGTAATACAATAACCTTGTAAACAAGCATTTTGGTTTCCCTGCGAATGTCCTGGTCCTCAAACACTCTGCACTTCAATCGGGAGAAAGCTGCACTCGCAGAACTCAGGCGATGCTGGATTTCACCATCAATGTCTGCCTCCGTCTCTCTTCCCTGCTCCTGCATGAAGCAGCCATGAGAAACTAGCTCCCACCAAGAAGAAGAAGAAGAGTTTGGATTTGATATCCCGCTTTATCACTACCCGAAGGAGTCTCAAAGCGGCTCACATTCTCCTTTCCCTTCCTCCCCCACAACAAACACTCTGTGAGGTGAGTGGGGCTGAGAGACTTCAGAGAAGTGTGACTAGCCCAAGGTCACCCAGCAGCTGCATGTGGAGGAAGGGAGACGCGAACCCGGTTCACCAGATTACAAGTCTACCGCTCTTAACCACTACACCACTCTGGCTTAGATTCCAAAAACAAACAGGAAAAAACTGCAAGTACAGCCCCCCCCCCCAAGTGTCCCTATTTCCCAGGGACAGTCCCAGATTTGCAGAAGCCGTCCCGGTTTCTGATTTGATTTCGGAATGTCCCACTTTTCCTTAGGATGTCTCTATTTTCACTGGAGAAATGTTGGAGGGCATGGAATTATGCGACCCATGAGCCAAGGAGATAAGTAACTATACAACCTTTAGAAAGCATTTGTTTTTTTTAAATGTTTAATGTTTTATTGTGTTTTTTTATATGTCAGAAGCTGCCCAGAGTGGCTGGGGCAACCCAGTCAGAAGGGCGGGGTATAAATAATAAAATCACTATTATTACGAAATAAGACGTCGCTCTCTTCATCGAAGAAATGTTGGAGGGATTAACCAATGGGACCTCTGTGTGTTTGATTTCACTCTTTTCAGCAACGCTCATAGTGTATGAATGAGGCAGAATGGTTGCTGGTGGGACAGGGTGGCTCCAGCTTCCAAGCTCCCCCCCCCCCTGTTAACTCTGCTATAAACCCATTTATTTTCCAAAACCCAAGCGCTGATTGATGTTACAGTGGCCTTTTCCACAAAGACAGTCCAAGGCAGCTTTCTGTCTCCTGTCTCTAACCATGAAGGGTCCTCTGAGCTCTCGTGGCCAAGAGTTCTTGATATGCTCTCCATGGCATTGGCTAATCCGGGTTCCATTTTCACGGACCGTTTGGGGCCTGCGCTGGTGGGAGTCTTTACGGGCCTGTCAGTCAACAGAAGGAGCCTTTTAAAGTAAAACCCTTTGAAGGTAGGCACAACGGAATTTGTTAGAGTCGTGAGGCGCTTGTCTTTCAAAGCAGGAAAACGAGAAGTTTTCAAAAGAATTCTATGTCGCCGGCTGCTTTCTTACCACAGCTATTTGGCGCGTTCTGTTATTTTAGTTCCTGTCAGAGGCATTCAGATTGATTATTCACACAGATGAAGACAAGGTAGTGGGTTCCACACACCCCCACACCCCTGTGGGGCAACTCTTGTGGCAGAGAGAGAAAGGGAAGGAAAGAAGGGCCGCGGGTCTCTTTTTACAACCGTTTATCTTCCTTCCAAACTCAACGCTGGTCCTCTGGGTGCCCGTTCCCTGCACAGCTTCCATGACACATAAACAAGGCAAACAGCCATTGTGGATGAATGTGTTTATTTTATTTCATTTTTAAAGGGAATCGCCACTGGGCATTGAAATTCTGCAGCTTATTTTTCCCTCCCTTCAACTGAGGCTCAATCTGTGGACTGTTTGGGCACCAGAGAAGGGAACGGATGTGCACAGAAGCACCCCAGCGTCTCTGGATCCTGCTTCCAAAAAGAAAAATTAATCTTACCATGCCTGCAGTGATGCAACGGATGCCGTGCTTCTAAGCAGGACCGGTGCTGGCAATTTTGGCGCCCTAGGCGAGGGGGCGGGCCACGTGACGTCATTGCGTATGACGCACGTTGCAGAGCGGTGCCGCACTCCCTGCCCAGCTGGCCTTTACAGGCTGCCACTCGTGCAAGGCGGCCATAGAGGCTGCTGTTCACACGCGACAGCTGTACAGTCGCTGTGTGAGAGGCAGCCCATACGGACGCCACACAAGCGGCGCCAATATGGACTGCACACGCCCTTGGCCACTCTACAACTGGGGGGTGGCAGGGGCCATCTTGTCACCCCTCCCAGAGTGGCACTCAGGGCGGACCGTCCCCTCCGCCCCCCCCTCCTACGCCCCTGGGTGAGGCTTTGCCACACATGCTTTCCAGTGTTTCCCAAACCCGGGTCTCAAGCTGTTTTTGGACTACAATTCCCATCATCCCTGACTACTGGTCCTAGTAGGGAGGATGGGGATTTGGTGACCCAAGTTTGGAAAATACTACCCTAGAGCACTGGCTTTTGAATCCTGAGTAATGTAGCTAGGCGAAAAAGAGGACATCTTTAGTAGTTGCCTAGCAGAGGGGGTGTTTCAGCGCATCATGTTCCCACTCTCTTTGTGCACAAGAGCACATTCCCCCGCGAGAGAGGATGCATCATATGCGCATTTATTTCCATAAGTTTTCCTCCCCTGCATTAAGGCCCTGTCCTGGTACGCTGTTCTCAGAAGCTGGTGAGAAGTAGTCCCTGTTTTCATTTGACAGTCAGAAAATAAATTAATTGGTAGGTCTTCTCCCTTTAGATGAAACATAATTAACTATTTGGAACAGTCCCACTTGAGGGAGAGGAGAGGGGGAAGAAATACATTTCAATTTAAAAACAATCTACTTTATTAAGTTAAAATTCAATTCTAGGTTTTCATTACAGGAATCCGCCTGCAAACAGGCTGCCGGTTATTCACATCTGCTTGGAGATACCCGAGTGAACATGGTACGCCACCGAAGGCATTATTTACCTCTCAGAGGGGAAAGAAGAAATCTGGAAATATAATTTCATCATCCAATTCAGAAGTAGTCAACTTGGTGCCCACAAGACACTGCAGGACTCCAGCTCCCAGTTCAGGAGTTTCTTTAAAGTATTTATTCCATAGCACTTATTTAACACCACTGGGTTGTGAATAGAAAGAGAGAGTAAAAAAACAAAAACCCTAAAAACAGTTTACCAAAAGATAAAACTATAAAATCATCACAAAGAAAAATAAACAGCAAATGTTTAAGGCTTTAGAAAAGTTAGAATCATAGAATCATAGAGTTGGAAGAGAGACCACAAGGGCCATCCACTCCAACCCCCTGCCAAGCAGAAAACACCATCAAAGCATTCCTGACAGGTGGCTGTCAAGCCTCTGCTTAAAGACCTCCAAAGAAGGAGACTCCACCACACTCCTTGGCAGCAAATTCCACTGTCAAACAGCTCTTACTGTCAGGAAGTTCTTCCTAATGTTTAGGTGGCATCTTCTTTCTTGTAGTTTGAATCCATTGCTCCATGTCCGCTTCTCTGGAGCAGCAGAAAACAACCTTTCTCCTCCTCTATATGACATCCTTTTATATATTTGAACAGGGCTATCATATCACCCCTTAACCTTCTCTTCTCCAGGCTAAACATACCCAGCTCCCTAAGCCGTTCCTCATAAGGCATCGTTTCCAGGCCTTTGACCATTTTGGTTGCCCTCCTCTGGACACGTTCCAGCTTGTCAGTATCCTTCTTGAACTGTGGTGCCCAGAACTGGACACAGTATTCCAGGTGAGGTCTGACCAGAGCGGAATACAGTGGTACTATTACTTCCCTTAATCTAGATGCTATACTCCTATTGATGCAGCCCAGAATTGCATTGGCTTTTTGAGCTGCTGCATCACAGTTAAAATGGAGCAAGCTTGTTTCCCCCTTCTCTGGAAGGTAGGACTCAAACCAAGGACTTCAAATTACAAGAAAGGAGATTCCGACTAAACATCAGGAAGAACTTTCTGACAGTAAGAGCAGTTTGACAGGGGAACGAGAGTCCCTCGGGAGGTGGTGGACTCTCCTTCCTTGGAGGTTTCTAAGCAGAGGTTGGATGGCCATCTGTCAGGGATGCTTGAGCTGAGATTCCTGTATTGGACCAGATGACCCTTGGGATCCCTTCCAACTCTACGATTCTATGATTCTATGCTAATAGCTATAGACTAAAAAGGAACGTGGGTGGCGCTGTGGGTTAAACCACAGAGCCTAGGGCTTGCTGATCAGAAGGTTGGTAGTTCAAATCCCTGCGACGGGGTGAGCTCCCATTGCTCGGTCCCAGCTCCTGCCAACCTCGCAGTTCGAAAGCACATCAAAGTGCAAGTAGATAAGTAGGTACCGCTCCAGCGGGAAGGTAAACGGCGTTTCTGTGCACTGCTCTGGTTCGCCAGAAGCGGCTTAGTCATGCTGGCCACATGACCTGGAAGCTGTACGCTGGCTCTCTCGGTCAATAAAGCGAGATGAGCCCCGCAACCCCAGAGTCGGTCACGACTGGACCTAATGGTCAGGGGTCCCTTTACCTTTTAAAAAGAGATTTAAACCCGCACCATCTTTCAAAATATCTGGGTAGGCTTGTCTATACAAACATGCTTTTAGCAGGTACCAGAAACAGCATAGTGTGACGGCACCTGCCTGATGTCAATAGGCGGGGCGTTCCAAAGTGTAGACCATGGGTAGGCAAACTAAGGCCCGGAGGCCGGATCCGACCCAATCACCTTCTCAATCCGGCCCGCGGATGTTCCGGGAATCAGCATGTTTTTACATGAGTATAATGTGTCCTTTTATTTAAAATGCATCTCTGGCTTATTTGTGGGGCCTGCCTGGTGTTTTTACATGAGTAGAATGTGTCCTTTTATTTAAAATGCATCTCTGAGTTATCTGTGGGACATAGGAATTCTTTCATTATTTTTTTTCCAAAATATAGTCCAGCCCCCCCCCCACAAGGTCTGAGGGACAGTGGAGCAGCCCCCTGCTGAAAAAGTTTGCTGACCCCTGGTGTAGACGCTGCCACACTAAAAGATTGAGCTCTTACAGATGCGAAATGGGGATTACGAGATACCTCTAGCGGTGCTAGTTCTCCAGATCAAAGCGGTCAAGTGGGCACATATGGGTTAAGGTGACCTTGCTGGTAAACTGATCCCAGGTCGTTAAGGGCTTCAAATACTAACGGTTACGCCTTGAGCTTGGTCCAGTAGCAAATTCGAAACCAGTACAGATCTCTGAGCGCATGCATTACTTGCAGAAAAGGCAGCAATTGCGCTGCAGCACCCGGGGCTAACTGCAGCTTCTGCATCAATGCAGAGCGCATTGCAGTCATCCAGTCTTGAGTGATGGGTGTTGAAGCCCAGGAACATCTGGGGGCACCATTTTGGCTATTTGTTGTTGTTTAGTCATTTAGTCGTGTCCTACTCTTCATGACCCCCTGGAGCAGAGCACGTCAGGCACTCCTGTCTTCCACTGCCTCCCGCAGTTTGCTCAGACTCATGTTGGTAGCTTTGAGAACACTGTCCAACCATCTCATCTTCTGTCGTCCCCTTCTCCTTGTGCCCTCAATCCTTCCCAACATCAGGGTCTTTTCTAGGGAGTCTTCTCTTCTCATGAGGTGGCCAAAGTACTGGAGCCTCAACTTCAGGATCTGTCCTTCTAGTGAGCACTCAGGGCTGATTTCCTTCAGAATGGAGAGGTTTGATCTTCTTGCAGTCCATGGGACTCTCAAGAGTCTCCTCCAGCACCAGAATTCAAAAGCATCCATTCTTCGGCAATCAGCCTTCTTGATGGTCCAGCTTATGCCTGGACTAATTCCTTCTGCTTCCCCGTTTCCTTTCCAGTCGTGTCCCCAATCCATCTCTGGCGTTCTACCCCCAAGAGAGCTTGACTTGGCGCTGAGTCTGGAAAAACACGTAGCAGATGAAAGCCCTTTTATCATCTCAGGCCTTTTAGATGTATTGACCTCTTCCTTCTCGCACTTCATGCTTGCTGTGTTTTCAATTTGCTTTTTTTGATGTCTTCTTTTTAAAAAGTCTCTTATTTTGAGGGATATTAACTTCTCTTGTAAGGCACTCTGAGAATCCTTGGGGACTGCAGAGCAGAGGATAAACACTCAGAGCAAACAAAGGAACCTGCCCTTGCTCTGAATGAGCTAGCTTTGCCCTCACTCGTGCCAACTTACGGCCAAATCTGACTAGCTTATGCAACATTGTTATGATACTGTCGCATTCGGGCAGCACAATTTAAGAAGGATGTTGACAAGCTGGAACGTGTGCAAAGGAGGGTGACGAAGATGATCAAGGGTCTGGAAACCAAGCCTGATGAGGAACAGTTGAAGGAACTGGGTATGTTTAGCCTGGAAAAGAAGAGACTGAGAGGATATGAGAGCCATCTTCAAATATCTTAAGGACTGTCACATGGAGGAGGGAGCATGCTTGTTTTCTGCTGCTCTGGAGCGTAGGACCTGAGCCAATGAATGCAAATGACAAATAAGAAGTTTCCTAAATATTAGGAAGAACTTTCTCTATTTTTTTGACAATAATTTTTATTATTTTTCAGTTACAATAATCCAACGGTAGCCTCATTATAAGGTAAAGGTAAAGGGACCCCTGACCATTAGGTCCAGTCGCGAACGACTCTGGGGTTGCGGCGCTCATCTTATTGGCTGAGAGCCAGCGTACAGCTTCCAGGTCATGTGGCCAGCATGACTAAGCCGCTTCTGGTGAACCAGAGCAGCACACGGAAACGCAGTTTACCTTCCTGCCAAAGCGGTACCTATTTATCTACTTGCACTTTGACGTGCTTTCGAACTGCTAGGTGGGCAGGAGCTGGGACCGAGCAACAGGAGCTCACCCTGTTGCGGGGATTCGAACCGCCGACCTTCTGATCAGCAAGCCCTAGGCTCTGTGGTTTAACCCACAGCGCCACCTGGGTCCCCTAGCCTCATTATAACAATGCCAAATTATAACACAATTACTAATCCCAATCATTCAGGTGCCAAATTATATAATTCAGGTGGCCTCCCGCGTGCTAGAATTGATGGCTTGATGATTTACTTTGTTTCTGCATCCCAAAATCTTATTCATCTCAATTACATTCCACTCAAAATAACAATCCCTTATACGACAACTGCAGTATTAATGACATCCCTTCGTCTTGACACATCAAATGATTTATAAAGCTATAGGTGAAGCATTCAAACTATATCCTTATTCCTCCTGTGTGTGACAATTATTCTGTCCCCAGTGTCCCTCCCTGTCCTTGTAAAATGTTATGTCTATCTTTCCCCAGCCGTTGCTGCTCCCCATCATGCCTTGGGCGAAGCTACCGTCCTTTTCCGTGTATAAGACGAGGGTGTTTTTTTTTACTAAAAAATACTGTTAAGAAACGAGGCTCGTCTTATACATGGGCAGTGCATTGGGGGACCTAGTGAGTGGTTGGAGAAGGAGGAGGAGGAGGAGGAGGAGGAGGAGGAGGAGAAGGAGAAGGAGAAGGAGAAGGAGAAGGAGAAGGAGAAGGAGAAGGAGAAGGAGAAGGAGAAGGAGAAGGAGAGTTTGGATTTGATATCCTGCTTTATCCCTACCCGAAGGAGTCTCAAAGCGGTTCACAATCTCCTTTCCCTTCCTCCCCCACAACAAACACTCTGTGAGGTGAGTGGGGCTGAGAGACTTCAGAGAAGTGGGACTAGCCCAAGGTCACCCAGCAGCTGCATGTGGAGGAGGGGAGACGCGAACCCGGTTCACCAGATTACGAGTCTACCGCTCTTAACCACTACACCACAAAGGCTGCAATTGGGCATTTGGTTTCTGGCCTGTGTTTGCAAACGGGCAGACGCTTGTCGGCATCTGCGATGCAAGCGATTCTGAGCTATTGTCATTAGGTTCAGGTAGGTAGCTTCCGGGTCATGTGGCCAGCATGACTAAGCTGCTCCTGGCGAACCAGAGCAGCGCACGGAAACGCCATTTACCTTCCTGCCGGAGAGGTACCTATTTATCTACTTGTACTTTGACGTGCTTTCGAACTGCTAGGTTGGCAGGAGCAGGGACCGAGCAACGGGAGCTCACCCCGTCGCAGGGATTCGAACTGCCGACCTTCTGATCAGCAAGCCCTAGGCTCTGTGGTTTAACCCACAGCGCCACCTGGGTCCCAATATTAGCAAAAGTAACACACAAAAATGCATTGCCTTGGGGGGAAATGTGTTTATTAGGGGAAACGTGCACTTTTTTGTAGGGGAAAAAGAGACAAACAAATGGAGATTGTAGAAATGTGTCTGGCCATTGGTCCCTCCAGCTCAGCATTGTCTACACCAGGGTTTCTCAACCTTGGGCCTCCAGCTGTTTTGGGACTACAATTCCCATCATCCCTGACTAGCTAGAGGTGATGGGAGTCATAGTCCAAAAACTGCCAGAGAACCAAGTTCAGGAAACCCTGGTCTAAACAGACTGGGCGTCATTAAAATGAGAAACTGAGCTTGGAAGATTCCTCATCCGTCCTGGAGAAACCCAGGGGACTAGACCAGGGGGAATGTCATTTCCAATCTTGATTTCCAATACTTTGCAAAGGGTTTTGCCTTCCTAACCAAGAAAATGTGGGCGTGTTGTTGTTTCCGCCCCCAGACTTCATTCTGGGGGAAATTAAAACTTGAATTCCTTTGTGTTCGGGAGATAAGAGTGGAGGCTGTGAGAGTCTTCCCCATTTAGCCCTCCGTTACAGCACTGGGAAGACAGGGATATTGCAGTGCAGCGGACTGGAGAGAACCAGAATTAGTTCACTCAATTAAGTCATGATTAATTTATGTTGGATCTTGTTCTCCCGAGTCTATAAAAACAAAGACTTTAGTTAACTGGCAGCATTTAGTTTAATAAAAAGTAAAGTCTTTAAAGATGACTTCGGGAAAGAACAGGGGCGGGTGGGGAGCAAATTGTCCGAGTGCTGACAGAATCAATAGACGGCAGGGTCCCTGTTTAATTTGTGTCAGCACAAGCTAAGGCGATTCAGCCTAATTCAGAAAGGGTGGGGCTGTAGAGGAGTTGTAGAGTTGGAAGCAATCCCCAGAGTCATCTAGTCCAACCCCCTGCAATGCAGGAATCACAGCCAGGGCCGGCGCGTCCATTTAGGCGAACTAGGCAATTGCCTAGGGCGCCAAAATGGAGGGGGCGCTGGCCAGCCTGCCCCCCGCCCCCCGGTGCCGCCCGGTGCCACCCCAACCAGCGGCGGAGCAAGCAGGTTGGGGCGAAAACCGTGGCGGTGAGGGCGCCAAAATGGAGGGGGCGCTGGCCAGCCTGCCCCCCGCCGCCGCCGCCCACCGCTGCCCCAACCAGCGGCGGAGCAAGCAAACCGCGGCGGCGAGGGGTGCCCGGCAGGGCAGGGGGCGGGGCACCGCTCCGCAATGTGCGTCATACGTAATGATGTCACGTGGCCCGCCCCCTCGCCTAGGGCGCCAAAATTGCCAGCAATGGTCCTGATCACAGCTGAAGAATCCCTGGCTGAGAGAGCTGGGCAAGTTTTGCCTGGGAAAGAGAAGACAGAGAGGTGATACAAGAGCCATCTTCAAATATCCAAAGTGCTGTCACGTGGATGATGGCAAACCCTCACCAACTCCCACCCAGAAACCTCTGTCCCCACTGTAGAAGAATGAGTGGGTCCAGAATTGGCCACCACACCAGTCACTTACAGACTCACTGTTATTTTTTTTCAGTTACAGGTAGGTAGCCGTGTTGGTCTGCCATAGTCGAAACAAAATAAAAAAATTCCTTCCAGTAGCACCTTAGAGACCAACTAAGTTTGTTCTTGGTATGAGCTTTCGTGTGCATGCCGTGTGCATGCACACGAAAGCTCATACCAAGAACAAACTTATTTTTTTCACTCGCTGGATCACCACCTTGCCGTGGTGAGTGGGCTTGCACGTTCCTTGTGAGCGAAGCCATCGGGATTCTCGTACTCCCAGCTGGGTCACCCAAAGTGGTAAGGTCAAAGGGAAGGAGCTAGACACAGAATGATGCAAGAAGTCCTCAACAGCAGAACAGGTGGATGATAACAAAGAGTATGTTACAACGGCTGTGAAGGCGAGTGAATGCTGCAGCAGATAAGAATCTACCGGTTGTCGTGAGTACTCATGCCATCGGAACAGAGACTTACTGCGAAGACTGTGCGTTGGTCAGCATGCCCTGATCTACACATAAAACAAATTCACGCACAGGCGTCTTCCAAAAACCCTTCCCAATGGACTCATATTGTTAAAACCGCGTTTATGGAAGACAATCTAATCCAGAATACGGCAGCTAGACTGGTGACTGGGAGCGGCCGCCGAGACCACATAACATCGGTCTTGAAAGACCTTCATTGGCTCCCAGTATGTTTCCGAGCACAATTCAAAGTGTTGGTGCTGACCTTGAAAACCCTAAATGGCCTCGGTCCAGTATACCTGAAGGAGCGTCTCCACCCCCATTGTCCAGCCTGGACACTGAGGTCCAGCGCTGAGGGCCTTCTGGTGGTTCCTTCACTGTGAGAAGTGAAGTTACAGGGAACCAGGCAGAGGGCCTTCTCGGTAGTGGCGCCCGCCCTGTGTAACGCCCTCCCATCAGATGTCAAGAAAATAAACAACTATCTGACGTTTAGAAGACACCTGAAGGCAGCCCTGTTTAGGGAAGCTTTTAATGTTTGATGGATTATTGTATTTTAATATTTTGTTGGAAGCCGCCCAGAGTGGCTGGGGAAGCCCAGCGAGATGGGCGGGGTATAAATAATATATTATTATTATTATTATTATTATTATTATTATTATTATTATTATCTTACTTGGCTATGAAGAAGAAGAAGAAGAAGAAGAAGAAGAAGAAGAAGAAGAAGAAGAAGAAGAAGACCGTGTTCATGCAAGACAATCTTACTCAGCTGCGAGGGATCGCCAAAGAAGAAGAAGAAAGAAGGCGTGAGCAATGGATTCAAATTGCGAGAAATGAAGTTCTGACCCAACATTAAGAAGAACTTTCTGACAGTAAGAGTTGTTTGACACTGAGATGAAAGGTGATGGGCTCTCCTTCCTTGGAGGTTTTTCAACAGAGTTTGGGTGGCCATCTGTCAGGAATTCTTCAGCTTTGATTCCTGCGTTGCAAGGGGGCTGGACTAGATGACTCTTGGGGATCCCTTCCAACTCTATGATTCTATCAAAATCAGCTTTTGTCAACCTGCTGCCCTCCCGATGTTCTGAACTACAGCTGGGGATGATGGCAAAAGTTGCTCTGGATCTTAGCTGCACAGCTGTTCCAGCTGCACCAGTCAGATTCCACATGAAACTTCCGGGCCCAACCTGCTTCCACAAAAGTTTCTATTTCTCTCCTGACAGGGACTTGAAGAAAGGTGTTCGCTTGACAGCCAAATCCCATTAAAACAGCATTACTTACATCTGTGAACAGGCTTTGATTACTCTAATGATCCCTGCACAATAAATGTAAATTGCTCGCTGGGTTTTTAATTGCGCAGGATGAATGGGGGAAGGCCACGCATGTTAGATTGCTGAAACTCAATGGCTTCTGCTTATGATGAATACCTTGGCATCACCCGGAGCCTTATTCCAGTCTTCTTCTTCTCCAAGATGGTTGAATGCTGTCAGTTGGGCTCCTCAATGGCAGATATAGTGGATCCCCGTCCCCATCCTGCTGCAACAATGTTCCCCGTAAGCAGCCCTTGTGGGTCCATTAACTGTTTGGCATCTTGGTCACACTAAAGTGTGACAGATGGAATGTTGAAAACTGCACAGAATCAGTGTCTTCTCTCACTCTCTCTCATAAAAGTCCGTATATTCTGCTTTCATTTTCCACTGGGGATTATAGAATCACAGATGTATAGAGTTGAAAGGGGCCCAAGGGTCATCTAGTCCAACCCCCTGCAATGCAGGAATCGCAGCAAAATAATCCCTGATGGCCATCCAACCGCAGGGAACAACCGTAGTTCAGTATCTGTTTTGCAAGCACAAGCTCCCAGGTTCAATCTCCAGCACCACAAAAGACTCCTGCCTAGAGAGCTGCTGCCAGTCAGTGTAGCCAATACTGAACTAGATGGACCAAGGCAGCATCTAGTAGTAGTAGTAGTAGTAGTAGTAGTAGTAGTAGTAGTAATAATAATAATAATAATAATAATAATAATAATAATAATAATAAAATATTTATTTATACCCTGCCCATCTGGCTGGGTTTCCCCAGCCACTCTGGGCAACTCCCAACAGAATATTAAAAGCACAATAAAACATCAAATATTAAAAACTTCCCTAAACACTCTGGGCAGCTCCCAACAGAATATTAAAAGCAAAATAAAACATCAAATATTAAAAACTTCCCTAAATAGGGCTGCCTTCAGATGTCTTCTAAAAGTCAGATAGCTGTTTATTTCCTTGACATCTGATGGGAGGGCATTCCACAGGGCGGGCACCACTACCGAGAAGGCCCTCTGCCTGGTTCCCTGTAACTTCGCTTCCTGCAGTGAGGGAACCACCAGAAGGCCCTCGGCGCTGGATCTCAGTGTCCGGGTAGATCAATGGGGGTGGAGACGCTCTTTCAGGTATACTGGACCGAGGCCATTTAGGGATTTCAAGGTCAGCACCAACACTTTTAATTGTGCTCAGAAACGTCCTGGGAGCCAATGTAGGTCTTTCAAGACCGATGTTATGTGGTCTCGGTGGCCGCTCCCAGTCACCAGTCTAGCTGCCGCATTCTATGTCCCTCTGTTTAGAAACCTCCAAGGAAGGAGAGTCCACCATCTTCTGAGTCCGCTCCATTGTTGAGCAGCTCTTACCATCAGAAAGTTCTTCCAGATGTTTAGTCGGAGTCTCCTTTTTTCTTGCATGAGAGCCAGTGTGGTGTAGTGGTTAAAGAGCGGTAGACTCGTAATCTGGTGAACCGGGTTCGATTCCCCGCTCCTCCACATGCAGCTGCTGGGTGACCTTGGGATAGTCCCACTTCTTTGAAGTCGCTCAGCCCCACTCACCTCACAGAGTGTTTGTTGTGGGGGAGGAAGGGAAAGGAGAATGTGAGCCGCTTTGAGACTCCTTCAGGTAGTGATAAAGCGGGGTATCAAATCCAAACTCTCTTCTTCTTCTTCTTCTTCTTCTTCTTCTTCTTCTTCTTCTTCTTTTGAATCCATTGGTTCGGGTCCTTCCCTCTGGAGTGGCAGAAAGCAAGCTTGTTCCATCTTCCATGTGACAGCCCTTGAGATATCTATCCTATCACCTGGGCATCTTCTCTTGTCCAGGCTGAACATCCCTCCCTCTCTCCCTTATGTGATAGATAAACAGGCAATGAGATGGGGGGCTGGTTAAAGGTCATTTTCAATAACCTTGAATCTAAGCATAACCTTGGCTCCACCTGCCTGGCTGGGATGGAGATTGATTCCTCCCAGGACACCCAGTTGGAGAGGAAATGCTGATGTATGTGTTTCATTGATGCTGGTGCTGACACACATGACCTCAGCTGTGAAACATAAGGGCAATGCACAGTAGAATCATAGAACTGTAGAGTTGGGAGGGACCCTGAGGGTCATCCAGTCCAACCCTCTGCAATGCAGGAATCTCAGCTAAAGCATCCATGACAAATGGCCATCCAACCTCTGTGTGGTGGCAAACAGCTGCTGCTTGCAGAACACAGAGGAAGCTGCTGCCTTAGACAGAGTCCGACCCTGATCCCATTGGAAAGGGGAGGAGGCGGAATCATTGACAGAGCAGCCTTTCCGCTAAGTGAAAGTTTGCAAGGCCAATTATACAAAAGGGTTCTTCTCAAATAGGATTACATCTGCTCACTAAATGCATTTAATTTTTCCCCCTTTTCTTCCTGCAGCTCAAGGTCTTTAAAAGCAGAGCAGAGCAATTTTATACTGTATTAAACACACACACACACACACACACACACACACACACACAGTGAAACATAATAGGCCGTTGGGGAAAGTGGGCTTAACATGCTATTGGGGGGGGGGGAGAGAGAGAGAGAGAGAGAGAGAGAGAGAAGAAATAGACCCAGTCTGGCAGATTCATTTTGAAGCATGTTCATTGGGCAGCAGAATAGAGTGTAGCCAATACCAATCCTACTCACAGTAAACCCACTAAATATAGCAGCCACAGCTAAATTAAGTCCACAACTAGCTTAATGTCAATGGGTCTTAGGCTGGCTAGCCTTCCAGGTCTCCAGTTTTGCCTGCCACCCTCCAGGTGGCAGATGGCTGTCTTGAATGTCCAGGTAAATGCGAGTCCAAAGAAGAAGAGGAGGAGGAGGAGATGGTGGTGGAGAACTGTGCATGCCGCTTGCATGAGAAAATCCAACCTAGTCTTTGTGCAGCAACACCTGAAATCTCTCCCTGGTTGGTTGGTTGGTTGGTTGGTTGGTTGCATTTATATCTCACCTTTTTCTGCAAGAGGTTCAATGGGACATTCTATTCTGCCTTGATCAGACCACACCTGGAGTCCCATGTCCAGTTCTGGGCACCACAATTTCAGGAGGATGTTGACAAGCTGGAAGGTGGGCAGAGGAGGGCGACCAAGATGGTCAAGGGTCTGGAAACCAAGCCTGATGAGGAATGGCTGGGGGAGCTGTCCTGGAAAAGAAGAGACTGAGAGGAGATATGCCAACAGTGCCCTTCAGCTCTCTATATTGGACAAACAGGCCAAACCCTACGCCAAAGGATAAATGGACATAAATCTGACATCAGGAATCACAAGACAGAGAAACCAGTAGGAGAGCACTTCAATCTCCCAGGACACTCTATACAAGATCTCAAAGTAGCTGTCTTATTGCAAAGGAATTTCAGAAATAGACTGGAAAGAGAAGTTGCTGAATTGCAACTCATTACCAAGCTTAAAACCATGGAGAGACCTGGTCTGAACAAAGACATTGGATTCTTATCTCATTATACATGACAAAGCTTTTTTAACCTTCTCACCCCTTGCTTTTTCCTGTAAGACTAATTGCAGCCGTTAACAGTCGTCAACAGGTTTACCACAGCTATCAACCTTTCACCCATTTCCACCACCCCTCTGAGTAATACCCCTCCCCACCCTCTCACTATATATCAGGGTCTGGTGACTTCTGTTTCAGTGTATCTGAAGAAGTGTGCATGCACACGAAAGCTCATACCAAGAACAAACTTAGTTGGTCTCTAAGGTGCTACTGGAAGGAATTTTTTTATTTTATTTTGTTTTGAGAGGAGATATGAGAGCCATCTTCAGACACCTAAAGGGCTGTTTTCTGCTGCTCCGAAGGGTAGGACTCAAACCAATGGATTCAAATGACACGAAAGGAGATTTCGACTAAACACCAGGAACAACTTTCTGAGGGCAAGAGCTGTTCGACAGTAGAACGGACTCCCCCCCCCCAAATGTGGAACTCCCTGCCACAGGAGGCAGTAATGGCCACCAGCTTGGATGGTTTTAAAAGAGGATTAGACAAATTCATGGAGGACATAAGGGCTGTGAAATATACTCGGAGTTGAGTGTGAATTTCATGCTCTTTATTCAGCTCGTAGTAGCAATGAATGAATCTTTCCCCAAAATGTCTGCTATATATACATTATTTACACAGTGGGCCTTGTGTGATTGGCTACTTCTGGGCTGCTCCTGCAGGCCAATCAGGTTGCTGACTCACTTCATCCAGGAGCCTGATTGGCTGTTCCTGCAGGCCAATCAGGTTGCTGATTCACTTCCACCTGGAGCTGGATTGGGTGGCTCCTGCAGACCAATCAGACTGCTGCATTCTGGATCCTATTGTTCTAGGATTCAGCTCAGTACATAACAGGCTGCTAGCCAGGATGGCTATGCTCTACCACCAAGGCAAGACACAGCAATGTTTCTGAACACCAATTCCTGGAAAACGCAGGAGGGGAGAGGGCTGCTCTTGTGCTCAGATCCTGCTTGCTGGTTTCCCATTGGGCATCTGTTTGGCCACTGTGAGAACAGGATGTTGGACTAGATAGGACTTTGGCCTGACCCAGCAGGCTTTTGCTTATGTTCTTATGTTTCCTTAGAAGAAACTGATTCGGAGCATTTCTCCCAGGAGATCACATCTGAGGAATTGTGAAGCGCTCTGATAAGTGCAGCAGATTTCCTCGGAGGGGCCGTGGACATCCTTAAGAGATGGAGAGGCCTTTGTAAATTAGGAAACTGTGTCCCTTGCTGTCGAAAAAGCTGCTTTCTCTCCACCGTGGCAATTGCCCCTCACCTGATCTTCAGAGCTGCCATTAATAACGCAAGTCACGTCCGTGAACTTCACCTCCGCACAACCCCTGGCTATTTTATTCACAGTGATTTGATTCTCTTGTTTTGGATGAAAGTAATTGTAATTGGCAACATTTTCGTAAATTAGGTTGCACCAGGGATCGCCAAATGGGACAGTCTGGGAGACAAATCAAAAGGGTCCAATGTGATAAATTTGTGACTCTTCCCAGGATTTAATTATGACAATATTTCATTGTTGTGACACACACACACACACACACACACACACACACACTGCACCCTTTAGCAAGGGCCCCAAGACATGGGAGGCTCATTAGCATAAAATGCAAACACGCTTCCCCCCAAGGTCTCCAGCAATGGAGTTATTTATCAGCTAATAGGAGAGATCCTTGTTTGATCTTATGCAAATGCCTCATCATTATGGAGGTGGCAAATAGACTTTTTCCTCCCTTAAAAACAAAACTTCTCTTCAACTCAGTTTATCTGCTCAGTGGTTGCTCTTTGCTACAGAAACTTTGATTCTGATGAGAGCATCTGTGAGCCATGAAAAAAGGACCTTCAAATAGATTTCAGTTCTCAAAGTGTTACACTTTGGCTTCTGAATGGAACCTTTTGACCTTGGGAAATGGAATACAGAAGCAGTTTGCATTTCCCAGTTGCCAGGAGTCCTCTTGCACTCAGCTTCTGTTTATGGGCTGCCCAGATGAATCTGGACAGCCACAGAGAGAACACGATGTTGGACTAGATGAGCCAATGGGTTCAAATTACAAGAAAGAAGAAGAAGAAGAGTTTGGATTTGATATCTCGCTTTATCCCTACCCGAAGGAGTCTCAAAGCGGCTCACATTCTCCTTTCCCTTCCTCCCCCACAACAAACACTCTGTGAGGTGAGTGGGGCTGAGAGACTTCAGAGAAGTGGGACTAGCCCAAGGTCACCCAGCAGCTGAATGTGGAGGAGCGGAGACGTGAACCTGGTTCCCCAGATTACGAGTCTACAGCTCTTAACCACTACACCACACTGGAAAGGAGATTCCGACTTAATATTAGGAAGAACTTTCTGGCTGTCGGAGCTGTTCAACCTTGGACACTTTACTTCATTAGAAGTTTTTCTTTTTTCAAACCAGAACTGCTGCTCTGGTTTTTTCTGGGGGGGTGCAGGGGTATGCATACCCCTAAACATTTTGTGAATCTTTGTACTTTTGTCCATTTACTGCATTTATTTCCCCCGATTTGAACTACAGTGGTACCTCTGGTTAAGAACTTAATTCATTCCGGAGGTCCATTCTTAACCTGAAACTGAAGCAAAGCTCTTAACCCGAGGTACTATTTCTGGGTTAGCGGAGTCTGTAACCTGAAGCATTTGTAACCCAAGGTACCACTGTATAAAATGGTGGTTTTCTTGAGTCAAAATGAGAGTACCCCTAAACATTTTTTTAGGGAGGGAAAGCACTGGGAGAAAGTGAGAAAAACTTTTGTCAGTCTACTTTCTTCATGCCAGGTATAATTTTATAAACTTGTATCGTATCACCACTTACTTGCCTTCCCTCTAATCTAAAAAGTCCCAGCCAGTGTGGTGTAGTGGTTAAGAGCAGTGGACTCATAATCTGGTGAACCGGGTTCGCTTCCCCACTCCTCCACATGCAGTTGCTGGGTGACCTTGGGCTAGTCCCACTTCTCTGAAGTCTCTCAGCCCCACTCACCTCACAGAGGGTTTGTTGTGGGGGAGGAAGGGAAAGGAGAATGTGAGCCGCTTTGAGACTCCTTCGGGGAGTGATAAAGCGGGGTATCAAATCCAAACTCTTCTTCAGGCATTGCAACCTTTCCTTGCAGGGCAGTCCGTCCATCCCCTTGATCCTTTCAGAACCTTCTCCAACTCTAGAATATCCTTTTTGAGGGGAGGAGACCAGAACACAGCAGAGTATTCCAAATACGATTGCATGGCAGCCTAGATTTGTATAATGGCATTATGATATCACTATGAATCATTACATCCCTCTACTCTGGGGTAGGCAGGCATCAAGAGAGTGTCGGGGGAACCTACTTGAGAGTCTCTGCAATGCCTACCCTACCCAGAGTGTCTGTCCTGGGAGTAAACTGACCCCTTTCCCTCCTTCTTCTCCTTTGGTAACCTCTGGAAATTCATTTACTCTGTCTGCAAAAATGCTATTTATTCTGCTGGGGAGCCTCATCATTCCTCCTCATTCTCTCTGACATTTCTGTCCATTATCTTCTGAGTTTGCCCTGAGGACAGGAATAAATGTTTGAGAGATGCCTTGAAAGACTGGGGGAAGCTGGAACTGAATAACATGCAGATCCCAAACTGGGCTTTTGATACCATTTGCATAACTCGGTCTTCCAATTTATTTGCTCCCAGCTCCGTTCTGTGAAGGAGGCTTCAGGCTTAATGCTGCCCCTGGAGGGAGCGTTCTGGCTTTCTGGGCAAAAACAGTCGGAATAATCAAGAGTAGCATTGCATGGGGAGGGCCCAGAACAGAGGAAAGCAAACAACTGCGGTATGTCAGAGAGCCAGTGTGGTGTAGTGGTGAAGAGTGGTAGACTCGTAATCTGGTGAACCGGGTTCGATTCCCCGCTCCTCCACATGCAGCTGCTGGGTGACCTTGGGCTAGTCCCACTTCTCTGAAGTCTCTCAGCCTCACTCACCTCACAGAGTGTTTGTTGTGGGGGAGGAAGGGAAAGGAGATTGTTAGCCGCTTTGAGACTCCTTCGGGTAGTGATAAAGCGGGATATCAAGTCCAAACTCTTCTTCTTCTTCTTCTTCTTCTTCTTCTTCTTCTTCTTCTTCTTCTTCTTCTTCTTCTCAGTTTGTGCCCCTTGCTCCTATCTAGGACTTATTCTTGGCACTTTGTGGTCATAAGGAAGGAAGGGGCAGTCAACATGAATCATGTCCTTTCAAGCTTAACATGAGCCAACAGTGTGGTGTAGCAGCAAGAACGACTAATGCTATTCTAGGCTGCATCAACAGAAGTCTACTGTCCAGATCAAGGGAAGAAATAGTACCACTCTATTCTGCCTTGGTCATACCACACGTGGAATACTGTGTCCAGTTCTGGGCACCACAATTTAGGAAGGCTGTTGACAAGCTGAAACATGGGCAGAGGAGGGCAACCGAGATAATCAAGGGTCTAGAAGCCAAGCCTTATGAGGAACGGTTGAGGGAATTGGGTATGTTTAGCCTGGGAAACAGGAGACTGAGAAGATATGACAGCCATCTTCAAATATCTAAAGGGCTGTCACATGGAGGAGGGAGCAAGCTTGTTCTCTCCTGCTCCAAGGGGTAGATTCAAATGACGAGAAAGGAGGTTCCGGCTAAACATCAGGAAGAACTTCCTGACAGTAAGAGCTGTTCGACAGTGGGACGGTTTCCCTTGGAAGGTGGTGGACACTCTCCTTCCTTGGAGAGTTCTAATCTGAGGTTGGATGGCCATCTGTCTTGGATGCTTTAGCTGAGATTCCTGCATTGCAGGGGGCTGGACTAGATGACCCTTTCGATCCCTTCCAACCATACAATTCTATGAATTAAAAACAACAACTGGTGGAGGTTAATTCATGGCAAGCAAAGCTAGGTCCTAAATGAACCCCAAACTACAGACAAGGCAGAGAGATTCACTGGGAAACATGATCCCCAAACACTTCGCCAAGTGGAAATCTCTGCAAAACCAAACTCATAATTATGTCACACAGGGCCATAGCTGTCAACTTTCGGATTTGAAAATAAGGGATTTTTTCCAAACTTTCGGATTTGAAAATAAGGGATGCCGTGAGGGCGGTGCAATGGCACCAAGTAGCCTCGCCACCCTGCGCTCCAGAGGCTGCGCGCGAACGGGTGAGCAAAAGAGCGAGCGCGTAGATGGCAGGGAGGCTGGCTGTCTGGTTGGGCGTGAGGGTCTGGCTGCACAAGGCATGCAAGCTCCGCCCCCAGTCGGTCTCAGACTCCTTATTGGCAGCCGAGCAACACAGCTGAGGAGCCTCCCTGGCCGGCAGGGAGGGAGAGGAGCTGCTTCCTTTGAAATCTGGGAAATTTAAGGAATATCAACAATCCGGGATAGCAGCGGGAAACGGCATTGGAATAAGGGAGTTTCCCGCCAAAAAGGGAGGGTTGACAGCTATGCACAGGGCCCTGTCTCCTGTTCTGCCCTCTGCTGCAATTTTGTACCTGCGGAGGAGAAAGGAGACGAGAAGGAAATTTGCAGGGAGATGAGGAGGGCGTTGCAGTGCTGGAGCGGGTGGGGCGGTGAGGGGGACTTGAATGCCAACCAGGTGTCAAAAGGCTACCTGAGTGTAAATGCAGAGAGCTGATTGCCTTTATTTAAAGATGAATGTCAAGCAAATGACTCCTGCTTGCAATCGGAGATGCCAAAAGCCGGATTTCATCATAGAGTCTGCACCTGTCTTTGGTTCAGTTTGAAAAATGGGAATTCTTGCTCCGGTGATTACATCTCTGGGTCTGAGTGGAAGGCATCCAGGAGCCAGAACAGAGTGGAAGTGGGATCCATAGTATCATAGAATTTTAGAGTTGGAAGGGACCTTGAGGGTCATCTAGTCCAACCCCCTGCAATGCAGGAATCACAGCTAAATCCTTAACATATCTTTAGGCGCTAGGCAAAAACATTCCGCTACTCCCAGACCTTTGGCTGATTAAACAATTTGTGGCCTTTTAAACTGTGGCGGGGGGTTGTTTTTCTTTGTTACCATAATATGCATTTTTGTGTTTTTATATTGTAAACCACCCTGTGATCCTCAGACGAAGAGCAGTGAAGAAGAAGAAGAAGAAGAAGAAGAAGAAGAAGAAGAAGAAGAAGAAGAAGATTTGCTGCACGTTTATCTGAATCTTCCAAGGAGAGAATTGTCCATGCAACAGACAAATTAGATGTAATTCCTGCATTGCAGGGAATAATTATTATTATTATTATTATTATTATTATTATTATTATTTATTTATTTATTTATTTATTTATTTATTTATTTATACCCCGCCCATCTGGCTGGGCTTCCCCAGCCACTCTGGGTGGCTTCCAACAAAATATTAAAATACAATAATCCATCAAACATTAAAAGCTTCCCTAAACAGGGCTGCCTTCAGATGTCCAGGCTGAACGATGGGGGTGGAGACGCTCCTTCAGGTATACTGGGCTGAGGCCGTTTAGGGCTTTAAAGGTCAGCACCAACACTTTGAATTGTGCTCGGAAATGTACTGGGAGCCAATGTAGGTCTTTCAGGACCGGTGTTATGTGGTCTTGGCAGCCACTCCCAGTCACCAGTCTAGCTGCCGCATTCTGGATTAGTTGTAGTTTCCGGGTCACCTTCAAAGGTAGCCCCACATAGAGCACGTTGCAGTAATCCAAACGAGAGATAACCAGAGCATGCACCACTCTTGCAACACAGTCTGTGGGCAGGGAGGGTCTCAGCCTGCGTACCAGATGGAGCTGGTAGACAGCCGCCCTGGACACAGAATTAACCTGCGCCTCCATAGACAGCTGTGAGTCCAAAATGACTCCCAGGCTGCGCACCTGGTCCTTCAGGGGCACAGTTACCCCATTCAGGACCACGGAGCCCTCCACACCTGCCCTCCTCCTGTCCCCCCAAAACAGTACTTCTGTCTTGTCAGGATTCAACCTCAAGACCCCTTGGGTCCCTTGCAACTACAGTTCTGTGGTTCTGTGGGCTAGGATACTTTCTTCAAGAATGCTTCCTTCTCCCACACAAATCTGCTCACCAATTAAGGTCTGCTCTGGGGGTTCTTCTCTGCATCCCGCCAACCACTGAGTTGTGTTTGCTTGACAAGTGGGACAGAGTCCTTTTCTGGACTCTTGAACCATCTGCAAAGAGATCCTTGCCTTATGCATCAAACTGCAGGAATTTCTACCACTGCATTTCAGGGGGAAATGTACCCTGACGCAACGATGCCATCTCAAAACAGCCAGAAATAAAATGGAAAAATAGAAGCTAGTAAAGAGATTTAAGACCATATAAATTCATTTTGTCCTTTAAACAGCCTAATGAAAATGAAAATGTCTTTGGAGACCACTTAAAATCAGCTAGAGCCTTCTCACACACAGAGAGAGAGACCCTTTGGGCAAAGATTTCTCTTCGTTAAAGGCATTTGGCCTCTTCAGTTGAATCCTCGAGGCTCACTTTCAGTTTACTTTTCAGCTTTCGATCTGCCTCTTTTTTTGTTGTTAACAGATATGGGGGTTTTTTGTTATATTTTATTACAGGTAATTGAGCTGACACTGCTCACCACCTGGTGGCTAGATTGTTGGACTGAATTTAAATCCCAGCTCAGCCACGAAGCTCGTTGAGTGATCTTGAGCCAGTCACAATCTGTCAGCCTAACCTACCTCACAGGGTTGTTGTGGAAGGGGAGAAGTCTTCTCGGTGGCTCCTCCCAGACTTTGTAACTCAATCTCCTGACCTTAACCTCCTGCTTTAATTGTTGCTCTGTTTTAACGAGCTTGCAACATTATTATACATTTTAGTTACAGATGTTTGAATGTTTTGATAACTGGTAAATATATTTTTCAGAATCAGTTTTATACTTGCTATTTTGGAAATGAAGCATTTCCCAGACTTATTAGATATTACTCAAAACTTTACTTGCAGAACTTTCTTGAAAACAAAACAGAAACATCAAATGATGCATCCAAACAGTTCCACAGGACGTATGCCAGTCCAAGACATAGGCTCAGCATCTTAGAAAATATGAATTCCAACAGTCCTAGAAGCAGAGGTCTGTCTCTCCCCACAATCTGCATCCTGGAGAGCTTCATTTACATCCTCACTCTCACAGAGCCTGGGAAACAAAACAAAAAACTCTAGCCACCACCCTTCCAAGATGGCAAATTTGCAATTCAATACCTCTCATGTGATCTAAGGTTAAACACTCATGTGTTGGCTAGAAGAAAACAGTGATAATCAATTATCAACTCAGTTAAAGCTCAGTGGAATTTTCCCATGTTAAGCCCTTTTCAGCGATACACATTTAGGCATTTTCCTTTCAGTGTGAATTAAACCGATTATACTGAACAGGGGAAAGGTGGTGTAGAAGATGCCACCCTAACTTGAAACGAGGCAACCCACATTGAATCGCTTTCTCATATAGAAATCACTTGTCCCTGCAAGAGGCAGGGTTGACCACCAACCTAGCTGGGGTTAAAAGAGGAAGGGACAAATTCATGGAGGAGAGGACTACTGGTGGCTACTAGCCAGGATGGCTAGGCTCTACCTCCACAGTTGGCAGCAGTGCTTCTGAACACCAGTTGCTGGAGATCACAGAAGGGGAGAGTTGCTTTTGTGCTCAGGTCCTGCTTTTTAATGTATTTTTTATTTTTGTTGGAAGCCGCCCAGAGTGGCTGGGGAGACCCAGCCAGATGGGCGGGGTACAAATAATAAATTATTATTATTATTATTATTATTATTATTATTATTATTATTATTGGTTTCCCGCAGGCAATGGTGAGAACAGGATACTGGACTTGATGGGCCACTGTTTTCCTCCAAGAGCTTCCCTGTCAGGGACCTGCCCTCGCCCAGAGCTCAGCTGACGGGGGCAGGCGGATGCAGAGGGAAAGAAGTCATGTCAGAGAGCAGTTCCCAGGAGAGCCAGGAAAGCAACAGTGGCGGGGAAGGGGAACTGCAGGCAGACATTGCGTTGCAAAGGGTTGAAGATGCTAACAGAGACCTGGCAACACCAAGGGGAGGGGCTGAGAGTCTGACGGATCAGCCCAGTGCCAGCCCGCAGGTGTGCAGGGGTACTAAGCGGAAAGAGAAGAGGAGGCGCTTTGGCTTTCCCAAACTTTTATGCTGGGGGCGAAGTCAGGAAATGCCACTCCCTGAATCTGCGACCGACTCAAGCGGTCATGAATCTTAGGAGCTCTGATGTGTACAGTTGTAAATAAAGACAATTAGTTAAACAGACAACGCAGTCTGGCTGATTACTCTCGAGGAGACATTCCAGAGTCCTTACATTCCCTCAGCCAAGACCACTACAAAATGAAGACTAGCAAATTGTGGGATCCAGCAATGATTTCCCCCAAAAGCAATGATTTCGCTGTGTGTCGCCTGCCATTTGCTCGATGAAAATGAACAGTCCGCTCCTCATTTAATTTGCACATATGGGTATTCAAAACAAATCCAATGGAAAAAATGTGTGAGCTATTAGACTCAGCTAATCATCTATTTCTGCTTCATCCTACAATGCCCAGCAGGACATTTGGGGAGAGGAAATGGTTTAAAAAACAAACCAACACTTTTCTTTTCTCTTTTTTTTAAGCCCAAGTTTTCTCCAGCTGGGTGAGAAATATCAAAGAGGCCCGGCAGTTATTAATTTGCCACACCAATCTATAAAACTCTCAATATGCTTCTCAGACTCATGGAAAATCTGATAAATAGCTATGTGAGATGTTAAATATCATTATAGTATTAGGCCAAACCTCCCCACTCCCCAGCCTTTTTGACATTCGGATGAGAGAATTTGGGGGAACGGCTCCTGGGTGGTCATTCAAATAGAATCTTGGAATTTTAGAGTTGGAAGGGACCCCAGGGGTCATTTAGTCCAACCCACCGCAATGCAGAAATCTCAACTAAAGCATCCATGACTGATGGCCACTCACCCTCTGCTTAGAAACCTCCAAGGAAGGAGAGTCCACCACCTCTCGAGGGAGTCTGCTCCACTGTTAAACAGTTCTTACTATCTGGCAGTTCTTCCTAATGTTTACTCACAATCTCTCCTTTCTTGTAACTTGAATCCATTGGTTCGAATTCTACCTTCCAGAGCAGGAGAAATCAAGCATGCTCCCTCCTCCATTAGACAGCCCTTTGAAGATGGCCATCCTATCTCCTCTCAGTCTCCTCTTTCCCAGGCTAAACATACCCAGCTCCTTCAACTGCTCTGCATAAGGCTTGGCGTGACAAAACAATTCAATGGGGGGTAGCCTAGATAGAAACCTCCAAGGAAAGGGAGTCCACCATCATCTTCAGAGGGAGTCAATTCCCTGTTTTAGGTAAGGGTTAAGGTGGGTCCCATGGACTGCAAGAAGATCAAACCTATCCATTCTTAAAGAAATCAGCCCTGAGTGCTCACTAGAAGGACAGATCCTGAAGTTGAGGCTCCAGTACTTTGGCCACCTCATGAGAAGAGAAGACTCCCTAGAAAAGACCCTGATGTTGGGAATGGTTGAGGGCACAAGGAGAAGGGGACGACAGAGGATGAGATGGTTGGACAGTGTTCTCGAAGCTACCGGTACTAACATGAGTTTGGCCAAACTGCGAGAGGCAGTGAAGGATAGGTGTGCCTGGCGTGCTCTGGTCCATGGGGTCACGAAGAGTCGGACACGACTGAACGACTGAACAACACAACAACAACAAAGGTGGGTCAGGAAGGGGAGTCCACCATCATCTTCAGAGGGAGTCAATTCCCTGTTTTAGGTAAGGGCTAAAGGTGGGTCAGGGATACGGGTGGCGCTGTGGTCTAAACCACAGAGCCTAGGGCTTGCCAATCAGAAGGTCGGTGGTTCGAATCCCCACGACGGGGTGAGCTCCCGTTGCTCGGTCCCTGCTCCTGCCAACCTAGCAGTTCGAAAGCACGTCAAAGTGCAAGTAGATAAATAGGTACCACTTCAGCGGGAAGGTAAACGACGTTTCCGTGCGCTGCTCTGGTTCGCCAGAAGCGGCTTAGTCCTGCTGGCCACATGACCCGGAAGCTGTATGCCGGCGCCCTCGGCCAATAAAGCGAGATGAGCGCCGCAACCCCAGAGTCGCCCGCGACTGGACCTAATGGTCAGGGGTCCCTTTACCTTTACCTTTAAAGGTGGGTCAGGGAGCTGAACCCCAAGATCTACAGGATGTTTCTATAAATCACCTTTCAACATCCAGATGAAAAGCACTTCGCAAAGTAAATCATAATGATAACCGCAGAGGGAACAGGCCAAACGCTCTGGCGTGTGCATTTGAAAAGGCAGCTTTCCAAAACAACCCAAAGTTTGCTCAAATCCATGGATTTGAATGAGAGCCTATCATGAGAAACAAGCCCCCACTGAATTTCAGAGAATAGGGGTTCCGCCTGCAAACGTTTGAGTCATGCATTTGAAAGGGGCTCCTTTGTCAGACTCTTAATTAAACATGTTGAAAGAAATCCCCCTCGAGGGAGCCACCAGCAACAAAGAGAAGGCGGATATGTAATCTGTACCCTGGGGTCGACCTTTGATTCTCTGCTTGCAGAATCCAGAGGCGTTTCTAGTGGCAAGCAACCAATAAATCTTGGCGAGATAAACTTAACTTGTGATGCATTCGCCCTGAAGCGGAGATGGAGCCCACAATGCCTTGATGCAAGAGATGATCACTGAAGAACTATTTACCAGTTCTGAGCTGCCTATAAAAAAGGGGGGGTTCTGTTGTGCCTGAAAGCACATCCAATAGGGATGGAGGGATTGGTGCATCTTCATGCGTGTCAATTCCACATGTGTTTATTCATGCACCCTCTCCAGAAGGTACCCAGCCGGATCCAATCCCCTTCAGCATCTCCAGGCAAGGAGAGTCGCAGTGTGGGATTGCAAGAGTGCAGAAACACCCAGATGCCACGACTGGTAAGAAAGGATTTCTCCATGCAGCAGGAAGGTGTCAGGGAGCCGACAAGGAGAACAGGTCATTTGCAGATCAGGAAAAGACAGTGACACACCAGCCACATTGGCTCCCAGGATGTTTCCAAGCACAATTCAAAGTGTTGGTGCTGACCTTCAAAGCCCTAAATGGTCTCGGCCCAGTAGACCTGAAGGAGCGTCTCCACCCCCATCGTCCAAGCCTTCTGGCGGTTCCCTCCCTGCGAGAAGTGAGGTTACAGGGAACCAGGCAGAGGGCCTTCTTGGTAGTGGCACCCGCCCTGTGGAACGTCCTCCCATCAGATGTCAAAGAGAACAACAACTACCAGACCTTTAGAAGACATCTGAAGGTAGCCCTCTTGAGGGAAGTTTTTAATGTTTGATGTTTTATCCGCAGGGCCTGTAAGACAGAGCTATTCTGCCTGGCCTTCAATTTGAATTAGCCTGATCCTCTATTCCCTTTTCCCTTACCTTTTCTATGAAGAAACCCTTTCTGGGACCCCACATTTAAATTCTTCCCTGGTCTCCTTGCTGGCCCTAGTAGGACCAACTTGACCAGTTAGCCCTGGTGATCATTTGATGTCTACTGACTGGGTTTCTTTTTCTTTTTCCCAAAATGACCCCTGAATTTTATGCTGTTTTATGCTGCTTTTAAGTTGCATTTTAATCAATGTTTTATATTTTCTGTTAGCTGCCCTGAGCCCGGGTTTTAAACCGGGAAGGGCAGGGTATAAATAAAAAATTATTACAGTATTGTTATTGTTATTATCACTTTATTATTATTAATATTCTGTTGGGAGCTGCCCAGAGTGGCTGGGGAAACCCAGCCAGATGGGTGGGGTATAAATAATTTATTATTATTATTATTATTATTATTATTATTACCTGCAGTCAGTTTCTTTATTAATGAAGTAGATCAGAGAACACACTTCTAAGGGTTGCTCCTGTCTAGATGAAGCAGTTGCCCGGACTGGCTTGCCACTTCCCCCCCCCCAATCCCTCTGTGTCAGGCCCCTTCCTCTGCCTACGGCAAACCCCCAGGGACCCTCTGTGTTTCTGCCTGGCTCTCTGCTCAGTAAGTGGGGTCAGGGGGGGGGGCTTGCAGGCTGTCAGCAGAGAAGCTCTCAGAAGGGCTCTGTGGTGGAGCTGCCAAGTCTGATTCCTGTCGCTGCCCTGTAGGGATGTGGGTGGGCTTGCCGATCAGAAGGTTGGCGGTTCGAATCCGCGTGACGCGGTGGAGCTCCCATTCCTCTGTCCCAGCTCCTGCCAACCTAGCAGTTCGAAAGCATGCCAGTGCAAGTAGATAAATAGGGACCACTGCAGCGGGAAGGTAAACGGCATTTCTGTGCACTCTGGTTTCCGTCACGGTGTCCCGTTGTGCCAGAAGCGGTTTAGTCCTGCTGGCCACATGACCTGGAAAGCTGTCTGTGCACAAACGCCAGCTCCCCTGGCCTGAAAGCGAGATGAGCGCCACAACCCCATAGTCGCCTTTGACTGGACTTAACCGTCCAGGTGTCCGTTGTTGTTGTTGTTGTTGTTTAGTCGTTTAGTCATGTCCGACTCTTCGTGACCCCGTGGACCAGAGTACGCCAGGCACTCCTGTCTTCCACTGCCTATCTATCTATCTATCTATCTATCTATCTATCTATCTATCTGCCTGTTGTTGTTGTTGTTTAGTCATTTAGTCTTGCCCGACTCTTCGTGACCCCATGGACCAGAGCACGCCAGGCACTCCTGTCTTCCACTGCCTCCCACAGTTTGGTCAGACTCATGTTGGTAGCTTCGAGAACACTGTCCAACCATCTCGTCCTCTGTCGTCCCCTTCTCCTTGTGCCCTCCATCTTTCCCAACATCAGGGTCTTTTCCAGGGAGTCTTCTCTTCTCATGAGGTGGCCAAAGTCTTGGAGCCTCAGCTTCAGGATCTGTCCTTCTAGTGAGCACTCAGGGCTGATTTCTTTAAGAATGGATAGGTTTGATCTTCTTGCAGTCCATGGGACTCTCAAGAGTCTCCTCCAGCACCAGAATTCAAAAGCATCAATTCTTCGGCGATCAGCCTTCTTGATGGTCCAGCTCTCACTTCCATGCATCACTACTGGGAAAACCATAGCTTTAACTTTACCTTTACCATTTTACCTCTGACCTGTGCTGGGGAAATTGCCTGTTTCCTCCTCTTCATCCTCCTCCAAGCTCCCTACCTCCAGCACTTCCCAGCTCTTTCCCTCCTCTGGGGTGTAGCCGGTTTCCCACTGCCAGGATCCCAGAACCAAATCCTCTCCCCCAAATCCACCCAGTCCCTGATAGAGAGTCTCTGCTGGCCCACTTAATGCCCAGGCTAGCTGTTTTCATGCATCTTATTTTTCAGTCCTTGCTGATAGCTGGGATATCATCGCAGAGCTCCTGCGCGGAATAGCTAAGCACTTACGATGACCTGGAAGGATCCAAATTTCCGGAATAATGAAGGGAAAATTAATAGCTTTAATCTGCTTTTCACTTCAGGCTCCACTTTTCCCCTCCCAGGGTCTGAAGTTTCAGACACAGAGGAACTACAATATTTCAGAGGAACGCGTCGCTTTCCCGGCTTATCTTCCGACGCAGGAAATCATTTCCACATCCATTCCTGTCTGGGAGGATTTGCATAACTGTCGGCAGAGAAACTTCTAAAAAGCCAGCGCTTAATACAATGTGAGCAAAGGTGCCATAAAAACATTGCCAGCTCTCCATCACTTCGACAACTTTCGAGAGTTAAATGTTTCCGGCCGGAGGCTGGAGGAAGTTGGCGGAAAGTCTCCCTGTGCTGGGAGACTGGTGGTTATGTCCTATAAAGTCATGCATAGCTTTGACCCATAAATGGGGCTTCGTAATGCTTGCGGTTCTACAGCAGCGTGAGAAAAGTGTGGCGCATAGAACTGATCAAAGCATTCAGCTTAAGAACATATTGTCCCTGACCGCATGAAAAGTAGACATGGCGAAAGGTCAGAAATAAAGGAAAACTCGTCTCTGGTGAACACAATACTACACTTATACTGGTTCTCAGTGTAATTTACATTTACATCCCTGGTCCTGAATGGGGCAACTGTGCCCCTGAAGGACCAGGTGTGCAGCCTGGGAGTCATTCTGGACTCACAGTTGTCCATGGGGGCGCAGGTTAATTCTGTGTCCAGGACGGCTGTCTACCAGCTCCATCTGGTATGCAGGCTGAGACCCTACCTGCCCACAGACTGTCTCACCAGAGTGGTGCATGCTCTGGTTATCTCCCGCTTGGACTACTGCAATGCGCTCTACGTGGGGCTACCTTTGAAGGTGACCCGGAAACTGCAATTAATCCAGAATGCGGCAGCTAGACTGATGACTGGAAGTGGCCCCCGAGACCACATAACACCAGTCCTGAGAGATCTACATTGGCTCCCAGTACGTTTCTGAGCACAATTCAAAGTGTTGGTGCTGACCTTTAAAGCCCTAAACAGCCTCGGTCCTGTATACCTGAAGGAGCGTCTCCACCCCCACCGTTCAGCCCGGACACTGAGATCCAGCGCCGAGGGCCTTCTGGCGGTTCCCTCATTGCGAGAGGTGAGGTTACAGGGAACCAGGCAGAAGGCCTTCTCGGTAGTGGTGCCCACCCTGTGGAACGCCCTTCCATCAGATGTGAAGGAAATAAGCAGCTATCCTATTTTTAAGAGACAGCTGAAGGCAGCCCTGTTTAGGGAAGTTTTTAATATTTAATGCTGTTTTGTTTTAACATTCGATTGGGAGCCACCCAAAGTGGCTGGGGAAACTCAGCCAGATGGGCGGGGTACAAATAATAAATTATTGTTGTTGTTATTATTATTATTACATAGTTCTCCTTCTCCCCGTTTTATCCCCAAAACAACCCTATGAGTTAGGTTAGGCTGATCAAAATGATTGACCCAAGATCACCCAGTGAGCTTCCTGGCCATGTGGGGATTTGAACCCTGGTCTTCCAGATCCTAGTCTTACACTCTAACCACTATGCCACGCTGTCTCTGTTTACAACAATTGTACATAAAATCATATGGTAAAAACCATATTTGAAAAGTTAAAATCAGAAATCGGCCAATCATAATGGAATAACTTTAGCCCATGGCTCTCTTTCCAAGGAGATTAGATTACCTCTTGCTCACAGGCGCACAGAGTGCAGATTTTTGCTTTTTCACAGATGCCTGATGATCTGAAGGCAGGGAGGAGGGAGAAGCAGAGAAGCCAGCCATCCAGTTATGTTTCTAATGGGATGTGGCAGGGCTTGGTGGCAGCCTGAGGAATGTCATAGACATGAGAATGGCTCCTCCCCAGAATCAGGGCAATGGGTGGAAAATGCCCTTCAGCACAACCATAGAAGCATAGAATCATAGTTGGAAGGTACCAAAAGGGTCGTCTAGTCCAGCCCCCTGCAATGCAGGAATCTCAGCTAAAGCATCCAAGACAGATGGCCAGCCAACCTCAGATTAGAACTCTCCAAGGAAGGAGAGTGTACAACCTCCCGAGGGAAACCGTCCCACTGTTGAACAGCTCTTACTGTCAGAAAGTTCTTCCTGATATTTACTGGGAATCTCCTTTCTTGCAACTTGAATCCATTAGTTCAATCCTACCCTCCAGAGCAGCAGAAAACAAGCTTTCTCCCTCTTCCATGTGGTAACTCTTTGGATATTTGAAGATGGCTCTCCTATCTCCTCTCCGTCTCCTCTTTCCCAGACTAAACATACCCAGCTCCTTCAACAGCCCCTCATAAGGCTTGGTTTCCAGATCCTTGATCATCTCGTTTGCCCTCCTCTGCTTCGGAAAATGAACTTCGCCCCTCAGCTCAGGGATGCCTGACAATTGTGAACAGCCTTCCTTGTTGAAGAAGGACCCATTTTTTTTGCTAACATACAGGGTGTTGACAGGACATTACAGCCAGGAGTCAGTTCTGGGATCTGTTGGGGAAGGGCCAAAACTCAGTGGTGGAAGAAGGAGAAGAAGAAGAAGAAGAAGAAGAAGAAGAAAAAGAAGAAGAAGAAGAAGAAGAAGAAGAGGAGGAGGAGGAGGAGGAGTTTGGATTTGCTTTATCACTACCCGAAGGAGTCTCCAAGCAGCTCACATTCTCCTTTCCCTTCCTCCCCCACAACAAACACTCTGTGAGGTGAGTGGGGCTGAGAGACTTCAGAGAAGTGGGACTGGCCCAAGGTCACCCAGCAGCTGCGTGTGGAGGAGCGGAGACGCGAACCCGGTTCATCAGATTACGAGTCCACTGCTCTTAACCACTAGGAAGAAGAGCCTGCTGGATCAGGCCAATGGCCCATCTAGTCCAACATCTTGCTTTCTCCTAGTTGGGCCCCATCTGCCCCTCACTTCCCTCTCCAGCACATGCGGAAACTGCCTTCTTGGCCGTTGGACCCGACCCACTATGGACCTCGACTGCTCAATGTGCTGGAGCCTGTCTTCGCACGCAGGGAAAGTCCTATGATTAATCAACACCATACAAAAATGGTAATTATCATTAGGTAATTATCATTAGGCTCATAATTCCACAGTTGTACAATTATCGTCATCACACTGTTTCGCTGCGGGCTGAGCTGTATAGGGGCTACAGTGAGAGCGTGTGCCTTCCTTCTCCTAAACAGAGCAATGTAACTGCTACTATTAAAGGTAAAGGGACCCCTGACTGTTAGGTCTAGTCACGGACGACTCTGGGGTTGCAGCGCTCACCCCCCTTTATTGGCCGAGGGAGCCGGTGTTTGTCAGCAGACAGCTTCCAGGTTATGTGGTCAGCATGACTAAGCCACTTCTGGCGAACCAGAGCAGCGCACAGAAACGCCGTTTACCTTCCTGCCGGAGCGGTACCTATTTATCTACTTGCACTTTGACGTGCTTTCGAACTGCTAGGTTGGCAGGAGCAGGGACCGAGCAATGGGAGCTCACCCTGTCATGGGGATTCGAACGGCCGACCTTCTGATCAGCAAGCCCTAGGCTCTGTGGTTTAGACCACAGCGCCACCCGTGTCCTCACTGCTACTATTAGTCACTGCTATTAGTGCTACTGTTACTACAGGTAGTTGTAACTCTTAGTATAGGAACACCTGCAGTGGAAGGACTTCCACATTTGCTTCTCTCCATTTCTGCATCAGTCTGTAATTTTTTAAAAAAAAACAACAACAACCCACATGACATTTTGCATGCAGTTTCATGCAATATATGCATTTCTGCCCGATGCAAAAAAAAGAATGCAAACAGAGGAATTCACCTCCACCAGAGTTTATCCCAGGCATCCCCAACCTGCGGCCCTCCAGATGTTTTGGCCTACAACTCCCATGATCCCTAGCTAACAGGACCAGTGGTCAGGGATGATGGGAATTGTAGTCCCAAAACATCTGGAGGGCCGAAGGTTGGGGATGCCTGGTTTATCCTTTCAGTGGATAGCAGTAGCCCTCACCCCCACGTAGGAGACCCAGTGCCCCTCTCCCTTCTCTCAGATCCAGCTTTTTTCCTCTTGACAAAGTTTCTGCGAAGGCAGCAGTCAAGGATGCTCAGTCGGCCCCTTGGGGCTGTGGGGTATGGCAGCCCCCTTTTGAAGCTGCGCAGGAGGCCCTGGAATGATGGATGAGCCCATGAGGTACATCCCTGCTCTGCACAGATGAAGCTGAGTTTGTTTTTGCCTTCTGCTCAAATGTTAACGGCACCTCCTGGGATGGAGGAGTCCCCAGTGAGCCCTTGCAGCATAGCATACGGGGTGGCAAAACACCATTGCTGGATCCGTTTGGGCAAAGGAGCGTGGGTGGGACTGGCAGAAGAGCCATGGGCTCAGGTCCATGATCCACTGGTCCAGCAATAACCAGGTTTCGTTTTTCCCCAGCTTCACCATTTTATATTCATTTGTTAAATTTGCTTCTTTAAAGGATTTATTGATTTATTGATATCGTTTTTGTTTCCAGGAAGCATCCCAAATCAAGGAACAATGAAAAGACTGTTTTAAAAAAAGAAAACCCTCAAAGCAGTTCAGAAAAGAGATAAAAACAATAACTGTCTCAAGAGGAAGAATGAGCGACAATAACTTAAGACTTTTGAAAAGTTTAAGTATCTATAAACTAAACAGGTTTAAATTTTCAAGGAAGCTTCTATTCCTAGGGTGACTTCCCTACAAGAAATTCAAAATGGCAAAAGCAATGTACTGAAGGCCATATGCAGTATTAATATATTGACATATATTTATTATATAGGTCCATGGGGTCACGAAGAGTCGGACACGACTAAACGACTAAACAACAACAAATAGGCTTGATCTTCATGCAGTCCGTGGGACTCTCCAGAGTCTCCTCCAGCACCATAATTCAAAAGCATCAATTCTTTGGCGATCAGCCTTCTTTATGGTCCAGCTCTCACTACTGGGAAAACCATAGCTTTAACTATACAGACCTTTGTCAGCAAGGTGATGTTGAGCTGTTAGGTTCCTATTTAAGTGGTTCTTACCAGTTTTGTAGCCAGGTGACACTCTTGCGTACTTGACATTGACTTCACTGATGATGAGCCCAATAGAAATTCTACATCCCTCTTCTCCACCAACAGACCTGAGTGGCATCAGTTTCTGGGCTGTTTTTGAAAATCACCCCACCCAGAGCACATGAGAGTAATCTAGCCTGCTCTCTGAGATGGTTTCACTGGAGATGCCAAGAACTGGGTCTGGGGAAATGTTACCTTGGTCCTTCTGCATCCAACAGCTGGATAGCTCAGTTGGCTGGACCATTAGAGCATGGTGCTGATAACAACATGGTTGCAGGTTCAATCCCCATAAGGGACAGCTGCATATTCCTGCATTGCAGGGGGTGGACTGGATGCCCCTCAGGGTATCTTCCAACTCTGTGACTCTATCACAGGGGTCAACAACCTTTTCCAGCTGTGGGCCAGTCCACCGTCCCTCAGACCATGTGGTGGGCCGGACTATATTTTGAAAAAAAATATGAACGAATTCCTATGCCCCACAAATAACCCAGAGATGCATCTTAAAGAAAAGGACAAATTCTACTCATGTAAAAACACGCTGATTCCCGGACAATCCGTGGGCTGGATTGAGAAGGCGACATATCCCAAAAATATGTTGAAAAATCAGAACTACTATCGAGATAGAGCGAGTTACAGGAGAAGAATAGAAGGATAAGAAAGGGGGGAAGAGGTAGAATACAAAAGTTGAATTGAGATGAAGGAAAAAATAATGATAATAGATTTAAAGTATATACTTAAAATGATGGGAAGATGGAGAAACTGCAACTGAGAAGATTGGAAGTCATGCACAGGGTAAAGGGGGGTGGTAAGGGTGGAAGGAATATATGTTGGGGTGTATGTAGGCAAGTGTTTGTACAAGTATGCAGACAAGTCTATATTTGTTCGTTTGTATGGTTGTTTGTTTGTTTATATGTGCAGAAATAAAAACTTCTTAAAAACAGAGAGAGTGAAGGCGATTGGGCCGCATCCGGCCCATAGGCCTTAGGTTGCCTACCCCTGCTCTATTATATATAAAGCATGTCCTCTGTTATTTGTAGAATTGTGCTTTAAAGTTTCAGGGGAGTCAATGCACGTTTCCTTCTCCAAATGTACATGTGGGTCTTAAAAAGAGAGAGGGAAGGCAGGCAGGATACCTGAGGCTCCCTCTCCACAGGGGTGATCCAAATTAGAAGTTCCGTTTAATATCTCTGTTTACGCCCACCCAGACTGTAATATATTCTCTTAATCTGATTGTAAACCTTCCTTGCCATTTATCTGGCATTTAGGACCTTCCTGAGAACTCTCTCCCTCCTTCCGCATTCAAAGAGCCATCTGCTTTGTGTCCCCGACTAAGCTAAAACTTTACAAAGAAAAATGATTTGCTGATCTCCGTGAAGCAGCTAAGAACGTGTTGATAAAAGCCAGCGGGGGAAATAGTTTTTATCCCAGATCACAAACATAACTCCTACAAAAAAAGAAAATAAAGCTCAACTCTTGCACCTGGAAAATACTGTTGCGTGGTGTGTGTGTTTTGGGGCGGTGGGGCGAGGGTTAGGCTGTATGCCTGAGTCCCTGCTAATCCCTGCATCCAGCAAGGATTCAATTGCTGGAATAGCCAGGTGAGCTTCTTGGTAATGGCCTAAATATGGGTCCTTGGGGGCAACAAAGGAAGTGGCTCTGTGCCAGATGGCAAATGGGTGGTGCCCCTCCCCCAACTGGCTGGTAGATCGAAAGACAAAAGCCAGAGCAGAGAGGGAGAAGCAGGATGCAGGCAGAAGTCTGAGAGGGAGAGCCATGCTTGATTTCTGCCTGAGTCCAAGGCTGTAATGATGGGAGAAGCAAGATCTCCTTGGGGTGTTAATACGTCTTGTGATCAGGTTGTGCATATGTGTAAATACTGCAATCAGCAGTATTTCTCTGTTGTTGTTGTTGTTGTTGTTTAGTCGTTTAGTCGTGTCCGACTCTTCGTGACCCCATGGACCAGAGCACACCAGGCACTCCTGTCTTCCACTGCCTCCCACAGTTTGGTCAGGCTCATGTTGGTAGCTTCAAGAACACTGTCCCACCATCTCGTCCTCTGTCGTTCCCTTCTCCTTGTGCCCTCCATCTTTCCCAACATCAGGGTCTTTTCCAGGGAGTCTTCTCTTCTCCTGAGGTGGCCAAAGTCTTGGAGCCTCCGCTTCAGGATCTGTCCTTCCAGTGAGCACTCAGGGCTGATTTCCTTCAGAATGGATAGGTTTGATCTTCTTGCAGTCCATGGGACTCTCAAGAGTCTCCTCCAGCACCATAATTCAATTCCTCTTATGTACTAAAGTTAAAAACCACCTTCTTGATCTGTGCCTAGAAGTGAATAAGGAACCTGTGCAAATGTTTAGGCTAGTAACCTTGAAAAGAGAGGCATTTTATGGGCTTATAAAACATATCTCAGGCTTATAAAAAAAAATCTGGATGTAACTCCATGACTCTGATGGAACCATCTAATGGGGGATAAGGCTAAGGGTTTCTTCAACATCAACTTTGTTGGACTGTTCATGTTGTGCGGATGCCTGATTATCGTCTTCCAAAGCAACTACTCTATTCCAAACTTAAAAATGGAAAGTGTAATGCTGGTGGACAACAAAAGAGGTTTAAAGTCCTCTCAAGGCAAATCTTTAAAAATGTAGTATAAAGGTAAAGGGACCCCTGACTATTAGGTCCAGTTGTGACCGACTCTGGGGTTGCGGTGCTCATCTCGCTTTACTGGCCGAGGGAGCCGGCGTACAGCTTCCGGGTCATGTGGCCAGCATGACTAAGTCGCTTCTGGCGAACCAGAGCAGCGCACGGAAACATCATTTACCTTCCTGCTGGAGTGGTACCTATTTATCTACTTGCACTTTGACGTGCTTTCAAACTGCTAGGTGGGCAGGAGCAGGGACCAAGCAACGGGAGCTCACCCCGTCGCAGGGATTCGAACTGCCAACCTTCTGATCGGCAAGCCCTAGGCTCTGTGGTTTAACCCACAGCGCCACCTAAGTCCCATGAAAATGTAGCATAAACACCGACAATTGGGAATCACTGGCCTGTGAGCACTCCAATTGGAGAACAGCCTTGACCAAAGGTGTCATGGGGTTTGAAGACACTCGAACTCAGGACGCAAGGGAGAAATGTGCTAAGAGGAAGGTACACTTGGCAAATCCACACCGTGATCAACTCCTATGCCCCCACTGTGGAAGGATGTGTGGATCCAGAATTGGCCTCCACAGTCAATTACGGACACACTGTTAAGACCGCATTCATGGAAGACAATCTTACTGGCTACGGGTGATCGCCGAAGAAGAAAGAAGACTAGCCATGCTGGCTCTGCTCTGCCTCCATGGTCAGAGGCAGCAATGCTCCTGAATACCAGTTGCTGGAAACCACAAGAGGGGAGAGGACTCTTGTGCTCAGATCCTGCTTGCGGGTCCCCAATTTGGGACATCTGAATGGCCACTGGGACAACAGGGTGCTGGATGACATTGGCCATTGGTCTAATCCAGCAGACTCTTCTTATGTTCTTTTCCTTTTACACTACCTGTTAAGCCATGGCCCTTATTTCCAGAAAAGGGAGGGATATGTTTCACCTGTTGAAGTAAAGGCATGTCAAGGACATGCACAGAGGAACCAAAAAAATCCCTCTTGCTTGTGGGTTGCATCTAACAGCGCCAGATTTAGGGTACTGCAGGTTGTTCCCACACACAGGGCCCTGAGCCAAGGGGGCACAAAACAATCATATTAATGGGGGGGAACTATATTTATATGGGTACCTACTGAGAAAATCCATTGAAAAGCAACTGTACCAAAATTAATTATAGTGAAAATAATAAATATTTGGGGAGGGTGCCAAATGTTGTCCATGCTCAGAACGCCATATTACCCAAGTCAGCTCCTGCATCTAATGCCGTCTCATCAGGGATCCCTGCTTTCAAGTCAGGTCCTATAAACATTTAGAGATCCCCTTCATTGCCAGCAGATTGTCAAAGCCTTTTAATCTGTAGGAAGGGCAGTGAAGCTGTCATATGGGTGGGTGATTTGCTTTCATCGTGTGCAAAAAAAAAGTCCTTAGAAGAATTGTTTACCTGCAGGAGAGACCTATTCTGAACACACTGCGAATCAGCCTTGCTTCTGCATCAAATGGAACTCTGCAGCATGAATTAAACCCTGGGCTTCAAGAGGAAAGGATGTGTAAGGGCTGTCACAAAAGGGAGGCATTTAGAGTTAGACACCCTACCATTGCCGCCCGGCATGCAACATTTCAGTTGCTGGGGTCAAGCTGTTCTCCATAATCCCACACCAGCCTTTCCCAATCTGGTGACTTCCAGAAGTTCTCCACCTCCCATCATCCCTGATCATTGGTCATACTGGCCGGGGTGATCATGGGCGTTCCGCGAATAAGTGGAATTAAGATAGGAGAATAAGTAAAATATTAAGTAAATGTAGTATAATAAGGAAATAATACAAGAAATAGAATAAGATAAATTATAAGAATATTAAAATAAAGGTACAATTAAGCGATGAGAGGAAATTGCTAAAGAAATAAATTTAGATACTTTGAGACGCAGAGGGGAAGACAGGAGGAAGTCTAGTAAAGATGATAAGGAACTTAGAAGGGAATTATGTATTTAGTGTGTGTTTTTGTAGTATTGTATTTTATTTTTTGTTGTGTTATGTGTGTGTTTATTTGTGGATGTTTTTGTGGAAAACCCAATAAATATTATTTTTTTAAAAAAGAAAAAGATCATGGGCGTTCCGCAACATCTGGCTTCAAAAACGGTACTTTCACAGGATCGCCATCCTTGGCCAAACAGCTTCTAATGTCCTCAAGAAAGGCATGACTGCCAGACACCCGAACAAGAGTAGGGATGCAGAAGAAATGGGATTTTGTTTGCAACGCAGTTCTCCAGCTAACCACAAAGTAGCTTGCGGGTGTAATCTCAGAGCTTCTCCCTATAATCTTTTAGAATTCTTGGAGAAGAGATGAGGACCCTGCAGACTGGAGGTGAGAAAATGTTGTTCCCATCTTCAAAAGTGGGAAGGGGGGAGAGAAGACCCAGGTAACTGCTGACCGGTTGACACTGATACCAGGAAAGGTCCTTGTTATTGTCTGGTGGTTTAGTCATTTCCGACTCTTCATGACCCCATGGACCAGAGCACGCCAGGCACTCCTGTCCTCCACTGCCTCCTGCAGTTTGGTCAGACTCATCTTGGTAGCTTCGAGAACACTGTCCAACCATCTCGTCCTCTGTCGTCCCCTTAGAACCATAGAATCATAGAGTTGGAAGAGACCACAAGGGCCATCCAGTCCAACCCCCTGCCAAGCAGGAACATCATCAAAGCATTCCTGACAGGTGGCTGTCAAGCCTCTGCTTAAAGACCTCCAAAGAAGGAGACTCCACCACACTCCTTGGCAGCAAATTCCACTGTCGAACAGCTCTTACTGTCAGGAAGTTCTTCCTAATGTTTAGGTGGAATCCTTCTCCTTGTGCCCTCCATCTTTCCCAACATCAGGGTCTTTTCTAGGGAGTCTTCTCTTCTCATGAGGTGGCCAAAGTATTGGAGCCTCAGTTTCAGAATCTGTCCTTCCAGTGAGCACTCAGGGCTGATTTCCTTCAGAATGGATAGGCTTGATCTTCTTGCAGTCCATGGGACTCTCAAGTCTCCTCCAGCACCAGAATTCAAAAGCATCCATTCTTTGGCGATCAGCCGCCTTTATGGTCCAGCTCTCACTTCCATACATCACTACTGGGAAAACCATAGCTTTAACTATACGGACCTTTGTCGGCAAGAGCAGTCGGTCCATGAGCACTTAGAAAAAGATGCTGTGATTACTTAGACTGACTTAACACCAGGAAGAACTTTCTGACAGTAAAAGCTGTTTGTCAGCGGAATGGTCTCCCTCGGGAAGTGGCGGGCTCTCCTTCCTTGGAGGTTTTTACGCAGAGCTTGGATGGACATCTGTCAGGGATGCTTCTGCTGTGATTCCTGCATTGCAAGGAGTTGGACTAGAGGACCTCTAGGGTCCCTTCCAACTCTACAATTCTATGATTCTATGATTCTATGAAATCAAATCAAGGCATTTTGGGAAGGGGATTCATTTCGCTTTATCTTTTGATGGGGTTTGTTCACAGAGCAGCTCCTCATCAGCTTGCCAAAGGCACACGGTTTTATAATGTGGCTTTTTAACCTCAACTCCACCTCAAGATCCTGTGCTGGCCCCTCCCTTCCTTTGTGGGCCGCATGGGGCCATTAGGTTCCATCAGCATTTGCAAGCTATTGTTTAAAGTTTTATTTCTCAGTGTCAAAATTACATTTTCCCATTAGGAGTCTGCTTTTGATGCTCTGGGTAACTGCAACCCCTTTGTTAAATGTCAAAAGCCATGGATCTCTTTCTCCTTTTCATTTTTAACAACGTGAGACTGGGAATGTCAAATTAACCTTCCAGAATATCCACTTTGCCTTGCCTCTTCTCACTACATGATCAGTCGTTAGCAAAAGGGCAGAATTGGAGCGGCAACTTGGCCAGGGAACAAATGTACACTTCTCGGTGTATTCTAGATTGCAGGTGTGGTTTCTAATCCTTAGCTCTCTAATAGGTTTGGACCTTCCTGCATACAAAATAAAACCCAAGTAAAACTCTGTTGTCAGTCTTCAGTTTGCATATTCAGATTTTATGTGGGAGCCTGACAGGCCAATGCAGCTGTTGGTGGCCAAATCACACACCCCCCCCCCCGATTCCCACAGAGAGTAATATTAATAATACTGTAATAATAATAATTTATTATTTATACCCCACCCATCTGGCTGGGTTTCCCCAGCCACTCTGGGCAGCTCTGAACAGAATATTAAAAACATCATAAAAGATTAAACATTAAAAACTTCCCTAAACAGGGCTGCCTTCAGATGTTTTTGAAAAGTCAGATAGTTGTTTATTTCCTTGACATCTGATGGGAGGGTGCTCCACAGGGCGGGCGCCGCCACCGAGAAGGCCCTCTGCCTGGTTCCCTGTAACTTCGCTTCTCACAGTGAGGGAACCACCAGAAGGCCCTCGGAGCTGGACCTCAGTGTCTGGGCTGAACGATAGGGGTGGAAACACTTCAGGTATACTGGGCCCAGGCCGTTTAGGAAGGATAATATTTAACTGATGTATCCTCTCCTAGTTTCTATCAATGGTCCCTTGAAATGTGTCCCTTGAAAGGTCTAAACCACTGAGACTCTTGAGCTTGCTGATCAGAAGGTCGGCAGTTCGAATCCCCGCGATGGGGTGAGCTCCCGTTGCTCGGTCCCAGCGCCTGCCAACCTTGCAGTTCGAAAGCACGCCAGCACAAGTAGATAAATAGGTACCACTCCAGCAGGAAGGTAGACGACGTTTCCGTGCGCTCTGGTTTCCGTCACGGTGTCCCATTGTGCCAGAAGCAGTTTGGTCCTGCTGGCCACATGACCCGTAAAGCTGTCTATGGACAAACGCCGGCTCCCTCGGCCTGAAAAGCGAGATAAGCGCCGCACCCCTTTGACTGGACTTAACCATCCAGGTGTCCTTTACCTTTCTACCTTTCCCCTCGAAATGAACCAAAGAAAGTTTCCCATCAAGCATACCCCCATTACAAGCTCCAGCTCAGGGTTCTTTCCACCGACTCGGCTCCCTCGCCCCTTTTGAGGGACCTTGAATATACACCCATAATTAGCATGCAGAGACACACAGCCGCTTCCCTCTGAGTTCTCTGTCCGTAGTAAATTTTCTTGAATGTCTTTGAATTGTGTCTGAGATTCTATAATAGGTGCAACCAGCTCCGATGTGAGATTAAATACTCTATTAAGCATTCTTAAGAGTCACTTGGCGGGGAGAGTGTCAAGGAAAAGGAAAAAGCTGCTACCGTCAGTTTGCGAGTCCAGCCCAGTCAGAAGCCAGGGGAGAGACTGCTGGAGCTATGGGGCATGCTGGTCCTCCTGCCTTGCCCCACCCCACCCCACCCCACCCCAGAACATACTCTTACTTTCTCTTGCTCCCTCTTCATGGTTTTGTGGAGAATAAACTGCTGCCTTTGGGGCAGGAAAACGAATGCATTTTTAATCCTCTTGAAACGTGAAGGTTTAGTCTGCTTCTTGGATGTAGCCTATCTTGATTTCAGCAAGGCCTTTGACAAGGTGCCCCATGATATTCTTGTAAAGAAGCTGGTAAAATGCGGGCTAGACAATGCTACCATTCAGTGGATTTGTAACTGGCTGACTGACCGAACCCAAAGGGTGTTCATTAATGGCTCCTCTTCATCCTGGAGAGAAGTGACTAGTGGGGTGCCACGGGGTTCTGTCTTGGGCCCAGTCTTATTCAACATCTTTATCAATGATTTGGATGATGGGCTTGAGGGCATCCTGATCAAGTTTGCAGATGACACCAAATTGGGAGGGGTGGCTAATACCCCAGAGGACAGGATCACACTTCAAAATGACCTTAACAGATTAGAGAAAGCAAACAAGATGAATTTTAACAGGGAGAAATGTAAAGTACTACACTTAGGCAAAAAAAATGAAAGGCACAAATACAGGATGGGTGACACCTGGCTTGAGAACAGTACATGTGAAAAGGATCTAGGAGTCTTGGTAGACCACAAACTTGACATGAGTCAACAGTGTGATGCAGCAGCTAAAAAAGCCAATGCAATTCTTGGCTGCATCAATAGGAGTATAGCATCTAGATCAAGGGAAGTAATAGTACCACTGTATTCCGCTCTGGTCAGACCTCACCTGGAATACTGTGTCCAGTTCTGGGCACCACAGTTCAAGAAGGAGACTGACAAGCTGGAATGTGTCCAGAGGAGGGCAACCAAAATGGTCAAAGGCCTGGAAACGATGCCTTATGAGGAACGGCTTAGGGAGCTGGGTATGTTTAGCCTGGAGAAGAGAAGGTTCAGGGGTGATATGATAGCCATGTTCAAATATATAAAAAGATGTCATATAGAGGAGGGAGAAAGGTTGTTTTCTGCTGCTCCAGAGAAGCGGACACGGAGCAATGGATTCAAACTACAAGAAAGAAGATTCCACCTAAACATTAGGAAGAACTTCCTGACAGTAAGAGCTGTTCGACAGTGGAATTTGCTGCCAAGGAGTGTGGTGGAGTCTCCTTCTTTGGAGGTCTTTAAGCAGAGGCTTGACAGCCACCTGTCAGGAATGCTTTGATGGTGTTTCCTGCTTGGCCTCTTCCAACTCTATGATTCTATGATTCTATGATTCCCTAAACAGGGCTGCCTTCAGATGTCTTCTAAAAGATGGACCATTGGCCTAATCCAGCAGGCTCTTATGTTATTCTGACTTCACTTCCCATCAACATGGCCATTCTTTCTGCTCATAGTCCAGGCCATCTGGGGGCCACCAGGTCAAGGTAGAAGATGCCCTGCTCCCAGGGACAGGGGTGTGTGGGGTTTGGTCTCCTGGCTCCCTTCATGAGAAGGAGAACCCAGCTTGCAGCCATCTCCCAAAGCCACATACTTTATTCGCTTTTGGCATGCCTGGCTCAGCAATGGCACCAAGCAATGCATCATCAGGGCAATGACCTTTTGATGAGCGTTTACACAAATACATCATCAAAGCCCCACTGATCAGCAGGCTGCTCTCCCCGTGATGCCTTTGTGGCATACATCATCCGAGCGTCACTGAAGGATGATGGATTTGCAGCCTCCATCATCAGAGCGCCATTGCTCACCTGGGGACGGGCAGCGTGGCAGGAACAAAGGCTGGGCTTTTAAAAATGCTCTTTTGAAAATCTATTAATGTTTTATTTTATTTTTAGGAAGAGAACTGTGAGATGGGCAAGCGGGGGTGGGGGAGACAGGGAGAGAAAGTAACATGCATAAGAACATACAGAAAGAAGGGTTTGATGGATCAGGCCAGTGGTCTATTGATCCCAGCATCCTCTTCCCATAAGAACATAAGAATGGGCTGGATGAGGCCACTGGCCCATCTCCTTCCAACATCCTGACCTCACAGTTGCCAACCAGGTACCTGTGGGAAACCAGCAAGCAGGATTCAAGCACAAGAGCACTGTCTCCTCCTGTGGTCTCCAGCACCACAGAAGATTATGAGAAGAGCCCAATTGGATCAGGGCCAGATCTATTTAAGGCTCCTACATTCTGGAGGTTCCATTTAGCCGTTATGATCAATAACAGCCACAGAAAAGGGCCTCTTGTGCCAACACCAATCATGTCTCCAGTGCTGACAGCAAGGTGCTGAACTTGAGGATCTTAGCACCTGGGCAGGTTCATATAGGGAGATACAAACTTTCAGGTATCCTGGGCCCAAGCCATATAGGGCTTTATAGGTCATAACTAGCACTTTGTTTTGTTTTTTCACTGTGGTGAATAATTTTCATTACAAGATTTTCTAATACAGTAGAACCTCGGTTGTCGAACGTGATCCGTTCCAGAAGACCATTTGACTTCCGAAACATTCAGCAACCGAGGCTCAATGGACGGTCGGCAAAATCCATTGAAAAAAATGGAGAAACGCGCCTCGGGAACTGTTCAACGTCTGAGGCGCGTTCGAAAACAAAAGCATTCACTTCTGGGTTGTCGGCATTCGAAAGCCGAAACGTTCGACTTCTGAAGCGTTTGACAACCGTGGTTCCACTGTATTCATTACCACATTAAGATCTTTCAATAGATTCAAGGGCTTCCCTCCTTCCCCTTCCAAGGCTCCTTTAATTTGACCACAATTCCACATAACCAGCACTTTGAATCATGCCCAGAAACGCACAGGTAACCAGTGAAGATGTCTTAATAGGGGAGTAACATTCTCCTTTGCAGTAAATCTTCTTGGTCGGTGGTGGACCATCTGCTTTGACTGCAGAAGTTAAATCCCCAATAGCATCTCCAGCTAGTGTTGGGGAAAGCCTGAAACCCTCAAAAGCTGCTGCCAGCCAGTGTAGGCAACACCAACCTTGATGGGCTAGTGGCCAGACTCAGTGCACAGCATCTTAAAGGTAAAGGTAAAGGGACCCCTGACCATTAGGTCCAGTCATAACTGACTCTGGGGTTGCGCACTCATCTCGCATTATTGACCGAGGGAGCTGGTGACCCATTGCTCGGTCCCAGCTCCTGCCAACCTAGCAGTTCGAAAGTACATCAAAGTGCAAGTAGATAAATAGGTACCGCTCCGGCGGGAAGGTAAATGGCATTTCCATGCGCTGCTCTGATTTGCCAGAAGCGGCTTAGTCATGCTGGCCACATGACCCGGAAGCTGTACACCGGCTCTCGGCCAGTAAAGCGAGATGAGCGCCGCAACCGCAGAGTCATCCGCGACTGGACCTAATGGTCAGGGGTCCCTTTACCTTTACCTTTAAGCCTCTTTTACAGTTGCATGGGGTGGATCTACTACGAAACTAATGAAACTTAAGCTTGAGGGTCCTTCATCCTGGAGGGATCCCAGTGGCGACTTTAGTGCACATTGCTTAAAAATTTGGGGTCTGGTAGACTCAATTTGAGTGGCATGAAGCAAACTGATTCATTTCCTGTTGCATATATTTCAACAATCCCAGTGTTTGATGAGAGCCAATAGCGCAGATTTCGTAAAGAAGACAACAGCGGTTACCCAGACCTCATTGCTGGTTGCGAAGAGACCCCCCATGACACTTCAAGCTTCAGGGACCCCAAAAATGTAGACCTGCCACTGACTGTTGCAAGCGATTGCAGAGAGGAAAAAGCAGACGAGTAGGAGAGGGCAAAATCTGCTTGAGAACGCTGTAAGTATCAACCAAGCCGAGTCATTCCCCTAACAAATCTCCCCCTGCAAGTGGTGAGCACAACATTTCGTGCCTCTGCAATTACGCTCCTTTTCCACCGGAACAAAGCAGAACACCCATCAGTACAGCTGTGAGCCGCAATAATTAGAGCCGGCCGCTCCGAGTGCGAGATCCGTCCTGATGCATTTGGGACTGGGCCCCGCAGTATGGGAAGGCAGGATGCACCCTGTACTATAGATAACAATTAACACGGCTGCACATTCATTAGGAACTAAAACGCCGTCGAAAGCCGTAATGTCCCCAAGGCAGAGGCAGCCCCGCGACGGGGTGGTTTTAAGGAGCCAATTAGCTCCGAAAGACTATCTTATTGCCTCCATCTGGGTTAATATATCCTCATTCGAGTTAATGAAGACTACATTGGTTTTGGAGACTAGGAAGCAGGCAGTGAGCATATAGCGTCCCGTGCCAAATGGAAATTAGCAGCTTAATAGTCCAAAACCACTGGCAGGAAGAAGAGTCGGGAATAATTTATAATCTGCTTTTAAAGAAAAGAAGCACAGCCCACTCTGGGTTAGGATGTGTCGTGCTCAGAGGTAGTCAATAAGATTGATCAGGCACGGATATATCCGAGAAGAGGTGAGTTTAAAGGAGCGCAACAGGCTAGCAAACACTGGGTAGGAGCACTGCAACAATGATGGACAGCGGAAGGTGAGAGGCAAGGGGGCTATTGAATTTTGGTGCTGTGCAGGGTGCTCTCAAATTTTAAAGCTCAAAGCCCGCCACTGATCCAAGAAGCCCATAGAATCATAGAATGGTAGAGTTGGAAGGGACCCCCAATTTCATCTAGTCCAACCCACTGCCACTGCTATGCAGTACGTTTCCGAGCACAATTCAAAGTATTGGTGCTGACCTTGAAAGCCCTAAACGGCCTCGGTCCAGTAGACCTGAAGTAGACCTGAAGGAGCGTCTCCACCCTCCACCATTCAGCCCGGACACTGAGATCCAGCTCCGAGGGCCTTCTGGCGGTTCCCTCACTGCAAGAAGCCAAGTTACAGGGAACCAGGCAGAGGGCCTTCTCGGTGGTGGCGCCCGCCCTGTGGAAAGCCCTCCCACCAGATGTCAAAGAGAACAACAACTACCAGACTTTTAGAAGACATCTGAAGGCAGCCCTGTTTAGGGAAGCTTTTAATGTTTAATAGATTATTGTATTTTAATATTCAGTTGGGAGCCGCCCAGAGTGGCTGGGGAAACCCAGCCAGATGGGCAGGGTATAAATAATATATTATTATTATTATTATTATTATTATTATTATTATTATTATTATTATCATCATCATCATCATCATCATCATCATCATCTCAGCTGAAGCATCCATGACAGATGGCCTTCTAACCTCTGCTTAAAAGCCTCCAAGGAAGGAGAGTCCACCACCTTCCAAGGGAAACTGTTCCGCTGTCAAATAGCTCTTACTGTCAAAAAGTTCTACCTGATGTTTATTAGTCTTGCTCCTGTAGGAGGAAGTGTTCCCATTAAAACTGCTGCTAAAACAGAGGTTCGACGGAAACCAGCTGACAGGCAGTGAGGGAGCACCTGGGAGCCTTTTGCAGGCATTAACAGCACGATGGAGTTTTCCACAGTTGGGCAAGACCACCCACCTGTCATTCATGTGACGCCACAATATTGTCGTGACCTGCGGGTTGCCATGGTTAAATTAATTCAACACTGAGTGGTGTTTTCTCCTCCTTATTTTTAGAGACTGCAGCTTCTTAAGTACATAAGAGGAGCCTGTCTGCTGGGTCAGGCAAGAGTGGTCCCATCAAGTCCAGAATTCAAGCGAAAGAGCAGCACTCTCCCTTCCCTGGCAACTGGTACTCAGAGATCAAGGTTCTGTGCAACACTAAGATTTCTGTTGCTGGAGCCGCGAAGCCTCTGCATTAAGTGGGGGGAGAAGATTGAGGCAGGAGGGCACCTCCGAGCTGATCTCCAAAGAGGATTTCGCTAAAGCTCCCAACTAAAGCTGGGGGGGGGGGAATGAGAAGGGGGCAAGGACACCTTCCGAGGCCAAGTGTGATGCTAATAACTTCGTACTCGGTGATAAATCCCATGGAGTTAAATCGCTAATCCTGAGTGCAAGGAGAGGAAAAACCACACGACCCAAATCTTTGCAGAAGCAGACATGGAGTTTGGGGATCTGTCTGTCTCTTTACATCAAGGGTGTGGGACCTCACACCCACAGCTTGAATGTGGCCCTCCAGGCCTATCACGCTGGCCCTTGGAATCCTCCCCCGGCCACATCTCTTCCTGGCCCTCAAGAGTTTATTGCCTGGTTGAAATGAGTCCTTGAACTCTGACAATGCCCATAGAATCATAGAATCCTAGAGTTGGAAGAGACCCCAAGGGCCATCCAGTCCAACCCCCTGCCAAGCAGGAAACACCATCCAAGCATTCCTGACAGGTGGCTGTCAAGACTCTGCTTAAAGACCTCCAAAGAAGGAGACTCCACCACCCTCCTTGGCAGCAAATTCCACTGTCAAACAGCTCTTACTGTCAGGAAGTTCTTCCTAATGTTTAGGTGGAATCTTCTTTCTTGTAGTTTGAATCCATTGCTCGGTGTCTGCTTCTCTGGAGCAGCAGAAAACAACCTTTCTCCCTCCTCTATATGACATCCTTTTATATATTTGAACATGGCTATCATATCACCCCTTAACCTTCTCTTCTCCAGGCTAAACATACCCAGCTCCCTAAGCCGTTCCTCATAAGGCATCGTTTCCAGGCCTTTGACCATTTTGGTTGCCCTCCTCTGGACACGTTCCAGCTTGTCAATATCCTTCTTGAACTGTGGTGCCCAGAACTGGACACAGTATTCCAGGTGAAGTCTGACCAGAGCGGAATACAGTGGTACTATTACTTCCCTTGATCTAGATGCTATACTCCTATTGATGCAGCCCAGAATTCCATTGGCTTTTTTTAGCTGCTGCATCACATTGTTGACTCATGTCAAGTTTGTGGTCTACCAAGACTCCTAGATCCTTTTCACATGTACTGCTCTCAAGCCCATTGCTTATGTAAATCTAGGAATGTGTATAGAAACCAGCCTACTGTACAGCTATAACCTTTCTATTTGTTGCTCCGCCCACTTTTGCCTCTGGTCCCGCCCACCGCAGCCATGTGGTCCAATGTTTTGTGTGGCCCACTTTTCTGTGTGACAGGTCCAAGCTCACACATTGTCCCACAGAGGTGTAACGTGGGTTGCTGGTGCCCAGGTCAGACAAGCCGCCAATGCCACCGGAGCGCCACCCCCACTCCCCAAGCCAAATGGGGTTGCACTGCACCTCCTGTTTATGCATGGGGTAGCCTGATAGGCCAATGCAGCTGTTGGTGTCCAAATCCCCCCTCCAATTCCCACAGAGAGTAATAATAATAATACTATAATAATAAAAATTTATTATTTATACCCCACCCATCTCGCTGGGTTTCCCCAGCGACTCTGGGCAGCTCTCAACAGAATATTAAAAACATCATAAAAGAATAAACATTATACTTCCCTAAACAGGGCTGCCTTCAGATGTTTTCTAAATGTCAGGTAGTTGTTTATTTCCTTGACATCTGGTGGGAGGGCGTTCCACAGGGCAGGTGCCACCACCGAGAAGGCCCTCTGTCTGATTCCCTGTAACCTCACTTCTCGCAGGGAGGGAACCGCAAGAAGGCCCTCGGAGCTGGACCTCAGTGTCCGGCTGAACGATGGGGGTGGAGACACTCCTTCAGGTATACTGGATCGAGGCCGTTTAGGGCTTTAAAGGTCAGCACCAACACTTTGAATTGTGCTCGGAAACGTACTGGGAGCCAATGTAGGTCTTTCAAGACCAGTGCTATGTGGTTTCGGTGGCCGCTCCTAGTCACCAGTCTAGCTGCCGCATTCTGGATTAATTGCAGTTTCCAGGTCACCTTCAAAGGTAGCCCCACGTAGAGTGCATTGCAGTAGTCCAAGCGGGAGATAACTAGAGCATGCACCACTCTGGCGAGACAGTCTGCGGGCAGGGAGGGTCTCATCCTGTGTACCAGATGGAGCTGGTAGACAGCTGCCCTGGACACAGAATTAACCTGTGCCTCCATGGACAGCTGTGAGTCCAAAATGACTCCCAGGCTGCGCACCTGGTCCTTCAGGGGCACAGTTACCCCATTCAAGACCAAGGAGTCCCCCACACCTGCCTGCCCCCTGTCCCCCAAGAACAGTACTTCTGTCTTGTCAGGATTCAACCTCAATCTGTTAGCCGCCATCCATCCTCCAACCGCCTCCAGGCACTCACACAGGACCTTCACCGCCTGCACTGGTTCTTCCCACCTCCCTCTCTCATGGGGGGCCTGAGCTGCTTTGCTGTCTTCCCCAGGGGAGGGCAGGGATCCCCATGGAATCTGGCACCTGGTTCACCCCCTCAACATTTTGCACCCAGAGCCCTGGGCTCCCCCCACACTACACCACTGTTAGGCCATTTAAAAATCACAATATGTTGGCGTTTCTGTGAATTCCAAGGCAGCCCCAAGCACTCTCTGCTAGCAACATATTTTCTGCTCACGGGGAGCCACAGCCATGTGCTCACACCTCTGTCTTTCTCATCCGCTGGCATCGGGGCGAGGGGGGTCACCCCAATCACTGAGTGTGACTGCAAATCCACCATAGATGCTTTCAAGGCTGCTGCAGGATGTCAGCGAGTCCTGACCTGCATCGTAAGCAACATTTGCCAGCCTTTCTCTTGCCGTTATTGAACATCTCCTAATTATGATGTCACCCAAAGCCCATTTGCACCCGGGGCAGATTGACAGCTGTTTGTCGGCCTCCGCTGCCTTCCCTGCCGTAATTGAAATTATTGTTTTCGGTGTACGTTGTCAGGGAAAATGACATTCTTGCTGATATGACAGAAGCGACTTACATTCGCGGCCGAGCTAAACAGATATTGTCAGGCGCAAGATGGCAAGTCGTTTTCTGCTTTCAGACAGAAATATCTCATTATCGCTAACTGCGATGAATTGTACTCCGGAGAGCGATGGCAGAGAGGCGTGCCGAGTGGACACACAGATACCTGAGGGGTTGCAAGGGAACTTTTTGCAAGCCCATCACAGCTGAAACGGAGCCGGTTTTGGAGGGCATCCTAAAATGCAATTCTCTGAGCAGCGGGATATCCCAGCCCCCACCCTTTATATATAATTTTTATAACATTCCTCACACATTTTTGCAACGACCTTCAAATCAAATACATTGTTTCATAAGTTGACTTCCCACCCTGGCCTCCACCATATTTTTACTCAAACCTTTTCTACACATTATATCTTTATAACAGAAAGCTTCTTTATTACAATTATTCTGTCGCTTTTCTTCCTCTGCTTTTATCTCGAATCCTGCCAGTGATTTCATTTGACCATATTTAGTATTTTTAAAAAAAATAGTCCACGAAAGGCCTCTTTTCTTCTATGTAAAGCTCATCCTTTTGAATTTTGCAGTCAGATTTGCCATTTCTGCATAGCCCATTCCTTTCAAAAGCCACTCCTTTTTTGTTGCAACATTCTATTCTTTCCCATTCTGTAAAAAGGTAAAGGGACCCCTGACCATTAGGTCCAGTCGTGTCCAACTCTGGAGTTTCGGCGCTCATCTCGCATTATTGGCCGAGGGAGCCGGCGTACAGCTTCCAGGTCATGTGGCCAGCATGACAAAGCCGCTTCTGGTGAACCAGAGCAGCGCACGGAAACGCCGTTTACCTTCCCGCCAGAGTGGTTCCTATTTATCTACTTGCACTTTGATGTCCTTTCGAACTGCTAGGTGGGCAGGAGCTGGGACCGAGCAACGGGAGCTCACCCCGTCGCGGGGATTCGAACCGCCGACCTTCTGATCAGCAAGCCCTAGGCTCTGTGGTTTAACCCACAGCGCCACCTGGGTCCCCTTCCCATTCTGTGCATAGCATCATATTCTAGCTGCTGATGTCACAGACCATAGCACCCACCCTTTGGAAGGAAGCACTGGAGACACAAGGCACTTTGCAGTGTTCCTAGGGTCGCCAGCATGGCGCACGTGGGCACCAGTGTCCCTGCTGGTACCTACCATGGTGTCCACCTAAGGTCTTAGTAAATATCCCCTCAAAAATTCACAAGAACATAAGAATAGCCTGTAGGGTCAAGCCAATGGTGCCTCTAGTCCAACATCCTGTTCTCCCAGTGACTGACCAGATTCCCATTATAGGAAACCAGCAAGCAGGATCTGACCACAAGATAACTTTCTCCCCTCCTGTGGTTTCCAGCATACAGAAGCACCGCTGCCTCCAGCCACGGTAGCCACTGATAGACCTCTCCCCTTTCAAAGGCATCCAAGCCGGTGGCCATCAGTGCTTCCTGCGGAAGTGAGTTCCACAGTTTAAAGTCCTATCTTCCATCTGTCCTGAATCTCCCAGCAGCATTCAGCTTCATCGGAGGTCCGCGAGTTCTCGAGGGATAAAAACTTTTCTCCGCAGCAGCCGATTCCTTCATGCCGTGCCTAATTCCATCCCCTTCTGCCGTGTCAGTTTTCTAAACTTGGCTCGCCTCTGAATTATTAACCCTTAATTTTGATCAGACAGCTTGTCAAGTCTTTGGGTGCCTCTGCGCTGTGTCATCTCCCTCTGCCGCCAATTTGTTGCATCAAAACAGAAATATAAGCAAAAGTATCTCGCTCTCCCACAGCAGTCAAATATTTATGAATAAGCTCCCTTTTCCTAGATGAGAAGACTTTGAAGATTTTATCCTGTTTCAGTGGCTGATTGTTCTGAGAACTCAGGAAATGAAGAACCAGCTATCTCTCATTGCCCCCCCCGCCCCCCCTCTCTCACACACACATACTTGCACTTTCTTTTTTGGAGCCTTGCCCATCTCCCAGCATTTTTCTCCTGGATTTCTCCTGAAGGAATGATTTTCTTTGGATGGCTGGGGTCCCAATGCGACTTGACAAAGGACTGACGGCTTGAATGCTTGAATTGATTACCTTCCCTGTGCTCCAAAGTGATTTTGGCCATGGATGCCGGATCATTTGCATTACAATTTTTTTAATATTTTCAGAGGAACGGGAACCCCCGGAGGCAATCTCTATGCCGCTCTTTGGCGCAGAAAGGGAAATGCAATAAGAGATCAGTGATCAAATTGAGGCTGATGGCTTGAGATGGTGCTAGTTAAAAGACCCCCTCCCAAAAAAAAAAAACCAACCCCCAAATTTCCCATGATGCATTCCACCCTGCAGGAGAAAGTTCCGGAAAGCGGTGTCAAGAAATGCAGGCACCATGAACCCCCAATTGTTCACACACAGCCCCGCCTGCACCTTGCTGTATTCATAGCAGCTCAGGGCATGTCAAGAGCTGCAGGTTGCCAGACCTCCAAGACTGAGCTGAAGCCTGCAGGTTTGCTTGGCCCCCTCCAGGTGGCAGGTGGGGGGCTTGAATCTCCAGGTGGGCAAGAGGGCCTTTAATAATCATTGTGTGTGTGTGGTAGACAGACAGATGACAGACAACTGTCCAGTAGCACCTTAGAGACCAACTAAGTTTGTTCTGGGTATAAGCTTCTGTGTGCATGCACACTTCTTCAGATACCTGAAGAAGTGTGCATGCACACAAAAGCTTATACCCAGAACAAACTTAGTTGGTCTCTAAGGTGCTACTGGATGGGACGCAGGTGGCACTGTGGGTTAAACCACAGAGCCTAGGGCTTGCCAATCGGAAGGTCGGCAGTTCGAATCCCTGCGAGGGGGTGAGCTCCCGTTGCTTGGTCCCTGCTCCTGCCTACCTAGCAGTTCGAAAGCACGTCAAATTGCAAGTGGATAAATAGGTACCGCTGCAGCGCGAAGGTAAACGGCGTTTCCGTGCACTGCTCTGGTTTCGCCAGAAGCGGCTTAGTCATGCTGGCCACATGACCTGGAAGCTGTACGCCGGCTCCCTCGGCCACTAAAGCGAGATGAGCGCCGCAACCCCAGAGTCAGTCACGACTGGACCTAATGGTCAGGGGTCTCTTTACCTTTACCTAAGGTGCTACTGGAAGAAGTGTGCATGCACACGAAAGCTTATACCCAGAAAAACTTAGTTGGTCTCTAAGGTAAAGGTAAAGGGACGACTCTGGGGTTGCAGTGCTCATCTCGCTTTACTGGCCGAGGGAGCCGGCGTACAGCTTCTGGGTCATGTGGCCAGCATGACTAAGCCGCTTCTGGTGAACCAGAGCAGCGCACAGAAACACTGTTTACCTTCCCGCTGGAGTGGTACCTATTTATCTACTTGCACTTTGATGTGCTTTCGAACTGCTAGGTGGGCAGGAGCAGGGACCGAGCAACAGGAGCTCACCCCGTCGCGGGGATTCGAACTGCCAACCTTCTGATCAGCAAGCCCTAGGCTCTGTGGTGTATACCACAGCACCACCCGCATCCCTCATTCTCTAAGGTGCTACTGGACAATTTTTTATTTATTTCAACTGCGTCAGATCAACATGACTACCTACTTGAATCTATATGACAGACAGACAGACAGACAGATGATAGATACAGTAGATGATTGTGCATGCAGCTTGCAAGTTACAGTCAGAACTGGCTGCAAATTGAAGCGCCAACATGAGGGGGGTGGTCCTGCCCTCCTCCACTCCCCCATCCCAATCAATCTCCATGACATCACGAGGGGCAACTTCTGTGAGCTCTCCAGGGGCCACCCCTAGGTGTCAGGTGTGCGCTTTGAAATCTCAGAGGTTGGAATACTCCTCACCTGGCAACCCCAAGGTGCTTAAATCTGGCAATTTGGGTTCCTGGTTCTTCCAACCTTAAATTCAGTTTTCCGCATTTCTTCATCGCTTTGTGATTTATTTATTACTTTACAAAAACATCTTGATGAAAACACACGATCGTTTTTGTGCCCATCTCTTCTTATATAAACAGCTCGCTCAGGAGAAGTATCCAGATTTACAGTCTGTGTTATTGTATTTCCATTGTTGTGTACATCTGTTTGAAGAATTACCAAACAAATGAATTGTTGTTGCTGCTGTTGCTGTTTAACTTTATATCCCACCCTTCCTCCCAAAGGAGCCCAGGTCAGAAAACACACAAGTGATTTTAAAAAAGCTTTTTTTAAAGTTCCGATACAGATGCAGACTGCGAAAGATCCCCTGCTTAAAAGGCTTGTTGGAAGAGGAAGGTCTTCATTAGGTACCAAAAAGGCAAAGGAGATGGTGCCTGTCAAGGGGAGAGATTTCCTTGTTGTCTCCCTTCTGTCTCGAGAGACAATGGAGGAATGCACCACCAAGGGTGAAGTTAAACCACTGGAGAGTTACAGCATCTGCTGAGGCTGTAGAGACCGATACGGGAGAGACATGTTTTGTTGCAGCCGGGGCAGGTGAAGGTGTCCGGTGGTGGTGATGCAGATGCACCAGGGCGTTTCTTCCCTCTGTAGGGGTTTCAAAGGGCAACTCACCTGCAGGAACACAGTGATCTGTGGGAAAGGGGGGTGGTTTGGGAGGGAGGGAACCCTGCATGCCATAGGGACTGGTGGGGTGGCTTGATCCTGGCTGCAAGGAGAAGTAAATGTGACCCATTTCGCTCCAAGTGCTCCCCTCTCAAGAGCACCCCTCTCTGAAATCACTTTGGCCGTCTTCCCGAAGGTCCTTCTCCTCCACTAAATGGGCTTTTAGCGAAGGTCAGATGGATGGTTTGCACTTTGCACCAGACCACCAGGCCATTAATGCTCTTGGATGGAAGTTGAAGGCATCACTCCTGCAAGACATCTCAATTTCCCTAGGCTCTCTTTAAAGTAAAGACGTGCAATCAAGGTGGATTTTAAGAGAGGGAGGATCTCTCTCTCTCTCTCTCTCTCTCTCTCTCTCTCTCTCTCTGCCTGTCTTTCTTCCCCTCCCTCCCTCTCCCCCACATGATGGCATGCTTACTTCTCTTCTGGCTTGGAGGCAGGGCCAGATGTAGGTTGGATGAGGCCCTAAGCTACTGAAGGTAATGGGGCCCTTTATATGTCCAGCTGTCCTTTGTCAACAACAAATTGTCACTGTTTTTTTTGTGTTGAATATATCCTATATCAGGGGTAGGCAACCTAAGGCCCGGGGGCCAGATCCAGCCCAATTGTCTTCTCAATCCGGCCCGCAGACGGTCCAGGAATCAGCATTTTTTTACATGAGTAGAATGTGTCCTTTTATTTAAAACGCATCTCTGGGTTATTTGTGGGGCATAGGAATTCATTCATTTTTTTCTTCAAAATATAGTCCGGCCCACCACATGGTATGAGGGATGGTGGACCGGCCCACGGCTGGAAAAGGTTGCTGACCCCTTAGGTCATTTATGGACCTAAGATCTAAAGCCATTTGCACATAACAAAATATGTATTTTATCAAAGGAATTGTTGAACTGAAATACAATTAAGAAGAAGTATATTAATAGTGAAATGGGGGGGGCAAGAGAGTGGGACCCTAAGCTTGTTTAGCTTATACGTAAATTTGGCACTGCTTGGAGGGGTATAAGATCAGCAAGGCCCACCCCCAGAAGCCACTAGTCCTCCCCAAGCATGAATGGAGCCCCCAATGGGGAATGGGGAAGGAGTTTCATTCCTTTTGCATTTTAATGAGAAAGTGCCTAATTCACACCTCGCTTCCACCTGGCAGCCCTTTGGATATATGAAGGTGTCTGCCCTATTCCCTCTCCATCCTCTCCAAGCTAAACATAGCAGAGCAAAAGGAGGAGTTGCAGCCAGGGTTGTCCAAGACAGAGGGTGACCCGAGTTCCATCATTTCCCTGGCCAAAGAGGGAGGTGAAGGCTTCCCCAGGAAAACTGCTGATGGAAGGGGGAAATGGAGAAAAGTCAGCAGCATAATAATTTGAGGAATGTAATCAGTTCCGGAGATAGTTCGTCCATGCCCAGATTCTATAAGGATGCAGGGATGTCAAAGGGACAGGCTCAGAATGAGCCCAAGGGTGGTCTGCATCTCTCCAAATTGCTGAATTATGAGCTGATGCATATTCAATGCTTCAGAATGGACCAAAGGACATTTGTAATAGATGGCATTGGCGGAAATTGAACCTAGAATAGCAAAAAAGACACTTAGGGTAAAGTGAATAGAAGAGGGGATCACAAGTGGGAAGGGAGAAATCCTGTTCTCCCAGTGGCCACCGAGATGCCTGTGGGAACCCTGCAAGGAGAAACCCAGCACCACAGCAACTCTCCCCTCCTGTGGTTTCCAGCAACAGGTAATCAGACACATAGAATCATAGAGTTGGAAGAGACCACAAGGGCCATCCAGTCCAACCCCCTGCCAAGCAGGAACACCATCAAAGCATTCTTGACAGATGGCTGTCAAGCCTCTACTTCAAGACCTCCAAAGAAGGAGACTCCACCACACTCCTTGGCAGCAAATTCCACTGTCGAACAGCTCTTACTGTCAGGAAGTTCTTCCTAATGTTTAGGTGGAATCTTCTTTCTTGTAGTTTGAATCCATTGCTCCGTGTCCGCTTCTCTGGAGCAGCAGAAAACAACCTTTCTCCCTCCTCTATATGACATCCTTTTATATATTTGAACATGGCTATCATATCACCCCTTAACCTTCTCTTCTCCCGGCTAAACATACCCAGCTCCCTAAGCCGTTCCTCATAAGGCATCGTTTCCAGGCCTTTGACCATTTTGGTTGCCCTCCTCTGGACACGTTCCAGCTTGTCAGTATCCTTCTTGAACTGTGGTGCCCAGAACTGGACACAGTATTCCAGGTGAGGTCTGACCAGAGTGGAATACAGTGGTACTATTACTTCCCTTGATCTAGATGCTATACTCCTATTGATGCAGCCCAGAATTGCATTGGCTTTTTTAGCTGCTGCATCACACTGTTGACTCATGTCAAGTTTATGGTCTACTAAGACTCCTAGATCCTTTTCACATGTACTTATGAGGAACGGCTTAGGGAGCTGGGTATGTTTAGCCTGGAGAAGAGACGGTTAAGGGGTGATATGATAGCCATGTTCAAATATATAAAAGGATGTCATATAGAGGAGGGAGAAAGGTTGTTTTCTGCTGCTCCAGAGAAGCGGACACAGAGCAATGGATTCAAACTACAAGAAAGAAGATTCCACCTAAACATTAGGAAGAACTTCCTGACAGTAAGAGCTGTTCGACAGTGGAATTTGCTGCCAAGGAGTGTGGTGGAGTCTCCTTCTTTGGAGGTCTTTAAGCAGAGGCTTGACAGCCACCTGTCAGGAATGCTTTGATGGTGTTTCCTGCTTGGCAGGGGGTTGGACTGGATGGCCCTTGGGGTCTCTTCCAACTCTATGATTCTATGATTCTATTATCCATGTCATAAAAATGTATACGCCGCTTGATTGTAAGGAAAACCTCAAAGCGGCTTACAAAAAGATAAAACAATTGAACCGAGAAAAGACTTTTCCATTCTACTTTAAAACATACAAAAGTTAAAACGCTAAAACAGATTAAAATGGCCTCTGTTTTCTGTGCATCTGGGCTTATCTAGACAAGAATGGTTTCAGCGGGCACCAGAAAGAGGCGCCTGCTTGATCTCAATAGGCAGGGAGTTCCAAAGTGTAGGAACTGCTACACGAAACGCTGACATTCTTGCAAGGGTGGGGTGGGCATTCCGCGCCTGGTTTTAAGCGCATCTTTATTCTTTCATTTCTTGTATAGGACTTTGTTGCGTTGCAATTTGTACTTGCACTTGACGTGCTTTTGAACTGCTAGGTTGGCAGGAGCAGGGACCGAGCAACGGGAGCTCACCCTGTCACTGGGATTCGAACCGGCGACCTTCTGATCGGCAAGCCCTAGGCTCTGTGGTTTAACCCACAGCGCCACCCGCATCCCTTCCAAGTACAGAGTCTCACACCAAATTTCCAACCAGTCATACAGCAATAGAATAGAAATACTTTATTGTCACAGTACCACTTGTTTACAGTGAGATTAAACGAGCCCCCCCCCCATGTCTCAGTCCTTGTTACACTCTATGTGCTGTCGTACCAACCCCGAACATCAGCTGCAATGTCTTCCATTCAGCAGCCTCATGGCCCACGGGTAGGAACTGTTCTTTAACCTGTTGGTTCGGCTTATCATGCTACGAGGGCAGGAGATTAAAAAGGTGCTGGCCAGGGTGTGAGTCGTCCCTGAGAATGTTCCTCGCTCTTCTGAGGCAATGGTCTTCTGCAATAACATCTAGCGGATTCAGGTGACAATGCAATACTGGACATGGATTCTGCGAGAGTATTTCCATTAAGACACATACTGTAGCAGCAAAAGATATATCACCTTAGCTGTTCAACCTCCAAGCTATCTCTCATCCAGCCACAGTCCGTGAAATACAACTTACTCAACCCATTCCACTGTCCTTACCAGAACCCTCCTTGTGTCTTATTGCATTCTGGCGTTTCTGACACTGACAAGGAACCAGACAGAAATTCCACATCATGCCTTTAAATTCTTCATCCCAGCTGCAACGTTATCTATGGTTCCCCAGAAACACCACAAAGCCCCCCCCCCCCCGGACGCCAGCTCCATGCATTTTGTCTCCCGAAATACGCTGCGAAAACAGATCACAAAATCACAATGGAGGCGGGGACAGGGGTGGTTACAAATGTCCGGCGACACCTGTCAGAGCAGCTCCCTAACGCAGCGCGAGATATTTTTCTCTGAATTCCATTTAGCAGCAAGGGGAGCGTTAAATCTGTAATTTCACACGGAAGGCCTTGATCATATCCAAATATCGTGTTTGAACAGGGCTTCTAAATTGCCCTCTCAAGCTGCTACATTTGTTCAGCAAAGGTCACCTGGTGGCGGAGACGTCTCATTTCTCTGGATTTAACAAAGTCAGAAATTAATCTGTCAACCGAGTTAGAGCGGGAGAGGGCTGGAAATAATAGTAATATAAAACACGCACACACAAACACACAAAGGGGAGAAAGAGCGAACGCACAAGCCTTCAATCTCACAGCAAATTCAGCTCCTGAGGGAGGCCAGCAAAACTGGTATTCAGAAATATTGCTGCCTCCAGTTTGGTGTTGTGGTTACAGCGTCAAACTGGAACCTGGGAGAGACCAGGGTTCGAATCCCAACTCAGCCATGCAGCTCGCTGGGTGACCTTGAGCCAGTCACTGCCTCTCAGCCTAACCTACCTCGCAGGGTTGTTGTATTAACTTATTCTTCTTTGGTGATCCCTTGTAGCCGAGTAAGATTGTCTTCCATGAACATGGTCTCAACAGTGAGTCCTTAAGTGACTGTGGAGGCCAATTCTGGATCCACACGTCCTTCCACAGTGGGGACATTGGTTCCCAGGAGGGAGTTGATCACAGTGTGGATTTGCCAAGCATGCCATCCTCTTAACACGTTTCTCCCTTGCGTCCTGAGTTCGAGTGTCTTCAAAGCCCATGACATCTTTGGTCAAGGCTGTTCTCTAACTGGAGCGCTCGCAGACCAGTGTTTCCCAGTTGTCGGTGTTTATACTACTTTTTTTAAGATTTGCCTTGAGAGTGTCTTCAAACCTCTTTTGTTGACCACCAGCATTACGCTTTCCATTTTTAAGTTCGGAATAGAGTAGTTGCTTTGGGAGACGATAATCAGGCATCCGAACAGCCTAACCTACCTCGCAGGGTTGTTGTAGGGTATTAACTGAGGAACAGGAGAGCTGGCTGTGCCAGCTTGAACTCCTTGGAGGATATGAAGGCAATGAAGACATAAACAGTGGAGGCAGAACATAGCCCTCTCCTCCTCCAGGACTTTGTCTTATCCTCTTTTAAAGCCATCCAAGTTGACGGTCGTCACTGCCTCTTGTGGGAGGGAGTTCCACAGGTTAACAATGTGCTGCGTGAAGAAGTCCATTCATTTCCCAGTCCCAAATCCTCCAACATTCAGCTTCATTGGACGCCCACAAGTTCTGGTGTCACTAATTATTTATTAATTATTATTATTATTATTATTATTATTATTATTGGTATCCGGCCTGTACCCGCAGGTCTCAGGGCAGTTCACAAGACAAAATCACAATATAAAAACGCAAAATACATAATCAAAAGAAAAAGACAAACAGGAGGAAGGGGAAAACTTCCCTCTCTCTCCCCTTCCTCCACGCTGTGCTTCCCCCGAAAGTGTGGCCCGGTCGTTTTATAAGATAGTAATGGCAGAACCGTAGAAATTATTTTGTTTTTAGAGTCTGTATCTTTTGTGCTTTATCTCGTTTCATCTTACCGTATGCCACTTTGATGGCTCCTGGCTGTGAAGCAGTTTATGAATCTGTAAAATAAATAATAAAGCACGCCGAGAGACGAGGCCTTCAGAATTAAATTATTTTAATGTCAAACCCTTTTGCAGAACAATACAGATCAGCATGCGTGGAGTTCAGAAGCTGGCACTGACTGAAACCGAGTCGGGTTTCTGAGGCAGAGACATGGAGTCTTGGTTCATCACGGACCCTCCTCCATTTCCCATCGCTCTCTGTTTTCCTTTCCGGTGCTGAGAAATGTAGGATTCCCCGCTTTCAGTGCCTGGAAGGTTGCTAAAGCTTTTAAGCTGTAGCAGCCTTTTCCAGCTTCTAGAGGTTTATGCTCCCTTTCACACCATCCATCTAAAGCATCATAACACGACTGCCCCCCCCCAAATAATTCCGGGAACTGTAGTTTGCTAAGCGTGCTGGGAATTGTTAGGCAACCCCCCAGCCTCCTCCCGGTGCTACAATTCCCAGAGTAACCGATGGAGAGAGATTGATGGTTAAACCACTCGGGGAATTGTAGTTCTGCGAGGGGAATAGGAAGGTCTCTGAACTCCTCTCAGCAATCTTAACAAACTACAACTCCCACGATTCTCTGGGGGAAGCCATGGGGCTTTAAATGGGTGGTTTAAATGTAGTCTTAGACAGCAGTGGAAACCAGTTACCGGAAAACCAGTTACTAAAGCACTGCTCCACAGCAAGCGTTCCATGTGGCTCACACAAACAGCCTCCGTGGGTAAGGGTGGCCACTAAGCAATACAACTATCAAACGAAACATCGTCAACTTTAATATATTAAATCTGTGAACTTTTTCCATTTACATTCCTTAAGTCAACCATAAGATTCTCCCTGCTCTCTTAAGAAGTGCCGTCTCTCCAACCTTAACAGAACCACCGCAGCGCCTGTGCTTCGAAGAAGCATCATTTAAATATCCCTCTCCAGATTCCGCATCATGAAAAGTGGCAGAAAACAGATTTGCCTGAAAACAAACGGACAGGCTTTGGGGAAACAGCAGGGTTCATTTGGGACTTGATGAGTTTAGGGTCGGCATGCCTTCTAAGTTATGGCATCAAAGGATCCCTTGCAGGGGGGACAGGGAATATCTCTTGCCCTCCAGATCCTGTTGGACCAACATCCCATTGGCCACAAGCTCCCCACCCCTGCCTTCGATATTTGAGGTTTCTGGTTTCATGTTTGGTTGTGAATGACTCCGGACAGATACTCAGATACTCAGAGTAGTTTACCCAAAACACTGATGGGGGCGGGGCCTTAAAGTGACCAGCATTTGTGTGAGAGAGATTTGCACAGCAAGCTTTGGATCACCAGTTTTCAGAAAGAATTAAATAACCCATTTTGGGGGGGGAAGTGTTTCTAAGGAATGACAACCTACAGTGTTTGGTAGATTGCCATGGTTTCTAAGGTTACCTGAGGATGCCCAGCACTTGTTGCTCTGTTTCTCCCAACCCATCCTCTCCCCCCCCCAAAAAAGGTAAATGCTCCGAGAGTCCAACTTTCATTGTTTCAGCCCATTTCCTGAAACTTATCAGTTGCTACTGCACACTTGTTCATCTTCAGCCTCTGAGTCTTCAGCGTTTCAACCAGTGATGTGCCCACATTTTGTTTCCAGGAGAGCAGGGGCTCATTATCTCCATTATCACCGGGATGCATGGGAACCGAAGTTTCCCATGCATCCTGTGCCAATTTTTTTAATTCCGGGATCCATGGGAAACTACAATTCCCATGGATCCCAGTGGCAACGGATGCTCCAAAGGATGCCAAGAAGCACCCAGGCCTTAAGGAGGTGGCCTGCAAGACACCAAGAGGGCAGCAAAGTTTAGCAGGAGAGCTTTCCCAGTGGCACCAACATTTCAACATGAGCTGGGGAAGCCCATTCCTCAATTCTTTTAAGGCCCTAACTTTGCTTTATGGGAAGCCAGCCGCATCTGCTGATCCCTTGGCATTACAGAATATAGATAGTCACCAATAAAAGTGCATGTGACAGACTAAAATGACCTGCGTGAAAACGAGGAGAGGCGAGCTGCAGGGGCGCATGGCCCTGTCGGTATGGAAGATGTGGAGTTTCTTGATGTCCGGGTGGTACGCTTTGCCGTCTTCCAGCGCCCCGTGGGCAGCCAGAATGAAGCTGGCATCACCCGAAGTTGCCACGTCGAAGACACAAGCCTGGAAGTAGACATCCTCGACGGGCAGCTTCTCCTTGCACAGCAGGCGGGCCTTCTCGAGGGCACCGCTGCCGTCACCCTTGCTTCGAGAGATGCGCTGGCCGGGCGGGCAACCTCCCACGCAGAGCTGCAAATCTTGCTCGTCCGTGAAGGAGAGAGCCACCTCCTCAGCCGCCCGGATGGAGAAGGAGAGCTGCCTGCCCGCCTGGCGCACGGAGATTGTGGTGCCAACGTGCGCTGCTCGGATCTCCACATGCCGCCCCGGCGTGCGCTCATAGATGATCAGGCTGCTCCCCCCGGGCCTCGCTCCGCCGTTCACCGAACCATCCACAAAAGAGACTGGCAGGTTGTCTATTTCCGCTTGGTAGACCTTCTCGTCGATGCACTCCTTCATGTTCTTAAAAATGATGGTGAGCTGAAAAGAACAGAGATATTAAAAGCTTAAAGGTAAAGGGACCCCTGGCCATTAGGTCCAGTCGTGACCGACTCTAGGGTTGCGGCACCCATCTCGCTTTATTGGGAGTGGCCGCCGGGACCACATAACACCGGTCCTGAGAGAGCTGCATTGGCTCCCAGTACGTTTCCTAGCGCAATTCAAAGTGTTGGTGCTGATCTTTAAAGCCCTAAACGGCCTCGGTCCTGTATACCTGAAGGAGCGTCTCCACCCCCATCACTCAGCCTGGACACTGAGGTCCAGCTCCGAGGACATTCTGGAGGTTCCCTCACTGGGAGATGTGAGGTTACAGGGAACCAGGCAGAAGGCTCTCTCAGCAGTGATGCCCACCTTGTAGAACGCTTTCCCAACAGATGTTAATAATAATAATAATAGGGATGCAACATGATGCCCTCCAGAGATATTGTGGGACCACAGTACCCTCTTGAACCGCCAGCACAAGCCAATCAAAAAGCTGATGAGCAGCTTATCGATGGGTCCGTTGTTACCTTGCTGATGGCGGTAGCGTTTGACCCTTTTACGACGGGAGAGCTGGTGGCCTGCACAAACAGGTAGTTGTTGTCCAGGAGCGGCCAGGACCCCTCCACCCGGCAGGTGTGGAACTGGTCCCTGAAGGTGCGCACGTGGGGGTCCCCGAAGGCGGCGCAGTGCTGGTACGCGGGGGCCCGCCCGTGCTTGCGGGCAAAGCTCTTCTCGTAGTCACAGATGTCCAGAGACGTGAAGCCCTGGTGGTCGGGCGGCGGCTGGGGCGGCTGGGGCAGGGAAGTGGGCCCTTCCCTGGAGCAGTTGTTCTGGATCATGAGGTCCTCGATGCCATACACGGCAGAGTGGTACGCCAGGTTCCCGCGGCAGGTGCGGGCTGTCCGGCGCGTGCAGCTGGAGTAGGAGCGCAAAGCGTCGCAGCGAGCGGACGTCGCGAGCAAGTCGTCCAGGTTCTCCGTGGCGGCCAGATACTGGGAGTTGCAACGCAAGATCTTGCAGTGGGAGTCAGCTGCAAGATTTGGGGGGGGGGAGTGGAGAGAGAGAAGAAAAATCAGTGCCACACCACAACCTTCTTTCCTGCTTGGCAGGGGGTTGGACTGGATGGCCCTTGTGGTCTCTTCCAACTCTATGATTCTATGATTCTTCACTCTACCTGCCAAAATTCGCCTCCCCAATTTCACTGGGAAATAATAATAATAATTTATTATTTGTACCCCGCCCATCTGGCTGGGTTTCTCCAGCCACTCTGGGCGGCTTCCAACAGAATATTAAAATGCAATTGTCTATTAAACCCGGAAACTACAATTAATCCAGAATGCGGCAGCTAGACTGGTGACTGGGAGTGGCCGCTGGGACCACATAACACCGGTCCTGAGAGAACTACATTGGCTCCCAGTACGTTTCCGAGCACAATTCAAAGTGTTGGTGCTGACCTTGAAAGCCCTAAATGGCCTCGGTCCTGTATACCTGAAGGAGCGTCTCCACCCCCACCGTTCAGCCCGGACACTGAGGTCCAGCGCCGAGGGCCTTCTGGCGGTTCCTTCACTGTGAGAAGCAAAGCTACAGGGAACCAGGCAGAGGGCCTTCTCGGTAGTGGCGCCTGCCCTGTGGAACGCCCTCCCAGCAGAGGTTAAAGTGATAAACAACTATCCTATATTCAGAAAATGCCTGAAGGCAGCCCTGTTTAGGGAAGTTTTTAACTTGTGATTTTGATGTATTTTAATATTTGTTGGAAGCCGCCCAGAGTGGCTGGGGAGACCCGGCCAGATGGGCGGGGTACAAATAAAAAAATTATTATTATTATTATTATTATTATTATTATTATTATTATTATTAAACATTAAAAACCTCCCTAAACAGGGCTGCCTTCAGATGTCTTCTAAAAGTCTGGTAGTTGTTTTTCTCTTTAACCTCTGCTGGGAGGGCGTTCCACAGGGCGGGCGCCACTACCGAGAAGGCCCTCTGCCTGGTTCCCTGTAGCTTTGCTTCTCGCAGTGAGGGAACCGCCAGAAGGCCCTCGGAGCTGGATCTCAGTGTCCGGGCTGAGCGGTGGGGGTGGAGACGCTCCTTCAGTTATACAGGACCAAAGCCATTTAGGGCTTTAAAGGTCAACACCAACACTTTGAATTGTGCCTGGAAATGTACTGGGAGCCAATGTAGGTCTTTCAAGATATATAAATGATATATAATGAAATGAAAAGGATGTTTAAAATAAAGTTTGGGGGGGGGAACCCAGAAGCTTTTCTCTTGGGATTTATAGGGACAGAACTACCTAAACTGTATGGAAACTTATTCATGTATGCAACTACAGTGGCAAGAATGTTGCTTGTCCAATAACGGAAAGAAGAAGTCCCAGCAAAGGAAGAATGGATACAAAAACTTATGGAATATGGAGAAATGGCGAAACTTAACGGAAGAATAAGAAATCAAGATAAACTTTTTTATAAAAGAATGGAAATGGTATATTGGATATTTAAAGATAAACTGTAAACAGATAAAAACATTGGCAGGGTTATTGTAATAACCTGCAGTTTCATAGGAGTATATATTTAAAGAAGATGAATATATGAGCAAATTAAGTTAATTTGGATATGCAGAAGATATTAAAAATAAATTTAAGGAACCGCAGAAAGAGGGGGAAGGAAGTGAAGTTTGGAAATGTCAAAATGATGGTAAAATCAGTGAAATGCATAAAAGTACAAAAAAAAAAAAACCACAATCTCCTCCCCAAGGTTAGGCTCTCCCTCTTCAGTCACAGGATTGTATTCTACATCTATGAAACACGAAATGACGTGGTAACGTTCTTAAACATTGAAATACGGCAATGGTTCGGCCTGAGGTTGGGTGGGTGGTCTCTGGGCATGCACAGAGTAATATGCTTTCAGCATTAAGCAGCTGTAGCCCACCACCAAACCTCTGGGATTGAGAAGCGGAGAACGATGCAAATGTTGAGGCAATGCTGGCATTTGCAGTAGCTGTGCTTTCAAGACGGCATTTTTAGGCACACTTACTCAGAGGACCTTGCGTCCGAGTAGACCTGCTTACAACTGTGATGCACACGACTGAGGATTTTAAAGATCTGATGAAGAGCTGACCGCCAGCAGCCTTCCTACAAAGAAGCCCTCCCAAGCCAAGCCAAGCCAAGCCCCTTCCTTCCTTCCTTCCTTCCTTCCTTCCTTCCTTCCTTCCTTCCTTCCTTCCTTCCTCCCTGCCCTCCTTCCTTCCTAGCTTCCTTCCTTCCTTCCTTCCTTCCTCCCTTCCTTCCTAGCTTCGTTCCTTCCTCCATCCCTCCCTTCCCTCCTTCCTTCCTTCCTAGCTTCCTTCCTTCCTTCCTTCCTTCCTTCCTTCCATCCATCCTTCCCACCTTCCTTCCTAGCTTGCTTGCTTGCTTGCTTCTTCCCTTCCTTCCTTCCTTCCTTCCTTCCTTCCTTCCTCTCTTGCTTCCTAGCTTCCTTCCTTCCTTCCTTCCTAGCTTCCTTCCTTCCTAGCTTCCTTCCTTCCTCCCTCCCTCCCTCCCTTCCCACCTTCCTTCCTTCCTTCCTTCCTAGCTTCCTAGCTTCCTTCCTTCCTTCCTAGCTTCCTTCCTTCCCATGCCCACCAAAGCTGCAACTTTCTCTGACGAATGACCCAAGCGCCCAGCCCCTTACCGTGTCTGCAGAACAGGAGGAGGATGAACACTTTAATGAAGGCGCCAGCATTTGCTGGGCAGGGAGGCCTCAGGCAGCAGGCAGATCCCCCCATCCTGATCCATTCAGAGATGACGGACAATGGTCCCCCAAACCTCTCCTCCTCCCATGCTGGTTCACTGGAAGGAAAGAACAGTCAAGAGATCTACAGCCCATAAATTGGCAACGTCCCACCCTGTGTGTACTCTGTGCTCCTGCATGCATGGTCCAGATCCCACTTACTCTTTTCCCTTTAAACAATAACCCCAAAAACCAAGTCACTCGCCCTCATGGTGAATGTTGCTTCCCACACCCCACACCCAAGTTTTGTGACGTCTGGTTTCTGACGTCTGGAAACTAAGAGCTCCAACCCCCTAAGAACGTACAGAAAGAGCCTGCTGGATCAGGCCAATGGTCCATCATGCAGAATCCTGTTCTCCCATCCCCAGCTACCTAGGAGTATGTTCACTGGGGCTTCCTTCAAATTTGGACGATGCTGTAAATCTCGTCCAATCAGGCCTCTATGAAGGCAGTGCTTACCTGGAAAGTCTCTTTGCTGGGCTGCTTCCCAGAAAAGCAATGAAAAAAAATGGAGACCTTTGCTTCACAGGAGAGCACAAGACCCCCTTCAGTTTTTCAGACAGTGGTTGGGTGCCCACCTGTCAGGGATTCTTTACCTGCAATTCCTGCATAGCAGAGGATTGGACCAGATGGCCCTCGGGGTCCCTTGCAGCTCCACGATTCATAATCCTATGGGCCCTCTCTGGTGACCCAAGTCACCTTCTGAAGTGGGAGATTCCCTTTGGAAGATGTCTTCACCATCAACCCCTGTCACACCTCTAACATCCATCGGAGAAGAGGGTAGACCATCCAGATGACCGGTGACCCACTTCAGGCTGGCAAACTCCCATCACCACTGCAATAACACCTTTCCCCTCCATTTTCCCCAGCACGTCCATCTCCTTGCAGACGCTCCCTGCCCCGTCGTCCTTTGGCTTCCTTGTCCCAGGGTGACCCAACCATCAGCAAGGCAGATCTTCCCCTTCTTGGCTCTCGCCTCTCAGGAAGACCTTTCCCTCTCTTCTCAGGCTCGCCGACTTTGCGCTAAGCTGCATATCGGCGTGACCTTTTGCAAAAGTCAGTAAACAACGGCACAAACTTTGTCCCTGCTTCCGGACCTGCAGCGGCAGCTAATGATCAACCACTCGACCCCACCAAAGGGCACCCCCTGCGCCACTCGGCCTGGGAGCCAAAGACAGCCGATGATGAGATTGGCTAAGCAATCCAGCCTCTTAAGCTTAGGCTAAGAATTTGTATCTTCAATGATATTCCATATTAGTACATGCGTCAATGGGACGTGGGTTAATATTAGTACATGCATCAATGGGACGCGGGTGGCGCTGTGGGTTAAACCACAGAGCCTAGGGCTTGCCGATCAGAAGGTCAGCGGTTCGAATCCCTGCGGCGGGGGGAGCTCCCGTTCCTTGATCCCTGCTCCTGCCAACCTAGCAGTTCAAAAGCACGTCAAAGTGCAAGTAGATAAATAGGTACCGCTCTGGCGGGAAGGTAAACGGCGTTTCCGTGCGCTGCTCTGGTTCGCCAGAAGCGGCTTAGTCATGCTGGCCACATGACCCGGAAGCTGTATGCCGGCTCCCTCAGCCAATAAAGCGAGATGAGCGCCGCAATCCCAGAGTCATCCGCGACTGGACCTAACGGTCAGGGGTCGCTTTACCTTTACCTTTAACCTTTAACCAGGCATCTGCACAACATGACCAGTCCATAATAATAATAATAATAATAATAATAATAATAATGGCAACCCTCCCGGGAAATCTAATCAACCAGAATATCGAAACAACGTGCCACCTACAGCTGGAGAAAATGTACAGTTCTTCCACTGAGATTTTTTTTTTTTTAAGTCAGATTTTCTGCTTTCTGAAATAAAGTTGGGGAAAACATGGTTGCGAGAGGTTTCGTTCACAAGTGCCTCATTTAAAAAAGAAAAAAGAGGCAAGCAAATAAAGTAAGTGGCTGTTATTCCACAGTAAATGACATAGGAAGCTGCCTTATATTGCCTACACGGGCTGGCAGCAGCTCTCCCAAATTTCAGGCAGGGTCTCGCCCATTGGGATTGAATCTGGGACCTTGTGCTTGCCAGACAGATGATCTGCTACTGAGCTATGGCAAGAGGAGCTGCCTCAGTAAGCGTAATGATGGGTATGAGCTCCAAGGCGGAGATCAGCTGATCTGGCAATCACCGGAGGTGAATCAACTTCATGCCGAGGTCAGGAGAAGGGCCAACGACCCGGAGGTCACTGGCCCTGCTCATTCCCTGGCCCCTGGTGAGCTTTTCTGCTTGAAACCAGCCTGGAAAGCAACAAACACCCCCCGGTTTCAAAGCAAGGGACTGACTGGACCTTCAGCAAGACACGCACACCCCTGCGAGGTGGAACAGCAGGTAGGAGAGAAGGAAATCGGAGCAGAGAGATAGGCAGCAGGTGGCACTGGGAGCAGGAGAACAGCCAAACAGGAAAAGGCTTCTTATGCAGTCTCCCCCACCCACACCCACACCCATTGCCATTGTTTGTTGTTGTTGTTTAGTCATTTAGTCGTGTCCTACTCTTCATGACCCCCTGGACCAGAGCACGCCAGGCACGCCTATCCTTCACTGCCTCCCGCAGTTTGGTGAGACTCATGTTGGTAGCTTCGAGAACACTGTCCAACCATCTCGTCCTCTGTCGTCCCCTTCTCCTTGTGCCCTCCATCTTTCCCAACATCAGGGTCTTTTCCAGGGAGTCTTCTCTTCTCATGAGGTAGCCAAAGAATTGGAGCCTCAGCTTCAGGATCTGTCCTTCCAGTGAGCACTCAGGGCTGATTTCCTTTAGAATGGAGAGGTTTGATCTTCTTGCAGTCCATGGGACTCTCAAGAGTCTCCTCCAGCACCAGAATTCAAAAGCATCAGTTCTTCGGCGATCAGCCTTCTTTATGGTCCAGCTCTCACTTCCATACATCACTACTGGGAAAACCATAGCTTGAACTATACAGACCTTTGTCGGCAAGGTAATGTCTCTGCTTTTTAAGATACTGTCTAGGTTTGTCATTGGTTTCCTCCCAAGAAGCAGGCGTCTTTTAATTTCGTGACTACTGTCACCATCTGCAGTGATCATGGAATCCAAGAAAGTGAAATCTCTCCCTGCCTCCACTTCTTCCCCTTCTATTTCCCAGGAGGTGATGGGACCAGTGGCCATGATCTTAGGCAATTGCCATTCTTCCACTACAAATCACAGCCTCCTGTGACTACTTTTCATTGAACAATAATTTTAAAAGCTGGCCCTTAGAGAGGTTGTGGATGTCCCTCCCTCGGGATTTTCAAGGAAGGAGTAAACTGGACAGAGGATGTTTGGAGACAGCTTTAAACTACCTAGTCCTTGTGGCTCCTTTCCAGATCTAAATCGGCCTCGCAAGTTACTAGTCCACACTTTTTTTGTCGGCTTCCTGCCCCAAATACACAAGACCAAAGAAAAGAAAGCAGTAAACACAATGAAAGCTATTCTCAGTTAATAATAAAATAAAATAAAATAAAATAAAATAAAATAAAATAAAATAAAATAATAATAATTTATTATTTATACCCCGCCCATCTGGTTGGGTTTCCCCAGCCACTCTGGGCAGCTTCCAACAGAACATTAAAATGCAGTAATCTATTAAACATTAAAAGCCTCCCTAAACAGGGCTAACTGTAAAGAGGAGAGACTCCACCTTCAGAAATTATGGGAAGCAGCAAGGGAGTTCGATGTGGAGGAGAAGAGGGGCCTGAATTTAATAAACAAAGCAAGCCAAAAAGAAAAACCCCACTGAGGCTCTCTCTCCTTTAAAAGGCTTGCTGAGCACACTCTAAAAGCTCTCGAATCCCAAACTCCCAAAGAAAGATACAGTGGTACCTTGGTTCTCAAACTTAATCCGTTCCGGAAGTCCATTCCAAAACCAAAGCGTTCCAAAACCAAGGCACGCTTTCCCATGGAAAGCAATGCAAAACGGCTTAATCCGTTCCAGGCTTTTAAAAACAACCCCTAAAACAGCAATTTAACATGAATTTTACTATCTAACCAGACCATGGATCCATAAAATGAAAGCAATAAACGATGTACTGCAGTCACACAATCTATCCATCAGTAGCTGGACTGGGTTCCACACAGTTACAAAAACTAAAATAAAAAATAAAAAAATTCCTTCCAGTAGCACCTTAGAGACCAACTAAGTTTGTTCCTGGTATAAGCTTTCGTGTGCATGCACACTTCTTCAGATACACACGAAATCTCATACCAAGAACAAACTTAGTTGGTCTCTAAGGTGCTACTGGAAGGATTTTTTTTATTTTTTAAACTAAACTAAAAGAGCCACAAAAACAAAAACTCAAAATAAATAGCAAAAACAGACCTCAGCGAAACACCCACACTTACTTCTGGTTTTGCAGTGTTTGGGTTCCAAGTTGTTTGAGTACCAAGGCGTTTGAGAACCAAGGTCCCACTGTACAAATGTAAGCCATAACCAACCCATCCCACCAGACAAGTCCAACTACCTGGTCCAAGTCCCTTCCCTTCCAGCCAAATGCTTGAAGGAGATGGGGAGATTTGCTTAAGGCCAAGAGAAGGAACAGCCAACACCAAACTTTTAACTAGCCTGTAGGCCCCAGGAAGCCGGGGAAGCTCACAGCACCCTGGCCCATCTTTCAAAAAGTTTCAGATTTACCATAAATTCTGCTGGAAGCACGTTTATAAAGTGCAAAGAGGAGCCAGGCTTTAGAGCAGCATCTCGCAGGCAGCAAGGAAGAAAGCAAAGGCCAGAATAATATGCTCCAGGCAGCTGCACCTCAGGAATCACCACTTCTGGAGGGCCGGAAGTGAAAATGAAACTGGGTGTCTCTCCTGCAGAGACTTAGACCTTTCAGCCATGCAGGCTTGGCCCAGATCTTCCCATCGTTGGCCCCACCCTTCCTTAAAGCCAAAGATGCTGCAATAAAAATTTTTGGGTGCAAACACAAAGCAGACAGGGAGACACGCTCCACAGAAAAGCAATCCTTCACCCTTCAAAATTTAGGAAATAGTCCCTGAGAAAATTACACTTTAATTTAGCACACAGAACAATCCTAAAAAGTCATCCAGGCTCTCTTAAATGACTCCAAATATTTCCTTTGCAGAAGGACATACATTGGAGAAACCTTTCCCAATAGTTCTCTAGGGTGGGCCTGTGACCTGAATTCCAGAACTGAACTATTTACCATCTCAAAGAAATGGCCAGACAGCCCAGGTAATGCAATCATCAGTGGCCATTATTTATCAGATAACTTGTCAAACAGGAGACAAGACACTCACTCTCAAATTTCTGTTGGAGACCATGTCTTTCTGTGATGTGTTTAGTTACAGGTAGGTAGCCGTGTTGGTCTGCCATAGACAAAACAAAATAAAAAAGAAAAAAATTCCTTCCAGTAGCACCTTAGAGATCATAGAATCATAGAATCCTAGAGTTGGAAGAGACCACAAGGGCCATCCAGTCCAACCCCTTGCCCCTGTCAATTTTATTAGGCTTGGTTATGAATACCTGTATACCTGAAGGAGCGTCTCCACCCCCACCGTTCAGCCCGGACACTGAGATCCAGCGCCGAGGGCCTTCTGGCGGTTCCCTCACTGCGAGAAGCAAAGCTACAGGGAACCAGGCAGAGGGCCTTCTCGGTAGTGGCGCCCACCCTGTGGAACGCCCTCCCAGCAGAGGTTAAGGAGATGAACAACTATCTGACATTCAGAAGACACCTCAAGGCAGCCCTATTTAGGGAAGCTTTTAACCTGTGATATTTTAATGTATTTTGTGTCTGTTGGAAGCCGCCCAGAGTGGCTGGGGAGACCCAGCCAGATGGGCGGGGTACAAATAAAAAATTATTATTATTATTATTATTATTATTATTATTATTATGAATTTGTATTGTTGTTATTTTACTTTTGTTATTTTTGGAAAATTAATAAAATATTATTAAAAAGGAGCATGGCAAGGACACTGTCCTCTTGCCTAACAGCCGACCTTCATTGCCCGGCTATGCAAGACCAGAGAAGGTGTTTCTGCCACGGCAGTTCTGCAAGGGCATGGCAAGCAGTTGGCGCAGCCAGCCACCTGCCCGCTTAATCCCAGCCAAATTGAACAGCAGCGGAGCAGGCAGCGCACAGCAGGGGTGGAGGCACCAGGTAGCTTGCAAAGCTGCCGCGATTGACTTTGGCCTTGGGCCTGATCCAAAGGCTGAGAAGACAGGGAAAGGCGACAGGCGACACTTTTCCCAAGGAATTCGTAGAATCATAGAATCCTAGAGTTGGAAGAGACCACAAGGGCCATCCAGTCCAACCCCCTGCCAAGCAGGAAACACCATCAAAGCATTCCTGACAGGTGGCTGTCAAGCCTCTGCTTAAAGACCTCCAAAGAAGGAGACTCCACCACACTCCTTGGCAGCAAATTCCACTGTCGAACAGCTCTTACTGTCAGGAAGTTCTTCCTAATGTTTAGGTGGAATCTTCTTTCTTGTAGTTTGAATCCATTGCTCCGTGTCCGCTTCTCTGGAGCAGCAGAAAACAACCTTTCTCCCTCCTCTATATGACATCCTTTTATATATTTGAACATGGCTATCATATCACCCCTTAACCTTCTCTTCTCCAGGCTAAACATACCCAGCTCCCTAAGCCGTTCCTCATAAGGCATCGTTTCCAGGCCTTTGACCATTTTGGTTGCCCTCCTCTGGACACGTTCCAGCTTGTCAGTATCCTTCTTGAACTGGGGTGCCCAGAACTGGACACAGTATTCCAGGTGGGGTCTGACCAGAGCGGAATACAGTGGTACTATTACTTCCCTTGATCTAGATGCTATACTCCTATTGATGCAGCCCAGAATTGCATTGGCTTTTTTAGCTGCTGCATCACACTGTTGACTCATGTCAAGTTTTTATGGTTTTGCAGGGGGGAAGCAGCTCGTTCACCCCCTGAGTGAGCAAAGAGGTTTGTCCAGAAAAGGAAAGGCGTGGTATTTTGCATTGGGCAAATGCAACCATAATAATAATAATAATAATAATAATCATAATAATCATAATAATAATAATAATATATTATTTATACCCCGCCCATCTGGCTGGGCCTCCCCAGCCACTCTGGGCGGCTTCCAACAGAACATTAAAATACAACAATCTATTAAGCATTAAAAGCCTCCCTAAACAGGGCTGCCTTCAGATGTCTTCTAAAGGTCTGGTAGTTGTTGTTCTCTTTGACATCTGAAAGGAGGGCGTTCCACAGGGCGGGTGCCACTACCAAGAAGGCCCTCTGCCTGGTTCCCTGTAACTTGGCTTCTCGCAGCGAGGGAACCGCCAGAAGGCCCTCGGCGCTGGACCTTGCAGAATGATGCAACCTTAAATACTATGGTTGGGTACGTTCAAAGCACATCCCCACCCCCACCCCAAAGAAGCATCATGGGAACTGTAGTTTACCCTTCGCAGAACTACAATACCTGAACAGACCTCTTTTGTTGACCGCCAGCATTATGGTTTTCATTTTTAAGTTTGGAATAGAGTAGTTGCTTTGGAAGACGATAATCAGGCATCTGCACAACATGACCAGTCCAATGAAGTTGATGTTGGAGAATCATTATCCAAGACCATTCCTCGAGTGATCAGTAAAGTGGTTCACCTTCCTCTTTCCTCCAGAGCTGAAGTGGTTGCCAAGGAGGAATAAAATTGACAGAAGGGTAAATGAAAGGAACAAATGGAAAGGAGGTACAGCCAGGGGCGTAGGAAGTGGGGGGAAGGGGGCGGTCCGCCCCAGGTTCCATCATGGAGGGGGTGACAAATTAACAAGTAACAATTACTGCCCTACTAGGGTGGTTCATATAATTTTTTTTTAATGCCTGCTCCAAAGGTCTTATCTTACTACACTAGGGATTATATAGCTATATATGAAATTTCATGCATATCAGTTAATATCTTGACCCTCCTCCACGAAAATAGCTGTTTACTTGGCCGTTTTCCTATGTCGTGAAGGCTGAAATTTAAATTCAGTGGAGCACTTACTGTTCCCAACCCTAACCCTGCGGAAAGCCATCTAATTAGACTTTAATTTGATTTTGACATGTTTTTAGGAGGTAATTTAATTATTGTTTAATTTTATATCAATGTTATGTATCTGATGTTTGCCGCCCTGAGCCCGACTTCGGCCGGGGAGGGCGGAATATAAATAAAAGTTTATTTTTACTTATCATTATTCCTTTGTAAGAAAATATGAAATAAAGTAAAACCATTTTTGCAGGCAAAAAAAAAAAATCAATGCTGCATCACACTGTTGACTCATGTCAAGTTTGTGGTCTACCAAGACTCCTAGATCCTTTTCACTTGTACTGCTCTCAAGCCAGGTGTCACCCATCCTGTATTTGTGCCTTTCATTTTTTTTATTTTTTTTTGCCCAAGTGTAGTACTTTACATTTCTCCCTGTTAAAATTCATCCTGTTTGCCTTGGCCCAGTTCTCTAATCTGTTAAGGTCATTTTGAAGTGTGATCCTGTCCTCTGGGGTATTAGCCACCCCTCCCAATTTGGTGTCATCTGCAAACTTGATCAGGATGCCCTCAAGCCCATCATCCAAGTCATTGATAAAGATGTTGAATAAGACTGGGCCCAAGACAGAACCCTGTGGCACCCCACTAGTCACTTCTCTCCAGGATGAAGAGGAGCCATTGATGAGCACCCTTTGGGTTCGGTCAGTCAGCCAGTTACAAATCCAATGAATGGTAGCATTGTCTAGCCCGCATTTTACCAGCTTCTTTACAAGAATATCATGGGGCACCTTGTCAAAGGCCTTGCTGAAATCAAGATAGGCTACATCCACAGTGTTCCCTTCGTCTACCAGCTCATTTGATAGCAACGAGAAACCAAGCCTTTGGTCCAGCCCTGTGGAACTCTCTGCCACTAGAGATTCAGCAGGCACCTTCTGCGCCAACTTTGAAACACTGGGAACTCTTGAACGTGCTGAAAAATTCCTATTCCACCAGGCCTATGCAGGTGATCAGTACACTTTTCAACAATGGTTAATTGATGTCTGTTTTTAACTTTTTAATATGGTTTTTATGATATGGTTTTATGTATTTATTGGTTGCAAGTGGCGTTGCTTTTTTAATGAAATAGCTGCCTAGAAATACTTTTATAACTAAATAAATAAAAACGATTTCCAGTCGTTTCCGGCGCTGTTTTTAATAGGATTTTGCTTAATTAATTGTGGGGGGTTTTATTTATATTTCTTGTGTGTGTTTCAGCTTTAATTATCTGTTTTGATTTACGCTGTGAGCCTCCTTGGGTCCCACAGTGGGAGAAAGCCAGGATATAAATAAAATAAAATAAAATAATCAGCTTGCCATATAATTTGTACTTGCTTTGCCTGTGATGTTTTAGTAACGCGCCCTTGAGACCATTTGGGGAAGGGCAGGCATGTGACTAGAGGTGGGCGTGACCTTACCTGTCCAGGTAACAAAAAGGACAAGGCACACAGCACTCTCTTTTTGACTTCTTCCATCATTGGAGCAGCTTTGTAGCTAGAGATGCTCTGTTGGCTAGCGCAAGTTAGGAAGGATATTAATAAACAATATATCCTCTCCTGCCTCCCTGAACATTCCCACAAAGACTCCAGGAAATAAGTCAGTTGGTAGTCAATTCCTCTTGCAGTTTATTTTTAGAACTTTTTCAAGTGAGGAGTAAAACTCATGGAACATAAAAGGGGCTGGGAAGCTTATTAAATATTATCTTTCCAGTTTATTAGTAATATGAGATTGCCTCGCCGGCCCTGAACACTTCACATTCTGGGTATCTTTTATGTTATGAACAGCCCTGTGAAGGGCACTCTACAAATGTAATAAACAACAACAGGGATGCTTCAGCTGAGATTCCTGCATTGTAGGGGGTTGGACTAGATGACCCCTGGTGTCCCTTCCAATTCTACAATCCTATGATTCTATCTAGCCCAACACCCTACAATGCAGGGATCTTTTGCCCAACGTGCGGCTCAAACCCACAACCCCTGAGATTAAGAGTCTTGTGCTCCACCAACCGAGCTCTCCCTTGGATAAATAAAGTAATATAATCGCAACGCCACAGCTTGGTCGATCGCTGTGGCTTGGGGTTGGCGAGTACGATAGTCATATTGAGGGCACCTAGCAGGCGGAGCCTGAGCCCAGTCCATTCCCAGTTTTCATATCCTTGTGTTCGATTGGGGTGGTCCCAAGCCTCTCCTCGCCCCTTTTTTAATAGCCTCCAAAGCAGTCCATGATTAAAGGAACAGTCAAAGAGAAGCAATTAACTCCGGCAACAAGCAGCCTTAGCTGTTTGCGGCTGCAATGGCCCATTTTCCGCAGGAGTTAAATAACACCTCATTAGGGCTCAGTATGGGAAAGGCAGCTGCTTGTGAAGGATGAGTCCATTAAACACCCTGCGCTCACCCGGCCACAGCTGGAACGGACAGGCACAGGTTCCTTCGCAGCAAAATGATGTTTCCCCACCACCACCACCATCGGTGTTTCCACAAAGCCTCTCTCCAGGCATCTGCTTGGTGGAGAGGCATTTCTGAGCAGAGTTTTGCTCTGAGCTTCCCGGTGCCATTGTCGTGTGTGTGTGTGTGTGTGTGTGTGTGTGTGTGTGTGTGTGTTGAGGGAGGCAGGCTGGGTGAAATAAAAGCCCAGCAGGTAAGAGAGAGACTCTCCAAGTTTCCTCCACAGGTGCCATGAACATAAACTGATTTTAAGTACTGTATTTTCCCGTGTATAATATTTTTTTTCCCTAAAAAATAATGTCCAAATGTTGGGAGCGTCTTATACACGGATGTGGGACGTGGGTGGCGCTGTGGGTTAAACCACAGAGCCTAGGGCTTGCCGATCAGAAGGTTGATGGTTCGAATCCCCGTGATGGGGTGAGCTCCGGTTGCTTGGTCGCTGCTCCTGCCAACCTAGCAGTGTTTACATACCGGTATTATTATGAGCGCTGTCCCTTAGTATGCTTTCTATGCCACGAGACGGGCCTTAAATTTATCATACATCATTTGCTGAAGAAGTAACATTGAAACAGTGAACTTTATCCGGAAACGCTGTCCGTTGGGAGATTATTCACTAGTTTCTTCACCTGGAATACTATATTTATTGTGCTATATTAATACTGTAAACTCTGAGGGGCAGGCAGAGGGCAGGGCTGCCCTGGGTGGGAAGAAAGGGGGAGCAGAGCAGAGTGCAAGGAGTCTTGGTTTTTAAATTTTAAAAAAATGCTTTGTGCATCTGTGTCTAATCTTATCCCCTTCTAAAATTTATTGGTGTGTGTTTTTCTTGTTGTAAATCTACCAAAGAATAAATAAAATAAAATAAAATCGGGATCAATGGGTCTTCTCCGGACAGTGGAGGGCGTTTGTGCTGTGTCCCATTGGTGATGGGGTGAAGGCACTCACCCTTCGTCTGATAGGAAATGCTCTGCAGGGAAGGAACAAAAGAGGGGTGTCAAGGGGGTTCAGTTGGGGGAAGTGAGAAATGTGGGAATATTCAGGGTGGCAGGAGAGGATATATTGTTTATTAATATCCTTCCTAACTTGCGCTAGCAAGTTCCTTTACTTAGCTGAGTTTACATTCCCCTTTTTACATGCACAGCAAGTAGTTGGCTGCAGGCTCGTGTGAGCCTCTCACTATTATACAATTCAGTCTGTCTCAGATTCAATTGTACATTCCTGGTAAGTTCCCTTGAATCCCTCTTAAAAGAATAAAAACGCCACCATCTTATTCAAAATCGATAAAAGAAGTTTACTTACATCAGTTCACAGTTGGATCCCTGAAGGCAGACTTAGTTACAAATATGTACATGTGGATCTACCCCATATGGGGGAATAATCCCAGTGCTTCTGCTAGCTGAAAGCTAGCAGAGCAGTCCTAGCTAGAAGCTAGTCAAATGAACAAGGAAGTCAAAAAGAGAGAGGTGTGCTGCATGACTTCTCCTTTTGTTACCTGGACAGGTGAGGTCACGCCCACCTTCTATCACATGCAAAAGGAAGGATGCTCCAGCCAGGAGGAACAGGAAGTTTCGACTGGCTGGACCAAACATCCCCTTGCGTGTCCACTCTAGCATTTCAAGGAATGTTGTACTTGACTGTCTCTCATGCCCCTATGTTCATCTGAGGGATGTTGGAGGGGATGTAATTTCTGGAGATTTTGTGCTTGCTTTGGCTGGACGTGGCGCTAAATCATTAATGAATATAAAGGTTAAAAAGAGTGGGAGCCAGAATGCAACCTGGCTTCACTCCTCGAGACGTTTTAAAGGCATCATTATTGCCACCATTTAAACCTACCCTCATCTGCTTTTCTCTGTTGATGCATAGTTTTTGAATCAATAACAGAAGTCTACGGTCGAGGTTGGCAATGTGTAATCTCTCCCACAGTCTGTTTCGATTAATAGAATCAAAAGCAGCAGAAAGATCAATGGAGGCTGCATAAAGATTATTCTTAGTGCTCTTCGTATATTCCCTTATGATATAGTTCAGAGTAAAACATTGATCAGTGTTACTACGTCCTCCTCTGAAATGGATGGGTGAATCTGTTGGCTTCTCTCAGCTTCCCATTTTTCCAATATTAAGTTCTGCTCCCTCAAATTCCACATCACTTTACAATTTTTTAAAAAACGCAGTGCAAAAATTTCTTCCGATATATCCCTGATCTATATAGGGAAGTAATAGCACCTTGGTCAGACCACACCTGGAATACTGTGTCCAATTCTGGGCACCACAATTTAAGAAGGATGTTGACAAGCTGGAAGGTGTGCAGAGGAGGGCGGCCAAGATGATCAAGGGTCTGGAAACCAAGCCTTATGAGGAACAGTTGAAGGAGCTGGGTATGTTTAGCCTGGAAAAGAGGAGACTGGGAGGAGATATGATAGCCATCTTTAAATATCTGAAGGATTGTCCCATGGAAGATGGAATAAGCTAATTTTCTTCCGCTACAAGAAACGAGATTCCAACTAAACATCAGGAAGAACTTTCTGGCAGTAAGAGCTGTTCAACAGTGGAAAGGTCTCCCCTTTAGAGAGCCAGTGTGGTTAAGAGCAGTAGTCTTGTAATCTGGTGAACCAGGTTCGATTCCCTGCTCCTCCACATGCAGCTGCTGGGTCACCTTGGGCTAGTCTGCAGCCTTACGAGTTCTGCGCGAGCAGCCGCCGCATGGACGGGGGGCCGCTCGCTCCCGACCCGGCAGCCCGGGCGGACTGTGCTCCATAGCGCATGCGTCGTGACGTCATGACGCATACGCTACGGAGCGACGCCCTGCCCCCAGACGGTGCTGCTTGGCTTGCCGCCCCCTGCAGCCAAGCGTCTCGGTACGCCGCTGTCTGCACACCAGTCACCATGTCCTCTTTGCTCTCCGTGATGGACTGTGTGTGTCTTGAGGGCATCTGCCTCACCCTCCTCTGCATAGCTGTCAGCTTTCGGATTTGAAAATAAGGGATGCCGCGAGGGCTGTGCGATGGCACCAAGTAGCCTCGCCACCCTGCGCTCCAGAGGCTGCGCGCGAACGGGTGAGCGAAAGAGCGAGTGCATAGACGGCAGGCAGGCTGTCTGTCTGGTTGGGAGTGAGGGTCTGGCTGCACAAGGCATGCAAGCTCCGCCCCCAGTCAGTCTCAGACTCCTTATTGGCAGCCGAGCAACGCAGCTGAGGAGCCTCCCTGGCCGGCAGGGAGGGAGAGGAGCTGCTTCCTTTGAAATCCGGGAAATTTAAGGGATATCAACAATCCGGGATAGCAGCGGGAAACGGCATTGGAATAAGGGAGTTTCCCGCAAAAAAAGGGAGGGTTGACAGCTATGCTCCTCTGCCCCAGCCAGTTCTGCTGAGAAGAGACCATCAAGAGCTCCTTCTAGCAGCAGAGACCCATCCAGGATTCCAGTTCCAATACCCGTGGAGAAGCTGTGAACATCCTCTAATAAATCTGGCAACGAGGAATTGTTTCTGCCCTAACACAGCAGCTGTTAGGAGGCTTTATTTTTTGCCTCCTGTTTGCTACCTCATCACTCCTCGTTCCAGCAGAACCGAGTGTCAGCCCAGCGGTGGCGTGATGACCAGAGCTTCACCCGTTGCCAGCAAAAGCTTTCTCACTCCACTCCATAACAGACGAGACAAAGATAAAGCGGCAGCTGTCAGAGGCTCCTGGGGCACCATAATTATGAAAATATTATTTTCTGTTTCCGCAGCAGTATTTTCCGCCAGAGAGCCAGCGCTCTCCCTTTCTCCCCTGTTTCCAACCCCCCCCCCGCCTCCTCTCCCAAATCTCATCATTGTGTGAGAACCGGTGGCCATGATGCAATCTAAAGAACAAAGATGGAGAGAGGGGGATTAAATGAGGCTGTCCGTAATGTTACATCTTAAATATCTTTCCCAGGCTTCTCTTTTATGTGGTTATGGAACATTAAAAACGGGAGCATCATTATGCACCGCGCGAATCTCCCGGGCCATTTTTCTTTGTGACACCTCGAGTCATACATTAAGCCTGGGAAACAGTCTTCTCCATTACGCGACAAAATGAGATGCCCGTGAGTTTTAAAGCACAGCCAGGCGACTGTGCAAAAAGGTGGGAGCTCAGTTGCTGATCGCTCGCCAAAGCACCTGTCCTTTTCCAGAATCTCTGGCGCCTTTTACCACTTTCAAAGCACAGCGGCTCCGTCCCTCCCTTCAGCAAGAGAGCTCTGATCAGCGTCAGAAGCTGCCTTGGACAACCATTTGTGGGGTGATTGGCCAATTATTCAGGGAATCTTGCCATTGTGTCACAAAGTGATATTCCTCAATAGAAACTGTTATATGTTTTTTGGGGGGGGTCAGTCTGGATGCTCCCTGTGGGGCATTTCCCGGCCCGTGATCCTCTATCTGTGAGGTTGGACTTGCCTAAATGAAACCTGCTGAACCGGCCAGACCAGTTTCTTTGTAAGATAATTGCCCTAGCTGTCCAGTTGAGTACTGCTGTTTACATGTTGGAATAATTTGCGCTGTTGTCATAGAGACAGATGGCTTGGCCTTTTCCCACCTCACCTGTCTGGATGCCACATCATCCTAGGATGGAGAACAATAGGCCAAGGGGGGCTGTGTGAGAGAGAGCTCTAGCTGATCATGTTGTGTTGTTCAGTCATTCAGTCGTGTCCGACTCTTCATGACCCCATGGACCAGAGCACGCCAGGCACGCCTATCCTTCACTGCCTCTCGCAGTTTGGCCAAACTCATGTTAGTAGCTTCGAGAACACTGTCCAACCATCTCATCCTCTGTCGTCCCCTTCTCCTTGTGCCCTCAACCTTTCCCAACATCAGGGTCTTTTCTAGGGAGTCTTCTCTTCTCATGAGGTAGCCAAAGTACTGGAGCCTCAACTTCAGGATCTGTCCTTCTAGTGAGCACTCAGGGCTGATTTCTTTAAGAATGGATAGGTTTGATCTTCTTGCAGTCCATGGGACTCTCAAGAGTCTCCTCCAGCACCAGAATTCAAAAGCATCAATTCTTCGGCGATCAGCCTTCTTTATGGTCCAGCTCTCACTTCCATACATTACTACTGGGAAAACCATAGCTTTAACTATACGGACCTTTGTCGGCACTGGCTGATCATAGAATCATAAAATCAGAGAGTTGGAAGGGATCCCCAAGAGTCATCTAGTCCAACCCCCTGCAATGCAGGAATCTCAACTAAAGCATCCATGACAGGTGGCCATCCAATCTTGGCTTTAGAACCTCCAAGGAAGGAGAGTCCATCACTTTCTGAGGGAGTTCGTCAAAACCTCCTTTCTTGTAACTTGATGCTATTGGTCCGAGTCCTACCCTCCGGAGCAGGATAAGACAAGCTTATTCCCTCTTCCCTGTGAAGATATGATGATGCTGGAAACTGAAGACCCCGAGGCTTGCATGGCTGCTTGCTGAACCAAGGCCATGGCTTGAGGATCTCCTTGGGAACCTAGTAGAGAGGCAAGGTCTGTTGGGGTGTTCCTGCTGTGAGCTTCTCCATCCTAGGCTCAGGTTATAAAAGGGTAAAGGGACCCCTGACCATTAGGTCCAGTCGTAACCGACTCTGAGGTTGCGGCACTCATCTCGTCCCATAGACTTCTTCAGGTACCACGAAAAGCTTATATCCAGAACAAACTTAGTTGGTCTCTAAGGTTTCCGTGCACTGCTCTGGTTCGCCAAAAGCGGCTTACTCATGCTGGCCACATGACCCGGAAGCTGTACGCCGGCTCCCTCAGCCAGTAAAGCGAGATGAGCGCTGCAACCCCAGAGTCGTCCACGACTGGACCTAATGGTCAGCACTTTTAAGGTGCTACTGGACAATTTATTTATTTCGACTGCATCAGACCAGCATGGCTAAGTACCTGAATTTAGGAGATATGTTCATTTACACATATATACATACAACTTGAGCCTGGGACGCGGGTGGCACTGTGGGTTAAACCACAGAGCCTAGGGCTTGCCGATCAGAAGGTCAGTGGTTCAAATCCCCGTGACGGGGTGAGCTCCTGTTGTTCAGTCCCTGCTCCTGCCCACCTAGCAGTTCGAAAGCACGTCAAAGTGCAAGTAGATAAATAGTTACCGCTGCAGCAGGAAGGTAAATGGCATTTCCGTGCGCTGCTCTGGTTCACCAGAAGCGGCTTAGTCAAGCTGGCCACATGACCCGGAAGCTGTACGCCAGCTCCCTTGGCCAGTAAAGCGAGATGAGCGCCGCAACCCCAGAGTCATTCACGACTGGACCTAGTGGTCAGGGGTCCCTTTACCTTTACCTTTAAGGTGCTACTGGGTAATATCTCCTAAAGACACCACAGTCTCCACTGACCTTCATCCCAAGGAAATCAAGCCCTCTCTCCAGTGTTTCTGGCTGTGGATCTTCCCAGCCTGGAGATCCCATCAGGGATTGAAACTGGGAGTTTCTGCATGTAAAACAGATGTTCTGTCGCTGCTCTATGGCACTTTTGCCCCGTATATGTTTGGGAAAGGGGCCATAGCTCAGCTGTGCAGCATCTACCTTGCATGCAGACAGTCCAAGGTTCAGGTAAGGCTGGTGATGTATCCCATCTGAAATCCTGGAGAGCTGATGCCAGTCGGAGCGGTCAATACTGGGTGAGGTGGACCACTGGTCTTAGTCAGTGTAAAACAGCTGTGTGTGTGTGTGTGTGTGTGTGTGTGTGTGTGTGTGTGTGTGTTCAGGGGATCCAACCTTTGTTTTGTTTTCCTGCATTATTCCCTTTAACAGTCTGAATCAAGGCTGGAGACAGGTGTCTATTGGTTCAGACAATGAAGTCGCTTTTTTAAAAAAATACAAAATAAAATGGTTGTGGCTCACCAAATGCGCTGTCCCATTTTTGCAGCTGGCGTACAGGTTCGCCAGGTTTTCGTCTTGCTCCAGAAGCCTGCCAAACCTCTTTGATCAGAAGCAGCTGCTCAACACAAAGAGGCAGGCAGCCCAGGAAGAGAAGGAGGGTCTCTCAAACTGCTTTTCATGGGCCTACCCGGGGGGGGCAGAGGGGGCAGCTGCCCCCCCTAGAAGGCAGCCCTAGAAGCAAAAATGATCAGTGTCCATTCAAGGCAAACCTAAACGACCATGGCTTGGCCCCCCCCCCCCTAGTTTTGATCCTGGGTTCGCCCCTGCTGCTTTTGATTCTATTATAAATGATTGGCTAAAATCTTTTTCTTTTTTGCTGGTAAAGAAGGTGGCTGCTGTTCCGGTGCTGATTTTAAAAGCCAGGCACATATGTTGGACAAAAAGGAAGGCAGTTTGCTTTGGACCTGAAAATTGACAAAATAAGAAATGATTTATAAGCATCAATTACAGAGGAAGAAGCGTTACGTTACTCTTAATAGTTACTCCAGGCACATTAAGGAAGGTGAGTCTCGCTCAGTCCTGTTGCCAGTTTGCCTACTCTCATATTTTATAAATGTAAAACATTGTCAGTGACCTTCCCCTTCGTAGTCGAAAGATACCAGCTAAGCTGAAAAATTTTTGAAGCAGAGAACAGGGGCCAGTAAAATATGGCTCAGATCCTATCAGCAAGCCCCACTAATTCACCAGAAGGAAATCCGGTCAGAAATATTAAAGGCCGCTGTCCAGGACATGCGATCTCGTGTGTGCAAATAATTCGCTTTGCAACCCACAGTTCACCTCGACCTGGAAAATGTGTCACTGATAACGTGGCATAAATATATATGTACGAACACACTCCACTGTACTACTAAATAAACTTTGCAGGAGTCTGCCAAACAGGGGTCAAGACCGTTCTCTTTCTGCACGCCAGGACCGGCAGAAAGTAATAGTACCACTGTATTCAAGGGAAGTAATAGTACCACTGTATTCCGCTCTGGTCAGACCTCACCTGGAATACTGTGTCCAGTTCTGGGCACCACAGTTCAAGAAGGATACTGACAAGCTGGAACGTGTCCAGAGGAGGGCAACCAAAATGGTCAAAGGCCTGGAAACGATGCCTTATTAGGAACGGCTTAGGGAGCTGGGTATGTTTAGCCTGGAGAAGAGAAGGTTAAGGGGTGATATGATAGCCATGTTCAAATATATAAAAGGATGTCATATAGAGGAGGGAGAAAGGTTGTTTTCTGCTGCTCCAGAGAAGCGGACACGGAGCAATGGATTCAAACTACAAGAAAGAAGATTCCACCTAAACATTAGGAAGAACTTCCTGGCAGTAAGAGCTGTTCGACAGTGGAATTTGCTGCCAAGGAGGGTGGTGGAGTCTCCTTCTTTGGAGGTCTTTAAGCAGAGGCTTGACAGCCATCTGTCAAGAATGCTTTGATGGTGTTTCCGGCTTGGCAGGGGGTTGGACTGGATGGCCCTTGTGGCCTCTTCCAACTCTGTGATTCTATGATTCTATGAAAAATTGCAGGCAATATCGTGCACTATTTCGTGATACTTGGTGGTTGAACTATCATAGAATCGTAGAATGGTAGAGTTGGAAGGGACCCCATACGGTCATCTAGTCCAACCCCCAGCAATCACTAAAATTGATTAAAAAGTGGGTGCTCTGGAAGTTTCTTTTCAGAGGATGAGTAATTTTTAGCACCAAAGCACAGGAAAAGCCTGGACCAAGAGCCCCACACATGGCATTGTGGATATCACACACCACAAAGTTTTGTTCCGTCTTTTGTACTGGCTCCTCATTCTCTTCGGGAGACAATTCAAGGTGCCGGTTCTGCCCCAGAAAACCCCAGAATGGCCTGGCTGACATTCGCTGCTGTTCCTTTCGCAGAGGCTCCTGCATAAAAACGCTTTTCCCGGTCCAGCCAAAGCAATAAATACAGATCTCGGCCATAACGTTCAAAATGCGCAGGGCATTAAAAGCCTAAATGAATTGTTAATAAATATTGATGCCGGTGGCTGAAATGAAACTAAATGGAGTTCTCTAATCTCGTTGAGAGCAGAGACCCAGGAAAGAATTATGAATGGTGCTCAGCTTGGCAATTACAAAGGGCCGGTGCGGGGAGGAGAGAAAGATGCCAAGAAGAATCTCCTTCAAAGGAATAATCTCCTTCAAAAGAAAAGGCCCATCTAGGGCAGGATCCCGTTCTCACAAAGGGGCAGCCAGAAAAGAAATTGTGGCTAAACATTAAGAAGAGCTTTCTGAGGGCAAGAGCTGTGAGACGGTGGAATGGACTCTCTAGGAAGGGGGAATGGACTCTCCTTCCTTGGAAGAAGAAGAAGAAGAGTTTGGATGGCCATCTGTCATGGATGCTTTCGCTGAGATTCCTGCACTGCGGAGGGTTGGACTAGATGACTGAAATATACTCGGAGTCGAGTGTGGATTTCATGCTCTTTATTCAGCTCATAGTAGCGAGGAATGAAAGTTTCCCCAGAACATCTGCTTTATATACATTATTTACACAATAGGCCCCACATGATTGGCTAATTCCAGGATACTCCTGTAGGCCAATCCGGTTGCGGATTCACTTCCACCTGGAGCTGGATTGGGTAGCTCCTGTGGACCAATCAGACTGCTGCATTCTGGATCCTATTGTTCTAGGACCAATCAGATTGCTGCATTCTGAATCCTATTGTTCTAGGACCAATCAGACTGCTGCCTTTTGGATCCTATTCAACTCAGTACATAACAATGACCCTCAGGGTCCCTTCCAACTCTACAATACTATCCTTTGAAGCAACTCTGCACACTTGCATTTCCCAGCAACTGGCATGTATACAGACATTCCCTTGATCGCTCAATCTCTCTTGTTTCAATTGCTGTGTTGTTTTAACAGAAATGCTGTGTTATTCTGTAGTTTAATTAGGAATTTTCGGGCTTTTTTTCAGTCTGAACTTTCCAGAAGTCCAGTTCCAGCACCTCTCAGGTGAAGGAGGATGAGGGAGGTGTTCTTGGTGAGTTCCAGCACCCTTTTTTTCTTGAAAAATAGCACTGGGGATATTTATATGTTAGCATGGCTGGTTTGTAGACTTTATAAACCACTTATGTGCCTTTTTTGGCATTAAATCATATATGAAATAACAACAAGGTTATACGTCCTCCAACCAGTCGCCACGGAGGGTCTTACCCTCCGTGAATTTGCACATCGTCGTGCAGTTGTGAAACCACCGTGAGAGCTGTTGAACTTTAAGATGCTCTTTTGAAAATTAAAAAAAGAGAGAGAAGCAGATAATTAAAAAAAAAAAATAGTCTGCACCACGGAAGACTTTGACGGATGTTGGCTGGAGCCGGATCCTGACAGGCGACGGGAATGAGCAACGGCGTCGCAGCTCTAAAGACATTATGTTGCAAATGCTGTTTATTTCTGTCAGCTTTAAACTACGCAGTAAATAACACATTATAAAAGACATCCAGAAATAACATTAGGCTCAAATGGAAGCATCCATTACTCCTTTCCTTTCTCAAGCCTTTTAGGAGATACTTTGTTGTTCCCTGAAGTATTTCCACTTATTTTGCTCCTCGTCGATTGTTTTCCCCTACAGACCCTCTCTTGTTTGCGGCGCTGCTCCCAGGCCACTTGCAAAAAGGAAGAAAACGGAGAGGGGAAAGGCAGACACACATCCCAAGATGAAACGAGGCTAGAACAATATTTAGAAGCCTTCCCCCCCCCCTCCTCCTCCTCCTCCTTTCATCAGGAATCGGATGTAGACTACGACATGTCTTTGATTCTCTGGGAAAGCACTCTTGTGAGTGAGAGTCTCTAAACCAGAAAATACACAGAGGTTTGCTAAAGGAGGTCTCTCTTTGGCAACAGCAGCGACAACAGCTTGGGGCCAGGATCCTTGAAGGTTTCGGCAGGTACTAGGGGATCCCTAAGGATCATTTAGCTGTCTACCAGCTCCATCTGGTACGCAGGCTGAGACCCTCCCTGCCCGCAGACTGTCTCGCCAGGGTGGTGCATGCTCTGGTTATCTCCCGCTTGGACTGCTGCAATGCGCTCTACGTGGAGCTACCTTTGAAGGTGACCCGGAAACTGCAATTAATCCAGAATGCGGCAGCTAGATTAGTGACTGGGAGTGGCTGCCGAGACCACATAACACCGGTCTTGAAAGACCTACATTGGCTCCCAGTACGTTTCCGAGCACAATTCAAAGTGTTGGTGCTGACCTTGAAAGCCCTAAACGGCCTCGGTCCTGTATACCTGAAGGAACGTCTCCACCCCCATCGTTCAGCCCAGACACTGAGGTCCAGCTCTGAGGGCCTTCTGGCGGTTCCCTCACTGATGAGAAGTGAAGTTACAGGGAACCAGACAGGGGGTCTTCTCGGTAGTGGCGCCCGCCCTGTGGAACGCCCTTCCAGCAGAGGTCAAGGAAATAAACAGCTATCCTATTTTTAAAGGCCACTGTGAGAACAGGATGCTGGACTGGATGATCTCCCTTGGTTCTTCCGATCCTGCACTTCTGAATTTGCTTCTGCACTTCTGCACCCGCTGTAGGGGCGCCCACAATCTGCCTCCCCACCTCAGAGGGCCACCTTGGCCTGCCTACGAGCTCCGGCGGCCACCGCAGTCGTGCCCCTCCGTGTCTCGCCCACGAAAATTCCTGCCGCCAGACCAAGAAGCCTAACGCGCGTTCCTCATCTGCGATTCTGTCTGCAGCCTGCCAAGATGGAGCAAAAATAGAAACTGACCCCGCGATGCTAATGAAGGAACTCTTCAGACCAAGATGGTAACTTATGCTAATTAGTGCTGACTGCTTGTCAGCCGTCAGGCTAACGACTCCCCCTAAAAGGTCAGGGAGTTTGCCCTTCTCTCTCGGTGGATTCAAATTAAATAACGCCGCCACAGAGCACTGCGGTCGCCAGGGGAGAGCAGGCGACAGGCTGCCCATAGCAATGGGAAAGTCTCGCTCTCTTTTTCTCGAGAATACGGCTCGTTTCAGGCCAGGCAGGTTCAACATTTGGTTGTTTCCCACCCAGCCAAGGGGCTGCTCCTCTTCCCTTTCCCCCCAACAGAATCCCAAATAGATGCCAGAGTTTTCTCTCTCTCTCTCTCTTCTTCGGATGAGGAAGACAAAGGCCCAGATCCAAACAGAGCAAGGTGGGGTGGGGGACGGTAGGCCGCCTTTGGTGGGGTTCGCAGAATGGTAGGTGGGGCCAGAGGTGAGAATGGGCGGAGCAACGCATATCATTCTTACCTTCGTCGCCTAGGCGACATCCCAGCCCGCCAAAGTTGGGTTTCCGCACACATCCAAACACATCTCTCCATCCCCCATTGAGGCAAGTCAGAGGGTTTCTTCTGTTTGGCATGATTCCTGCATTGCAGGGGTGGGCGTGAGGGTTGGACTAGATGATGCTTTGGGGTTCCTTCCAATTCTACAATTCTGTGATTACCCCAATCGAAGGACATTGAAATATACTCGGAGTCAAATGTGAATTTCATGCTCTTTATTCAGCTCATAGTAGCAAGGAATGAATCTTTCCCCAAAACGTCTGCTATATATACACATTATTTACACAATGGGCCCCACGTGATTGGCTAATTCCGGGCTACTCCTGTAGGCCAATCAGTTTGCGGATTCACTTCCTCCAGGAGCCTGATTGGCTGCTCTTGCAGGCCAATCAGGTCGCTGATTCACTTCCACCTGGAGCTGGATTGGGTGGCTCCTGCGGACCAATCAGACTGCTGCATTCTGGATCCTATTGTTCTAGGACCAATCAGACTGCTGCATTTCGAATCCTATTGTTCTAGGATTCAGCTCAGTACATAACAGACATGCTTTAGCCAGGACAATGAATGAATGGATGGATTTTTATTTGCGTCAGCCATCGGCCATAGCAATAAAGCAACAGTATGATATACAAAGAATAGAAATAAAAAGTCCATTTTATAAAATACATTTTATAAAATACATATTAGGGTTTTGAGTCAATAGTCAAATAGTGGATCTTATTCTGATTGCGTCAGCTAAAAACCTTGCAGCCTTTGTTGCCACCTGCTCATCTTGATCTGCCAAAAGAAAGGACACTTTGGCAGTGGCTGGGCGACCTGGAATGGACAATAAAAGAGGGTGATAATCTCATTCTTCAAGTCTTTATAAAGAGTGCAAGCCAGAAGGACATGCTTTAGCCAGGACAAAGAACTTGAGGAGGGTGCAGAACAGAACTCATGAAAGGGCCACAGCAGCTTGGAGGGGCACCCTGAGACCCCCAGGATGCTCCTATCCACAGATGCCCTTCCCACTGGATTGACATTTGGGCAGCAGTGCCTCTGTCAATGCCCTTTGGGGTTGCATCCTGCCTCCATAGGAACATAGGAAGCTGCCTTCTTTTGAGTGAGATCATTCATCTACCCAGCACTGTATTGCTCACATAGACTGTCAGCAGGTCTCCAGGATCTGAGGTGGGGTTCTCTACCTGGAGATGCCACCTGGGACCGCTCCACCCACTGAGCTCTCATCCACACTTACCTTTTGCCCCGTCAAATGTTGCCAAGGGCTTCGCGTTGGAATGGCCTGCTCTCAGGCCTTCTTCTGCTGCTTTCCTTTCCGCAGGAGGTCCTGATCTTTTGCAGGGGAAATTCCCCTTTGGGGCTCACACCAGATTTCCAGTCATTCAGACTTTATTCAGCAATACACTGCAGGACAGAGTTCAAAGAGTCTCCAAGAGCGTTAACACTAGAAAATACACACTCTCCTTCCTTGGAGGTTTTCAAGCAGAGGCAGTCTTGGATGCTTTTCTTGCGATTCCTGCATTGCAAGGGGTTGGACTAGGTGACTGTTGGGGTCCTTTCCCACTCTACAATTCTATGATTCTATTATTCTAGATCACTGTGAGAACAGGATATTGAACTAGATGGGCCACTGTTCTCATCCACCAGGTTCTTCTTAGGTTCTTCTTCTTGTCTCTTTTATCGAGTCCTCCCTCCAAGAGGGCACATGTTGCGGTGCAACCTGGCAACCAAACCCTGTGTTGTGGGTGGGAACGTTTGTACAGCTACAACACCCTATTGGTAGGTCCCTCGATGCTGGGTGTAATCCAACCAATGGGACGCTGGCTAAAGGGATTGAGGGACCTACATAAGCCCCATGTACATGTCCCTGAGCTTCCTCTTTGGACCAGTGCATCGGAACATCCGCCCATCTCTCCCTATATTTAGGGTTTGCGCTTGACCTTGCTATGCCGTCATGTGTCGCCTGTTGTTGAGGCAGGGGCATGGCAGGAATTTTCCCCACTTGGCTGATTGGCTGTGGCCATCTGGGTTTCGCCTGCCGCGTAGCAAATCGTCACAACTTGTAAGGTTGCGGATAGGCTCTGGTTCAGGTGATAGGGGTGGCAGAAGGGTCTTGCCACCCCTATGCGAAGGGTATTCCGGTAAAGGAATCCAGGGACTCGATGGTTTGGTCAACCCTGAGAGGGGTTGTGCCTGTGCCTGAGTCCAGGGGGACATCTGGGTGGTGGACTAGTATATCTCCGCTTTCCGCTGTTCCGGGTGTTCACCCTAGGCTGCCCTACGATAGAGCTCTGGGTCAGTGCTGCCTGCAAGGGTGCGGGGAGCTAGTCGAACCAGAGCCTATGCAACCACTCACTTGATTGTAATCAATAAAGCTGTGGCCTAAATTCTGCCAAAAACCAAACCATAATTTGCGTCTTGACTGAATTTCCTTCTAGGGGGTGGTTAAAAGGTCTAAACACGCAACTAAACTGCAGAGTCTCCTAGCTCTCTAGCTGTTCCTTACAGGGACAGTGGCCCAGACCTCTTAGCAAGTGCATTTCTCAACTCAGAGTTCACATTCCTGAAGTCCAAACAGACCTACACCCCGAGATCAATGGAGCTTACTTCCAGGTAAGTGTGCACGGAGTTGGGACCACTAAGCTCTTCCACCTTTCCAACCACCAAGCGTCTCCTGTTAGGCTTGGATCTGAAAGAGTAACAAATTTATGATGGCAGCAGCTTTTATGGACTGTAGTCTACTTTGCTGCTGCCTCTCCTCAAGTCTCTTGAGAGATCTGCTATTTCCCTGTGTAGATCTCCACATTAGACCTGCCACCTTCTCCGCAGTCCCTCTGCTCTGCAAAGGAAGAAGCGCATCTCCACGTCTGCCGCACACTTAATATATGAAGGTGCTGGAGAATGTTTGCAAAGTGCGACTGGAAATATTTCAAAGCGGTTGCCATAAATCACCTCTAAGCTTGGTACAGAAGGCTAGTTTACTGCCGTCTTGGGATCCAGCTGAGATTTTGCTACTTCAGCCTGCGAGTGTTTCAGCGGAACTAACTCATGTTTACTGCTCCAGAGAATCTGAGGAACAAGACAACAAAATTTACTTCTGTTTTGTTGTTAAAAAAAAGGAAAAACTTCTCTTGACCTTACGGAAACTGCTTTAAATGCCCTTTCCTTCCCCTTTTCAGAAAATAAATTATTGGCCTTTCTTTCCCCACCCACCCTCAACTCTCCGTGTTTGATCGCCTGTCTGTTCTACATGCCGATTAAAGTTACACTTCCTATAAAACTGTTTTATTTGGTGGGTAATTGTAAGTAGCAGCAGTGACTCCTGTTTCCAAATGCCTTTCTTTATTATCTCCTTTTGGAAAGGTCTTAATATTTATGTGATTTACTGATCACTTAAAACGTCAGCCCGGCCATTAGGCGATACATTTCACTGCACGTTACCTAATTTTGCAGTACATAATTTCTTTATAAACAGACACATTGTGGCGAAACATTAATTAATCCCCCTTTTCCCACCCCACTTAGGAAACAGCAACGTCGTCGGGGTTTGCGAATGATGAATGTCCTTCTTTGGCTCGTGGTGAAAGGCATGATGGGACGTGGGCCAAGTGAGGCCCAAATGTATCCCATAATGGATGGCTGTGATTCGTGATGTGGCTGGGGGGCGGGGGGAGAGAAAGGAAGCACGTGGTCTTGGAGATCTCTTGGGCGGGTACATCCAGACCCGGCAAATTATCAGTTTTTATTTCATCTATTAGGCATGGTGTGGGATGTAATCCACTGAGAGCAGTCAAGTATAACATTCCTTGTTTTCCTAGAGTGGACATGCAGGGGAATGTTTGGTCCAGCAAGTCAAAACTTCCTGTTCCTCCTGGCTGGAGCATCCTTCCTTTGCATGTGACTAGAGTGGGCGTGACCTTACCTGTTCAGGTAACAAAAGGAGGAGTCATACAGCACACCTCTCTCTTTTTCACTTCCTTCTTAGTTTGACCAGCTTCTAGCTAGGACTGCTCTGCTAGCTCTCAGCTAGCAGAAGCCCTGGGATTATTCCCCCATATGGGGTAGATCCACATGTACATATTTGTAACTAAGTGCCTTCAGGGATCCAACTGTGAACTGATGTGAGTAAACTTCTTTTATTGACTTTGAATAAGATGGTGGCGTTTTTATTCTCGTGAAGACAAAGAATTCATCCAGCTTCTCCAAAATCTCCTTCTCCTCCTTTACAACTCCTTTGACTCCCTTGTCTTCCAAAGGTCCAACCGCCTCCCTGGACGGTTTCATGCTACTACCGTTTTTTTCCGTGTAGAAGACTAGATTTCCCCCCCCTAAAGAAATAATGTCAAAAATTAGGGGGGCGTCTTATACACGGATATATCTCCCCCCATTTTCTTCAATCTGAGTCCCCCAAAATAGGGGGCATCTTATACATGGGGGCGTCTTATAGACGGAAAAATGCAGTATTTCAAAAACTTCTTGCCGTTGTCCTTAATGTTTTCAGCAATGTGTTCCTCAAGGTCTTGCCGTCCGCTTGCACTTTTTTTGCCATAGCGGCAGGGAGTGGTGGCAGAGGCAGTGGACCAGGAGATACGCCCAGGAGAGGGGCTGGGTGATCTTTGGGGAGACCAAGACGGAGGAAGGTATGCAGGATGTGACAGAAGAGGCTGTTCAGGCGACAGACGGGTCAGTAGACTCACAATCTTCACCTGCCCCACTGCCTCCTAGAACCAGGAGGGACTTGAAGCGTGGTGTCCATGCAGGGGAAGTCTCAGGTTACGGGTGCACAATCTGTCAGAGGAGGTTATATCAGCCAAAAGAGGGCAGGGTCTCCCATTTCCTGCAACTGCTCTGCAGGGCCTAGACCTGTGGACAGCTGCCTAGAGTCTAGAAGCATGTGCAAGAGCTATTCCACCTGGCCTTCAATTTAGCCTGATCCATCATTCCTTTTTTCCCTTCCCTTTTTCTATGAAGAAACCCTTTCTGAGACCCCACATTTTAACTCTTCCCTGGTCTCCTTACTGCATAGCTGTCAACCCTCCCTTTTTCTGCGGGAAACTCCCTTATTCCAATGCCGTTTCCCGCTGCTATCCCGGATTGTTGATTTCCCTTAAATTTCCCAGATTTCAAAGGAAGCAGCTCCTCTCCCTCTCTGCCGGCCAGGGAGGCTCCTCAGCTGCGTTGCTCGGCTGCCAATAAGGAGTCTGAGACTGACTGGGGGCGGACCTTGCATGCCTTGTGCAGCCAGACCCTCACGCCCAACCAGACAGCCAGCCTGCCTGCCGTCTACGCGCTCGCTCTTTCGCTCACCCGTTCGCTCGCAGCCTCTGAAGCGCAGGGTGGCGAGGCTACTTGGTGCCATTGCACCGCCCTCGTGGCATCCCTTATTTTCAAATCCGAAAGTTGACAGCTATGCCTTACTGGCCCTAGCAGGAATAACTTGGCCAGTTAGCCCTGATGATGTTCATTTATGTTGTATTTGATGCTGTTTTTAAGCTTCTTTTTTTTAAAGTCGTTTTTAATCAAGGTTTTATATTTGTTGTTAGCCACCCTGAGCCCGGTTTTTAAATCGGGAAGGGCGGGGTAATAAAAAATTATTATTATTATTATTATTATTATTATTATTATTATTATTATTAGTGTGTATCCAGAGCTGTTGTAAGTGCTTTTATTGCTGATAAAGAGTTAACTATCAGATGTGTACCTTCTTTGACTGCTTCCTTGCATTCCTTTTTGTTCTCTTCATTTGGGCAATAAGGGTAAAGGGACCCCTGACAGTTAGGTCCAGTCGCAGACGACTCTGGGGTTGCGGCGCTCATCTCGCATTACTGGCCGAGAGCCAGCATACAGCTTCCGGGTCATGTGGCCAGCATGACAAAGCCGCTTCTGGCAAACTAGAGCAGCGCACGGAAATGCCGTTTACCTTCCCACCAGAGCGGTACCTATTGATCTACTTGCACTTTGACGTGCTTTCGAACTGCTAGGTTGGCAGGAGCTGGGACCAAGCAACAGGAGCTCACCCCGTCGCGGGGATTCGAACCGCCAACCTTCTGATCGACAAGCCCTAGGCTCAGTGCTTTAACCAACAGTACCACCCGCGTCCCTTCATTTGGGCAATACTTCAGGGTTTTTTTTGAAGGAAACCACCTGGCTTCAAATAGCTTATTTGACTCTGCTTCTTAACCATGCTGGCATCCTCCTGGCGCGATCTGCGGTAGACGCACCTGATTCTAATATTGTGTCCTTAAAAAACTCCCATGCGCTTTGGAGAGTGATTTGGCCTTCTTGACTTTGCCTTTCAGCTTCCTTTTCATCAATCCCGGGGGGGGGGGAGTTTCCTCCTTCGGATGTTACCGTGTTGGATTTTCTTGGCAACTGGGCATCTACATGCATTTTTAACTTAATAGCGCCATGGTCTGTGTTCCCGGTTGGCTCAGCAACACTTCCATCTCGCACCGGGTCTTGGGCGCCGCAGCTGTAAGGCTTGGCAGGATAAAATGGCAAATGACGGGGATTCTGCTTATGTCAAGAACCATAAATAATCCCCCCCACCCAAAACAAACGAGGAAGATAAGCTTTCCATCTGTCATCCATCCTGTCCGTTGGAGGAGAAACAATTCTGGACCCCCAGCGCTGGGGAACAAAGCGTTGCTCTGAGCTGGCTCCCGCCTGCCTGTTTTAAATACACACTTTATGCTAAAAAAAATTTGCACAACAGTGCCATTCCTCAGATCCTTTCAAAATCCATCATAACAGCAAGCAGAGCCGGCAGAAAACAAAAGGGAACATGAGAGCGGTGGAGTTGGCAGGGAAGGCAAGCCTGGCTCCCTATCTCCTTATTCCAGAACAGATGAGCACTCAGGATTTGCCTAGCTTTGATATAGGTTGTAAAAGGGGGGGGGACAGAACCGATTCATCCAACTGAGCACAGGCATGGGATAATAATAATAATAATAATAATAATAATAATAATAATAATAATATATTATTTATACCCCACCCATTTGGCTGGGCTTCCCCAGCCACTCTGGGTAGCTCCCAACAGAATACAGTCATACCTCATGTTGCGTACGCTCCATGTTGCATACGTTCGGGATACGCACCACGGCGACCTGGAAGTCCTCCGCGGAGCACGCACGACGCATAGGTCCATGCGGGTGCGCAGAAGCGTTCTGTGCATTTCGTGCATGCGCAGAAGCGCTCAAATCGCTCTTCTTCCGGGGTTTTTTGTTTGTTTTTGTGCATTCATGATACGCAAGCCCGGGTTGCGTGACCCCGGAACTGATTGCGTGTGTATCCGGGGTTCCACTGTATTAAAATACAATAATTCATCAAATATTAAAAGCTTCCCTAAACAGGGCTGCCTTCAGAAGTCTTCTAAAAGTCTAGTAGTTGTTTTTCTCTTTGACATCTGGTGGGAGGGCGTTCCACAGGGTGGGTGCCACCACCGAGAAGGCCCTCTGCCTGGTTCTCTGTAACTTGACTTCTCACAGTGAGGGAACTGCCAGAAGGCCCTTGGCGCTGGACCTCAGTGTCTGGGCAGAACAATGGGGGTGGAGACGCTCCTTCAGGAATACTGGACAGAAGCTAGTATCAGAGATCAGTATCACAGAATCAGAGAACTGTGGAGTTGGAAGGGAACCCAAGGGCCATCTAGTCCAACCCCCTTGCAATGCTGAAGGATCCCTGATGGGATCATTGAAGGAAGTTCCCGCAGAAATCGCCAGGCAGCAGGGAACCATCTCGCTTTGCACCTTCTTCACACACACATCCCCGCACCACCGGGGTCCACCGTCAGCAAGTGCTCACTCCTAAAAGAAATTCATGCACCAAATCCTGACCAGGTTTATTTAAAAAAACAAAACAAAACAAGCCTACTTGTCTTGAATCGGGTGGAACGACAAATGAGACGTCAGTCACAGCAGGAGTTGCACTAGGGAGGAATTTGGTTTTTGTATATATTTTTGGTAGTGATGTTAGAAGGCATTGTTGGAGATTCATTCCCCGTGTCTGCAGTCATGGGATTGTTATCTATCACATGACGGTGTATGTTTCCATTCCACAGAGTGGGAAGTGACGGAGACAGGATGTTTGTGTTACTGTGTTCCGTGAAGTGGGACTAATGTCCTTTGTTCTTTCTCTTTGCTGTCTGATGCTAGAGAGAGAGGGAGCCATGTTGATGTGCTCCGTGTGTGTTTATATGTAAATAAAGTAGGCCGTAAAGAAGGCTGATCGCCGAAGAATGGATGCTTTTGAATTATGGTGCTGGAGGAGACTCTTGAGAGTCCCATGGACTGCAAGAAGATCAAACCTTTCCATTCTGAAGGAAATCAGCCCTGAGTGCTCACTGGAAGGACAGATCCTGAAGCTGAGGCTCCAAGACTTTGGCCACCTCATGAGAAGAGAAGAATCCCTGGAAAAGACCCTGATGTTGGGAAAGATGGAGGGCACAAGGAGAAGGGGACGGCAGAGGACAAGATGGTTGGACAGTGTTCTCGAAGCTACTAACATGAGTCTGACCAACTGCAGGAGGCAGGGGAAGACAGGAGTGCCTGGCGTGCTCTGGTCCATGGGGTCACAAAGAGGCGGACACAACTAAACGACTAAACAACAACAACAAAGTAGATGAGCCACAATGCTGAGTTGCTGAGGTCTGTTATGCAAGCTGAGTAGACTCTGCGGATCCCTAAGTGTGCTGATGCTTATTGGTATCAGTCGCTGTGATGTTCGCGCAGAAGAAAGCTTTTGAAGCTCCTGAAAGAACAACCAGGAGGGAGAGAACATACCAGCCGGGCATGTGTCTCTGCCAGGGTTCTACACGAGAGTAGGATGCTCCTGTCAACAGGCACATCCTTGGCACTGAGCAAACTCCAAATGGCATCCAATCATATTAAATATCAAATGACAAGGGATGAAGTCAAGCCACTGGAGAATGGTCCACTGATGTGGTCCAAAGGAAAGCAGAGGAAGACATTTGTCACCAACTTGGCTGCAGGAGCTGCTGGAAGGAGGCATAAAAAGCACCACCCAACCGTCTTAGGGACTCCGCTCTGTATTTGTGTAGGATTTACTCCTTAGCCTTTTCTTCTCCTAAAGATATCCCGCAAGGCAGTGGAGGTTTAGGTTCAGAGTTTTCCTTCTCCTAGATCAGTGATGGCTAACCTTGACACTCCAGATGTTTTGGGACTACAACTCCCATCATCCCTGACCACTGGTCCTGTTAGCTAGGGATGATGGGAGTTGTAGTTCCAAAACATCTGGAGTGTCAAGGTTAGCCATCACTGTCCTAGATGGTCTACCTTCTCAGTTGTAGCGGTAAGCCATACCACTGTGATTCCTGCATTGCAGGGGTTGGACTAGATGAGATTTGGGGTCCCTTCCAACCCCACCATTCTATGATTCTATAATAAATTACTTTGGGGGGAAATCAAAACTCACAGGTAGAGCACCTGCTTTTGCGCCCCAAAAGTAGCTCCAGGTACAACAGGCAGCGTCCCCTGCCTGAAACCCTGGACAGCCCCTGCCAGTCAGAGTCGACTACACTAATAAAGATGGAGGCCAACAGCAGCTTCCTATGTCCCTGTGCAGTTTTCTCCCCTTTCAGCCAAGCAAGGAAGAATCTCTGCGAGCCAAAGGGAGATTTGCAGGTCAAAATGAAGGCCTCTAAAATATTAATAAAGCAGAAGAAAATTCCTGCTCTCCGTGTTATGAATTCTTCACGCCACAAAAGGCTCGCCCTCCACAGTGTGCCCAGAGTACACAACGATATGAATTTTAACAAATAATAATAATAATCATCTCTTATTAGCTGGGTGAGCTCCGGAAGAAAGGGCAGGGATGGAATCTCGCCTCCTAGTTTTGTTGTAATAAGGAGAGTTTCTGAGAGGGAAAGAGCGGGCGCTTGTTTTAATGATGCCGCTGCCATGTTTTCCTCATGAGCATTTGGACAGGCAGGGACCTGTGGCCTGACGGAGCTGCTGCAGAGCCTTAGCTGTGGGTTTTCTGCACAAGTTGAATACGTTTCGCGGGGTGAAGAGAGCTGAGCATCCTAAGACGAAGGATCCAAAGCCAGCCGTCTGTGCTCAGCGGGGAAACCACGCTTTTTGGCAGGGCTGCAAAGGCAAGACTGGGGAACCAGAAATCATCTCCCGGCCGGCAGAAATGCATAGAACGCCGTCTGCGCACCTTTTAGCATCAGGAATATGGAAGAGGAACGAGAAGAGCTCTTTAGGAAGATGTTCGTAGAATCATAGAATTGGGGGATGGGGTGGGATCCCCGAGGATCATCTAGTCCAACCCCCTGCAATGCAGGCATCTCAGCTATGCCAGCTGGTTGCTATTAGAACTGTAACTCTAAGAACTAGTGCCTGAGCTTGCTTTTTTCATCCTCCCTGTGCACCCCCTTTTCCTTGTGTGCCATGTCTTTTAGATTGTAAGCCTGGGGTCAGGGCCTTCCTTCCTAGTGAAGCAGGCATGTTCGGATCATGGGGTTTAACTGAGAATGTTTGGGGCTTGGAGCTGGGTTCAACCGTGAAATATACTCGGAGTCAAGTCTGAATTTCATGCTCTTTATTCAGCTCCTAGTAGTAAGGAATGGATGTTTCCCCAAAACATCTGCTATAAATACATTATTTACACAATGGGCCCCACGTGATTGGCTAATTCCGGGATACTCCTGTAGTCCAATCAGGTTGTGGATTCACTTCCACCTGGAGCTTGATTGGGTGGCTCCTGCGGACCAATCAGACTGCTGCATTCTGGATCCTATTGTTCTAGGACCAATCAGACTGCTGCATTCTGGATCCTATTGTTCTAGGACCAATCAGACTGCTGCATTCTGGATCCTATTGTTCTAGGACCAATCAGACTGCTGCATTCTGGATCCTATTGTTCTAGGACCAATCAGACTGCTGCATTCTGAATCCTATTGTTCTAGGACCAACCAGACCGCTGCATTCTGGATCCTATTGTTCTAGGACCAACCAGACTGCTGCATTCTGAATCCTATTGTTCTAGGACCAATCAGACTTCTGCATTCTGGATCCTATTGTTCTAGGACCAACCAGACTGCTGCATTCTGAATCCTATTGTTCTAGGACCAATCAAACTGCTGCATTCTGGATCCTATTGTTCTAGGACCAATCCGACTGCTGCATTCTGGATCCTATTCAGCTCAGTACATAACAAACCTCTAGCCGAGAATGAGCTGCATTCCCACCTTTACCACATTGCAAAACGAAGGAAGATGATCAGCCTCATAAGTCTCTTTGCGCTTTGGCTTCAAATGCACCGAACAACTAAACAGCCAGGTGCCTTTGTGGAAGAGGGCATTAGAGAGTTGTGTAATACAGTCAGGGAAGGGAACTCTCTATGAAAAGATAATGGGAGAGACACAGGGAAGTGTGAAATCACCTTTAAAAATAAACCCAAATGGAAAACAACACCAGACAATAAGATGCCATGAAAAATAACAGTCAGGCCATTACTGGAAGGTTTTAATCGCTCTGGAGCATGAAATGGCATAATTGTCTTGACTTTGCTGCGTTATCTTTCGAAACCTCCTCTATAAATGCAGCAAGGCTGAACGCCGGCTAAGGATCCCACGCCGTCACTCCCAACAAGGCAAAAACCTCAGAATGAAGATGAGCTGGATGTCTGGGGGATTCTATGGGAAGAAAAGGATGCCAAAATGCATCAAATAGCAGTGTTTCTCAAAAAACAAAAAAAACAAAACCCCTACTGGATATATATGCATTTTGGGAAATGCCGTCTGTATATTTTTATTTCATAAAATTTGTACATTGTTTGATTGTTAAAAATAATCAAATGTTTTGAGAAAAGAATAAAACAATAGAGTTAAAAACAGCTGCTTAAAGCAATCAAAAATAATTAAAATCAGCATTAAGCTTAAAATGAATTAAAACACACAGCAGTATTCTAGGTATCTAAACAGGCTTGTCTAAACAAAAATATATATTTTTGCAAGCACCGTAAAGGGTACAGTGAAGGCACCTGTCTGATGTCAAGAGGCAGGGAGTTCCAAAGTATATAAGATTGAATTCTTACAGATATGTAAGGATGTATCTCTGGCGTCAAATGCCAGCGGTGGGAGCGCTCTGGAATCGGAATAAATGGTAATGTATGTCTACAAGGCATCATGAAAATTCAGCACAAATGGCGCAGTTTTGCTGCCTCGAGATAACAGGGATCAGGCTGTGCTGTCGGCGCTCTCAAATCTTCACCAGAGAATGAGACAGGGACCTCATGGCTAATTTGAAGAGGAATAAAATAAAAAGGCAGGCGTGCAAGAGAACTCGCTCAAGGCAGAGAGCCTAATGCGATCACAACACTTAACATTTTTCTATCTGGTTTCAGATACTCAAAGCGCCTCGACATCTATTATCTCAGCCATCTTCCCAAGAGGCCGAGGAAGTCAATGCCGCCCTCTTCAAACGCTAAATCCACACCAGAACTTTCTAACGGGAACGCAGAGCCTGTTGAAATAAAAAGGGGATGATATAATAATACAGCAAATCCACCATCGCAAATAAGACAAGCTAACGGGAAGAGGTGCCCGCAGATATCGCTTTGCATTCATGAATTCAAGATAGGAATTTGCACACCGGCTGCTATTGGGGAAATTATACATGATCCCTAGGGACGCGGGTGGCGCTGTGGTCTAAGCCACTGGGCCTCTTGGGCTTGCCGATCAGAAGGTCGGCAGTTCGAATCCCAGTGACGGAGTGAGCTCCCATTGCTCTGCCCCAGCTCATGCCAAGCTAGCAGTTTGAAAGCATAATAATAATAATAATAATAATAATAATAATAATAATAATAATAATATATTATTTGTACCCCGCCCATCTGGCTGGGTCCCCCCAGCCACGCTGGGTGGCCTCCAACAGATATTAAAATACATTTTAATATCACAGATTAAAAACTTCCCTAAACAGGGCTGCCTTCAGGTATTTTCTGAATGTCAGGTAGTTGTTGTATCTCTTTGACCTCTGCTGGGAGGGTGTTCCACAGGGTGGGCGCCACCACCAAGAAGGCCCTCTGCCTGGTTCCCTGTAGCTTTGCTTCTCACAATGAGGGAACCGCCAGAAGGCCCTCAGTGCTGGACCTCAGTGTCCAGGCTGAATAATGGGAGTGGAGACGCTCCTTCAGGTATACAGGACCGAGGCCATTTAGGCTTCCCAGTGCAAGTAGGCAGGAAGGTAAATGGCATTTCCGTGCACTCTGGCTTCTGTCACGGTGTCCCATTGCGCCAGAAGCAGTTTAGTCCTGCTGGCCACATGACCTGGAAAAGCTGTCTGTGGACAAAAGCTGACTCCCTCGGCCTGAAAGCAAGATGAGCACCGCAACCCCATAGTCGCCTTTGACTGGACTTAACCGTCCAGGGGTCCTTTACCTTTACCTTTTACTAAAAGGTAAAGGTAAAGGAACCCTGACAGTTAAGTCCAGTCACGAATGACTCTGGGATTGCGGCACTCATCTCGCTTTACTGGCTGAGGGAGCCGACGTTTGTCCGCAGACAGTTTTTCTGGGTCATGTGGCCAGCATGACTAAGCTGCTTCTAGCGAAACCAGAGCAGCAAACGGAAATGCCGTTTACCTTCCCGCCGGAGCGGTACCTATTTATCTGCTTGCATTTTGACATGCTTTCGACTGCTAGGTGGGCAGGAGCAGGGACCAAGCAACAGGAGCTCACCCCGTCACGGGGATTCGAACCGCCAACCTTCTGATCAGCAAGCCCTAGGCTCAGTGGTCCTGTTTTAATAGTGTTTATACCTGCAGGAATAGACTGGTGCACAAATATAAGATGGGGGGTCACCAGTATTACTAGTAGTACATGTGAAAAGGATCTAGGGGTCTTGGTGGACCACAAGCTGAACATGAAAAAGCTAACACTATTCTAGGCTGCATCAACAGAAGTTTAGTGTCCAGATCAAGGGAAGTAATAGTCCCACTCTATTCTGCCTTGGTCAAACTACACCTGGAATACTGTGTCCAATTCTGGGCACCACAATTTGAGAAGGATGTTGACAAGCTGGAACCTGTGCAGAGGAGGGAGACCAAGATGATCAAGGGTCTGGAAACCAAGCCTTATGAGGAACAGTTGAAGGAGCTGGGGATGTTTAGCCTGGAGAAGAGGAGACTGAGAGGAGATAGGATGGCCATATTCAAATATCTGAAGGGCTGTCACATGGAAGAGGGAGCATGCTTGTTTTCTCCTGCTCTGGAGGGTAGGACTCGTACTAATGGCTTCAAGTTACAAGGAGATTCTGACTAAACATACGGAAAAACTTTCTGCTAGTAAGAGCTGTTTGACAGTGGAACAGACTCCCTCCAGAGGTGGTGGGCTCTCCTTCCTTGGAGTTTTTAAGCAAAGGTTGGATGGCCGTCTGTCAGGGATTCCTTAGCTGTGATTGTAGAATCATAGACTCATAGAGTTGGAAGAGACCACAAGGGCCATCCAGTCCAACCCCCTGCCAAGCAGGAAACACCATCAAAGCATTCTTGACAGATGGCTGTCAAGCCTCTGCTTAAAGACCTCCAAAGAAGGAGACTCCACCACACTCCTTGGCAGCAAATTCCACTGTCGAACAGCTCTTACTGTCAGGAAGTTCTTCCTAATGTTTAGGTGGAATCTTCTTTCTTGTAGTTTGAATCCATTGCTCCGTGTCCGCTTCTCTGGAGCAGCAGAAAACAACCTTTCTCCCTCCTCTATATGACATCCTTTTATATATTTGAACATGGCTATCATATCACCCCTTAACCTTCTCTTCTCCAGGCTAAACATACCCAGCTCCCTAAGCCGTTCCTCATAAGGCATCGTTTCCAGGCCTTTGACCATTTTGGTTGCCCTCCTCTGGACACGTTCCAGCTTGTCAGTATCCTTCTTGAACTGTGGTGCCCAGAACTGGACACAGTATTCCAGGTGAGGTCTGACCAGAGCGGAATACAGTGGTACTATTACTTCCCTTGATCTAGATGCTATACTCCTATTGATGCAGCCCAGAATTGCATTGGCTTTTTTAGCTGCTGCATCACACTGTTGACTCATGTCAAGTTTGTGGTCTACCAAGACTCCTAGATCCTTTTCACATGTACTGCTCTCAAGCCAGGTGTCACCCATCCTGTATTTGTGCCTTTCATTTTATTTTTTTTGCCCAAGTGTAGTACTTTACATTTCTCCCTGTTAAAATTCATCTTGTTTGCTTTGGCCCAATTCTCTAATCTGTTAAGGTCATTTTGAAGTGTGATCCTGTCCTCTGGGGTATTAGCCACCCCTCCCAATTTGGTGTCATCTGCAAACTTGATCAGGATGCCCTCAAGCCCATCATCCAAGTCATTGATAAAGATGTTGAATAAGACTGGGCCCAAGACAGAACCCTGTGGCACCCCACTAGTCACTTCTCTCCAGGATGAAGAGGAGCCATGGACTAGATGACTAGAGATTTGGACTAGATGACCGTTGGGGATACCTTCCAACTCTAAAATCCCATGTAAACAGGACAAACCAGGAGAGAAATTGCACCACAGGCTTCAGAAATCGATCCCAACGCATAGCTTACAGACCCCATGCATCCTTTCAGCCAGGCACAAGCCATGTGGTCTAGCAACCAGCCATGCCAAAGAGGCTTGTTTCTACAGAAAGAACAAAAGGCGGGAGGAATTAGCAAACAAAGTTGAGTTTACTCGAGTTTTCTTTTTGCCTTTCTCTCCATCTGCGTCTCTCTCATATTTCACCGCTCCCTGGTGGCAAAATGTCAGCTTATTATATTTGAGGAAGGGGTTGGCAGGGAGCAAGCAATCCCCCCGGACAGCTCTTCTGTGTGTAATATTATGATTATTACTGGGACCACCGACATTCCAGATGGAAAGACAGCTTGGCACGGGCTGCAAGGCTTCGACGACGCCTTCTGTTCCTTCCCTGCTTTTGCCAGTAAGGATTATATCTGTGGACAAGCTGGATGTACCTCACCAAGAGCAGAATATCTAATTGAATCAGCTCTTTCCAAGTTGGTTTGGATGAATATATATAACTTTTCGCCATTTGTTTAGGGTTGGCAAACAATGCGTGGCGCCATCTTGGGTGCGGGCATGCCAAGCCACTTGTCGCAACTCCTGAGCAGTGGCTGTTGGGAAGATAAACATTGAGTTAGAATCACAGAAGCGCAGAACTGTAGAATTGGAAGGGATACCCAAAGGCCATCCAGCCTGACCCCCAAGACTGAGGAACCAGCAATCATCTCCTGGCCAGCAGAAATTCCTAGAATGCTCTCCGTGCACATTTTAGCATTGGGAATCTAAGCTGGATGGAAAGAGCTCATTCAGAAGCTTTCCATAGAATCACAGACCCCTGGGGGGTCATCTAGCAGAAAGATGCACTCCTTTACAATGGTGGGGGTGGAACCCGGCTCCTTCTTCATGCAATGGGGAAGAGCCACAGCTCAGTGACAGAACATTCACTTGGCATGCAGGATGTTCCACGTTTAATCCCCATCATCTCCAAGAGAGGCTGGGAACCTTTCCCTGCCCCAAATCCTAGAGAACTGCTTCCAAGCCGTGTGGACAATGTTGAGCTACTTGGAGCAATAGTCTGAGTCAAGGTATGAACTACTGTTCCTTCCATGGTTCTGCAGAACAGCTTAGTACCAAAACTACGGGTCTCCATGAGCTTTGCAACCTAAAATTTGAAAGTGAGAAAAACAGCATGGGAGCCTTCGCCAGCAAGGCATCTTCCAGGTGTTTTGGACTACAAACTACAAACTGAATTGAAATATACTCGGAGTCGAGTGTGGATTTCATGCTCTTTATTCAGCTCATAGTAGCAAGGAATGAATCTTTCCCCAAAACGTCTGCTATATATACATTATTTACACAATGGGCCCCACGTGATTGGCTAATTCTGGGCTACTCCTGTAGGCCAATCAGGTTGTGGATTCACTTCATCCAGGAGCCTGATTGGGTGGCTCCTGCGGACCAAATCAGACTGCTGCATTCTGGATCCCATTGTTCTAGGACCAATCAGACTGCTGCATTCTGGATCCTATTGTTCTAGAACCAATCAGACTGCTGCGTTCTGGATCCTATTGTTCTAGGACCAATCAGACTGCTGCGTTCTGGATCCTATTGTTCTAGGACCAATCAGACTGCTGCGTTCTGGATCCTATTGTTCTAGGACCAATCAGACTGCTGCGTTCTGGATCCTATTGTTCTAGGACCAATCAGACTGCTGCGTTCTGGATCCTATTGTTCTAGGACCAATCAGACTGCTGTGTTCTGGATCCTATTGTTCTAGGACCAATCAGACTGCTGCGTTCTGGATCCTATTGTTCTAGGACCAACCAGACCGCTGCATTCTGGATCCTGAATTATCTCTGCTGGCCCTGCTGAGAAGGCCAACATCCCAAGCAATGCCTCAGCTGGCATACGGAGAACAGATTTAACCCTTAAATGACAAACTGAAGGATCTCTGCTGTGACAATTTCCTGCTGGAAACGCCAACTTGTCTTTGTAGGACAAACGTTCCCAGCACAAACTGCCCTTCCCTTCTTGCCAGGCCCAGGGAGAAAATCTATTCCTCCAGCAGCATGGAGCACAGTTTGGATTCTGCCGTTCAGCAGGCAGCTTTCATTCTCCACATATCTGGACTGAGAAACTCACCGTTTCCTCCCCCCTCCCCCCTTCATATTAAGGACAGGTAAAGTAGACGGGGAACTATATCCCGTTGCCATGGAGACACCAGGATGGGAAGTCACGGCGTTGATGGAGCCTTGATGGTTTTCTTGGTGCTCATTATAATGTTATGTAAAAGAAGTTAAAAAAAAAAAAAATCTAAAGAGCAAAGTGATTAACATTTTTCCAGGGAAAACAGTCATCCTAATATGAACAAGGTAACAATTAGCAAGTGTGTGCTTAAAAGTGAATCATCTGAAATAATGATATAATTGGGGCCTCCTTCAATTCGTGAGTAACGGTGACTTTATCAAAATGGAAAGATGAGATGGGACATCAAACCAGACTTTGTGCTTATATAATGCCTGCAGCAGCTTTCACCAACCCGGAGCCCTCCAGAGGTGTCACACAATACCCGGTTCCACATGTCTAATATCATTTAGTGTGGCGGCACCTAAACTGTGGAACTCCCTGACTCTTGTTGTCAAGCAAGGGCCTTAACTGTGTTCTTTTCAGCACTGGCTAAAAGCATTCTGCTTTAGACAAGCCTACCCAGATTATTAAAGGGACGTGGGTGGCCACAGAGCCTAGGGCTTGCTGATCAGAAGGTCAGCGGTTCAAATCCCCGCGACGGGGTGAGCTCCCGTTGCTCAGTCCCTGCTCCTGCCAACCTAGCAGTTCGAAAGCACGTCAAAGTGCAAGTAGGTAAATAGTTTTCGAGCACAATTCAAAGTGTTGGTGCTGACCTTTAAAGCCCTAAACGGCCTCGGTCCTGTGTACCTGAAGGAGCGTCTCCACCCCCACCGTTCAGCCCGGACACTGAGATCCAGCGCCGAGGGCCTTCTGGCGGTTCCCTCATTGCGAGAAGCGAGGTTACAGGGAACCAGGCAGAGGGCCTTGTCGGTAGTGGCGTCCGCCCTGTAGAACGCCCTCCCATCAGAAGTCAAAGGTACTAACAACTATCTGACATTTAGAAAATGCCTGAAGACAGCCCTGTTCAGGGAAGTTTTTAATCTGTGACGTGTATGTATTTTAATGTTTGTTGGAAGCCGCCTAGAGTGGCTGGGGAGACCCGGCCAGATGGGCGGGGTATAAATAATAAATTATTATTATTATTATAGGTACCACTCCGGCGGAAAGGTCAACGGCGTTTCCGTGCGCTGCTCTGGTTCACCAGAAGCGGCTTAGTCCTGCTGGCCACATGACCTGGAAGCTGTACGCCGGCTCCCTCGGCCAGTAAAGTGAGATGAGCGCCACAACCCCAGAGTCGTCCGCGACTGGACCTAATGGTCAGGGATCCCTTTACCTTTACCTTTACCTTTACCCCGATTACTAGAAAGCTGAGGTCATTTTGATCTGTTTTAGAATTCTAGCTACTGCATGTTTTTAAGGAGGTTTGTAAATTTCCCCCCAATTTTATCGCTTCACCTTGTATTGTAAACCACCCTGAGGTTTCCTACAATCAAGCGGTGCATAAATTTTGTGAAATAAATAAATAAAGAGGGAGGCTCAGGGCAAATTCCTAATCATAGAACTGTCGGGTTGGAAGGGACCCCAAGGGTCATCTAGTCCAACCCCCTGCAATGCAGGAATCTTTTGCCCAACGTGGGGCTCGAACCCACGGCCCTGGGATCAAGAGTCTCATGCTTTGCCAGCTGAGCAATCCCAATCGGCCAGACTTTATTCAGTAACGTATTACAGGACCAGGTTCAAAAAGTGTGCGAGAGCATTTCCTTTAGATCACACATGTGATACTCAAACTGCACATCATCTCAGCTGCTTACCCTCGGCTCAACCTCCTTTTGCCACCCCAGCACAACCCCATCTCTCGCCCAACCACAGTCCTTGGAAACACTTTCTCAACCTATTTTTCACTGTACAGTGGTACCTTGGTTCTCAAACTTAATCCGTTCCGGAAGTCCGTTCCAAAACCAAAGCGTTCCAAAACCAAGGCGCGCTTTACCATAGAAAGGAATGCAAAACGGATTGATCCGTTCCGGACTTTAAAAAACAATCCCTAAAATGGCAATTTAACATAAATTTCACTATCTAACGAGACCATGGATCCATAAACTGAAAGCATCAACAATGTACTGCAGTCACACAATCAACCAATCAATCAGTAGCTGAACTGGGTTCCACACAGTCACAAAAACAAAACAAAGAAGCCGCAAAAACAAAAACGCAAAATAAATAGCAAAAACAGACGGACCTCAGTGTAACACTCGAAACGGAAGTGTGGCACTCAAATCGGAAGCATAACACTCAAAACGGAGCACGTTCAGATTCCAAAAATGTTCGCAAACCGGAACACTTACTTCCGGGTTTGCAGTGTTTGGGTTCCAAGTTGTTTGAGTACCAAGGCGTTTGAGAACCAAGGTACCACTATAAGTGTTAGAACCCTCCTTGTATCTTATCTTGAGTTGTTTTTCACCTTAACATGCAGCCGCCTTAACTTAACTCAGGGGCAGAGCTACCTGCCCTGGTACAGGGACTGTGCTAGCCGCCCGCACGGCAAGCATCCCTAGCCGCCTGCCGCCCGTGCGTAGAGCGTGGGGGGGGCACCACTAGCCACCCAAGCAGCGAGTGTCCCTAGTGGCCCGCCGCCCGCTCAGCAAGCGTGGGGGGATGGCACGGCGATGTCACCCACCCTCATGGCTGACACCCGGTGCATACCGCACCCCCAGTGACTTAACTCTTCCTTAACGGGTTCTTGCCAGTTTTGTGGTCAGGCTTCCCTCTTGCATAGGAAATTCAGTTTGAAACATACATCATCAATCATCATCATCATACATGACCAAGGATAAAGCAAAGGCAAGCCAAGAGCCACTAGAGAGTGACGTTAAAGACATGATCCTTTCTATTTGAACTTGCTTCACGCCTCGGATTGACTCATATCTAAGCAGCCAAATGGCCATATGGCTTATCCACTAGGGAAGAAGATGAACGGGCTGCTGCTTTCAGTTCGTGACTTTCTGGGTCACGTCCCGATCAGAGCCTATTTGTATGACAGAGGAGCAAGCAAGATGCACCACTTTGGGGCTGACAGCTCCCAGCTAAAAATGAAATGTCCCGGTGATCTCCCAGCCTCCCAGTTGTCTCCCTCCTTCCCACCTGGCCAGAGACAGGAGCATCCCACACCTGTCTGCCTTCAGAAGGACCATCTTTCCGACGCCTGAGCCAAAACTGTTCCAGGATGGCTGTCACCAGGCACCCACGGCTGCCTTCTGACAAGCCAGGGCTCTTGCACAAAACATTCATCAGAGCTAATGAGGCGACGCAGCCAAGCGCTTGGACGGCTGGCTGGGAGCTCTCCGGTGGTCGCTTTGCTTCCCCCCGCGACCGTTCCCCTCCCCCACCCAATGCATTCTTGAAACGAAGCAAAAAAAAAAAAGCTTCAGTTGTTGAAGAAATGCTATGCCGTGCTTCAGAGCTGGCCCAATACATTTTGGCAGCTCGAAAAATAGAATTATCTGTCTGTGTTGGGAGACAATGGAGGAGTGCAGCCTTGGGGGTGAAGTTAAACCATTGGAGAGTTGCAGCGCCTGCTGCGGCTGCAGAGACCGATACGGGAGAGACATGTTTTGTTGCAGCCGGGGCAGATGAAGGCGTCCGGTTGTGCTGCTGCAGATGCACCAGGGCATTTCTTCTCTCTGCGCTCCTCCCATCGGTCATTCCTCCTCCTCTGGTCACTGCTGTGGATACACAACCTGACTGTCTCTTGTCATCTGCCAGAAGCCAGTTCCCCATGGAGCATGTCCCTGAGGGTCCTGCCATCTTCTGTGGGCATGACCAAGCCAGGATAGATGTCACTGAGACAGGAGTGTAAACATGCCGGGAATTTGGGCATAGAATCATAGAATCCTAGAGTTGGAAGAGACCACAAGGGCCATCCAGTCCAACCCCCTGCCAAGCAGGAAACACCATCAAAGCATTCCTGACAGGTGGCTGTCAAGCCTGTGCTTAAAGACCTCCAAAGAAGGAGACTCCACCACACTCCTTGGGAGAACACATATTGATTTGGGATTCTGTCCTGCCATGTGATGCCCAAAATCTTCCTGACGCAGCGCATGTGGAAGGGGGTGAGGCCTCGCACCTGACGCTTGTAAGTTGCCCATGACTCACTTCCATAAAGGTAAAAAGGTCAAGGTAAAGAACCCCTGGACGGTTAAGTCCAATCAAAGGCGACTATGGGGTTGCGGCGCTCATCTGGCTTTCAGGCCGAGGGAGCCGGCGTTTGTCCACAGACAGCTTTCCGGGTCATGTGGCCAGCAGGACTAAACCGCTTCTGGTGCAACAGGACACCATGAGGAGTGCCAGAGCGCACAGAAATGCTGTTTACTTTCCACCACAGCCGTACCTGTTTATCTACTTGCACTGGCGTGCTTTCAAACTGCTAGGTGGGCAGGAGCTGGGATAGAGCAACGGGAGCTCACCCCGTCGCTGGGATTTGAACCGCCGACCTTCCGATCAGCAAGCCCAAGAGGCTCAGTGGTTTAGACCACAGTGCCACCTGCACTATAAAGCAGCATGCTCAACACACAAGCCTGGTAGATTTTCATCACGGTACTGGGCATTAGCATCGCATTCTCCCAAACCCTTTTGGAGAGGAGAGCCATGGCTGTAGCTCTCTTGCCAATACACTTGTCCACCTCAGCGTCGATGGAAAGTCTGTTGGCTATGGTGGAGCGCAGGTAGACAGAATCACCCCCCACCTCAAGGGTGTGGTCCCCAATGCTGATGATGCATGGATGACCATCCAACCTCTGTTTAACATCTTCCAATGAAGGAGAGTCCAACTGCCTTCCAAGGGAGTCGAACATCTGAAGGCAGCCCTGTTTAGGGAAATTTTTAATGTCTGATGTTTTGTCGTGTTTTTTATATTCTGTTGGGAGCCGCCCAGAGTGCCAGTCAGATGGGAGGCATACAAATAATAAAACTATTGTTATTGTTATTGCTGTCAGAAAGTTCTCCCTGATGTTTAGTCAGAATCTCCTTTCTTGCAACTTAAACCATTGGACTTGAACCATTTCAAGTCCTACGTTCAAGTCCTACGCTCCAAAGCAGGAGAAAACAGGCTTGTTCCCTCTTCCATGTGACAGCCCTTGAGATACTGAATTTGATATAGTCTCCTCCCAGTAGTGATGTATGGAAGTGAGAGCTGGACCATCAAGAAGGCTGATCGCCGAAGAACTGATGCTTTTGAATTATGGTGCTGGAGGAGACTCTTGAGAGTCCCATGGACTGCAAGAAGATCAAACCTCTCCATTCTGAAGGAAATCATCCCTGAGTGCTCACTGGAAGGACAGATCCTGAAGCTGAGGCTCCAAGACTTTGGCCACCTCATGAGAAGAGAAGACTCCCTGGAAAAGACCCTGATGTTGGGAAAGATGGAGGGCACAAGGAGAAGGGGACGACAGAGGACGAGATGGTTGGACAGTGTTCTCGAAGCTACCAACATGAGAAGACAGGAGTGCCTGGCGTGCTCTGGTCCAGGGGGTCACGAAGAAGCGGACATGACTAAACGACTAAACAACAACAAAGGCTAAACATATCCCGTTCCCTCAAACGTTTCTCGTAAGGCTTGGCCTCAAGACCCTTGATCATCTGCACCAGATGAGCCCCCTCTGGCCTGATCCAGCAGGCTCTCTTTACGTTTTTGCTGGAAACCAGGAAGACCAAATATTCCAGGAGAGAGGCCCTCTGCCACGCCTGTTAATAATCTAAGCAAGTGGCAGTTGAAGTGGGCTTCTTCCCGGCATATTTTTCTCTCCCCCGCGATCAGAGCGGCTGATAGGAGCGGATCCCGCTGCAAATCCCATTACCTTTTGCGCAGGCCTTTGGGCTCGGCATTCTTCTCCGCCCGCGTAATCATTTGCCGGGTGCTTTCCATCTGAAACATGTCTCTGGGATTCAATTACTTTACAAAGTCAATATTTTAGGTTACGGCTTATGCATCGACAACAACGTCTCCGGGGACATGTGTTCAGCGCACGCCGGAGCTTTGAGCCGCGGTCCCCGGGCCGCTGCATCTAAGAGAGTCGATAAGCCGTACAAGTTTTGCACTTCCTGCCCGCAGAAATTATTGTGCGCTTTGGTAAATTTAAATTGCCTGGAAGAGGCAGGGAAAATATGTACCCAGCTCCATTATTTTCAAAAGCAGATGGCGTTGCTGCTTGTTCTTTAAAAACTAATTCTTTACATTCCCCGGCGTCAAGTGGAATTTTCTCACAAGCCCAGCGAGTTCCGCTGCACAGCTGGTGGGTTGCTGCCTCCAGAAACTTACTGATGAGTAAGGGAAAGAGATTTCAGGGGGTTGCGCTAGATTCCCCCCCCCCCCCGGATCCCTTCCAACGCGACTATTCAGTGATTCCAAACTTCGCACAACCTGAATTGCCAAATAAAACGAGAGTTTCTTGCATGACCTCAGCTGCTTTCCAAGAAGAAGAAGAAGAGTTTGGATTTGCTATCCCGCTTTATCACTACCCGAAGGAGTCTCAAAGCGGCTAACAATCTCCTTTCCCTTCCTCCCCCACAACAAACCCTCTGTGAGGTGAGTGGGGCTGAGAGACTTCAGAGAAGTGGGACTAGCCCAAGGTCACCCAGCAGCTGCATGTGGAGGAGCGGAGACGCGAACCCGGTTCCCCAGATTACGAGTCTACAGCTCTCAACCACTGCACCACACTGGTTAAAATTAGAATCTGGAACTAGTTCACATGATTCTTTAGTATGGCTTGGTGGTGATGGTGATGATATGGCTTATTCAGATATCGGTTTATTCACTAAGCAATGAGCACAGAATGCATCTGACTGTTTCATCGTGCTATTTTCAATATTTGGGTGAGTGGAAACGCAATTATGGAATTCCTTGGAAATCTGGATTTAGTCATCCTTCGATGTTGATGTGATATATGTGACTCTAGTTCTTTGCATGTCTACAGCAAACGAAGCCCCACTGAGTTCAACAGGCCTTACTTTTAGGAAAGTGGTTAGTCACTACAGCATTACTTAGCATGCAAAATTAGCTGTGCTGTATGTTTTTGCTTTGATAAAGCAAACTCAGTTCAGGCAATGGTTTAATTGAGTTATCTATAATGTTGTAAAGACAAAGGGCGCTGTGGGTTAAACCACAGAGCCTAGGGCTTGCCGATCAGAAGGCCAGCGGTTTGAATCCCCGTGACGGGGTGAGCTCCCGTTGTTTGATCCCTGCTCCTGCCAACCTAGCAGTTTGAAAGCATGTCAAAGTGCAAGTAGATAAATGGGTACCGCTCCGGCGGGAAGGTACCGTATTTTTCGCTCTATAAGGCGCACCTGACCATAGGACACACCTAGTTTTTAGAGGGGAAAAGCACCATTTTTTTGAGGATCAGCTCAAATTTCTGTAGCTTCTTTTGCAAAGGAGAAAGGCCCCATTTTTTTTTAGGATCAGCTCAAATTTCTGCAGCTTCTTTTGCAAAGGAGAAAGGGCCCATTTTTTGAGAATCAGCTCAAAGTTATTGAGCTTACTTTGCAAAGGGGAAAAAATCTTGTTTTATGGGGTTTAACTCACAGTTCTGCAGCTTCAGGAAAGGGAGCCATTTCTACAGTTTCCAGACAGATAATCTAATCAGCCAGTCCCATGTCGCTGGGGAAACAGCCTCCCTCTGCAAGGGGGCAGGGCTGGAATCTCTCTCCCTTATCTCTCTCCCCGATCATTTGCTGAGCAGCTGCTCAGGGGGCTTCCTTTCAACACCTGCTTCTCTCTCTTTTTTTTTTTTAAAAAAAAAGCACAATCTGCTTTTGCCCCTGGGCAGTTCAGCTCCAGGGACCACACATTCGCTCCATAAGACGCACAGACATTTCCCCTTACTTTTTAGGAGGAAAAAAGTGCGTCTTATGGAGCGAAAAATACGGTAAACAGCGTTTCCATGCGCTGTTCTGGTTCGCCAGAAGCGGCTTAGTCCTGCTGGCCACATGACCCGGAAGCTGTACGCCGGCTCCCTTGGCCAGTAAAGCGAGATGAGCGCCGCAACCCCAGAGTCGTCCGCGACTGGACCTAACGGTCAGGGGTCCCTTTACCCTTTTATAATGTTGTAAAGACAAAGGGGTGCCTCCAACTAAGGTCTACTCAGAGGAGACTCATTCAAATTAATGGACCTACGCTAGTCACATCCATTAATTTCAATGGGTCTACTCGGAGTATGACTAACAGCGGCTGCAATCCCAAAGTGAAGGAAGCATGCATTTGCTGAACTTTAGTTTTTATGTATTTTCAAATGTATTTGTCACCCTCGTTTTGGCACAGAAGTGGGTTTATTTGGGGAGACGTAAAATGCAGACACGTCATGATACAACTTTTAATAAAAGATTCCGAGATGATTCAGCCCCAGCATCTGTCGGATTTCAGCGCCCCATCCTTGAGACCAAATTGCCACAGCCGGACATTTTCCAGAATTGCCTGTCTATCAATTACCGGCTGACCACTTGCCCATCCTGAACAACTTGCCATAACTAAAAACTGATATAATTATAAGATTTAGTGGCGGCAATTAAAAAGAGGACTGCATCTTTCTCCAAAAGAATAAAAATATATCTCTTTGGATGCCTGCGCACACAGAGATAACTATAACATTTGATAACATTGTTAGATTTGCAATCATTTTCGAGCAAATGAGCCGTATAATAGAGTACTTTTATGTGTTATCCTTAAATGGTAAGCCTTCCAATTACGCCAGAAGAGAAATTACTATATGCTGCTAATTACAGATTTTTTTTTTCTCTCGGGTTCATACACAAGTAGGAATGTGAGCTCATAGAAAAAGGATGATAAGAAGGAGGGAAAGGTGGTGTGTAACCAGCCAGTTCCTTGCAAAGGAATTTTAGTCCACAAGAGGAGTAAAAGTTATTATATGACATGGGGGAGAGGGAGACAATACAAATTTGTGGAGGAAAAGGCCCTCAGCTGTGACGGGGTGAGCTCCCGTTGCTTGGTCCTTGCTCCTGCCAACCTAGCAGTTCGAAAGCATGTCAAAGTGCAAGTAGATAAATACCGGTAGGTACCACTCTGGCGGGAAGGTAAACGGCGTTTCCGTGCGCTGCTCTGGTTCGCCAGAAGCGGCTTAGTCCTGCTGGCCACATGACCTGGAAGCTGTACGCCGGCTCCCTCGGCCAATAATGTGAGATGAGTGCCGCAACCCCAGAGTCGGACACGACTGGACCTAATGGTCAGGGGTCCCTTTACCTTTACCTTTAAGCATAAGAAAATGCCTGTCAACTCTCAGAGGCGAGGATTTGGCAGCGCTCAGGCAGACAAGCGCAGCCCCTAGCCGTGCAAAATGGGAGCAGTCCCCTGCCTGGCCTTTGGAGCGCATTTTGTCACCGCTGTGGCAGGAGCTCATTTTACTCTGCCTCCAACTGTCGCCATCCAGGGAATGACACTGATGGCTTCATAGAGCAGCGGAGGATGATGCTTCTCGGCTCTTTCATCTCCTCTGCTGTTGGACGGAGCCCATGCGCTGTGCACACTGGACTGAGAGCGGAAAGGCTCAGGAATCGGGGATTGGGGTGGGGTGGAAACAGGGTCACCTGGGCAGGTGGAGGGGGCATGAATCCAAAACTGAGCCGGCCTATGTGGCACCGGAGGCAAGAGGAAGAAGAAGACACCCTCCTCATCCGCCACAGTACTTTCCGAACGCGATTACTGAAACGGCATGTGCCAATCCCTCATTTGGCTGCTTGGTGGCCACGCAAGCGCTGGCACTTCGTGGGTCTGCGTGGTGAGGGGAGCAATCTGCGCCAGCTCTGTGGAAGAGCTCACAAACAGGGGAAGCACCATCAGAGCCAGTGTGGCCTAGTGGTTAGAGTGCTGGACTAGGTCCCAGGAGAGCAGGGTTGAAATCCCTGCTCAGCCACGAAGCTCACTGGGTGACCTGGGGCCAGCCCCAGACCCTCCAAGTGTCCCTATTTTCCAGGGACTGTCTCAGATTTACAGAAGCTGTCCCAGTTTCTGATTTGATCCCAGAATGTCCCCCTTTCCCTTAGGACAGTGATGGCTAACCTTGACACTCCAGATGTTTTGGGACTACAACTCCCATCATCCCTGACCACTGATCCTGTTAGCTAGGGATGATGGGAGTTGTAGTTCCAAAACATCTGGGGTGTCAAGGTTAGCCATCACTGCCTTAGGACGTCCCTATTTTCACTGGAGAATTGTTGGAGGATATGGAGTTATCCGACCTCCGAGCCATCTGAAGGCAGCCCTGTATTGGGAAGTTTTTAAATGTTTAATGTTTTATTATGTTTTTATATATGTTGGAAGCCGGGGATATAGTATGTTATTGTTGTTGTTGTTGTTGTTGAATAGAGTGTCCCTATTTTCATCAGAGAAATGTTGGAGGGTATGCAGTCCGTGTGTCTCAGCCTACCTTGCAGGATTGTTGCAGAGGATTAAATCTATATCCATCTTTTTTTCCTATAAGCAGCTCAAGGTGGCGTACAGAGTTCTCCCCCATCTCATTTAATCCTCACAACAACCCTGTGAGGTAGGCTCAGCTGGGAGGCCCAACGTCCTGTCCCCGTCCCCCCCAGTGAGTGTGGATTTGAACCTTGGTCTCCCAGGTCCTAGTCTTTCGCTCCAACGACTTCACCCCACTGGGCTCTCCTGCAACTTGACGTTTCGATGGGCCTTCTCCCCAAAAGGCCTGCGCTCTACCCAGTGAGCAGCAGCCCCTCTCCCTTTTTAGCAGGGAGGTCATTACCCAGGTAGAGAAGAGCGTTTGGTCGCTGCCGTTAACCTTTTGCGCAATTAAGCATCCCAGGAGATCCTGAAAGGACACCGGTTTTGCACCCAGCACTGAAACCAAACAGCCGCCTTGGGGTCTCCCGCCCTGAAAAACCCAGAAATGTTATTTTTCCTCGCCGTCTTTTTCCTGCAGAGATGCTATTATGCTTGGTTTGCCAAGACCGTCGTTCCTGCGATGCACATATATTTCCTTGCCAGCTGGAGTGTGCAAGCCCCGCACGGGGATTTCTGCAAGGGAGGCCCAATCACTCCCACCGGCTTGATTTGTCTCCCGTACAACGCTGGCTTATAAGACCTGCCAGCTCATGATAAACAGGACTTAGCCTTTCTCCCCTGCCTTAAACAGGGAGGAAAAAGCTGCCTCTTCTTCAACCACCACCCCGTTGTTGTTGTTGTTGTTGTTGTTGTTGTTGTTGTTGTTGTTGTTGTTTAGTCGTTTAGTTGTGTCCAACTCTTCGTGACCCCATGGACCAGAGCACACCAGGCACTCCTGTCTTCCACTGCCTATCTATCTATCTGTCTATCTATCTATCTATCTATCTATCTATCTATCTATCTATCTGCCTGTTGTTGTTGTTGTTGTTTAGTCGTGTCCGACTCTTCGTGACCCCATGGACCAGAGCACGCCAGGCCCTCCTGTCTTCCACTGCCTCCCACAGTTTGGTCAGACTCATGTTGGTAGCTTCAAGAACACTGTCCAACCATCTCGTCCTCTGTCGTCCCCTTCTCCTTGTGCCCTCCATCTTTCCCAACATCAGGGTCTTTTCCAGGGAGTCTTCTCTTTTCATGAGGTGGCCAAAGTCTTGGAGCCTCAGCTTCAGGATCTGTCCTTCCAGTGAGCACTCAGGGCTGATTTCCTTCAGAATGGATCGGTTTGATCTTCTTGCAGTCCATGGGACTCTCCAGAGTCTCCTCCAGCACCAGAATTCAAAAGCATCCATTCTTCGGCGATCAGCCTTCTTTATGGTCCAGCTCTCACTTCCATACATCACTACTGGGAAAACCATAGCTACAAGGGAACTGTAGTTCTGTTAGGGGTAAACTACAATTCCCAAGATTCTTGGGGGAGGGTGTGACTGTTGGATACACAGTCTTACTTCTCAGCAAACAGGCATGGGGATGTCAAGCTGGGTTTGAAAGGCTGGGGCAGTAATTATCATTTATCTACCTATTTAATTAAAAAAAAAATTGTCCAGTAGCACCTACCTGTACCTATTTAAATGTTCTTTTAATCCCACTCTTCCACCACAAAAGGCTGCCAGAATAGCTGCCAAATAACAATAACAAAAAGACAGTCCCTCCCCTCAGGCCTTTAGTCTGAAAAGACACGACACGAAAGGAAGTTGGATCGGGATGGAAGAGGAGGTACACAAACTCACGTTTCAGTCTGCACTTACAGGTGATGCCTGACATTTGTTTGAGGATTTGTCGTTTCAGCTCTAAATTGATCTTAAATTGAGTGTGTGATGTATCGTTGCTCGTGCTGTGCTTTTAGGACAGGACAGGCGATCAATGGGAAATATGATAAAAGACCTTGCGACCTCAGTTTAAAGCACCCCCTACCCTCCGCTTTGAAGCGGTTCTCCGCTTTGAGCAGAATAATAATGCCAGCAGAGCTATAAATCGTAGAATCGACAAAGCCTTTGCAGGGACGGAGCTCCAGAACAGCTACAATTAATTAGCCAGATATAAAAGTTATGGGATTATACAATTAAGTAGACACACAATTAATTAGCCAGATATAAAACTATTAACACAACAGATATCTGCTTGTGTTCTTAGGGCAGGGCTGGTGAAGTAGGGGACTGTGTCCCTCCCAGGGAAAGGAAGGCCATTCCTCTCTGAGCAAGGCTGCTGTCGTCAACTGGTATCCACAGCCATAAGAAGAGTTCCTTGTCTGGATCAGGCCAGTGGCCCGTCTAATCCAGCATCCTATTTCCCCCCCCCTTTTTTTCCAAAAAAAATCTTTTATTTTGGCCAAGTAATAATAATAAATAAATAAGAATAAAAATGTGCACCCCACCACCGAGACCAGGGGATGCGGGTGGCGCTGTGGTCTAAACCACAGAGCCTAGGGCTTGCCGATCAGAAGGTCAGCGGTTCGAATCCCCGCGACAGACTGAGCTCCCGTTGCTCTGTCCCAGCTCCTGCCAAACTAGCTGTCCGAAAGCATGTCAAAGTGCAAGTAGATAAATAGGTACCACTCCGGCAGGAAGGTAAACGTCATTTCCGTGCGCTGTTTTGGTTCGCCAGAAGCGGCTTAGTCATGCTGGCCACATGACCCGGAAGCTGTACGCCGGCTCCCTTGGCCAGTAAAGCGAGATGAGTGTCACAAACCCAGAGTCATCCACGACTGGACCTAATGGTCAGGGGTCCCTTTACCTTTACCACCGAGACCATTCCATTGTAACTCTCCAACATCCCAAAATTTCAACACCTCTTGCGATGGTTTGACCCCTTTCCGTTTTAACTGCACCAGTTCTACAAACACCCTCCCTATTTCCTCAAAATCATTTCTCTTGCAATGTAAACTATATATTACATTAGTGAGTCCTGAGAGACTCCATCAAAGCATCTACAACCAGCAGCAGCAGCCTAACTGACCAACGGACCAAACTGACAGATTCATGGATGGCAGTTACTCCTGTCATAGAAGGTTGAATTGACTGACATATCCCACACCACGCCCCAGAACGGGTGCCACGCCCCTGGGGACGGCATGGCACGCCCCCGGGATGCACGCCAGCCCCGCCCCCGCCTGCTCTCCACCCCCGGTGCTGGAGCATGAAGCTCTGCCACTGTGAACCCCCAATCCCCCAACAATGTGATTCTTTCCTTCCAGTAATGAATGTTAACCTTTGGCATTGAATTACCTTACAGAGTCAAACTATCCATTGCATTGTAGCTAATGAAAACACCCAGGGGCCCATGGTGGATCGGGTCCATGACCCTGAGGCCCCAATCCATAGCTGTCAACCCTCCCTTTTTTTGCGGGAAACTCCCTTATTCCAATGCCATTTCCCGCTGCTATCCCGGATTGTTGATATCCCTTAAATTTCCCAGATTTCAAAGGAAGCAGCTCCTCTCCCTCCCTGCCGGCCAGGGAGGCTCCTCAGCTGCGTTGCTCAGCTGCCAATAAGGAGTCTGAGACCGACTGGGGGCGGAGCTTGCATGCCTTGTGCAGCCAGACCCTCACGCCCAACCAGACAGACAGCCTGCCTGCCGTCTATGCGCTCGCTCTTTCGCTCACCCGTTCGCGCGCAGCCTCTGGAGCGCAGGGTGGCGAGGCTACTTGGTGCCATTGCACAGCCCTCACAGCATCCCTTATTTTCAAATCCGAAAGTTTGAAAAAATCCCTTATTTTCAAATCCGAAAGTTGACAGCTATGCCCCAATCCCAGCAGATTTACCCATCAAAGAGCTTAAGCCCATGAAGTCCAGGGACTGTTGGGGAGCAATTTAAGTTGGGAAACTGTCACCGCAGCACAGAGGTTTTGGAAAATCTTCCCAAATCCAAACCTCTGGCGCTCTCTCCCCATTCTGCCCCCACCCACCCACAAAAATTTCGAAAAGGGGAAAGACATGGATAGCTCCAGACATCGCAAATGGTTCACAGCACACTCCCTTTACCATCTTCGGCAGCAGCAGCAGCTGCCACAACTGAGCTTTTGATCACCCGCAAGCCTATTTGAAACTTAATCAAATCTTTAATTGCTAATGCAGCAGATGATTAATCTGCTAATCGATTGACAATCCTGGAATATAGTTAACACAGCATGAAAATGTGGGGAGGGAACTGGCAGAACACGGAACGGAGGAAGACAATAGTCTTTTTAGTTTAAAAGATTCAGGCCAGTAAAATGTGAGCGTTTCATGCCAATGGTTTGGGGAAGGGAAGAAGAGGCTCTTTTTCGGATAATTGACAGGAGCTTGGAAGCCAACCATCTCTGCGATAAAGAAGCCACTCTCTGTCTCTCCCCTAGAAGTCGTGGAGGCTCCTTCGCTGGAAAATGGAGGCAGAGAACTGGGGAGACTCGGACGGCTGTGCAATCTCCCATATAGAGTGTTTTTCTGTTTGGTTTGGGTTTTGTAAAATTCATACGCCGCTTAATTTTACAAAAAGACAACAGCTCCGCTCCTCGTTTATCAGCAGCATTCGATTCATGTACAGTCCTCTGAATGCAAAAGTCATCTTGCAAAATATAAAAGCCATTTGCACAAATGTTAAAGTATAAACACCCATGATTAACATCCTCAATAAAGCAATCCCCTTCAAACATTAAAAAATAAACATCCATAATTAAAATGCGCGATAAAGCAATCCCATTACAACAAGGCAGCAATAAGAACAGGAGACTCGGGTGGAGAGAGCAAAGGAACGCCGGTGGAAACAGGTGCAACTTCGAAAGCCGGTGGAATCTCAATAGAGACGGAGCCTCTCAAATTTCAGCTTCTTAGCACTGGTGCTACCAGTGGAAAAGTCGGCCTCCACCATCACCACCAGCAGGTAATTGCCAGCCCATAGCAAGACTAACCACAATCCCATTCCTTGGATTACTGGACCATCATTCTAGATGCAGAAACATATAGGTAAATACAGAAGCTGATGCTATTCCAGGCTGCATCAATGGAAGTATAGAGTCCAGCAGGTCAAGGGAAGTAATAGTCCCACTCTATTCTGCGGGTGGCGCAGTTATCTATAATGTTGAAAAGACAAAGAGTGCTGTGGGTTAAACCACAGAGCCCAGGGCTTGCCGATCAGAAGGTCGGCGGTTTGAATCCCCGCAACGGGGTAAGCTCCCGTTGCTTGGTCCCAGCTCCTGCCAACCTAGCAGTTCGAAAGCACATCAAAGTGCAAGTAGATAAATAGGTACCGCTCCAGCGGGAAGGTAAACGGCGTTTCCGTGCGCTGCTCTGGTTCACCAGAAGCGGCTTAGTCATGCTGACCACATGACCTGGAAGCTGTACGCCAGCTCCCTCGGCCAATAATGCGAGATGAGTGCCGCAACCCCAGAGTCGGTCACGACTGGACCTAATGGTCAGGGGTCCCTTTACCTTTATTCTGCCTTGGTCAGAAAACACTTGGAATACTGTGTCCAATTCTGGGCACCACAATTAAAGAAGGAAGTTGACAAGCTGAAACGTGTGCAGAGGAGGGAGACCAAGATGATCAAGGGTCTAGAAACCAAGCCTGATGAGGAACGGTTGAAGGAGTTGGGGATGTTTAAGCCTGGAAAAGAGGAGACTGAGAGGAGATGCGATAGCCATCTTCAAATATCTGAAGGGCTGTCCTGTGGAAGATGGAACAAGCTTGTTTTCTCCTGATCTGTAGGGTAGGACCCGAACCAATGGCTTCAAGGTACAGGGAAGGATATTCCGACTCAACATCAAGAAGAACTTTCTGACGGTAGGAGCCATTCGACAGTGGAATGGTCTCCTTTGGGAGCTGGTGGACTCACCTTCCTTGGAGGTTTTTAAGCAGATGTTGGATGGCCATCTGTCAGGGATGCTTGAGCTGAGATTCCTGCATTGCAGGGAGTTTGACCAGATGACCTTCAGGGTCCCTTCCAACTCTACAATGTGCCAGTTGTTGTTAATGCATCCTATTTGGGAAACAGAGGATTTTGGCATTGGAGCCCAGAATTCAAATGTTATGTACACACTCTGACACACAACTGCAGTTATTTGAGCCAGTGTGGTGCAGTGGTTAAGAGCGGTAGACTCGTAATCTGGTGAACCGGGTTCGCTTCCCCTCTCCTCCACATGCAGCTGCTGGGTGACCTTGGGCTAGTCACACTTCTCTGAAGTCTCTCAGCCCCACTCACCTCACAGAGTGTTAGTTGTGGGGGAGGAAGGGAAAGGAGAATGTGAGCCGCTTTGAGACTCCTTCGGGTAGTGATAAAGCAGGATATCAAATCCAAACTCTTCTTCTTCTTCTTTATTTACCAGTCAATAGTTGGCAGGTTCATAGAACTGCAGAACCGTAGAGTTGGGAGGAACCCCAGGGATCATCTAGCCCAGCCCCCTCAGCCCCCTGCAATGCAGGAATGAATGGGCGCAACAAACGTGCAAGCTTTCAAGACACATACAGCTCCCCATCCTCAGACAGAGGGATTTAAGGCCAAAATAATCCCTTGAGGAGACGTAGGGAAAGGCTTGCACAGACAGGGTCTTCCTGACCTCAGATGCCCTTTGGCTGGTCCAGCTTGACAACAGAAGTTTGCACCAGAGTTGGCAACCCCAGAGACCTTTTCACCCTGCCCTCTAGCTCAATAGTGTCTACACTGACTGGCAGCGGCTGTCTAGGCTTTCAAACACGGTTCTTTCCCAGTGAAGATGGCACTGGAGATTGAACCAGAAACCTTCTTCATGCGAGGCTGGTTTTTTGGTGTTGAACTACTGCCCTCCCAGGTCGGCGGGAGAAGACTATTATTCACTTACTTGTTTGTTTCATGAGATTTATATGCAGCTTGATTGTAGGGGGAAACCTTAAAGCGGTTTGCGAAGAAAGATAAAACCATAAAAATTGAGCTCATCTAAGCTCAAATTTATGTTGGAAATGTAAAGGGAAGGAAGGTACTTTTCACCACATGTGGTGGACATGTACACTGGTAAAGACTTTCTGGGAGATGATATATAATGAATAGAAGAAAATGTTTAAAAACACATTTGTTTTAAAAAACAACAGACGCCTTTTTGTTGGGAATAATAGGCGAAGAGATACCAAGAGAAGATAAAAGACTTTTTATGTATGCAATGACGGTAGCGAGAATGCTACTAGCCCAGAGATGGAAGGAAGGAGAAGTACCAACAAAAGAAGAATGGCAGATGAAACTGATGGAGTATGTGGAGATGGCGAAACCAACGGGGAAGATCCGAAACCAGGAAGATCAAGTATTTCTAAAAGACTGGAGTAAATTTTTAATTTATTTAAAAGACCACTTGTAATGTGGAATCAATTATGATAACTATGGATATATAACAGATGGACAATGGTAAAAGATGGAGTAAATTGAATCTTAAATATGGAACCCATGGAGGGAGGGAAGCAGGTCCGAAGGTTCAAAAGAACCTTTTATTTTAATGTTATGGTTAAGTTAAAATGTATAAAATTGTGAAAAAACCAATAAAAAATTAAATAATAAAAAAAGAATGAGCTCATCTAAATAAGGTCTTCAGCAGCCTCTGAGAAGACGGCAGTGAAGTTGCCTGCCCAATATCATGAGGCAAGGAGTTCCAAAGTATAGGTGCTGCCACACTAAATGGTTGAGTCCTAGCAAATACGGTGCAGGCGTTCACGGCACCCGTAAGAGTGCCTGGTCTGCCCGTCGAAGTGGTCGAGTGAACACATGTGGGGCCAGTCGATCTGGTCCCAGTCTGTTAAGGCCTTTATCCTCAGTCCTCTGCTAGCATTACTCCTGGAGAGAGAGCTTTCTTGGCACCGATTTGTCTAGAAAGGGGGAGTTCAGAAGTCTCCAGTGGGGTCTCTGTTTCAAGCAAGAATTGGCAGCCCTTGGCCTGGGCTCCGCCGCCTTCCGGTTCCTCCCAGGGCTGTGGCGCTCCAATTCATCAAAAGTGAAAACATGCGCTCCAGAAAGCGGCGTGGCGAAACCATGACGCCTCCCCTGGGTTGTAGCACAAGCAGCATTTGATAGAGATAACTGTGGTTTACACGCACGTAACCCAAAAGTTTGCCCTGGAAAAAGGAATCCAGGTGAAATGAGGTATGAAATTGGAAATGTATCTCCCTGCAGCGTTCCAGCGGCAGGGCTTAGACTGAAAAGTGGCTCTCGCCGGAGAGACAAGGAACGGAAATTGGATCTCAGGCTATTTGCTCTACGGTCGCCAACCGGAGGACGCAATCCGTCCAGGAGCCCAGAACACACTCGGGAGACGGAGAGGCCCTGGTCTTGGAACTTCAGAAATTGGCAAGTTATGGTGATGATGATGAAAGGAGAAGCGAACCCGGTTCACCAGATTACGAGTCTACTGCTCTTAACCATTATACCACACTACAGCCAGATGGGCAGTGTCAGGGACGTGCCCTCCCCTGCCAGTCCGGCACTGAGTGGGTACCGGCAGCCGCAGCCTCTGTTGTCAACGGACACGTCTCCCAGTAAGTCTGCCAGCTCCTCCCCGGGGGAGGCACCAGGGAGGAGCCAGGTGGGAAGGGGTCTCCAGGATGATGCAGAGAGACCCAGCACTGCTCATCAGACCCACTCTGAGGGGAAAACACCGTTTCCGGCACCTGCTTTACACAGAAGGGTCAGGGGGGGAAGGAGAAAGGAGGCGGCACTTTAGGGTGCCAAGACTCTGGTGTTGGCGCCGCAGCAGGAGGGGGGCACTTCTGGATTCTAGGTGGTCATGTTTTAGGATAGCTCCGCACTGTACATACTTTGCACAATAAAATAGCTAAAAGACAAGACAGACTCGGACTTTACTCATGAGCAACCGTTAAGCGAATCTGACAGGCAGGTTATAAATGTTGTTGTTGTTGTTGTTATTCCTACATTGCAGCGGGTTGGACTAGATGATCCCAGGGGTCTCTTCCAACTCTGCAATTCTATTATTCTCTAAGCAAGTGCTCCTGCCACTGAACTAAAGCCTGCCCTAAAATTAAACTAAGAGGCCAGTCCTCATGATTCTGAACAAAAGGCTGCTTTAGCAGGAGCCCAGGAAACTGCCTTCTGCAGAGCCAAACCTCTGAGTCCACCTAGCCAGTATTGTCCACAACGACTGGCAGCAATGGCTCTCCAGGGTTTCAGAGAGAGGACATTCCTGGTCCTACCTGAAGATGCCTTTGAGGATTGAACCTGGGACCATCTGCATGCAAGACATGTCTTCTGCCACTGACCCGGCCCTCTTCCCATGGGGTTGAAAAATTATAATTTACCTCAAAAAGATTAAGTTGATGGATTATACCGAAATGGCAACAATGACCGGAAGAATCAGAAATCAGGAAGACCAAAATTTTAAAAAGGAATGGGGAGAATTTATAATTCACCTTAAAAAGCATTGTAAACAGTTAAAATCGTTAGTAGGATTTGAACAACACTTGTAGTTTAATGGTGGATTTTGGACATAATGGAGATGTAAAAGATTTGGATTATTATAAAAGATGCAGGAGGAAATGATTAAAAATAGGACCCAAGAAGGAGAAGAAGGCAAGTCCAGGAGATTCTTTGAAATCCTGTTTCTATGTTGTACAGTATGTTTGTGATTGTAAACTTTTAATTTGAAAAACCAAATAGATAAATTTAAAGTAAATAAATAAAAAAGAAAACCACTCAGAGTTAGAGGGGGGGGATGCAACCCCCCGCCTGCCGCATCGCTTGAGCATCCTGAAGATAAGAAGCTGCGCAAGAGGCAGGAGAAAGTGGCTCCTCTTCATTGGAACCAGTGAAGGCGGTGAAGGTCCTGTGTGAGTGCCTGGAGGCGGTTGGAGGATGGATGGCGGCTAACAGATTGAGGTTGAATCCTGACAAAACATAAGTACTGTTTTTGGGGGACAGGGTGCAAGCGGGTGTGGGGGACTCCCTGGTCCTGAATGGGGCAACTGTGCCCCTGAAAGACCAGGTGTGCAGCCTGGGAGTCATTTTGGACTCACAGCTGTCCATGGAGGCGCAGATTAATTTTGTGTCCAGGGCGGCTGTCTACCAGCTCCATCTGGTACGCAGGATGAGACCCTCCCTGCCCGCAGACTATCTCGCCAGAGTGGTGCATGCTCAAGTTATCTCCCGCTTGGACTGCTGCAATGAGCTCTACGTGGGGCTACCTTTGAAGGTGACCCAGAAACTGCAATTAATCCAGAATGCGGCGGCTAGACTGGTGACTGGGAGCAGCCGCCGGGACCACATACACCGGTCCTGAAAGACCTACACTGGCTCCCAGTACATTTCTGAGCACAATTCAAAGTGTTGGTGCTGACCTTGAAAGCCCTAAACAGCCTCAGCCCAGGATGCCTGAAGGAGCATCTCCACCCCCATCGTTCTGCCCGGAAACTGAGGTCCAGCACCAAGGGCCTTCTGGCGGTTTCCTCACTGCGAAAAGTGAGGTTACAAGGAACCAGGCAGAGGGCCTTCTCGGTAGTGGCACCCGCCCTGTGGAACGCCCTCCCATCAGATGTCAAAGAGAACAACAACTACCAGACTTTTAGAAGACATCTGAAGGCAGCCCTGTTTAGGGAAGCTTTTAATATCTGATGAATTATTGTATTTTAATATTTTGCTGGAAGCCGCCCAGAGTGACTGGGGAAACCCAGCCAGATGGGCAGGGTATAAATAATAAATTATTATTATTATTATTATTATTATTATTATTATTATTATTATTATTACTCCAGAGCCTGATTGTCTGACTCAGCCGCTGCCAGGTCAGCAAAGTAAAATGCAATGGAACAAGAGCCGGGCCCTGGGAGCTCTGGTGGGTCCAGAGCAAGGCGGCTCTGGAGGAAAAGTGAAGGAAGAGCGCCACCTTCTGGATTCCAGAGTCCCACAAGCGCTGCAAAACTGTCTGCAGCGTCATTTCTGCAGCTGAATTCTGACACGGTTAGGGGAGCGGTAAAAATAACGATGCTCCCCAAATGAATCTTTTCCTTTCGTACGCTGCCAGTTTATTTATTTGAAAGGAGTGGGGAGCTATTTCAGGAATGCTTCGTGCATCAGAGCGAGAGGGGCCCAGGCTGAGGAAAGTGGGATTGCGCAGATCTAAAGAAACAATATAAAGCGATAAATGTTGTCAACGGAGACGTTGGGATGTCGAAACCAGTGTTGTACATCTCCAGGGAGGCCTAGGTACCGTAATTGACTCGTCCTCCTTGCTCTGGTTAGGGAACACGGCGATAACAAGGCTTTCAAGTTTCTTTGTGAGAAATTATTATTAATTAAATGTATTGGTCATCATTTTTTTTAACCAAGGTAACCCAAAGCGACTTCCAGTATATAAACAAACACATACGTTGAAGCTGCCATAAAATTAGCACAGAGGAAGTCTGAGAATGAGCCCCCCCCCCCTTTGGCCTGATGCAACAGGCTCTTGTAGAACCTCCCAGTCCAGAGGCAGTCTACCAAGATTCCTAGGTCCTTATGGGTATTTGGCAACTGTGAGACCAGGATGCTGGGCTAGTTGGGCCATTGAGCCATTCCAGTGGCCCATCTGGTCCAGCTTCCTGTTCTCACAGCGGCCAACCAGACGCCCCAATGGGAAACCAGCAAGCAGGATCCGAGCACCAGAGCAGTTCTCCCCTCCTGGGGTCTCCAGAAACTGGTATTCATAAGCTTTGGTGACTCTGACTGTGGAGTCAGGGCAGAGCCGTCCTGACTAGGAGCCATCAATAGCCTTGTCCTCTTCCATGAATTTGTCTAATTCTCCTTTAAAGCCATCCTAGCTGATGGCCATCTGAAATATACTCGGAGTCAAGTGTGAATTTCATGCTCTTTATTCAGCTCATAGTAGCAAGGAATGAATCTTTCCCCAAAACGTCTGCTATATACACATTATTTACACAATGGGCCCCATGTGATTGGCTAATTCCGGGCTGCTCCTGTAGGCCAATCAGGTTGCAGATTCACTTCATCCAGGAGCCTGATTGGCTGCTCTTGCAGGCCAATCAGGTCGCTGATTCACTTCCACCTGGAGCTGGATTGAGTGGCTCCTGCAGACCAATCAGACTGCTGCATTCTGGATCCTATTGTTCTAGGACCAATCAGACTGCTGCATTTTGGATCCTATTGTCCTAGGATTCAGCTCAGTACATAACACCATCGCTGCTATGTGATGGGCCAATGGCCATAATAAAGATACCATACCATACCATACCATACCATTGCTGCTTCCTAGGGGAGAGAATTTGACTCTGCACAATGGGAAGAAGCAATCTTCTGCAAATCATCCGGAGATCCACCAGCAGATCGCTCCCACTGGAGAGCCCCCTCCTCCAATAGACACCGGAACATGGCTTGCATTTCCCCCCATCAGACACGTGACTTCGCAGAAATTCGTAGACAGCGTTTCTCAAGGCCAGCTTCCAAGACAGATGTTTTGTGGCTTCCAGACCTCCGTTCCCCATCAACGTAACAAGACCGCATGTCCTTCCTCGTCACTCTTTGAAACTCACTTCCTTTTAAGCATTTTTTAATTAAATGAGCCTTGCGTCTCCTCGGATAAACTATTATATTCAAAAGATATTGCATTTCACTCAAGTAGATGAAATTAGATTTAATTAATTTCCACTAATTGAAATTCAGGTAGAATTCAGATAAAGTTTGAGGCGCAGCAAGGCTTCTTTTTTTTTCAAATAACATTTTGGATAGGGAAGGTGACAAATGCTGCATATATTTTTCCTGTGTGTTTGCCTTCAAGGAGGGAGGGAGGAACATGAAAGGGACAGGGAGCTCAGCGAGTTGCAAAATGGCATGCAAAAGATTTGGGGGGGGGGGAATAAAACTGGCCGGCAGGTTGGTCCAGATCTGCACTTGCTGGTTTCCCACAGGCAATTCTTCAGCCACTGTGAGAAAAGGATGCTGGACTAGATGGGCCATTGGCCTGATCCAGTCAGGCTCTTCTTAACTTCCTTTGTCCTTAATGATAAATTGGGTCCTCCCTTAAAGAGGGCACGTATTGCGGTGAGACCTGGGTCCTGTCAGCAGGTTAATTCTGTGTCCAGGGCGGTTGTCTACCAGCTCCATCTGGTACGCAGGATGAGACCCTACCTGCCCGCAGACTGTCTCGCCAGAGTGGTGCATGCTCTAGTTATCTCCCACTTGGACTACTGCAATGCGCACCTTTGAAGGTGACCCGGAAACTGCAATTAATCCAGAATGCGGCAGCTAAACTGGTGACTGGAAGTGGCCGCCAGGACCACATAACACCGGTCCTGAGAGATCTACATTGGCTCCCAGTACGTTTCCGAGCACAATTCAAAGTGTTGGTGCTGACCTTGAAAGCCCTGAACAGCCTCAGCCCAGTATCCCTGAAGGAGCGTCTCCACCCCCACCGTTCAGCCCAGACACTGATGTCCAGCTCCAAGGGCCTTCTGGCGGTTCCCTCACTGCGAGAAGCAAAGCTACAGGGAACCAGGCAGAGGGCCTTCTCGGTAGTGGCACCCACCCTGTGGAACGCCCTCCCAGCAGAGGTCAAAGAGATAAACAACTACATAACATTTAGAAAATACCTGAAGGCAGCCCTGTTTAGGGAAGTTTTTAATCTGTAACATGTTACGGTATTGTTTTTTAATATTTGCTGGAAGCCGCCCAGAGTGGCTGGGGAGACCCAGCCAGATGGGTGGGGTACAAATAAATTATTATTATTATTATTATTATTATTATTATTATTATTATTATTATTATTATTATATTACTGCCTGGTCCTTCCCACATCCCAAATGTCAGGGTGGTCACGCTTACTGTTGCGTTTGGCCACATTCTTCAGCTCACAGACCCACAGTAGCCAAGTGGCAAGGTAGCATCCTCAGAATTTCCCCGCTTAGAAGCCGCAGTGAGCCTGCATTGTGCATGTCTCTCTTGCGGAAAAAACAGTCTACATATTTAACAGAGAGATGAAAGACTCAAACTGTTTGAAAGCCTCTAGCTGATTTCTTCTTCTTTTTTCCCCCCATTTGAAAGACGTGTCTTTAGCTTGGGGAACAGAAGAGCCCAGAAGTCTATTAAATACTGTACAGAAGAGATAATAATTCAGTCATTCATGCTAAGCAGATTTGGGAAGGAGGGAGAGAGACAGAAGGATATGACAGCCCTGCACACCCTGGAAATGTACTCTGAAACTGCGACTTACTCCATCTTAGCCACAGACACGGCATTTCAGCTGTAATCTGAAATGCAAGGAGAAGAGTTTTCAGAAACCTAAATACTGTTACGCACCAGACCAATCTCCAAGCTGGGAGAGGCTCCAGGGATTCTCAAGGCACTTACCTGGGTTCGGTTTCCCTGCAAAGGTCAGCGGAGACAAGGATGTTTTTAAGAGATATCCTTTTATTTACACACGTATACACAACCTGAGCAGAAGATGGAGCGGCTCGGCATTAACACCTCAAACAATCTTGCTTCTCCATTAGTCACAGCTTTGGATTGGATCCAGCATGGAGGAGGCTGAAATCTGCCTCTATTCTCCAAAAGTACTTTGTATTTTTCTTAGAATCATAGAATTGTAGAGCTGGAAGGGACCCCCAAGGGTCATCTAGTCCAACCCCCTGCAATACAGGAATCTCAACTAAAGCATCCCTGGCAGGTGGCCATCCAACAGACGGCTTAAAAATCTCCAAGGAAGGAGAATCCACTGTTGAACAGCTCTATCTGTTCTATCTGGCTCCCGGTGGAGTACAGGATCAGGTTTAAGGTGCTGGTTTTGACCTTTAAAGCCCTATGCGGCCTAGGACCCTTGTACCTACGGGACCGCCTCCCCCGGTATGCCCCGCAAAGGACCTTAAGGTCCACAAATAACAACTTTTTGGAGGTCCCGAGCCACAAGGCTGTTAGACTGGGCTCAACTAGGGCCAGGGCCTTTTCAGTACTGGCCCCAACTTGGTGGAACGCTCTGTCACAAGAGACCAGGGCCCTGCGGGATTTGACATCTTTCCGCAGGGCCTGCAAGACAGAGCTGTTCCGCCTGGCCTTCGGGTTGGACTCAGTCTGATGTTTTTTCCTCCCCTTGGTTTGTTTTTTGGGGGGGGGGCGATAAATGAAGCGACATTTTAAATTTTAAAAATTTTAAATTGTCTCTTAACCTGTATTTTAATTAACGGTTTTTCTTTTTATACTTTATTGTAATTTTACTGATGTGAGCCACCCTGAGCCCGGTTTCGGCTGGGAAGGGCGGGGTATAAATAAAATTTATTATTATTATTATTATCTGAAAGTTCTTCCTGATGTTTGGTTGGAAACTCCTTTCCTGTAACTTGAAGCCATTGGTTTGAGTCCTACACTCCAGAGCAGCAAAAAAAACCAAGCTTGCTCCATATTCCATCTGAAGAAGTGTGCATCTGAAGAAGTGTGCATGCACACGAAAGCTCATACCAAGAACAAACTTAGCTGGTCTCTAAGGTGCTACTGGAAGGAATTTTTTTTATTTTGTTTCCATACTCCATGTCACAGCCCTTCAGACATTTGGAGATGGCTCTCATATCTCCTCTCAGTCTCTTCTTATGCTGGCTAAACATACCCAACTCCTTCAACTGTTCTTCATCAGGCATGGCTTCCAGGCCCTTTCCTGCACTTAGGCAGGAAGAACCAGCTGCACAGATACAAGTTGGGGCGCAACTGGCTTACTTGTAGTACACGTGAAAAGGATCTAGGGGTCTTGGTGGACCACAAGCAGAACATGAGTCCACAGTGTGATGCAGAAGCAAAAAAAGCTAATGCTATTCTAGGCTGCGCCAAGAGAAATCTAGTGTCCAGATTAAAGGAAGTCACAGTACCACTCTATTCTTGGTCAGACCACACATGGAACATTGTGCCCAGTGCATGGCTTGTGGGTTCCGTGTCAAAGTATTCTTGTGGTCTCCTTGGTATGAAAAGTTGGACTGCCCTGGTCTAGGTACAGTGGTACCTTGGTTCTCAAACTTAATCCTTTCCGGAAATCCGTTCCAAAACCAAAGCGTTCCAAAACCAAGGTGCCCTTTCCCATAGGAAGTAATGCAAAACGGATTAATCCGTTCCAGACTTTTAAAAACAACCCCTAAAACAGCAATTTAACATGAATTTTACCATCTGACGAGACCATTGATCCATAAAATGAAAGCAATAATCAATGTACTGTACTATAAAATAAATAAGACAGTATTGTAGATGATTAAAAAACATTATTATTTTTTCTTACCTGCACTGATGACAGTCATTGTTTGGAGGGGGTGCATAAGGTTTGGGGATGCGATATCCTCCCTAACAACATGAACATAGGAGGGATCACAGTGGCGTTGTGTCTGAGGGAAAGAGGTTTGGATCGTCCAAATCCTTTTACATCACAGTCCCCTATAAATACATTTAAACACAGAGCAAAATATAATGCAATACATCCTTCCATCCATTTTATCTTTTTTATCTATCCAAGGGACAGAGGCTGGGCTTGTGTTTCACGTAACTTCAAAGCTCTATAACTTCAAAGTCCCTTGGGGAAAGCGCAGCAGCGAAAGAGATGAAATGTCCAAATTATAGAAAGGACTTTTGTGTGTGATTGCTGGGAATATATAAGACACTGTTTTCTGTTCCCTGATTCCCCCGAACAATAGCAAGCTTCAGGTGTGACCTTTCAGCAGATTGGTTTCCTTGGGATGCGGAGCAGTGGAAGTGTGTCCTGGCTTTTAATTGGTTGTTTTTTTAAGTTCAATCCAAGTGCACTCCATCCCCTGCAATGCAGGAATCTCAGCTCAAGCATCCCTGACAGATGGCCATCCAACCTCTGCTTAGAAACCTCCAAGGACGGAGAGTCCACCACCTCCCAAGGGAGACCATTCCACTGTCGAATGGCTCTTACTGTCAGAAAGTTCTTCCTGATGTTTAGTGGGAATCTCCTTTCTCATAACTTGAAGCCATTGGTTGGGGTCCTACTCTCCAGATCAGGAGAAAACAAGCTTGTTCCATCTTCCACGGGACAGCCCTTGAGATATTTGAAGATGGCTATCATATCTCCTCTCTGTCTCCTCTTCTCCAGGCTAAGCAGGCTCTTCTCTGCTCCAGAGAAGAGGACATGGAGCAATGGATTCAAACTACAAGAAAGAAGATTCCACCTAAACATTAGAAAGAACTTCCTGACAGTAAGAGCTGTTCGACAGTGGAATTTGCTGCCAAGGAGTGTGGTGGAGTCTCCTTCTTTGGAGGTCTTTAAGCAGAGGCTTGACAGCCATCTGTCAAGAATGCTTTGATGGTGTTCCTGCTTGGCAGGGGGTTGGACTGGATGGCCCTTGTGGTCTCTTCCAACTCTATGATTCTATGATTCTAAGCATACCTCAACTGTTCCTCATAAGGCTTGGTTTCCAGACTCTTGGTCGTCTTGGTCACTCTCTTCACACTTCCCAGCTTAGAATAGCATTAGCTTGTTTCGCCGCTGCATCACACTATTGACTCATGTTGCAACCTGGCTGTCATTACCTGGGACCTAGGTGAATGTCACGACTTAAGACTCACTGGGGTCAACAGAGCAGGGAGACATTTCTGAGCATACATTGCTCTCGTACATTGCTTTTACAGCACTAATATTTCTGCTTTGAAGCAGTTTCTGCCGAACAATAGCTTACTTCTTTGACGATCCCTTGTAGCCAAGTAAGATTGTCTTCCATAAACACGGTTTTAACAATGAGTCGGTAAGTGACTGTGGAGGCCAATTCTGGATCCACATGTCCTTCCACAGTGGGGTCATTGGTTTCTGGGCGGGAGTTGATCACGGTGTGGATTTGCCAAGCGTGCCTTCCTCTTAGCACGTTTCTCCCTTTTGTCCTGAGTTCGAGTGTCTTCAATCAGAAGGTTGGCGGTTCGAATCTGCACAATGGGGTGAGCTCCTGTTGCTCTGTCCCAGCTTCTGCCAACCTAGCAGTTCGAAAGCACGCCAGCACAAGTAGATAAATAGGAACCGCTGTGGCAGGAAGGTAAAAGGCGTTTCCGTGTGCTCTGGTTTCCGTCACAATATCCCGTTGTGCCAGAAGCAGTTTAGTCATGCTGGCCACATGACCTGGAAAGCTGTCTGTGGACAAACGCCGGCTCCCTCAGCCTGAAAGCGAGATGAGCGCCGCAACCCCATAGTCGCCTTTAACTGGACTTAACCATCCAGGGGCGCTTTACATCACCAAGGAGCACTTTGCAATACTACAGAGTTGTACATATACGTAGCTATGTTTGCTGAATGTTAATGTTTATTATCTCTCTTTGCATCCCACCAAAATACTCTTGCATTTTCCCCCCTGGTTGCTTCTCTGTTGTGGCCTGGAGGGTTCGCAGGTATATTAAACCAGCTCAGAGAGCATCTTCCTGCCGCATGCAAAAGCAGCACATTATGCCCGGTGCAACTATTAACGGAAGGACGCTGTGTTCCTCGCAGCGCTGTCATTAAGCTTCATCATCACTCGGGGCAGCTCACCTCCATTTACCTCACCTCCTAAAATCTAATTGTAGAAAGCCGTCACAAAAGGCTGCGGGGGATCAGAACCTCGGCAGAACGAGATGCCGGCATGCGGAGAAGGAGAGCACCCAGCGCATGGCTCTGCCACAGTTGCAGCAGCAGGGTTGCCATGGAGGGGGCATTGCACAGTCTTCCCCAGCCTGGCACCCTCCGGGTGTGTGGGACTACAACTCCCATCATCCCCAGCCAGCACCTCCATGATGGGAAATGTAGTCTGAAACACCTAGGAGGCACCAGGTCTGAGATGGCTTGTCAGGATTCAACCTCAATCTGTTAGCCTCTATCCATCCTCCAACCGCCTCCAGACACTCACACAGGACCTTCACCGCCTTCACTGGTTCTGATTTGAAAGAGAGGTAGAGCTGGGTATCATGGCAAATATTCGGCCACAATTAGTCATTTCCATATGGGCGCACAGGGTTAATGTCATTCCACTTCTTCTGCAAATCCAGGACATCTGCCCCATTACCTTTTCCAGCCCTCAATTATACAGATATCTACATCTGTATATGTTCCATGTCCCTCCATCCCCAAAGTTGTCATTTGGGGCCATTCCAGCAAACGCAAGGACAACCAGCCTTCAGCAGGTGAGCATTTTCACCCCCCGTCATTTCCATCCTTATACATCTTATTCCGCTGATAAGGTATTAGATACCAGCAAAATGGGATCTTGTACTGGGGACCAAAATCTCATTACAGCTGGAAGCTTTGGGAGCTAAGCGGCTTGCAGCCAGCGCCGTTTCCACAATGTCTGGGGGCTTCTTCCTGATTTACTCGCTGGCATCCAGGAAGAGCCTCTTGGTTCTCAGCCTGTTGTCGGGAGCCTAATTATCCACAGTTCAAATGCAGCTTGTGAATTCTCAGATTTAAGGCAGTGGCGGCCGCAGTTGTGGTGGCTTCCCAAATAGATCTGTCTCGGCGTGCGTGCGAAATGAATTCATACAAGCCCATTTTCCTCTGCGCTCAGAACTTTTCCTCCCGGCTTGATAAATCGGAAGCATCTGGGCAGGGTTTGGGAGAGGAGCAGGGACAGATATGGGTGATCAATTCTGGTTCAAGTCTACAGTTTCTCGTGTCTTTTTCCATTTATCACACTTAGATCGGACTCGCAGCTGGCGCAGACGCAAACAGCCCTCTGCTCTTTTTACGGATTGTCGGCGTGCGAAGCAAAGAGCCTCATAGGTAAAGGTAAAAGGACCCCTGACCATTAGGTCCAGTCGCGGACGACTCTGGAGTAGCATGCTCATCTCGCTTTATTGGCTGAGGGAGCCGGCGTACAGCTTCAAGGTCATGTGGCCAGCATGACTAAGCCGCTTCTGGCAAACCAGAGCAGCGCACGGAAACGCCGTTTACCTTCCCGCTGGAGTGGTACCTATTTATCTACTTGCACTTTGATGTGCTTTCGAACTGCTAGGTTGGCAGGAGCAGGGACCGAGCAACGGGAGCTCATCCCGTCGCGGGGATTCGAACCGCCGACCTTCTGATCGGCAAGCCCTAGGCTCTGTGGTTTAGACCACAGCACTACCCGCGTCCCCTGGTCTCGGTGGTGGGGTGCACATTTTTATTCTTATTTATTTATTATTATTACTTGGCACTATTAACTGGCAGATATCACCAGACTCCGCTAGAACAGAGACTATGCCCCTGTGATAATAACGAAATTGAATCAATCAGGCATGTACTTCTGTACTGTTGTTGTTGTTGTTCAGTCGTTCAGTCGTGTCCGACTCTTCGTGACCCCATGGACCAGAGCACGCCAGGCACGCCTATCATTCACTGCCTCTCGCAGTTTGGCCAAACTCATGTTAGTAGCTTCGAGAACACTGTCCAACCATCTCTTCTGTACTGTACATTGTATCAAACCACGAGAAAGGAGTTAATTGAACCCCTTCTAAAGAATTTACCGGGCCGATCACAGGAAACATATATTAGATGCCTAATAGCGGACTCTAATCCAGAGATCACTAGGAGTGTAGCTAAATTTTGCTACATCGCGTCAAGACTAAGACATACCATGACGACAACCAACAACAGAGATAAAGACTCTAGTTAACCCCTTAGAAATGATACTAAAGTAACAGACTGGTGAGATATCTCACAAAGTTTAAGCTTAATATGCGATGATTTTAAATTTAAATGTGATTTAGTATATAGATGATATTTTTGATCTGAATTGTTTTATGCCTTTCTGGTCTATGACCGTAATAAAGACATTCATTCAAGCCCTAGGCTCTGTGGTTTAACCCACAGCGCCACCCGCGTCCCATCCAAAGAGCCTCATAACATAGCAATAATAAAAGGAGTCACATTGCAGCAACAAACAACCGCCGGTGGAAAAGTTGGGCCATATTTTTCCTGTGTTAACCCATAATTCATAGGGCTTAGCAGCTTGTTGTTGCAGGCAAGAGACAAGGGTTCAAATCCCACGCAGCTCTGACGTTGGTTGAAATTATTTCTTATTAACGATGGGGGAGAATTCGGATGCAAATTGCATTTAAAAGAGGACCTGCTTAGTTTGCACGCTCTGGAACAACCCACCAACCAAAACCCACCCATGATTCTAAACTCGCACTTCTCTGAATTTTTCAATTCAGTTCTCCAGCCAAGGAATGCCTAACCAAAATGCATCTATTTGGGAAACGTTCACCTGAAAATGCACATATGAGAGAAAACAGCATACAGAAATGCATTGCATTGGGGAAAATCGCTTTAATAAAGGCACATGGCCATTCTTCATTGAGATAAGAGTGTTGGGGCTTTGAAAAGGGGACTGTGATGGCCTGGGATTCAGACTCTGATGCTGAACCTGAGGGATCCCAGCCTGCACAGTATTCCCCACCTCCAGAACCAGCAGAGCCGGGGCTGGGGCCTGAGTCGGAAGGGTCCTCACCTGTGCTGGATCCTCAGGTGCAGGCATCGGCTGAGTCTGCTCTGGCTCCTGATGCGATGGAGGACCCATTGCCTGCAGGTGCTCCACTCCCAGCCCCGTCAGGGGAAGCTGAGGCTGCCTCTGGGTCCGGTAACCCTCCAGCCTCTCCTGAGCTGCAGAGGCTCAGGGCAGAGAGGCGAAGGGAACTGAGTTCCCCCAGGAGGAGTGCTCACCTCCAGGCCAGGAGAGGCAAGGCAATAAAAGTCAGCCAGCCCCAGCCCAAGTTGCAGGAACAACATTGTTGGTTGCTAGTTCCTGACCTGCCCTAATTTCCTGATCTCACCTGATGCCCTGCCCTGCTCCCAGCTTTGGCTACTTTGGACTGTCTCTACCCTGAACCTACGAACCACGGACCGGACTAGGACTTCATCTCTTGGGTAACCCTCGGGACCAGCACAGGGACTTTCATCTTTGCAGGTTCAAAGAGACTGCAGCAGCCATGCCTGGTGATGGAGAGAGGCGTAGCCGCCGTGAGATCACTGGGTCAGTGCGAGTCAATGCTTAAGATTTTGTAAATATTGGGATGAGTTCATGTGAACCACATAGCCACCATATCCATGAGCACAGCCAGGGAGGGGTGAAATCTGCCTGTTACAGTTTCCCTCCGTTTCTCATTTTTTCCGATCTTGTATTCCGCTCTCCACCTTTTGGCAGCGATTTGCATGGGAGGGTTTTAAGCTGAGGTTGGATGGCCACCTGTCAGGGATTCTTTAGCAAATTGCAGGGGGTTGGACTGGATGACCCTTGGGGACCCCTTCCAATTCTGCAGTTCTATGATTCTATTCTTTTATCTGGTTGGCTGCTGTGGGAACAGGATGCTGGGCTAGATTGGCTTTATCCAGCCGAGACGCTCTTAGGTTCAGCCCTTTGTGTGTACTACGCAAATGCTTCCATCGGAGCTGCAGGTCTGTTTCAATAATCCCAAAAAGGTGAGGGGTGGTGTTGCTGTTTTAATTTCATTCCTCCGTGTGTTTTATTCTTTCTGCTGAAAGGCAAGCCATCCATCTCCCAGCCTTCTGGGGCCCAGAGGGAAACATGCAGGCACAGCAAAGAAGCAAGATGTCAGAATCATCAAATGCCGCTCGTTGCTGGCACCAAGGGGGCTGTTTATTCCACCTACACTGTTGCTTGGATCCGCCCCCCCTAAAAATAGAAAACCTGGCCATTCGTCATCTAAAGAACCACACAATCTTCTTCCAGTGCCCATGCGGGTGCCATCTGAAATGCTCCCCGTGGGCACAAGGCAGAGGGTCTAGGAAAAGACACACTGGCAGCTAGGTTCATCCCAGGGTCACAGAATATAGTCTAGTGTACAGATCAAGGGAAGGAATAGTACCATTCAGTGTACAATTCAATGCAGGTGGGTGTGACCTTGGTGCAATTTGGTGTCTGAATAAAGAAATATGATAGTTGCTGAGGAGGAGGAGGAGGAGGAGGAGGAGGAGGAGGAGGAGTTTGGATTTGATATCCCGCTTTATCACTACCCGAAGGAGTCTCAAAGCGGCTCACATTCTCCTTTCCCTTCCTCCCCCACAACAAACACTCTGTGAGGTGAGTGGGGCTGAGAGACTTCAGAGAAGTGGGACTAGCCCAAGGTCACCCAGCAGCTGCATGTGGAGGAGCGGAGACACGAACCCGGTTCACCAGATTACAAGTCTACCACTCTTAACCACTACACCACACTGGCTCTTGGAGCCCAGAGGGAAACATGGAGACCCTGGTGTGGTCAGAGGTTTGGGACAGGCCTGGCTTGAGGCAACAGTGAGTCCACAGTGTGATGCAGCAGCAGCAAAAAAGTGAAAGCTATTCTAGGCTGCATCAACAGAAGTCTAGTGTCCAGATCAGGGGTCAGCAACCTAAGGTCCATGGGCCGGAAGCAGCCCACAGAGGCCGCTTAACTGGCCCACGAGCCGCCACCCCCCGAACCGAGCCGTCCGCTTGGCGAGTCCCCGCGCGCTGCGCTAAACTGTCACAGAGCAGCACAGGCACTCTCTTACGCGGCTCCAGAAATTGCTTTTGAGCATGTCCAGATGCCGGAAATCGCTTCTGCGCAGGCGCAATTTTCAGCGTCTGGGCATGCGCAGAAGCAATTTTCGGTGCCCCGGACATGCGCAGACACGATTTCCAGCGTCGCACTGTGCCGGTCCGGCCCATGGAGGATCTGCATGGGAGTAATCCGGCCCATGCCCAGTAAACCTTGCCGACCCCTGGTCCAGATCAAGGGAAGTCATACGGTAGCCTACTCTCTTCTGCCTTGGTCAAACCACACCTGGAATACTGTGCCCTGTTCTGGTCACCACAATTTATGAAGGATGTTGACCAGCTGGAAGGTGTTCAGAGGAGGGCGACCTAGAGGATCAAGGGTCTGGAAACCAAGCCTGATGTGGAACGGTTTTGGGAGTTGGGGATGTTCAAGCCTGGAAAAGAGGAGACTGGGTGGAGATATCTCAGGAGGTATCTTGAGATATCTTCAAATATCTCAAGGGCTGCCACATGGAAGATGGAGCAAACCGCTATCTCCTGCTCCAGAGGGCAGGGTCTGGACTTCAAGTTGCAGGGAAGGAGATTCCGAGTAAAAATCAGGGAGAACTTTCTGACGGGAAGATCTGTTTGAAAGTGGAATGGGTGACCTTGGAAGGTGGTGGACTCTCCTTCCTTGGAGGTTGGATAGCCATCTGTCAGGAATTCTTCAGCTGTGATTCTTGGACAAGATGACCCTTGGGACCCCTTTCAACTCTCTTATTCTGTGGTCCTTTCCCACGGTAGGGCTACGCTTTGGTGTTACTTCCTGTTGCAATAACTTGGCAGATATCAAAAGCTGCTCTTGTGCTGGGTGAGGGCTTTTATATCCCATCCGTTTGAAGACGGGGATAGAGGTGAAACCAAGACTAGGACTTCATTTGTCCCCACTGACTTCTCATAATCTTTTCAGTTCAAAGCCTCCTCTGATCCTTCCAGAGGGCCAACACAGCTTGAAATAAGGAGCTGGCCAAGGCAAAACCAGCCAACACATCTGAGGGAACGGGGCTTTCAAGCATCCCAGCACGATAGAACCCAGCAGCTTCAGACAGCTGCAGAGGAGTTTGTTACGAGGCAAATTGAATTTAATAAGCTTCAATCACCACCTACCGTGATGATCACCTCTTGGTGAAAAACTGACTGTCGTGTTTTAGGAAGCACTTGCTGCATTTTTAACTTCACAGCCCGCTTCAGATTAGGATTGGGGGAGGGATTGGATACGGTTGCATTTAAGGGCAAATCTAGCAAGTTTTCACTTTCTGGAACAATACGAGAGCTGGAACGCAGCTATCCTTGGAAATTCGCAGATCACCAAATTTTGTGATTCAGTTCTCCAACCAACCAGTGTTTACAAAACTGCATCTCTTAGGAAAATATGTGCGTCAGAATGAATATATTAGTGAATTATTAGAGTTGGAAGGGACCCAGAGGGTCATCTGGAGAGCCAGTGTGGTGTAGTGGTTAAGCGGTGGACTCGTAATCTGGTGAACCAGGTTCGATTCCCCGCTCCTCCACATGCAGCTGCTGGGTGACCTTGGGCTAGTCCCACTTCTCTGAAGTCTCTCAGCCCCACTCACCTCACAGAGTGTTTGTTGTGGGGGAAGAAGGGAAAGGAGAATGTCAGCCGCTTTGAGACTCCTTCAGGTAGTGATAAAGCGGGATATCAAATCCAAACTCTTCTTCCTCTTCTTCTTCTCATACAGGGATCAAACCGGTGACATTATTATTATTATTATTATTATTATTATTATTATTATTATATTTGCATGCAGCCCTTCTGACTGGGTTCCCCCAGCCACTCTGGGCAGCTCCCAAGAGAATATTGAAAACACAATCAAACATCAACCGTTAAAAACTTCCCTGAACAGGGGTTCCTTCAGATGTCTTCTAAAAGTCAAATAGTTGTTTATCTTGGTGTTATGCTCTAACCGACTGAGCTATTCTGAAACGCAATTCACCTAGGCATTTTCAGAGCCTACTGTGAAGTGGTAAATGATGGGGTTTAAAAAATAAAAATAAAAATCTGTGCTCCTTAATTTTTAAAGACTGAATTTCATGCTGCTGTCGCTCTGTTTTGTGTTTAGTTAAATGATCCTCATCCTTTTATGAAGTTCTGCAGAAGCCCCTTAGCGCCCCCTTTTCCCTTCTCTGCATGCCCACAGAGTCTGCAAATGGAGAAAGAGAGCCTTCTCTCTCCCTCCCTTTTTTGAAAGAAAGACAAATTTGCATGCCTGCACCAGGGGGCCCTGGCACAGTTTATCTCCCTACCATCTCCCCCCTGATGTTCCGTCTCAGTTGGGTACCATCCCCTGCAGCCAAGTTGGCTGGGATGCTTCGGGAAGGTAAGCAGCAGGGAGAGGGTTTAGCATCTTCAATTGCACCTTTTCCCCCCGTAAAAGAAACTCTGCCGTATTGATCTGCAATTCTTTCTGTACAAATAAAGTTTCATTTTAAAAAATACTTTAATTGCCATCATGTCCTGGCACCAGTATAGAGCGCCTTCGAACATATTCCCTGAGGTTTTCTGCTCTTTTCTGCATTTTTTTCTTTTTAATGCTGAAATACCTTTCTTTATGGGGTGTGTGAGCAATAATAAACAGCTATGAAGGTGGTGATTATGGAAATGCTTCTCCCTATTCAGTCCAGATGGAAAGGTAGGCACCTTCTTCCCTTCTGCAGCTGTACGTTTCGTGAATCATAAAAATGTCAGCCTTGCCCTTTTGCAGGAGATGGGCCACGATTCTTCATGGGGGCGGGGGCGGCGGTTATGCAACGCTTTAATATTTATCGTTGAGATCTTACTCGCATGTGGCATAAGGAATTAACAAGATTGGGAGGAAAGAAGAAAATGGAAATGTTGCCATTCCTTATGTCAGGAATGATTGCAGCTGCCTTTGAAAACCTTTCCAATTTTGTTTGAATTTCTTGGAGCAATAGGTCAGTCTTTAGATCTGGACGGTGTTTTGGTCACCAATTACAGTTTTTCGTCCAATAAGATGAAAATTTTCCAGCTTAAGTTGGTGACTATTGACAATTGTTAGACTCATTATCAGGAAGGCCAGTGTCAGGTATGCAAGAATGCGACCGGATAATAATAATAATAATAATAATAATAATAATAATAATAAATTTTATTTATACCCCGCCCTTCCCAGCCGAAACAGGGTCTCTTGTGACAGAGCGTTCCACCAAGTTGGGGCCAGTACTGAAAAGGCCCTGGCCCTAGTTGAGACCAGTCTAACAACCTTGTGGCTCGGGACCTCCAAAATGTTGTTTGTGACGATGAACAAGACTGGCAAGGATCAGTAAAAGGGGAAATGAATGGCTGAATGTTAAAGTGAAAAGCAATTCCAATGCTAAATGAAGACATCAAAGCTAGGGACAGATGCATATTAATGTATGCAACAACAGCAGCCAGACGCCTCGTAGCAAAAAATTGGAAAAGTGAAAGAATACCCAGTAAAAAAGATTGGCAAATCAAAATGATATCATATTATAATTTGGCAACAAAAATTGGGGGGAGTTAAAGGAATAAGTGAAGAAAAAATAGGTAAAGATTAGAAATTGTTTAAAGATTATGTAACGAGTTTAACAAAATAGGCTGATCTCTTAGCAGATTTGTGAAGGCTCAAGCAGATGAACATGGTAAAGATAAAAATTAAGGATACAGGTATACATTCAGACAAAGAATCAAAAAATGCAATATAGGAAAGGTTGGAAGTCACCACGGGTGATGGGGGGTGTCAAGGGTGGGGGGAATTAATTTTTCTTTTATTTTGTATTTTGCCTTTTATTTTGGATGTAATTTTTTTTATAATTATTGTATAGTTATTATTTTTCTATCTTTTTTCTCTATTCTGTATCTTGCAATAAACCATCAATAAAAACTTTTTTTAAAAAAAAGTGAAAAACAATTCCAGATAAGGTACAAGGAGGGTTCTGACATGCACAGTAAAAAAAATGGGTTGAGTAAGTTGCATTTCAAGGACTGTGGTCGGATGAGAGATGGTGATGTGTGCTGAGACCTCTAGGTATAGGGAGGTATATAAATTCAATAAATAATAAAAAATACTAATGTAGTGCTGGGGTGGCCGAAGGTGGTTGGGTAGAGGGTGAACAGCTAAGATTATGTATATTTTGCGTATATAGTGTGGGTTCTAATGAAAACGCTCCTGCGGACACTTGAGACTATGGCGGAATCTAAAGGTAAAGGGACCCCTGACCATTAGGTCCAGTCGTGTCCGACTCTGGGGTTGCGGCACTCATCTCGCTTTATTGGCCGAGAGCCGGCGTACAGCTTCCAGGTCATGTGGCCAGCATGACTAAGCCGCTTCTGGCGAACCAGAGCAGCGCACGGAAACGCCGTTTACCTTCCCGCCAGAGCGGTTCCTATTTATCTACTTGCACTTTGACGTGCTTTCGAACTGCTAGGTGGGCAGGAGCTGGGACCGAGCAACGGGAGCTCACCCCGTCGCAGGGATTTGAACCGCCGACCTTCTGATCAGCAAGCCCTAGGCTCTGTGGTTTAACCCACAGTGCCACCTGGGTCCCTTGGCGGAATCTACACACATATAAAAAACGCTGTGAAAATGCTTTTTATTTTAAAAAAAATGTAAAAAATATATTGAATTTGCCATAGCTCACCATCGCCATCTAGTGTCAAATTTGTATATTGCACTTTACAACACACTTAAAACGTTTTATTTGCAGTAGTGTAGCAGAGTCCTATGCCCTGAAGTACATTACTGAATAAAATCTGGCTGGTTTGGAATTTGGTGGGAGCTTCACACTTGATCCCGCAAGGGGATTTCTTCCCCCCACCCCACTTTCCAACTGGGTTCTTCTTCTGCAAGACTCTCAGTTATTGTTACCGGTATTATTTCACTGTGTTTAAAAACAGCTGTTCTTTGTGTGTTGGTGCATGTGTGAGTGATTGTCAACAAGCGTGGGTGTGACTTTGTCATCGTCAAAGAAAAGTCATTGTCAAACCTCTCAAAGACTTTTTGCATGAAAAGGAAAAAGAAATAATGGCATTTCGGTTTGAAGGTTGAATACAATGTGGGTTTATCAAAAGTAGTTCTGCTGGGTGTTATACTGGAGTGGATGAGTATATAGCTGACAGACGAAGAATCAGAAGTTCCTTAGTATTTAAACTTTCTTTCTCTCTCTTTCTCCCCTCGCCCCCTGGATTTATGTTTTTATCTTATCTAGATGAATGCTTTAGTCTAGGGGGGGAAAGATATTTGAGAACAATCTTTGCATTTTATTTTAAAAAACCACACAATTAGATGTGAGAGTGATTGAGCTTCAGGGTAACTATACTGGCTGTGTGGGTAGCCTTCCCCTCCACAGCAAATTGTACCCCCTGTGACTAATAAAATCTCTAGGGAAAAGAAAATCCATGGAGCTAATTGGTGATTTTTTTGGAGTGTGTAACAGATTTAAGAATATAAGAAGAGCCCTTCTGGATCAGGCCAATATTCTATTTTCCAAAGGACCAACCAGAGGCCTCCGGGAAAGAAGCAAGCAGGATTCAAACACAGGAATACTTTCCCCTCTCACAGTTCCAAGAAACTGGAATTCAGGTGCCATTATGGCTAGAAGCCAGACCCTTGAGCATCCTGATCGCCCTCCTCTGCACACCTTCCAGCTTGTCAACATCCTTCTCAAATTGTGGTGCCCAGAATTGGGACTGTGACTTCCCTTGATCTGGACACTCAACTTCTGTTGATGCAGCCTAGAATATGTTAGCATTTCACCCCTCCCTTTGTGAAAACCGTATGACCTGGTGATCAGAGAGAAGGGGGAGGGAACTGAGTCTTTGAGACTGAGATAAGATGTGTGTGTAAGAAGCTATGCTACACAGTCTGTATAATCTGTAAATATACTGTAGCTCATAGGAATGAAGAACTGGTTCAAAGCTATTGCAGCCACATCTGTTTATTGAACCTCTGGAGTTGGTGCTCATAACGCGCTGTTGTGAGTCCAGGTATCCGGGTTGAGCAGAAGGTGTTCCAGTCTTCCTGCCTGGCCCAGTCGGGGCACAAAGGGGGCATAAGACGTGGACAGATCCTGGCATCAATCCACAGAATAGTATTCTCTTCTTTTGCTGCTGCTTCTTTGGCGATCACTTATAGCTGAGTCAGATTGTCTTCCATAAACACGGTTTTAACAATGAGTCCGTAAGTGACTGTGGAGGCCAATTCTGGATCCACACATCCTTCCATAGTGGGGACATTGGTTTCAGAGTGGGAGTTGATCACGGTGTGGATTTGCCAAGCGTGCCTTCCTCTTAGCACGTTTCTCCCTTTTGTCCTGAGTTCGAGTGTCTTCAAAGCCCATGACACCTTTGGCAAAGGCTGTTCTCCAACTGGAGCGCTCGCAGGCCAGTGTTTCCCAGTTGTCAGTGTTCATACTACATTTTTAAAGATTTGCCTTGAGTCTTTAAACCTCTTTTGTTGACCACCAGCATTAAGCTTTCCATTTTTAAGTTCAGAATAGAGTAGATGCTTTGGAAGACGATAATCAGGCATCCGCCCAACATGACCAGTCCAACAAAGTTGATGTTGAAGAATCATTGCTTCGACACGGGTGATCTTTGCTTCTTCCAGTACACTGGTATTAGTTTGCCTGTCTTCCCAAGTGATGTGTAAAAATTTTCAGAGACCCCGTTGATGGAATCTTTCGAAGAGCTGGAGATGGGGTTTATGAGTGGTCCATGTTTCACAGTAAGGTCAGTAGCACAATAGCTTTGTAAACAAGCATTTTGGTTTCCCTGCAAATGTCCCTTGCCTCAAGCCAGGCCTGTTCCAAACTGGTATTTTCTCCTTTGGGCCACACCAGAGTCTGTTCAGCAGCTATGAGATTTCTTTATTCAGACACCAAACTGCACCAAGGTCAAAACCACACCATACATTGAATGCACGTTTGGCTTCTCGCTCCCCCCCCCCCCCGAATGAAAGAATCCTGGGATGTTTGCTAAGGCTTCTGGAAACTGTAGCTCTAAAGGGAGTAAACTACAGTTCCCAGAGGTCTTTGGGGGAGATCAACATGCTTTAAATGTATGTGACATGGATGTGAGCTGATTTGCGACAAGACCATTGCTGCAGACACCTCCGAACTCGCCCACCCGAGCTCTCCTTTTTCTCGACAGCTGATTAATTCGGAGCTGGCCCCCTGTTCGTCAGCTGCCACTGGAATTTTATGGGGGAATTAGGCATTTGAATGGCCGTATATCTGCGGGGAGATGAAAAGAAGCTGCCTTATGCATTATTAGGCAGCATTAATTCTTCCAGGCTCACAGGAGAGAAACTGGGAGATAAAGGCAGGAATCAGTCTGCCGTGCAGTTTGGCCAAAAAATATGGCGCCGTTAATTTGATCTAGCACATCCTCTCCGTCTGCCGCCTGGTGGGTGCGCAAATGGCAAAAACCTCCATCCGTAAAAGGGGTCGGGGCCAGATTCAATGGGGGATCCTGCTGTTCTGCTCTGTTGTGCTATTTGAGAAGAAACCTGCACGTGAATTTCTCATTAAGTCAAAACGTGGAGATGCGTAGGGGGGGAAGAGATCCAACATTTGTTTTGTCGTTTTCAGTGCTTCTCTTCCTTTAATGCTTAGCTGTCATATTGTGCCTGCTCCTTCAGAAGACCAAAGCTCTAATGTGGCAAGGGGCGCATTCAGACATAGGGGATACTGTGTTAGTTTTCCTGGAATTATTTTTTTAACATCTGTTACCGTCTGCGTGCACACTGGGGGGCAAAGTTCATTTGGATGAGACTTTCATTTTTGGAGGAAGCCTCCTTGCCTCTCATAAATTCTCTGCTTGGTAACTGTGCTGTCATCTTATTGTCCCTGGTGGTTCCTATCCTGATCTCCAGTATACAGTGGTACCTCGGTTTTCGAACGTAATCCATTCCGGAAGACCGTTCAACTTCTGTAACGTTCAAAAACCGAGGCGCAAAGGGCAGCCTGCAATTTCAATGGAGAAAACTGGGGGGGGGGGGACTCAGCAGAAGCCAGTTACAGGTAGGTAGCCGTGTTTGTCTGCCATAGTCAAAACAAAATAAAAAATTAAAAAATTCCTTCCAGTAGCACCTTGGAGACCAACTAAGTTTGTTCTTGGTATCTGAAGAAGTGTGCATGCGCTCATCTCGCTTTCAGGCCGAGGGAGCTGGCGTTTGTCCACAGTCAGCTTTCTGGGTCATGTGGCGAAGGGTGCCATTTTGTGCTTCGTCTCAGGTGCCAAAATGTCTTGGGCCAGCCCTGTTTGCATCTGGAGTCGGAAGCAGCAATACTTAAACGGCCTCGGCCCAGTATACCTGAAGGAGCGTTTCCACCCCCATCATTCTGCCCGGACACTGAGGTCCAGCGCCGAGGGCCTTCTGGCGGTTCCCTCACTACAAGAAGCCAAGTTACAGGGAACCAGGCAGAGGGCCTTCTCGGTGGTGGCACCCGCCCTGTGGAACACCCTCCCACCAGATGTCAAAGAGAACAACAACTACCAGACTTTTAGAAGACATCTGAAGGCAGCCCTGTTTAGGGAGGCTTTTAATGTTTAATAGTTTACTGCATTTTAATGTTCTGTTGGAAGCCGCCCAGAGTGGCTGGGGAAACCCAGCCAGAGTGGCTGGGGTATAAATAATAAATTATTATTATTATTATTATTATTATTATTATTATTATTATTATGTATTACTTCTGAATCCCAATTGCTGAAAAACCACAGGATGGGAGAATGTTCTCGAGCTCGCATCCTGTTTGCAGGTTTCCCATGATGGCCACCTGGTTGGCCCCTGGGAGACCCGAATGCTGGACTGGCCTGAACTAGAAGGTTCTCCTTTGTTCTTATGAAAAAGGCAGGTGCCTCTAAACCCATCTTACGTTTGCTCTGGAGAGAGAGATTTGGAAAAAAGAAAAAGAAACCCAAATCACGGTGAATGTGTCCAAGGTAGCTTTAAATAGTTCGTTCCTTGAAAATAAATTGAATTTGACATTTCTATTATCCCGAATTAGTAGTGACCACTGACGTTAATGGGCACTTGTCATTTCAGTGACGTCTCATTTACTCGAGAACCTGCGCTTGTTCGGGCCATTTGGAATTGATTTGGTTTCCTAACAGGAGTTTTAAGCGCAGCAGTGGCGCTCCGTTTTTGAAAGGCTGAGGGCCTGAGGAATAATAACGCCGGCGTGAGGAGGGGGTCCGTGGCAAACACTTTATTGCCCGGGTGAATGGGTCCTAATGAACGATTTGCCTAGGTATCATTTTACAAGGATCCTGCTTCTCCACATTACCAGCCCATTGTCAGCAGAGATGCTTTGACATGCTCCAAAGCAGGGGTAGGCAACCTAAGGCCCGCGGGCCGGATACGGCCCAATCGCCTTCTCAATCCGGCCCGCGGACGGTCCAGGAATCAGTGTGTTTTTACATGAGTAGAATGTGCCTTTTTATTTAAAATGCATCTCTGGGTTATTTGTGGGGCATAGGAATTCGTTCATATTTTTTTCCAAAATACAGTCCAGCCCGCCACAAGGTCTGAAGGGCAGTGGACCAGCCCCCTGCTTAAAAAGTTTGCTGACCCCTGCTCCAAAGCCTGCCAAGGATTTCTGGCCCCCAATGGTGCATATGGGGAAGGAAGGTGCGGTTCTTTAGAGGACATAAGCCCTATAGGATACCATCCTCACGTGTGATGCTAAAAAGCGGATCTGCTTGTGTGTTCTGCGAATGCTTGTTAGCGAAGGGCAAGGAAAAGTAGCTTTAGATGGACAGTCACAGAAACATAAGAAATCCATGTCCTACACACAAGTAGGAGCTTGGCAGAGAAACATGCCCAACTGGCATGTTCCCTCCCTCCTGGGCGATCATTCGGGAGCTTCAAAAGCATTCCTCAGCCCGAACATCACAGCGACTGATTCCAGAAGACATCAGCAGACGGGGATCCGCAGAGGTTTGCGCAGTTGCGTAACAGAACTCAGCAACTCAGTATTTAGGCTAATCTATTTACATATAAACACACATTGATCACTTCAACATGGCTCCCTCTCTCTCTATCATCAGGCAGCAAAGAGAAAGAACAAAGGACAATAGTCCCACTTCAGGGAACACAGTAAGACAAACATCCTGTCTTCATCACATCCCATTCCTGTGGAATCAAAACACATACCCAGTCATGTGATAGACAACAAACCCATGACTGCACACGGGGAATGAATCTCCAACAAGCCACCATGGCCTTTTGTGACATTTCAGGCGGTCCACAGCCAGTGGCCACAGCTGGAGAGGCATCCACACAACCTCCCCAGGCCTGTCAATTATGGGGGTACCCCAGCACCTATTTGTTCATTGTTTATTTCCAGCCAGCCCATCCTTCATGCCTGGTGTGCGATATCTGCAGTGCCGGATTTACGTATAAGCTAAACAAGCTCTAGCTTAGGGCCCCACTCTTTTGGGGGCCCCCAAAAAAATTAAAGGGGAAAAAACAAACCTGGGTGTACATTTCCAAAATATAAGATAAAAAAACAAAACAAAACCTACATACAGCAACAGTGTTTTGTGTTGTGTAGACTCCTATTTGTTATGTGCAAATTGTTTGAGATACCTATTAGGTCCATAAGCGACCATATAGCATATATTCAACACACAAAAAACAGTGACAATTTGTTGTTGACAAAGGACAGCTGGACATATCAAGGGCCCCATGACCTTCAGTAGCTTAAAGGTAAAGGGACCCCTGACCATTAGGTCCAGTCGCAGACGACTCTGGGGTTGTGGCACTCATCTCGCTTTATTGGCCGAGGAAGTCGGTGTACAGCTTCTGGGTCATGTGGGCAGCATGACTAAGCCGCTTCTGGCGAACCAGAGCAGTGCAAGGAAACGCCGTTTACCTTCCCGCCAGAGCGGTTCCTATTTATCTACTTGCACTTTTGACGTGCTTTCGAACTGCTAGGTGGGCAGGAGCAGGGACCGAGCAACGGGAGCTCACCCCGTCGCGGGGATTTGAACCGCCGACCTTCTGATCGGCAAGCCCTAAGCTCTGTGGTTTAACCCACAGCACCACCTGTGTCCCTAGCACCTAAATCTGGCCCTGATTTCCACCCAGCCCATCCTTCAGGTGTGTGCGATATTTGCCTTTCTGAGACCTTTCCTCTTTCTCCTCCTTCCCATTTGCCATTGAGCTTTCTCCCTTGCTGTCAGCATTGCAAAGCAAACTTGAATGCAACGGTCAGCCTGAACCTTTCGATTAATGATCCCATTAATTATATTTCTCCCTGTAGATGGGATATGTTTCCCCCATGCCTATGTGAACTCACGGTCAATATATGAGTTTATACCTAAGTGTATTTTCTCAACACGAGTAAATTTAAAAGCCCAGCACCAGCCATGGGTGTAAATTTGGCACCCTCCAAGTCCCTCCATGCCAAATGCTTCATTTGAAGATTTGGATCAGCTGCCGTCCTTAACACGCAGTGATAAATTTTAGTTAGCAAAAATGCAAGATCAATGGAGTAGAAGATCAATGGCCCTTCGTATTTCTTAAAGCTGGTTTCCTCGTTGAATGCTCTAAGGCTGCATAAGCACCGGACGCATCAGAACATTGAAAGCACGTTTTTCCCCACCCCGCAAAAACATAACACAATAAGCCCACAACTTGCGTCCATTTAACTTGTACACTTTCAGCTTTAAGTGCTCGGCAAAAAATAAAAAGGGAGTGAGAAGGGGACAAATATCTGAGAAAAAAATACCTTAGCTAGGGTTGCCATATTTCAAATGCTTTTTCAAATGCTTTTTTGTGGGAAACTCCCTTATTCCAATGCCGTTTCCCGCTGCTATCCCGGATTGTTGATATCCCTTAAATTTCCCGGATTTCAAAGGAAGCAGCTCCTCTCCCTCCCTGCCGGCCAGGGAGGCTCCTCAGCTGCGTTGCTCGGCTGCCAATAAGGAGTCTGAGACCGACTGGGGGCGGAGCTTGCATGCCTTGTGCAGCCAGACCCTCACGCCCAACCAGACAGACAGCCTGCCTGCCTTCTATGCGCTCGCTCTTTCGCTCACCTGTTCGCGCACAGCCTCTGGAGCGCAGGGTGGCGAGGCTACTTGGTGCCATTGCACCGCCCTCGCGGCATCCCTTATTCTCAAATCCAAAAGTTTGAAAAAATCCCTTATTTTCAAATCCGAAAGTTGACAGAAGAAGAAGAAGAGTTTGGATTTGATATCCCGCTTTATCCCTACCCGAAGGAGTCTCAAAACGGCTAACAATCTCCTTTCTCTTCCTCCCCCACAACAAACACTCTGTGAGGTGAGTGGGGCTGAGAGACTTCAGAGAAGTGGGACTAGCCCAAGGTCACCCAGCAGCTGCATGTGGAGGAGCGGAGACGCCAACCCGGTTAACCACTACACCACACTGGCAGCTATGGTCAGCAAGGGAGAAGCACTGAAGTGATGTCCAAGATGGTTGCAGCCGCAGAAAGAGTCAGGAGAGTGCCTACCTGCCTTGGTGCTGTGGAGACAAAGCAGATTTTGGCTGCCCACAGTTCGTATTTCTTTGGCTTCCTGCGATTCAGCAAGGCTTAGCCTCTTGCCAGAAAGCGTGGGCGTAAAACACCTTATTAGAATAAATGATGAGGTTAATAGCCAGGTCGATGGGAGGCAGGTAGTAAAATCACAGGCAGAAGGACCTGACTACTCCATTTGCCTCTGACCTGGAGGAGGAACAGCAGCAGCAGCAGCAGCGGAGGGCAAGAGCAGGCCTTACCCCCCCCCACCCCACCCCGCTGCCCCTCGTCCTCCTCACCCTGGTGCAATTCCTGGGGTGAGGTCAGTTGGTGGCATTAATTCCACCACCCCCACCCCTGTAACTCATGTCATTGCTTCGCTTGAGGAAGCTGGGCTCAGAAAACCCTCGTCTCCAGTGCGATGCTCTTTGAGCTCTGCAATAAATTAAACAAAGCTATAAAGTTTTCCAGCGATAAAGATTGATTTTTCGACTCCGCAGGAGGGGACCGTGGGGTCGTAATTTATGCATCTTTAAAGTTACCCGCTTAGGTCTGTACGACAAAACTTCCAGCAGGGCCCTGATCCAAACAGCACGCATTTATCCCAGAAACAGATAGGAGACTCTGTTCTGGATATAGCCCGACAAAGCTGCCACAACCCGACTGCATTGTAAGCAGGACCGGATTTAGGTTGGATGAGGCCCTCAGCTACTGAAGGTAATGGGGCTCTTTATATGTTCAGCTGTCCTTTGCCAACAACAAATTGTCACCGTTTTTTGTGTTGAATATATGCTACCGGTACATGGCAGGCATAGGCAAACTCCAGCCCTCCAGATGTTTGGGACTACAATTCCCATCATCCCTAGCTAACAGGACCAGTGGTCAGGGATGATGGGAACTGTAGTCCCAAACATCTGGAGGGCCAGAGTTTGCCTATGCCTGCTATATGGTATTTTATGGACCTAATACGTATCTAAAGCCATTTGCACATAACAAAATACCGGTATGTCTTTTATCATAAAATACATATTTTATGTAGGCACCGTATATATAGAAAGGAGCAAACCAGCGATATTTGAGGGAGCAGGCTAGCAGGCGGGGCCCATGACTTACATCATAGGAGCCGACACAACACAAAACACTGTTGCTGTGTGTAGGTTTTATTTCATTTGTTTTTTATCTTATATTTTGGAAATGTACATCCAGTTTTCTCTCCTTTAAATTTTTTTGTGGGACCCCAAGAGAGTGGGGCCGTAAGCTAGAGCTTGTTTAGCTTATACGTAAATCCGGCACTGACTGTAAGGCACAGCCTGTGTGCAGGACCTAAGCATCTCCTCTCCTCTTGGCCCCCCAGGCCACTATTCCTGGCCCCCAGGACTTTCCCTTGGCCATACTCCCTCTCCCTCATCACAGTTGATGAGGTATATGAAGACGAGCAACATAGTCAGTCCTCTGGGAATGTGCAGGCGACCTTGGAAGGGACAGCACATGTAAGAATCCCGACCAAGCCTAAGAGGAGGCGTGTAGTAGTGATAGGGGATTCCCTACTGAGGGGTACGGAAGCAGTGATCTGTGGGCCTGACAAGATGTCTCGAGAGGTATGCTGTCTCCCCGGGGCCAAGATCCATGATGTTACAGAACGGCTGCAAGGAATAATTAAACCCACGGATAAAAACCCCTTCCTTTTAGTCCATGTGGGAACCAATGACACCGCAAGCCATAGCCTCCAGAAGATCAAAAGTGATTATGAGGCTCTGGGCAGGAAGCTGAAGCAATTAAATGCACAAATTGTCATCTCATCTGTCCTCCCAGTTGAACGCCGTGGCCCAGGAAGAGAGAGGAAAATAGGAGAAGTGAACAACTGGCTTCGCAAATGGTGCCGGCAGGAACGGTTTGGTTTCTTAGATCACGGTCTGCAGTTTCTTGAAGATGGACTTCTGGCAAGTGATGGGCTGCACCTCACAAGGGTTGGGAGGAATGTTTTTGCCAACAATCTCAAAAACCTCATCAGGAGGGCTTTAAACTGACTTATGTGGGGGAGGGAGACAGTGGTCCTGAAGGTAGGAGTCTATCAAATGCTGAAGATGATCATCCAAATGTCAAGGACCAAATGGAGCAAACAGCGCACAGACCTAGTGGTGGGAGGAAAAAATCCTTAAGTAGGAGACTAGGGGGAATGATCAATGGTTTTCAATGTCTGTATACAAATGCACAGAGCATGGGAAATAAACAAGATGAACTTGAGCTCTTGGTACAGCAAACTAAATACGACATAATAGGCATCACTGAAACCTGGTGGGATGAGTCTCATGATTGGAATGTAGTAATAGAGGGATACAATCTATTTAAGAGAAATAGACCAAACAGGAAAGGAGGAGGAGTGGCGTTATATGTCAGGGATGTGTATACCTGTGAAGAGATCCATGATTTAAAACTTCAAAGCTAAATTGAGAGTATCTGGGTCAAAATTAAGGGAGAGAAAAATAACAGTGATCTCATGGTGGGAGTTTACTATAGATCCCCAAGCCAAACTGAGGACATAGATGATGCCTTCCTGGAACAGATGACCAAGCATTCAAAAGGAAATGAGATAGTAGTAATGGGGGATTTCAACTATCCTGATATTTGTTGGATGTCAAACTCAGCCAAGAGCATAAGGTCGAACAGATTCCTCACTGGCCTTGCAGACAATTTCATTGTCCAGAAAGTGGGAGAAGCAACAAGAGGATCAGCCATTTTAGATCTGGTCCTAACCAATAGTGATGACCTGGTTAGTGGGGTAGAAGTGGTAGGATCATTAGGTGGGAGTGATCATGCTCTTCTGGAGTTTATTATACATCAGAAAGGAGCAACCAAGCATACTAAGACTCAAATTCTAGACTTTAAGAAAGCCGACTTCAGAAAACTTAGGGAAATGCTGGGTGTGATCCCATGGTCAGTAATACTAAAAGGGAAGGGAGTTCATGATGGATGGGAGTTTGTTAAAAGGGAGATATTAAAAGCACAACTTCAAGCAGTACCAATGAGACGAAAACATGGAAGGTGCCTAAAGAAGCCAGGGTGGCTATCTAATGAACTTTTAACTGAGTTAAGATTTAAAAGGGATATGTACAAGAAATGGAAAAAGGGGGAAACCACCAGAGAGGAATTCAAACAAATAGCCAGCACATGTAGAGACAAAGTCAGAAAAGCTAAAGCACAGAATGAACTCAGGCTTGCTAGAGAGGTTAAAAGCAATAAAAAGAGTTTTTATGGGTATGTCCGTAGCAAAAGGAAGAACAAGGAAACAGTGGGGTCACTTAGAGGAGAAGAAGGTGAAATGCGAACAGGGGACGCAGAAAGGGCAGAACTCCTCAATACCTTCTTTGCCTCAGTCTTCTCCAAAAAAGAAAACAATGCCCGACCTGAAGAATATGGAGCAGATGATTCAGCAGGGGAAACACAGCCCAGAATAAGTAAGGAGGTAGTACAAGAACACTTGGCTAGTTTAGATGTATTCAAGTCTCCAGGGCCAGATGAACTACATCCCAGAGTATTAAAAGAACTGGCAGAGGTGATTTCAGAACCACTGGCAGTAATCTTTGAGAATTCTTGGAAAACAGGTGAAGTCCCAGCAGACTGGAGGAGGGCAAATGTTGTCCCTATTTTCAAAAAGGGGAAAAGAGAGGACCCAAACAATTACCGCCCAGTCAGCCTGACATCAATACCAGGAAAGATTCTAGAGCAGATCATTAAGCAAACGGTCTGTGAGCACCTAGAAAGGAACGCTGTGATCACTAAAAGTCAGCATGGGTTTCTGAAAAATAAGTCATGTCAGACTAATCTGATCTCATTTTTTGACAGAATTACAAGCCTGGTAGACGAAGGGAACACTGTGGATGTAGTCTATCTTGATTTCAGCAAGGCCTTTGACAAGGTGCCCCATGATATTCTTGTAAAGAAGCTGGTAAAATGCGGGCTAGACAATGCTACCATTCATTGGATTTGTAACTGGCTGACTGACCGAACCCAAAGGGTGCTCATCAATGGCTCCTCTTCATCCTGGAGAGAAGTGACTAGTGGGGTGCCACAGGGTTCTGTCTTGGGCCCAGTCTTATTCAACATCTTTATCAATGACTTGGATGATGGGCTTGAGGGCATCCTGATCAAGTTTGCAGATGACACCAAATTGGGAGGGGTGGCTAATACCCCAGAGGACAGGATCACACTTCAAAATGACCTTAACAGATTAGAGAACTGGGCCAAGGCAAACAGGATGAATTTTAACAGGGAGAAATGTAAAGTACTACACTTGGGCAAAAAAAATGAAAAGCACAAATACAGGATGGGTGATACCTGGCTTGAGAGCAGTACAAGTGAAAAGGATCTAGGAGTCTTGGTAGACCACAAACTTGACATGAGTCAACAGTGTGATGCAGCAGCTAAAAAAGCCAATGCAATTCTGGGCTGCATCAATAGGTGTATAGCATCTAGATCAAGGGAAGTAATAGTACCACTGTATTCCGCTCTGGTCAGACCTCACCTGGAATACTGTGTCCAGTTCTGGGCACCACAGTTCAAGAAGGATACTGACAAGCTGGAACGTGTCCAGAGGAGGGCAACCAAAATGGTCAAAGGCCTGGAAACGATGCCTTATGAGGAACGGCTTAGGGAGCTGGGTATGTTTAGCCTGGAGAAGAGAAGGTTAAGGGGTGATATGATAGCCATGTTCAAATATATAAAAGGATGTCATATAGAGGAGGGAGAAAGGTTGTTTTCTGCTGCTCCAGAGAAGCGAACACGGAGCAATGGATTCAAACTACAAGAAAGAAGATTCCACCTAAACATTAGAAAGAACTTCCTGACAGTAAGAGCTGTTCGACAGTGGAATTTGCTGCCAAGGAGTGTGGTGGAGTCTCCTTCTTTGGAGGTCTTTAAGCAGAGGCTTGACAGCCACCTGTCAGGAATGCTTTGATGGTGTTTCCTGCTTGGCAGGGGGTTGGACTGGATGGCCCTTGTGGTCTCTTCCAACTCTATGATTCTATGATTCTATGATTCTACTCTCCCCCCCATCCCCAAAGACCATTGCCCCTCACTGGCACAGCTCCATGTCCTCCTCGAGACACATTCTCTTGGCTGGAGGGGGTCCTTGAACTTTGACAATGTCTCTTACTCCAGGGCAGATCTCCTTTGCAACTAACGATGCTTAAATTTCAGGGACCCTAATCCCGGAGGGGCCCCAGAAGCAACTTTAGTCCACATTTCTTTAAAATCTTGGGTCTGGTATCTAATTAAAGGTAAAGGGACCCCTGACCAAAACAAAATAAAATAAAAAAAATTCCTTCCAGTAGCACCTTAGAGACCAACTAAGTTTGTTCTTGGTATGAGCTTTCGTGTGCATGCACACTTCTATCTGAAGAAGTGTGCATGCACACGAAAGCTCATACCAAGAACAAACTTAGTTGGTCTCTAAGGTGCTACTGGAAGGAATTTTTTTTATTTTATTTTGTTTTGACTATGACAGACCAACACGGCTATCTACCTTTAACTGGACCCCTGACCATTAGGTCCAGTGCGGACGACTCTGGGGTTGCGGCGCTCATCTCGCTTTACTGGCCAAGGGAGCTGGCGTACAGCTTCCGGGTCATGTGGCCAGCATGACTAAGCCGCTTCTGGCAAACCAGAGCAGCGCACGGAAACACCACTTACCTTCCCGCCGGAGCGGTACCTATTTATCTACTTGCACTTTGACATGCTTTTGAACTGCTAGGTTGGCAGGAGCTGGGACCGAGCAACGGGAGCTCACCCCATCACGGGGATTCGAACCACCGACCTTCTGATCGGCAAGCCCTAGGCTCTGTGGTTTAACCCACAGCACCACCCGCGTCCCAGTATCCAATTAGCATATATCAAAGCAAGGGAATATAAACATATATGGTGTTATAGATTTAAGGGTGGGGACACCCCTAACCCCTAAAAATTAATAAATGGTAGGATTTTGATTATTTAGGGTATGAAGGGAGAATGCACGCTGCAGAGGAATTCCTAGGCTAGCCTATGCAAAAACGACCTGGCTAAACTAGGGCTATTAAAGATACTGTAACTTCTGTCATAGAGCTTCAGTATACTGATGACAATGCCGTGTGTGCACACTCAGAGGATGTCCTTGTGGGATGTGATCCATGAAAAGCAGTCAAGTACAACATTCCTTGTAATGCTAGAGAAGACATGTGAGGGAATGTTTGGTCCAGCCTGTCAAAACTTCCTGTTCCTCCTGGCTGGAGCATCCTTCCTTTGGCATGTGATAGAAGGTGGGCGTGACCTCACCTGTCCAGGTAACAAAAGGACGAGTCACGCAGCACACCTCTCTCTTTTTGACTTCCTTCTTCGTTCGACCAGCTTCTAGCTAGGACTGCTCTGCCAGCTCTCAACTAGCAGAAGCACTGGGATTATTCCCCCATATGGGGTAGCTCCACATGCACATATTTGTAACTAAGTCTGCCTTCAGGGATCCAACTGTGAACTGATGTGAGTAAACTTTTATTGACTTTGAATAAGATTGTGGCGTCTTTATTCTTTTAAGAGGGATTCAAGGGAACCTACCAGGAATGTACAATTCAATCTGAGGCAGATTGAATTGTATAATAGTGAGAGGCTTACACGAGCCTGCAACCAGCTATCTGCTGTGTAAAGGGACTTGCTAGCGCAAGATAGGAAGGATACCGGTATTAATAGACAATATATCCTCTCCTGCCACCCTGAATAATAATAATAATTTATTATTTGTACCCCGCCCATTTGGCCAGGTCTCCCCAGCCACCCTGGGCGGCTTCCAACAATATCAAAATACATTAAAATATCATAGATTAAAAACTTCCCTAAACAGGGCTGCCTTCAAGTATTTTCTAAAGGTCCTGTAGTTGTTTATTGCTTTGACCTCTGATGGGAGGCCGTTCCACAGGGCGGGTGCTACTACCGAGAAGGCCCTCTGCCTGGTTACCTGTAGCTTTGCTTCTCGCAGTGAGGGAACTGCCAGGAGGCCCTCAGAGCTGGATCTGAACATTCCCATAGTCCTCAACCTGCAGAGGATGAGGCAGTAGCGGCAGCAGAGGGTCTGGAGAGGAAGAGGCAGCATTTTCTGTTTTGCCTCCCAAGATGTCCCGGAATTTCCTGTCCCTGTGAGGCACCTTTGCGCAGAAAGACAAGCCTGCGGCCCGTCTATGCTGGCGTCCATCATTACTCCTTAATCTCACTACTCCAATCCTTGCATCCCATCTGGCTTCATGCATTCAGGCGCTGCGTCCCAACACCGTTTCTGGAGTCGCAGTAGCTGCAGAGACAGCTTCCTGCCTCAGTTGTGTAATCGCTTAGCCAGGCATCTGACCAGCGGCTCGGGCGCCTTAATTATGATGAATAACGTCTCCTCTCCCGGAGTCCATATCGGCAGGACTCCCTTACTTGCCCATGCTTGTTAAAAATCATAAATCAATCTGCTCTGGCCGCTGCAGATGGGGAAAAGAACCTTCCCCCCCCCCACCCCTGGAGAGCATCTGTGGAACATCTGCCCGGAAAGAGATGTTTCCTGGGCACACACTTCATGCAGGTGACAAATTAAGGCCAGGGCTGCCTGCCCAGAAGCAGCTGCGCCTGGTTCCCTTTTGAACCCTAGTGCAGCCCCTGACTCTAAACAGGTCTCTGAACCGGCTGACAATACTACATATCAGCATATTTCATTCTCCCATTGCTGGATGTGTGATTGTGTGGCTGGGGAGACCCAGCCAGATGGGCAGGGTACAAATAATAAATTATTATTATTAATTATTATTATTGTTACGTCACATGTCTGTGTTTACATTCCATGCTTGGAAAGTGTGAGAACGGAAGCCAGTCTTATCTCTTCCACTGTATTGTACTTTTATACTTTGCTCTTTCTCTCTCTCGGAGAAGATGTGAGAGGACGCCATGATTGCTTTGTCCTGTTGTTTGTTGTTTAGTCGTTTAGTCGTGTCCGCCTCTTCGTGACCCCATGGACCAGAACACGCCAGGCCCTCCTGTCTCCCACTGCCTCCCGCAGTTTGGTCAGACTCATGTTGGTAGCTTCGAGAACACTGTCCCACCATCTCGTCCTCTGTCGTCCCCTTCTCCTTGTGCCCTCTATCTTTCCCAGCATCAGGGTCTTTTCCAGGGAGTCTTCTCTTCTCATGAGGTGGCCAAAGTCTTGGAGCCTCAGCTTCAGGATCTGTCCTTCCAGTGAGCACTCAGGGCTGATTTCCTTCAGAATGGATAGGTTTGATCTTCTTGCAGTCCATGGGACTCTCAAGAGTCTCCTCCAGCACCATAATGTCCTGTATATATTGCTTAATAAATTACTTAGAATGCCACACCTCAGACCCACAGCGTTCCTGCTTGACTCTGCTGTTTAAGTGTGCAATATTATTATTATTATTATTATTATTATTATTATTATTAACAATAATAATTTATTTATACCCCGCCCATCTGGCTGGGCTTCCCCAGCCACTCTGGGCAGCTTCCAACAGAATATTAAAATACAATAGTCTATTAAAAATTAAAAGCTTCCCTAAACAGGGCTGCCTTCAGATGTCTTCTAAAAGTCTGGTAGTTGTTGTTCTCTTTGACATCTGATGGGAGGGCGTTCCACAGGGCGGGTGCCACTACCGAGAAGGCACTCTGCCTGGTTCCCTGTAACTTGGCTTCTCGCAGCAAGGGAACCGCCAGAAGGCCCTCGGAGCTGGACCTCAGTGTCCGGGCAGAATGATGGGGGTGGAGACGCTCCTTCAGATATATCTGCTGCGTGCCAGGACTGAAGATTTATGAACGTCCTGTGCTACGCTCCACAAGGAAGACGCCCAGAGAGGTTTGTCTCAGTCTGGGGGCTGCGGGTGCCCCTCAGGCCTGTTCCGACACTACGCTATCAGTGTCATGGCAGGGGGTTGGACTGGATGACCCTCGGGGTCCCTTCCAACGGTACATTTCTAAGACTCTTCCTGATGTTGAGTCAGAATTTCCTTCCTTGCCATTTGAATCCGAGAAACAAAGCACTTTCTCTATGCAGCAAGCAAATGCGTAGCATCCAAATGCCTTCCTCAGAACGGAAGAGAAGGGACAAGGCGGTTCTGTTGAAAAGCAAGTGATTATTCCCTCGGAAAATCCCTCCATCAGCTGGCAATCCTCGGCACTGCATTGCGCTCGACCCAACAGGTACGAGCTGTGATCTAATCTGTTCCACTTTATTCAGCTTTCAGTCAGGAATGACAATCCGACCACTAACCCATAAATTATGGATCAAGGAACTTAATGCCAAGGATGGGAAGAAAACTCGCTCTGGTTTTCGTAACGGGACAGGAACTTGCTTTCAAACTGGCATGTCACCACGATGAAGGAGAAATTGGCTCGTTGCAGATGAAAGTTATGTCCTCGCTGCCGTGGCCCAGGAAATCATACGCATAATAGTGGGTATCTGTAACCAGCCCACTCCTAAAAGGAATATGACAACTTTCTGGTTCTTTATAATCCTGAAATATGGCTTCTCCCTTCCTCCCCCTCTAAAACATTCGCTATTAATGCCATTAGAAATATTAACAGTTAACTGGAATCTCTTGCTCGGCTCTTATACGTACAGGAAATTGCAGTGTGCATTTATGAGCATCACAGGCCATTTATTTATTTATTCTTAAATCATATATGGGATGTCTAAAAAAAAAATTCCTGCCATATGACAGGGGAAGGTAGAAATGGCCTCCTTCCTCGCTGGCTTTCATTCGTTAATAAAGACTATTTGATTCCAGCAGGCTTTTCTTCTTTGTGATAGCTCTTTCTTTCTTTCTTTCTTTCTTTCTTTCTTTCTTTCTTTCTTTCTTTCTTTCTTTCTTTCTTTCTTTTTGAAAGTAATCCTATTTGGCTTTAACTGCTGGTCCTCTGCCCTTGGAGGTTTTCAAGCAGAGGTTGGCTGGCCATCTGTCATGGATGCTTTAGCTGAGATTCCTGAATTGCAGGGGGCTGGACTAGATGACCCTGGGGGTACCCCTTCCAAATCTGCAATTCTAGGATTCTTAGAAAAATACAAAACACTTTAGACTGGGAGAACAGAGGCAGATTTCAGCTCCAGAGCCAGTGTGGTGTAGTGGTTAAGAGCAGTAGACTCGTAATCTGGGGAACCAGGCAGGGGCGTAGCAAGGGGAGCGGGGGGGCGGGCCGCCCCGGGTTCCACCCCAGAGGGGGGGTGATACTTTTTTTAAAAAAAAAAATATTTTTTTTTAATATTTTTTATTTTTTAAAAAATGTTAACTTCATTGAAAAAAAGAGATAATAGACACACACACACAACCCCCCACACCTCACAAAGTGGCACCATCAGAGGGGGTGACACTTTTTAATTTTTTTAATTTTTTTTAATTTTTATCATTTTTTAATTATTATTTTTATTTTAACTTTATTGAAAAAAAAGAGATAATAGACACACACACACACACACACACACACACACACACAACCCCCCACATCTCACAAAGTGGCACCATCAGAGGGGGGTGATACTTTTTAATTTTTTTAATTTTTTTGACCTTGGGCTAGTCTCTTCTTCTTCTCGTCTCCAACTCTTCTTCTTCTTCCTCTTCTTCTTCTTCTCCTCCTCCTCCTCCTTTCGAACCTGAACCATTTTCCCTGAAACCTTCCTCACAGCATCTGGCTGCATCACCAACGGCAGTGTGTAAAATCATGGTGGTGATGAATGCATTGCCAAGTGTTATTTTTTTAAAAAAGAAAAAGATGCCTCTGTTGATAATCTAGAAGACGGGAGACTCTGCAGGAATCTTTAATGCATAGTTTTCAGCATCTCAACAAATGTACTTTCTGAGTGTGATGGTGCCTGGCTACTTGTAGCCACGGTTGTATAAATTCATAGAAGACAAGACTTCCAGTGGCTTCTAGCCAGGATGGCTGTGTTCTTGTGTTGCAGTTTGTGGTCCCTCCGTGATTCTTTAGAAAGTACCATCCCATCGCAGGAAGACTTTGTGCAACTTCAAGCCTTGCAGGCTCTATTAGTGGCAGCCAATGTTCACAATAAGGGTAACATATCTTCTTGGTTTTCTGAACGCTAATCAATATGTTGCAGCTGCATTCCGATTGCAATTTTGCAATTATTATTTAGAAGACGATGATTTGGAACATAATTATTGAACATAGATCAGTACCTTATAGATGTGGGAACTGCAATAATTGATGTGTGCGTTGCTTGATACCAGCAGTCCTCAATACCCATCTACAGATTTAGATCAGCCTTTGGACCAAAAAAACTGGAAGGCGCCAGGTTTGGAAAGCCTGGTTTTGATCTTTCCTGATTTAGTCCTCTGAAAGCTTCCTCCATCAGTTCAGCCACCTGGATGCAGACAAGGAGTTGCCCACCTGTGACCTGGAGATTAAGCTTGGGGGGGGGGAGACCTAAATCTCTTCCAAATGAGATTTGAGAGAGAAAACAAGCAAATCACAATATTTCAAGTCAATAAGCCTGGAAGCCCCAAATGTCTCCTTCAGAGGCAGATTAATCTTCGTGCAGGCAATTAAACAAACAAATGTTCTGTCAGACGAGCCTTCCTAATCAGCTCAGACAAGCATCAGTCATACCCCACTTGACTCTGGAGCTGCGGGAGCTCAAAGCCGACCTGTAACACCCGATCCGTGATGAAGAAGAAGAAGAAGAAGAAGAAGAAGAAGAGGAGGAGGAGTTTGGATTTGATATCCCGCTTTATCACTACCCGAAGGAGTCTCCAAGCGGCTCACATTCTCCTTTCCCTTCCTCCCCCACAACAAACAGTCTGTGAGGTGAGTGGGGCTGAGAGACTTCAGAGAAGTGGGACTAGCCCAAGGTCACCCAGCAGCTGCATGTGGAGGAGCGGAGACGCAAACCCGGTTCACCAGATTACGAGTCTACCGCTCTTAACCACTACACCACAGTGGCTCTCAGTAGCGAGAAGCAAAGCTATAGGGAACCAGGCGGAGAGCCTTCTCGGTAGTGGCGCCCGCCCTGTGGAACGCCCTCCCAGGAGAGGTCAAAGAGATAAACAACTATCTGACATTCAGAAAATACCTCAAGGCAGCCCTATTTAGGGAAGTTTTTAATCTGTGATATTTTGATATTTGTTGGAAGCCACCCAGAGTGGCTGGGGGGACCCAGCCAGATGGGCGGGGTACAAATAATAAATTATTATTATTATTATTATTATTATTATTATTATTATTATTATTATATCTCAGATGGAGATGTCTTTCGCCCATAAGAACCCAAGCTGTGCCTTGTGGAATGAGGCCAAACAGCCCACCTAGCCCTGCACCTGTCCTCACGGTAGCCAACCAGGGGCCCTGATGGGAAGCCGGCAAGCAGACCCTGAGGACAGCAGCAGCACCTTCTCCAGCTCTGATTCCCATTCACTGGAAGAACATCAGAAGTGGTGTCCTCTGGGACTAACAGGGCAGAAGGCAGGGAGCCCAGCAGCAGGGGGCACCCAAGGCAATGAGACGCACCAAAGATCTGGTTTTCTCCTTCCTGAATCTGCAAGGGCAGCATGGAGGCTAAGGAGGAGAAAGGGATGGCCACTCCTAGACTGGCCATGAACAGGTAAGTGAGGAGCTGGCAGAGGGCAGGTTGAAGATGGCAGGGCAGTGCCCTCTTCTCCCCAATGGCTTACTAAGAATACTTACAGGTAGGTAATATAATAATAATAATAATAATAATAATAATAATAATAATAATAATTGGTCTGCTGTAGTCAAAACCGTGTTGGTCTGCTGTAGTCAAAACAAAATAAAAAAATTACTTCCAGTAGCACCTTAAGGTAAAGGTAAAGGGACCCCTGACCGTTAGATCCAGTCGTGACTGACTCTGGGGTTGCGGCACTCATCTCGCTTTACTGGCCAAGGGAGCCGGCGTACAGCTTCCGGGTCATGTGGCCAGCATGACTAAGCCGCTTCTGGCGAATCAGAGCAGCGCACGGAAACGCCGTTTACCTTCCCGCTGGAGAGGTACCTATTTATCTACTTGCACTTTGACGTGCTTTTGAACTGCTAGGTTGGCAGGAGCAGGGACCGAGCAACGGGAGCTCACCCCGTCGCGGGGATTCGAACCGCCGACCTTCCAATCGGCAAGCCCTAGGCTCTGTGGTTTAGACCACAGCGCCACCCGCTTTTTTAAAAACAACCCCTAAAACAGCAATTTAACACAAATTTTACTATCTAACGAGACCATTGATCCATAAAATGAAATAAGACAGTATTGTAGATGATAAAAATTACGTTGTTTTTTTCTTACCTGCACTGATGATAGTCATTGTTTGGATGGGGGGCTTTTATCCATTTCCGCAGTCACACGATCAATCAATCAGTAGCTGAACTGGGTTCCACACCGTCACAAATACAAATTAACCAAAGAAGCCTCAAAAACAAAAATGCAAAATAAATAGCAAAAACAAAAGTGCCAAATTTAATCCGTTCCAGAAGTCCATTTGACTTCCGAAATGTCTGAAAACCAAGGCGCAGCTTCTGATTGGTGCAAGCGCCCCAGAAACAATAGCCGACAGCCACATCGGACGTTTGGCTTCCGAAAAATGGTTGAAACATTTACTTCCGGGTTTTCGGCGTTTGAGAACCAAGGTACCACTGTATTGACTGATGGGTTCCAAGTGTCGTTTTAATTGTGGCTTCATTGCGTTTTAATTTGATTATTTTATTACAGGAAACTGCGATGGGGACCAGCTGGCAGGGGGGAAAGAACACAGATGCAGCAGAAAATGGAGGAAAGAGAAGAAGGGGATCTGAAATAATATTTAGAATAAATTATGTTTGTCATCGGCACCCTATAGTTTCTCTGTCGTTCATAGTCCTTGGTTACCTTTTTCTATTCCACATATTTCTCAATGGCCTACAAATGTAAATGTACAAATTACACTGTGCTGATGCTGCATTCATTCTTTAATTTATCGCTTTCACAGCTATTTTCTTGAGTCAGGTTTGTTTGTATTTGTGGTTCTGCGTTGTCACAATGTAGTCAATTATTGGTAACAGCTATTGATTTTCATACAAATTCGTTACCATAGGTGATTGTGCACATACTCATATATACAGGTACAAATATTTTATGCTATGATTTTCCTTTGCCCTTATCATTTCGTTAGTTAAGAATGCGTAAAAACAATTTCCATGCAATGTTCTTTCCTATAGATTCTTTTTTTTAGCTAGAAGTTTAGATCCCAGCATATATTTATATCTGTTTGTCACACACTTGTGCCTATAAGTTAGTTTTTTCTGGGAACCTATAGCTATAAATGGGATTTTGAATAAGGGCGCAGTGGTTGCTGTTTTGAATTTTATTGTGTGGTTATATTATTTAGTGCATGAGTAGGCAAACTAAGGCCTGGGGGCCGGATCCGGTCCAATCGCCTTTTGAATCCGGCCCACAGACGGTCCAGGAATCAGCGTGTTTTTACATGAGTAGAATGTGTGCTTTTATTTAAAATGCATCTCTGGGTTATTTGTGGGGCATAGGAATTCGTTCATTTTTATTTATTTTTTCAAAATATAATCCGGCCCCCCACAAGGTCTGAGGCACAGTGGACCGGCCCCCTGCTGAAAAAGTTTGCTGACCCCTGACTTAGTGGGCTGTGCAAACCGCTATTCTGAATAGTGCTTTCTATAGGCCCATTGTCTCGGTTTCACCCAGGGCCGTAGCTACGGGGGGGGGGGGGAATAGCCAGGTTTTTTGCCCCAGGTGAAGCCTCCATAGGGGTGGCATTGAGGCTCCCAGCCTATTTGTGCCCAGAAGCCCACAAGCAGCGCAGCCCACCTGACCCTTTGGACCATCCCTAGCATCTGGCATTCGGATGTAGACTGTGCCTGGATGTGGAGGCTCTATCCGGCCAGCGTGGCTAAAATAAACTGCAACTCAATGGCCAGTTTGCACGCACATAATCGAGCTCCCTCTTTTCCACCAGTCCCTTTTCGAAACACCCACCCACCCCCCAATAAAAAAAAAAAACCCCTACCGTAATTTGATTTCAAGTTTGTTTAAAGACAATTTTTAGTCCCCGACAAGTAAACATTTATATAAAGTGAGTGAAGGGTGTTCAGTTTAATCAAGGAGCGGCATCCAGTCGCTGCCGCCATAAATATTCAGTTATGGAAATGATGCGATTTAAGTAGGTTTCCTTGACTGCCATAAATAAATGTTGTTGGAGATGAATACACTCTTTCAAACAACCAGCGAGAACTAAAGACCCACTGATGTCTGGTGACAACCCAAAAGCAAAACGAAAAAACATTTTTGCTGAGAGGCATCACCCGGCTGCAAAGCTGCAGCAAACCAGGGCCTTTCCAATTCTACGATCTCAGTTTGTTATCCAGGCACATCAAGGCAACACATTTTGTGGGAGGGCGGGAAGGCAGGGCAAAGGCAGGCCTTTTGGACAACCCGGGATAAGCTGGACTCAGAGAACCTGCTTTCAGCACCGCAAAGCAGGGTTCACATTTCAGGCTCTGGCAAAACACCAGATTGGACTACTGCAATGCGCTCTACGTGGGGCTGCCCTTGGAGGCGATTCAGAAACGTCCACCGGTCCAAAATGCAGTGATCAGATCACTGGCTGGGGTTCTGTTTAGATCTCATATTATCCCCTTTTTACCTGTTTTTACCGGAGTTAAAATTACTGGATCCTGCCTCAAACCTTACGCCGAAGGGCAGGTAAAGTAAAGATAAAGGGACCCCTGACCGTTAGGTCCAGTCGTGGACGACTCTGGGGTTTCGGCGCTCATCTCGCTTTATTGGCTGAGGGAGCCGGCGTACAGCTTCCGGGTCATGTGGCCAGCATGACAGAGCCGCTTCTGGGGGAGGAGTAGGCAAAAGCCACTCCCGGATTACTGTAAGGGCTCGGGGTTGTCTCCTCGAGAGTAAAGAGGCAGAAACATCTGTTCTTCTAAAGCTAATGCTTTATTTACAGTCTATGTACATCAGAGCATCTAAGATTCATGTCCGCTTGAATCGGTTCCAGAATCCGGGAGTGGCTTCTGCCTACTCCTCCCCCAGCATAGAAGTTTGGGGATACCAAAACATCTCCGCCTTTCCTCGGTCCTGTATACCTGAAGGAGCGTCTCCACCCCCACCGTTCAGCCCGGACACTGAGATCCAGCGCCGAGGGCCTTCTGGCGGTTCCCTCGCTGCGAGAAGCGAAGCTACAGGGAACCAGGCAGAGGGCCTTCTCAGTGGTGGCGCCCGCCCTGTGGAACGCCCTCCCATCAGAGGTCAAAGCGATCAACAACCACATGACCTTTAGAAAATACCTGAAGGCAGCCCTGTTCAGGGAAGTTTTTAATCTGTGATATTTTAATGTATTTTTATATTTGTTGGAAGCCGCCCAGAGTGGCTGGGGAGACCCGGCCAGATGGGCGGGGTACAAATAATAAATTATTATTATTATTCCTTACGCTTTTTCCCTCTACACAGCTGGAGCGACGGAAGTAGCTGACTGCTTTGCTCCGCAACCCGCTCAGGTCGATCCAGGGCTCTATCAGCATCTCTGACCCTCAACTCAACCGCACTGCCTGACAGTTCCTGTTCGCCACCACTGGGGCTGTCCTTGCTATCTCCGCTGGACTCCGAACTGCTTCTCAAGAGAGGCTGCGCTTCCCTCCATCCCTCCTTCCCTTTCTCAAGTGCCTTGCGTGAGGTCAGGTCCCTGACAATTGCTTTTCTCATTTGTTGCATTTCCATTCCACCTTTTTTCTCCCAGGAGCTCAAGGTGGCCTCAACAGCACAATGTTGACCACAAAGCATCCGACCAGAGGCCTTTGTGAAGCCCAGAAGCAGATCCCAAACACAACTGCTCTCTCACTTGTGAATCCCAGAAAATGATGGCTGAACAAAGCCTTTCATTGCCAGTAGCCTTCAATAGCCCAGACATCCATGAATTGTCGAATCCTCTTTTAAAGCCATCACTGCCTCCTGTGGGAGGGAGTTCCACAGTTTAACTCTGAGCTACGTGGAAAAAAGCACTTTCTTTTTATTTAGTGTGCCTCCCTCAACCATATCCTCCATTACCCACACGGACCCTCCTTCCTTGGAGGTTTCTAAGCAGAGGTTGGGTGGCCACCTGTCAGGGATGCTTTAGCTGAGATTCCTGCATTGCAGGGGGTTGGACTAGATGACCCTTGGGTTCCCTTCCAACACTACAATTCTATGATTCCCTAAACTGCCCATTTGCAGCCCCAAAGAAGGCCAGCATCCATATACTTGACCAGGGGTAGGCAACCTAAGGCCCGTGGGCCAGATGTGGCCGAATCGCCTTCTCAATCCAGCCCACGGACCGTCCGGGAATCAGCGTGTTTTTACATGAGTAAAATGTGTGCTTTTATTTTAAATGCATCTCTGGGTTATTTGTGGGGCATAGGAATTTGTTCATATTTTTTTCCAAAATATAGTCTGGCCCACCACATGGTCTGAGGGACGGTGGACAAGCCCACGGCTGGAAAAGGTTGCTGACCCCTGTACTTGACCTTCTAAGCCACCACCCCCCCTCGCTCAAACGCTGATGCCTAAGAGCTTGCTCAGCTGCGTGGCAAGTCTGCCCCCTGCCTTCGGAAGTCAGGCACCAGGATCAAAGCAAAAACTCTCCCTCTTCAGATGATCTCATTTAATTTCAGTTCAACATATGCGTCCGTGGGATTATTAACCCAGCATGCAGCGGCTGCAGAATATTTATTGCCACAGATAATAGATGTCTCCTTTTCCTCTGTTTTAAATTAAAATAGTGATTTGACCATTAGCCCACTGTTTATATTACCCTGCACGGAATATTGATTCGGCTGTTGAAAGAAATTCGCAAAGTGTGCGAGATCCCAGGGCCAACCAGTGTTTAAAATGCTGGGGGGGGGGGACCGCCTGCACCTCCCAGGACTACTCCTAGGCTTTATTGATCAGGGGGTGGGGGCAAGAGGGGGCAGGTAACAAATTTTAGAAGGTCAGATCCTTGGCTGCTCCGTTCCCCCCCCCCTAGCTATTCAGAGGTCTCCTGCTCCCTCCAAAGATATTGACCTCATTCCCTTGCCACCCCTTTGGCCTGGTACTGTCTCCCCAAAGACTTGGGTGAAGCCATTGCAAGGGGATGGGCTAGATGATCCCTGGAGGTCCCAACTCTACAATTTGATGGTCTTTCTCTTTCTTCTGTCCAATGCGTCCAAGTAACTCGTTTTTTCAGTGATGGTGGACCTCCTAATCATAAGAAGAGCCTGCTGGATCAGGCCAATGACCCATCTGGTTCAGCATCCGGCTTTCATACTGGTAGTGGCTGAAACCCACAAGCGGGACCCAAGCACAAGAGCCCCCTCCCCTCTTGTGGTTTTTAGGAACTGGTGTTCCAAACAGTGCCAGATTTATGTATAAGCTAAACAAGCTATAGCTCAGGGTCCCACTCTCTTGGGGGCCCCCAAATGTTTTAAAGAGGAATAAAACTGGATGTACATTTCCAAAATATAAGATAAAAAAACAAATAAAATAAAACCTACCTATAACAACAACAACCGTGTTTTGTGTTATGTAAGCTCCTATGATGTAAGTCATGGGCCCCGCCTGCTAGCCTGCTCCCTAAAATATCACTGGTTTGCTCCTTTCTATATACAGTGGTACCTTGGTTACAGACACTTCAGGTTACAGACGCTTCAGGTTACAGACTCCACTAACCCAGAAATAGTACCTCGGGTTAAGAACTTTGCTTCAGGATGAGAACAGAAATTGCGTGGCGGCGGCGCGGCGGCAGCGGGAGCCCCATTAGCTAAAGTGGTCTTCAGGTTAAGAACAGTTTCAGGTTAAGAAAGGACCTCCGGAACGAATTAAGTTCTTAACCCGAGGTACCACTGTATAAGGTGCGTGCCTACATTCCGCATGGACTGGTGGTAACAATTCCTTTGATAAAATACATATTTTGTTGTGTGCAGATGGCTTGAGATACCTATTAGGTCCATAAGTTACCATATAGCATATATTCAACACCAAAAAAAAGTGACAATTTGCTGTTGACAAAGGACAGCTAGATATATAAAGGGCCCCATTACCTTCAGGAGCTTAGGACCTCATCCAACCTAAATCCGGCCCTGATTCTGAAGCATTACTGTCTTGAACTGTGGAGGCAGGGCAGAGCCCTCATGGCTAGAAGTCATGACTCTACAAAGGATAAAGTCTAACCTCTGCTTTGTGCAAGCAAATGAGCACAGAGTTAAACTATGGAACTCTCTTCCACATGAGGCAGTGATGCCCACCAACCTAGAGGGTTTTAAAAGAGGATTAGACAAGTCTCTAAGTTGGTGGGCATCACTGCCTCATGTGGAAGAGAGTTCCATAGTTTAACTCTGTGCTCATTTGCTTGCACAAAGCAGAGGTTAGACTTTATCCATTTTTTACTGAGCGTTCCTTTGGAGTTGTTTCGTGGGGAAGTTATTCTGCAATGTAAATTCATCCTGATTTGGGGGGTCACGCTTTTCCCCATATTTAAAGAAAGGTGAGCTTTGTCATTTAACCTGTGGTTACAGTTACAAAAGGGCTTATCTGTTTCCGCAACTAAAAGATCCTAAAAGCATCTTCCTTCCCACTTTCATATGCCGGAGCGCCGGTCCGTGTGCTCTCCGCTGACCCCTGCTGGCGGCGTCGGGGAATTGCGCGCGGCCCGAGCGGCACTTCCTCGCTCCGGCCAGGAGGGAGCGGTCGCGCAGCGCAGGGCGCCCATAGGATTGTTTGCGAGAAGTTACAGTACAGTATTAGAAATGCAGCCCAACGGGGGCAGAAAGGGCTTGCAAACTGCCGTGCAAACTCCCTTTCCCGGCCAACCCGCTCCCTCCCCGCCGCGCCATCCCGAGATCTCTGTGTCAACGGGGCCAGTCGCTTTTCCTGCGGGCTGAGGAATTCCTGCAAGCGGCTAGTGATCCTCTGCATTATCCTGGGGGCAAAGGCATCCTTGGGGGGGGGGGGAGAGAGAGTTCGCTGCAGCGTCTCTTGATGGAATTTATTCATTTGCCCTTGATGGAATAAATGCATTTAATACTGTTCTTCCTGCAGCGTCTCTCTCTGAATTGCCCTTATTATGATGATGGTTATTATTATTTTGTTGCATTGAGAATCCTGGCAGCAGCAAAAGAGTCTGTGTTTCGCTGTGTTGCCCAGGTAAGGCTGCATCGCCTGTCTCTGAATTGCCCTTATTATGATTATTATTATTTTGCTGCAATGAATTTCATTCAGCAAAAGAGTCTGTGTTTCGCTGTGTTGCCCAGGTAAGGCTGCAGCGGCTATTCACAGGCGCGGTCCCACTACTGATCGGCACGGGAGTTTTGACCTGCTCCGTCTCCGACCTGGGCCGGTTCACCCCTCCTTGGGCAACCTGGCGCGCCTCGGCTCCCCGGGGCTCGCCATATTGATGCCGAACTTAGTGCGGACACCCGATCGGCATAGCCCACAGCAGCCCCGAACTCCTGAGCTCAAGCGATCCGCCAGACTCAGCCTCCAGGAGTAGCTGGATTACAGGCACGCGCCACCGCGCCCGGCTGGAGGAGCAGCGAGGAACTGCGCCTCTTGGCTCGGAGCGCCGTGACGTCAGGGCACAGGGGGCGGGGCCTCGGCGCGGGGCACCACGGGACAGCCCCCTCTCTCCCTCCCTCCCTCTCCCTCCACGTGCGCGCGTGCGCAGTCCGAAGCGGCCTTTCCTTCCCTCGCCAGGCGCCGAGCAACATGGGGCACCAGCAGCTCTACTGGAGCCACCCGAGGAAGTTCGGCCAGGGATCCCGGTCCTGGTGGGTGGAAGGCGGCGGGGGGGGGGGAGAGAGGGAGGGGGGATTAGGAGGAGGGGGGCCGGAAGTGAGGGGGAGGGGGGAGAGAAGGGGCAGCCGAGACCGGGGGGGGGCTGAGGGGGGCTGAGTATAGGGAGTGGGGGGTCCCTCCTGCCCCCCCACCCTGACCCACAGGCCACTCTCTTTCTCTCCCCCATGGGAGGGGGGCTGAGGGGGCGCTTCCTCCGAGGGGGGAGGGAAAGAGGGGGCCCCCATCCCTCCTGCCCCCCACCTTAACCCACAGGCCTCTCTTTCCACCTCCCCCCCAGCCGCGTGTGCTCCTGGAAGGCGCCACAGGGAGAGGAGAAAAAGGGTAGCCAAGCCCGGGGGGGCTGAGTATAGGGAGTGGGGGGTCCCCCGTCCCCCCCCCGACTCACAGGCCTCTCTCTTTGTCTCCCCCTTCCCCATGTGGGAGGGGGGCTGATGGGGCACTTCCTCCGTGGGGAGTGGGAGGGTTCCTCGTCCCTCCTGCCCCCCCCCCCCGGCTGACCCACAGGCCTCTCTTTCCCTCCCCAGCCGCGTGTGCTCCAACCGCCACGGCCTGATCCGCAAGTACGGCCTCAACATGTGCCGCCAGTGCTTCCGCCAGTACGCCAAGGACATCGGCTTCATCAAGGTGAGCTGGGGGGAAGGGGGGTGGATGGGGGCAGAAGGGGACGGGGGGACGACCCCCTTCTCTAGGGAGAGAGGCCAGCGGAAGCCCTGGGACTAAAACAAGGGGCGAGGAACGAGAGGAGAGGTGCCTGAGAGTAGAAAAAGGGGCCTCTTGGGTCCTGGCCGTCACAGGCCCAGAAGAAGAAGCTACAGTTTTTTTGGGGGGGGGGACTCCAAGAGAAAGTCACGCTAAACGTCTTCGCTCTTCTCTCTCCCACTTTTCAGCTGGATTAAACATCTGTCCACCCGCAGAGATGGCCTGAAGAGGACGACAAACATAGAAGCTGCTTTGGCCAGATGACACCCTCTTGCCGCACATAAGATGCTTTTGTGTACAGAAAAATAAAAAATAGGGACTTGTTGGCCCGGATTCTCAAACTCTGATGTGATGCTCATGATTTTCATAGTTCTATAGTCAGGAAGGAGGAGATGGCGGGGGCCCGGATCCAGCACCCAACAGGGGCCTTGTCATCTGCCTTGTCGTTTTATGGCCCATATCCATGGTATGAGTTAGGGGACTAACTTAGGAGTCTTAGTTAGAGAGAGACTCCTCCGTTTCCTGACTGTTCTTTTTGTACCTGGTTCCTTCTCATAACAACATAAAAGAGTCCTTCAGCTGCTTCAGGGTAGTGGCAGCATTTGTGTCCTCACAGTGGCCAACCAGGCACCTATGGGAATCCTTTAAACTAGCAGGACCTTCTTGCAGTTTCCAGCAAATGGAATTCAGAAGCATGGTGTCTCTGGCCCTTCTTGGTCCTCACTTCCTCCTGGCTTCTTCAGCAGGACAGCAAGTTGCAATGCAGCACGGATGTCAGCTCAGCTTAGCAAGTGAGCAGAAGTTTATAAAATGTCAGGTTGGACCCAGGGTATACGTTTCAGAGGTCCTGTTTTCTCCAGGCAGAGGTGGTAGTTGTCACCTTCATAATCAACTTCACACTCCAATCTAAATGAGGGTTTAAATTCCCAGGTTTTGTGCTTTATATTTTAGTTCTCTTGAAAAATAATTATTGCCAATTTTACATTCATTGTATGATCTCCAGGGGTTTGTTGTGGGTGTTTTTACGTCAAAAGCGTTTGGAACGACTTGTAGTTTCACTATAGATTACATCCTCCACATGGGACTGCCATTTTGTAGTTTCTTGACTCGTAAGAACTGGCAAGATTTCATTCTTCCTTTTTCAACCTTGTGCCCTTCAGTTCCCAAAGGGTATATATATGTCTGGTTTATATCTTCCAGACATCAGTTTGAATCCTGGTAAGGTGGTCTATGCAACAGTCAGTAGATGGCAGGAGAGAGAGATTATACCCGCTATTCTATGTACCGTATGTACTGTATATCTAGAATTTTTGAGCTTATGGAGTTGTAGCGATGAGATCTGCTGGAGCTAGAAAGACATTTTCTCTAATGCAAACTTGCGGAGAGTGAGTAATGAGGAAATTACATTTTGCAGGTGCTAAAATGAACGGGTAAAGCAACTAAAACAGGCAATGAAACGTCAGTTGAACCACTTCAATTCTAAGTCTTCCCCAGAAATCCACATGTTGAAGGGGTGTAGCCGGAGGTCCTGGGTTCAAGTCCTGGCCTCCAAGTAGGCTGAGAGAGGACCCTGCCTGAAACTGAGAACTGCTTTCCACCAGTCTGAGCTAGAGATCTCAATTATTTCAGTGGTTTTCAACCTGTGTGCCGAAGCACCCTGGGGTGCCTTGAAGGATGGTCAGGGGTTCTGTGGGCAACACTGGCCTCTGTCCCTCTTTCCTTCCCTCCCTCCTCTGATGCCCTCTCGCGTCTCTGCCTCCCCAAGGCTTGCATAGCTGTTTGTTGCAGCAGCCCTGGCTACAAGCTCCACATGCGAAAGGTGCCTCTGGGGCTGGCCAGGGGGTGCTTCCCAGGCCCCTGTGGGGCAGGGTGAGGAGGCACCTCTCTTTGGGGTAGGGGAGGCAGCTGTGACTGCCCAGAGGAATTCCTTGGAGAGGGGAGAGGAGGCTGAGGGAACCCTCCACAAGGGAGGGTGTCTGAAAAAGGGTGAGAGGCTGCCAGCTCTGCAGGCAAGGGTGACCTAACTGGGCTCCTGAGCCCCGTCGCAGGGATCCGAACCGCCGCTGACCTTCTGATCGGCAAGCCCTAGGCTCTGTGGTTTAACCCACAGCGCCACCTGGGTCCCTGGGACTTGGGAGACCAGGGTTCAAATCCCCCACTCAGCTATGAACTTCACTAGGGGGCGGTCATTGCTTTTTCTCAGCTTATCCTACCTCGCAGGGTTGTTGTGCAGAATTAATAGGAGAGAGAACCATGCACACTGCCTAGCTTCTCGGAGGAAAAGGAGGGATATAAATGCAATAAATAATTAGGTAAATGATGGTTTGCTGCCGGGGGGGGGCTTCAGTCTCCGAAGCTCCTTCTCTGATATCCAACACTTTTAAATTCAGCTTCTGAAAATAGCGCTCCATTCACTTCCTCTGTAACATCTTCAGTTTGTGTCTGGCCAGGTAAAAATAGCTCCCTATGCCAACTTTATGAACCACCTAAAAATGAAGGCCTTTTATCAGCTCCAACCCATCATTGCTCCCTCCTCTCACTGGGACCAGAGCTGCATTTAAAGGCAGAACATCAAGTCAAGACTAGCCCATGATCAGGCAGGGGAGAAGAGAAGAGCAGTCTAGCTTCTGGATCTATCCTCTTCTGACAGTAGACAGATACTCCAACAGAAAGAAGCCCACTAGCAGGACCAGAACGGAGCAGCAAATCTCTCCTGGCTCCTGATTCCTCTCAGCAACTTGCCTTCATGAGCTCCTGCCTCTTGTTTCTGTGTGGATGTGATACTGTGCAATACCAGCCATGCTAAAAATTACTGGGTGATAATCCAATTAAGCAATTTCATTTCAACGAGCCACATTTTGAGCATGATTTTTTAAAAAATAATCTTTATTATATTGCAAAGTAAATACATCAAAACAAAACCATACATAAAGAATAATATCCAATAAAACAGAAAGAAAAAGTAAAGAAGAAAAAATGCAAAGAAAAGTAGACAGTAAAAGAATAAAGAAAAGTATATTTCAATACAATAAACACTATTTTACAGAATCATAATGCAGTAATAATAGACTTCCATCACTCTCACCCAACAATTCCTTTCACCTTTCATATTTTACCTGTATTTCAGTATTATTTTCATCTTAATATATAGATTTGTATATATGTATATTTCCCCTTTTCCATTCACAAGGTCATTCTAGACACAGCCAAATTTTTACATTTGAACCTTGTCTTTCTAAATAGTCATTCAAGCAATTCCATTCCTTCTTGACTGTATTCATTGGCTTTTTTTTCTTTTGGAATATCACTATTCAGTATCCTAAAAGATATGTTTCTGGTCTTTTCCTATGTGAAGGAGCATGAATAAAGTCTGTAGAATCGTAGATTTGGAAGGGACCCCCAAGAGTCATCTAGTCCAGCCCCCTGCAATGCAGGAATCACAGCTAAAGAATCCAACATTGTCTTTGCTGTTGGGTGCAAGGCAATAAATTATGTCGATCGTTTAAATGCCCTGCTTTCTGAAACCCAAAGCTGCACGCCATAAAAAAAAAATTAAGAGGAAAGAATTGTTAAGATAATAGAAGCAATTAATAAATAGAGCATCAGGAGGAAAATCCCTCGCAGGCCCAAGAGGTCTCTGCATCACAAAGAGCAGCAGGGTTGCAAGGTTTGTAGCTGGGGCAAGCAGAATAAGATCCACTATTTGCCTATTGATTCAAAAACCCTAAAATGTATTTTACTGTATATAATAAAATATATAAATATATATAATATATAATAAAATATATTTCTATTCTTTGAAATATATTCTTTCTTTTTTCTTTTTATTTATCTCTCTCTCTCTGAGAGGTTGATTTTATAGGATACAAATGTTATTGACATGTAATATGTATCTATGTATGTATGTAACTTGTATATATATATGTGTGTGTGTGTAGGAAATGTTAGTGATATTGTGTATGTTTTTTATACAATCAATAAATATTTTAAAAAAAAAAAAATCTATTCTTTGTATACCGTATTGTTGTTTTATTGCTATGGCCGATGGCTGACGCAAATAAAGATTCATTCATTCATTCATTCATTCATTCACAAAGAGCAGCCATGGAGACGTCTCCGTTCTCTCCATTCTTCTCCATGGGAAGATTTCACTTCCGTTCCGGGGCGAAGGAAGGAAACGAGCCCGGAAGTTCAGCCCCAGACAAACAAAAATCCTGCGGTGACTCTAACCTTTTCCTATCTCTATGCGAAGCCGTGGCTGCTGTTTCTGCGATGGGGAAGGGTTGCTACTAAATAGCGCAGCAGCAGCAGAGAAAGAGCCGGACCGGGGAGGAAGGGGGGGCAGCAGGTGCAGAGGTGAGAGGCAGGAGATGCATTGCAAAGAGGGAGGGGGAGGACAAGAGGGGGGCCAGGTCCTTGCAAGAACCCCCCCCCCGGCCATTCAGCCCTTCTTGCAAATCCCCCCCAATGTAAGATGCCACCTGTGCAGCGCCAGTGAATTTGTCTGGGGAGGGGGCGCTTTGCAAAGATAGGGGAGGGAGGGGGGCAGAGAAGGGTTGTTTCTCTGTCTTGCTAGCCCTGGCTATGGAGATGCCTGAGGAGGGGGAGGGGCTCTTGGGTTCTTGTTCTTCTTTCTATTTTTATTATGTATTTTATGGTTTTTGTCCTGTGATTTTATCTTGTGAACCACCCTAAGACCCCCTACAAATATGGGGCGATAAGGAAATATAAATTGATTAAATAAGGCCAGGGCAGAGGAGGTGTGTGTGTGTGTGTGTGTGTGTGTGTGTGTGTGTGTGTGTGTGTGTGTGTGTTTAGAGAGGCATCTCCATGGAGAGGGGCAGGTTAGGGGGCCCCCTGACCCATGCATCTCATGCAGGGTGAGCAGGCCAGGTGGGGGACTATTGACTTTACTCGGCAGAAAGCAGCTTTGCACACTGCCAGAAGGATCCGCCCTCCATGCCAGGCAAAGCAGAGATAGCTCTGCCCCCTCCTGCCCCCCTCCCTGGATGTCCAAGTGGACTGTGGCATCACGGCCCTTTCTTCCCGGGAGACACAGAGGGAGCATCCATCTGCCCTTGCGGTCCTCAGCTGGAGAGGCAAAAACTGGTTGCTGTGGGTAGGCCTCTAGTAAGAGCTGTTTGACAGTGGAATTTGCTGCCAAGGAGTGTGGTGGAGACGAGTCTCCTTCTTTGGAGGTCTTTAAGCAGAGGCTTGACAGCCACCTGTCAGGAATGCTTTGATGGTGTTTCCTGCTTGGCAGGGGGTTGGACTAGATGGCCCTTGGGGTCTCTTCCAACTCTAGGATTCTATGATTCTTCTTCACGATCTCATCTTCCCCATCTTATTCTGCCCTAGCCAAGATTTTGAGGGATTTGAGCTGAAAGGTTTTTTCGCCATTCTCTCCTCCTTTTCTCCTCTTTGATCCTCGGGACCCTCCTGAACCGGATGAGCCCAATATGATGAATCTGGGTTTGGGAAACGGTTCACTTTGGAATTCTGCTCAAACAGCAGAAAAGAGACTGTAGTTAGGTAAATTTCTGGCTCCATTTACAAAATAAATAGGTTTTTTAAAAAAAAATATTTTGGAGCCCCATTAAAACAGGCACAATGCCCCTGTTATTTGTGTAGGAATGTTTATATATAATATAGCAGGGTTAAAAGTTTCCTTATTTGAATTTACACAGCAGCAAGCGGATTGCTGACTCGTTTGAGTCCTTTTTAATAATTATGTCTTCTACCTTCCTGCCTTCTTGGTTGTTAATCCCTTTTGTCCCTCTTAAAAGAAAAATACACATGAATCTGAATGATAACAAAATAAACTAGTTTACTGTCAGATTCATTGATTACATACTTAGGTTACAAAAGATATAAACTATATATTAGATATTAGTGAGTCCTAAAAAGACCCCCATCAGAGCATTTACTACTTAACGCTTCTATCTTCAGCAGCCTAACCGAACAATGGACCAAACTGACTGTCACATAGAGGCAGTTAGTCCTCTCTTAGAATGCGGGATTTGACTGACATATCCCACAATTTGCTGTATGGCCAGTTTGTTTAAAAAGAGAAGGCGAAGGGTCTTCTGGAGGCTGACAGCTCCTTTGTTCTAATTCTGAGTTTCCTCTTCCTTGACAGGAGCTCAGAGCAGCTGTCCAGATTGCTGCCGTTTATACTGGCGAAGATGAAAATGGAGGGAGACGCCGTGACAGGATGCGCCCCAGAGGAAGCACCGGAGGGAGCCGGAAGAGACCTTCGTGAGGACCAGGACACTGTAGACTGCAAGCCCAAGATGGAGGACAGAAGGCAGCCCCCGGAAGCAACGAGATCCCCTCAGAAAGCAACTCCGCAGCCAGTGAAAGAGGAGCCGGAAGAGGGCTTCTCCCACCAGTGGGAATCCCAGTGGCAGGACTTCCTGAGGACGGTGGAGCCGCCTTGCCAGGGCCCAGAAGCCCACCCTGAGGAGCCCACGCCATGGGGCGACACAAAGGCCTTCCTGGCCTCTTTCGAGCAAGTGGCCGCAGCCTGCCGCTGGCCCCAGGAGGAGTGGGTGGCACGGCTCTTGCCGGCCCTCCGAGGAGAAGCCGAGCTGGCCTTTGGCTTGCTGGAGGGCAGAGACCGGGAGGACTACGGGAAGGTGAAGGCGGCCCTCTTGCGCAGAGATGCCCTCGGCCGGGAGACGCGGCGGCAGCACTTCCGGCGCTTCTGCTACAGGGAGGCCAAGGGGCCCCGGGCCGTCCACGGGCGGCTCCAGGAGTTGTGCCGCCAGTGGCTGGCCGTCGAGAGGCACTCCAAGGAGCAGATCCTGGAGCTGCTGATCCTGGAGCAGTTCCTGACCGTCCTGCCGCCCGAGATCCAGAGCTGGGTGAGGGATCGGGGCCCAGAGACCTGCTCCCAGGCAGTGGCTCTGGCGGAGGACTTTCTGCTCAGGCAGCAAGAGGCCGAACGAGACGGAAGCCAGGTGATTTCTCCGCAAAGCTCCTCTGCGGTGGGACTTAAGGATCTGGGTCTAGAAAGTGCACCCTCCAGGTCTAGTTTTTGGGTACAGCTGTGCCCACAGCCTGGCCTGGCCTGACAGTCACAGTTGCCCCACAGAGTAAATAATAGGACAACCCAAATCTATATACTCACGTCTGTATTGCATTCCTATTTTCCTTTCCTTCCAATATAGTTAGGAAAGCCTTATTGGGTAATAATGATAATGAAAATATTATTATTTATATCCTGCCTCTCTGGGTGGCTTCAAACATATATAAAGACATAATAAAACATCAAACACTAAAAACTTCCCAATGCATGGCTGCCTTCAGATTTTCTTCTAAAGGTTATATAGTTACTCATCTTCTTGACACCTGATGCGAGGGCGTTCCACAGGGTGGGTGCCACTACCAAGAAGGCCCTCTGTAAATAATTACTGCACCTTTTCCTCCGAAGGAGCTCCATGCAGCGTCCATGATTCTGCTTGTCATTAATCCCCACACCAACAACCTTGCGAGGTAGATCAGGCTGAGAGGCAGAGTCTGGCCCCTCAAGGTCACCCAGGGAGCTTCCTGGCCAAGTGGGGGATTTGCACCCTGGTCTCTCATGTCCTAGTCTGACACTACACCACCCTGGCTTTATGATCAGCCGTGGTCACCAACCTTTTGGGACCGGGGGGCACATTTTGAATGTTGAGAAAGTGCTGTGGGCTTCCATGGGGAGTGTGGTGTGGCATAATGCAAAATTAGAAAGAATATAGTCGTTGCTCCTTCTCTCACCCACAATCTTATGCTTGCCATGCAAAGTCACCAGCTGGTCCTGACTGTGGACATCACACAATATTGATTTCACACACACATGCATGCAACATGTGAAGACTGCTAACAAACAGTCTCTCTCACAAACACTCATAAATAATAATAATAATAATAATAATAATAATAATAATAATAATAATAATAATTTATTACTTATACCCCGCCCATCTGGCTGGGTTTACCCAGCCACTCATAGAATCATAGAATCGTAGAGTTGGAAGAGACCACAAGGGCCATCCAGTCCAACCCCCTGCCAAGCAGGAAGCATTCTGGGCAGCTTCCAACAAAATATTAAAATACAATAATATATTAAACATTAAAAGCTTCCCTAAACAGGGCTGCCTTCAGATGTCTTCTAAAGGTCTGGTAATTGTTGTTCTCTTTGACATCTGATGGGAGGGCGTTCCACAGGGCGGGTGCCACTACCGAGAAGGCCCTCTGCCTGGTTCCCTGTAGCTTTGCTTCTCGTAGTGAGGGAACCGCCAGAAGGCCCTTGGCACTGGACCTCAGTGTCCGGGCAGAACGATGGGGGTGGAGACGCTCCTTCAGGTATACTGGACCGAGGCCATTTAGGGCTTTAAAGGTCAGCACCAACACATATATTGTACCTCTGTCATTCTCGCACACTGCAAATAAACCTCTTCCTCCCTCTCTCTGCCCAAGTGCATCTCTCTCAATCGCACCCACAGAGCAGGCTGGAGAAACCCATCACCCCATTGAATTTCCTACAGATTCATAGGGGTTGCCAACCTGTTGCCCAGAGAGGCCTCTGCGTTAGCCAGAAGATGCATCCACCGAGGGTCCTGCCCTCCCTCTGGCCCATTGCCCCAGTCAGAAAGCCTCCAGGAGCTCCTTTGCTCTGTCCTGCTGGAGCCCCCCTCCAGTTGCTGTGGGCGGGCGATAACCAGACTCCAAATTCCTGGAGACAGGCAGCCTGTGCCCGAGCCCCCAATGTGGCCATGGGGCTGCTGAGTCGAGATTGGGGGAGCGAAGTGGGCCTCGGGATCTAGGGGGTCCCTGTTCTGAAAGGCTTCCTTGCTGCTCTTGCAGGTGGCCTTGGAGGTGGTGGCTGTGGATTTCTCCGAGGTAGAAAATGCTCCTGGCGGTGGGGAGCAGGAGGGGCCACTGTGCGCTGAAACAAAGCAGGAGGAGGAGGAGGAGGACCAGGAAGCCAGCAAGTTGGGTAAGAGGGGGGGGGGTCTTGCACCCGAGCTCCTGCTGGGCTGAGGAGATGCTCTTGCCGTAGAATATCCAGGCTCTTTGGGGTTTCTAAGGGTGGGAGGTGTTGTCAATGGCCCTAGACCACAAGGGCCATCCAGTCCAACCCTCCTGCTTGGCAGGGGGTTGGACTGGATGGCCCTTGTGGTCTCTTCCAACTCTATGATTCTAGACAGGGGGCCTCTCCCAGTGCAATTTGTATTTCTCTCTGGTTTGTCCCATTGTTACCCTCACCAACACATTAATTGCTGGTGCAAAAACTGCAAACAGATCTTATTTAAGTTACAGGTAGGTAGCCGTGTTGTTCTGCCGTAGTCGAAACAAAATAAAAAAATTCCTTCCAGTAACACCTTAGAGACCAACTCAGTTTGTTCATACCAAGAAACAAACTTAGTTGGTCTCTAAGATCTATTTAAAACAAAGCAAGCACAATGCAAAGATTCATTCATTCACTGGGAAAGCCTGCAGGAACAAATATATCTTTAATTGTTTCAGTAATGTGCAGATAGTTGGTGCCTGTCATATCTCAGCAGGAAAGCTGCTCCACAGAACAGGAGCGGCCATACTTGAAGCCCTGCTCTGAGTAACTGGGGGGCGGGTAACTTAATTGCAGGATGGTACATACCTCAGACGTACTGCGGCAAACTTCATTAAACCAAACGTCCAGCAGTTATTTAGGTAAGAAACCTAAAGATTGCTTGGGCCCCTCTCAGCTCCCTTCTGTGAGCTGTTCCCCCTACCGGATGGGTCATGTTATTGTTTGTTTGTTTATTATACATTTGTATATCACCATTTCCCCCCCTCCCAGGAGCTCAAAGGGGCAAACGCTGTTATCCTCTCCCCCAACAACCATGTGAGCTGGGTTAGGCCGAGAGTGAATGACTGGCCCAATATCACCCAGTGAACTTCATGGCCCAGTGGGGTGGGGAATTTGAACCCTGGTCTCCCAGGTCCTTTGCCCCATCACGCTAACCACTACACCACACTGCCTCCCCCGAATGTTGTGATTCTCCGCCCTTTTATTTCCCCTGCTTTAAAACTCTTTGCTTCTTTTCTCTAGCACAGGGAAAGAGTCATTTGGGATTCTCTCATTTCTTACACAGGCAAAGAATGGATGGCTGCACACGAGACGGAGACGTTCACAGCGGAAGATTCGGGCCCAGCAGGGGTGTCCCTGTGGAAAGCCGAAGAGGGGGTTCCCCAGTGCTGCTTCCAGGAAAATGCTTCCGCCCGTCAGGAGAGGCCTGAGGGCCAGCTGAGGAACTACCCCGGAGGGGACGGAGACGGATCTGTACCTTTGGAGGGAGACTACACAGCCCTCATTGTGACCACCGTCCAGGCAGGAGTGGACACAGCGAAGAAGCGAAGTACCTGCAGGGCTTACGGCAAAAGCTCCAGCATGCTCAAGAGCCGCCGAGCGGGAGCCAAAGCCCACAAATGCCAGGTCTGTGGGAAGTTCTTCCTGTCCGGCTCAAAGCTCACCATCCACCAGAGGACACACACGGGCGAGAAGCCCTACGAGTGCTCGTCTTGCGGGAAGACGTTCAGGTCCAGCTCGGTCCTGTACCGCCACCAGAGGATCCACACGGGGGAGAAGCCTCACAAGTGCTCCGTCTGCGGGAGGAGCTTCGGCAGCAACTCCAACCTCAGTCGGCACCAGAGGATCCACACCGGGGAGAAGCCTTATGAGTGCGCGGAATGCGGGAAGAGCTTCATTCAGAGGGCCAACCTGAACAAGCACCACAAAATCCACCAGGGGGAGGGGAGAAGCGGGGAGGGTTTCGGCACGAGCTGAAAGCACAGAGTGGGTGTGACGTGTGTGCACACAGGAGGAAACCGCTTGAGAGACGCTTTTCAGAGGAATCTTTCAGAAAAGGACACAGAAATCCCTGCGTTGCAGGGGGGTGGGTTGGATGACCCTAGAGGTCCCTTCCTACAATTCTGATCCCACGAATTCCAGAAATCCCAGAGGGCCTTTTGGAACTGCTCCCTGTTCCGGGTGCCTTGATGAGGTTTTAAGATACCGCGGGGTGAGGGGGGCACTACTGTGAGTGCGCTGGCTGCTCCCCATCATTCGCTCACAGATGCTGAGCGCTTGGGAACGGCCCTGGCAAGAGTGCTGTTGCCTTTGGCATGAAGACATCTGCATCCGGTTGCACAGGCTCCCTGTGAAGCGAGGCCTTGCTCTGGGTGCAAGGCAAGATTGTGGCCTGTATTGTATGCTATATAAATGCAAACACAAAATAATTTCAGTTGCATTCCTTATTCTTTAAAAACGTCCCTTTCTTTTTCTTCTTTTTTAATGCTGCCTTTTCCTCAAAATTTCAGCCTAGGCAGCTTATAGTTTAAACATGTCCCTTTCATGTGGAGCGAAGGAGAGAGAATCACACCAATAACATGAAGAGATTGACAGGCAAAGCCAGCAGTCAATGCAATTGGAGTGGAGCAAATTCAATGTTCTCATCGGTTAGGCAGAGGAAGGGCCTTAGCTCAGTGCGAGAGCAGGTGCTTGGCATGCAGAAGGAGCCAAGTTCAGTCCCCAATGGCATCTCCAGGGCGGGCTGGAGGAGACCCTCTCTGAAATTCCAGTGGAGATGATACTGAGCTAGATGGACCAGTGCTCTGACTCTACAAGGCAGCTTTCTGGATGTGAAGTTGAGCCTTCTGTTGACAGGGATCTCCCAAGGTTGCTTGGAGAGGCAGAAGGTGGTGCATTTTTATTTATTTTTTAAGTGTGGGTTGTGTCCAACCAATTGATTCTCAGAGTATCCATCCCATTGAAATTAATGGACTTAAGTAGGTCCATTAATTTCTATGGGATGAATTCAGCATAAAGCTAAGGAGATCGCTCACTCCAGTGGAAGCATTTCTGTTTGCCTGATGGAATGATCTCTCCTACCCACCACTACCCCAGCCAGTTTTTGGGGTGAGGGCAGGAGGAACAGTCCCATTGCACTCTCTGATGGGAGTGGGCTTCCCAGGGGGCACCTGGATGGCCAGAGCTCAAGAGGGAGATGGACTAGAATCTTAAGTCACTAGGTGGGGTGTGGGTTGCCTCTTACAAAACAGCTCATTCTTCTGCAGAAGGGGCATTTTCATCAGTCCACCACAAACTGAGTGATCCCATCTCTGGAGCAAGGCACCAACAAAGCCCAGGTAAATGAACCAGGACTGGAATCACTGACCATTTTATTTTAATGGGAATTAGTTGAAATGACTGGTTTACGTATTTGTTTCCTCCAAAGGAGGACTTCAAATTCCCCAAACTTGACCAGCTCTCATACCTGGAAGATGATGTTGCAATTGTCTGTGGCCTAGACGATGCAGAGAAATCTTCAGATAGCTCTTTCAATGTGCGTTTGGATCCTTTGATGATCTTAGAATGGTCAGGCTTCTGCAGAGGGGTTACTGAATCCTCATTTATGATACACCCAAAATAGGCTGCTGACATGGACATAGCCAGGATTTTTTTAAAAGAGGGGACAGGCTTTATGGTACGGGAGCAAAACCAAGTTATCTGCAATGCAATTGGTCAGTTAAGTATTTTATTAACTTGATTAGTCAAGTCTGGTGAGTCACTGGGTGCTTGAGTTAGGAAAACACTCCTCTTTCGTGGGAGCAATTTTTCTTTTAAAGAAGAATCCCAGGGCAAGAAGGGCATCTGCCTAGAAGGGCATCATTTGGGAAACGCTGTGAATTGTCCCCATTGGCAGAAATGCTCAGGCCAAGACAACTCACAAACACACATAGTTTAGAAGTGAACTGATGGGGAGTTTATTTCCCCCTTGGGCCCTTACTGGGTTTCCCTCATTTAGATTGGAGTGTGAAGTTGATTATGAAGGTGACAACTACCACCTCTGCCTGGAGAAAACAGGACCCCTGAAACGTATACCCTGGGTCCAACCTGACATTTTGTAAACTTCTGCTCACTTGCTAAGCTGAGCTGACATCCGTGCTGCATTGCAACTTGCTGTCCTGCTGAAGAAGCCAGGAGGAAGTGAGGACCAAGGAGGGCCAGAGACACCATGCTTCTGAATTCCATTTGCTGGAAACTGCAAGAAGGTCCTGCTAGTTTAAAGGATTCCCATAGGTGCCTGGTTGGCCACTGTGAGGACACGAATGCTGCCACTACCCTGAAGCAGCTGAAGGACTCTTATGTTGTTATGAGAAGGAACCAGGTACAAAAAGAACAGTCAGGAAACGGAGGAGTCTCTCTCTAACTAAGACTCCTCTTCTGTTAGGCCCCTAACTCATACCATGGATATGGGCCATAAAATGGCAAGGCCCCTTTTGGGTCCTGAAACCCACCCCCGCCATCTCCTCCTTCCCAAGCACTATTTGCTCTGGCTATAGAACTATGTGAAATCATGAGCATCACATCAGAGTTTGAGAATCTGGGCCAACAAGTCCCTATTTTTTATTTTTCTGTACACAAAAGCATCTTATGTGCGGCAAGAGGGTGTCATCTGGCCGAAGCAGCTTCTATGTTTGCCGTCCTCTTCAGGCCATCTCTGCGGGTGGACAGATGTTTAATCCAGCTGAAAAGTGGGAGAGAGAAGAGCGAAGACGTTTAGCGTGACTTTCTCTTGGAGTCCCCCCCCCCCAAAAAAAACTGTAGCTTCTTCTTCTGGGCCTGTGACGGCCAGGACCCAAGAGGCCCCTTTTTCTACTCTCAGGCACCTCTCCTCTCGTTCCTCGCCCCTTGTTTTAGTCCCAGGGCTTCCGCTGGCCTCTCTCCCTAGAGAAGGGGTTCCCCCCCACGTCCCCTTCTGCCCCCATCCACCCCCCTTCCCCCCAGCTCACCTTGATGAAGCCGATGTCCTTGGCGTACTGGCGGAAGCACTGGCGGCACATGTTGAGGCCGTACTTGCGGATCAGGCCGTGGCGGTTGGAGCACACGCGGCTGGGGAGGGAAAGAGAGGCCTGTGGGTCAGCCGGGGGGGGGGGGCAGGAGGGACGAGGAACCCTCCCACTCCCCACGGAGGAAGTGCCCCATCAGCCCCCCTCCCACATGGGGAAGGGGGAGACAAAGAGAGAGGCCTGTGAGTCGGGGGGGGACGGGGGACCCCCCACTCCCTATACTCAGCCCCCCCGGGCTTGGCTACCCTTTTTCTCCTCTCCCTGTGGCGCCTTCCAGGAGCACACGCGGCTGGGGGGGAGGTGGAAAGAGAGGCCTGTGGGTTAAGGTGGGGGGCAGGAGGGATGGGGGCCCCCTCTTTCCCTCCCCCCTCGGAGGAAGCGCCCCCTCAGCCCCCCTCCCATGGGGGAGAGAAAGAGAGTGGCCTGTGGGTCAGGGTGGGGGGGCAGGAGGGACCCCCCACTCCCTATACTCAGCCCCCCTCAGCCCCCCCCCGGTCTCGGCTGCCCCTTCTCTCCCCCCTCCCCCTCACTTCCGGCCCCCCTCCTCCTAATCCCCCCTCCCTCTCTCCCCCCCCCCCGCCGCCTTCCACCCACCAGGACCGGGATCCCTGGCCGAACTTCCTCGGGTGGCTCCAGTAGAGCTGCTGGTGCCCCATGTTGCTCGGCGCCTGGCGAGGGAAGGAAAGGCCGCTTCGGACTGCGCACGCGCGCACGTGGAGGGAGAGGGAGGGAGGGAGAGAGGGGGCTGTCCCGTGGTGCCCCGCGCCGAGGCCCCGCCCCCTGTGCCCTGACGTCACGGCGCTCCGAGCCAAGAGGCGCAGTTCCTCGCTGCTCCTCCAGCCGGGCGCGGTGGCGCGTGCCTGTAATCCAGCTACTCCTGGAGGCTGAGTCTGGCGGATCGCTTGAGCTCAGGAGTTCGGGGCTGCTGTGGGCTATGCCGATCGGGTGTCCGCACTAAGTTCGGCATCAATATGGCGAGCCCCGGGGAGCCGAGGCGCGCCAGGTTGCCCAAGGAGGGGTGAACCGGCCCAGGTCGGAGACGGAGCAGGTCAAAACTCCCGTGCCGATCAGTAGTGGGACCGCGCCTGTGAATAGCCGCTGCAGCCTTACCTGGGCAACACAGCGAAACACAGACTCTTTTGCTGAATGAAATTCATTGCAGCAAAATAATAATAATCATAATAAGGGCAATTCAGAGACAGGCGATGCAGCCTTACCTGGGCAACACAGCGAAACACAGACTCTTTTGCTGAATGAAATTCATTGCAGCAAAATAATAATAATAAGGGCAATTCAGAGAGAGACGCTGCAGGAAGAACAGTATTAAATGCATTTATTCCATCAAGGGCAAATGAATAAATTCCATCAAGAGACGCTGCAGCGAACTCTCTCTCCCCCCCCCCCCAAGGATGCCTTTGTCCCCAGGATAATGCAGAGGATCACTAGCCGCTTGCAGGAATTCCTCAGCCCGCAGGAAAAGCGACTGGCCCCGTTGACACAGAGATCTCGGGATGGCGCGGCGGGGAGGGAGCGGGTTGGCCGGGAAAGGGAGTTTGCACGGCAGTTTGCAAGCCCTTTCTGCCCCCGTTGGGCTGCATTTCTAATACTGTACTGTAACTTCTCGCAAACAATCCTATGGGCGCCCTGCGCTGCGCGACCGCTCCCTCCTGGCCGGAGCGAGGAAGTGCCGCTCGGGCCGCGCGCAATTCCCCGACGCCGCCAGCAGGGGTCAGCGGAGAGCACACGGACCGGCGCTCCGGAGGAGGCAAAAGCTGCGCCCGGACAGGGAGAATCGCTCTTGCTCTAGTCTAGTGGATGCCAGTCTTCCAGGCGGACTGCGCTTTCAGGATTATTATGCATTACTAGAGGAAAAGCTGACAAACATCTTTGTGGGTTGGTCTTTTTTTAATCAGCGCGTAGAAGCACAAGAGAGGCTGAAGAAAAGGATGCAGTTCAGAAACCTGGCTGGCATGCACGAAGTATAGCCAGTGCTTTTTTATAGAAAAAGAGGTGACCGTATTCACCATGGAGTTGTCTCACTTTTTAACCCAAAAGAGAGGTGCCGGTACTGTGTACCCTTGAGTTCCCCCTGGAAGAAGAAGAAAACACTGGCTATAGCATTTGCAAAGTTGCCAGTCCAGCTTCTAGCCCCATGGCCAGTGCCTCTGAAAGTCCTTTGGTCAGACATGGCTCTTGACAGCACCTGAGAGACAGTTTGTCCAACCTCCTTGCTGAGAGATCCAGGCTGGAGCCACACCTGTAATTAAGTCCCATCTAGCTAGATGGGCTCACTAAGAAGTTCATAGAATCCTAGAGTTGGAAGAGACCACAAGGGCCATCCAGTCCAACCCCCTGCAAAGCAGGAAACAAGTTATCCACCTGCTTGTTATTACTGATTTGTGTTTCTTACCTACCCTTCACCATAAGGTCCCATCTCAGGTTACAGCAATCTTTGTGACATTAAAATCAGTGTAAAATAAATTACAGTCAATAGAATAGGATGGGGCCTAAAAACATGCATGTCAGGTGCCAAAGGCGTTTTAGGATGGAGGTTGGACCAGATGACCCTTGGGGTCCCTCCAACTCTACGGTTCTGTGATTCTATGAAGTCACTACGGCTCCCTGTTGCTTCTGGCTTGCAGGTGGAAATAGGGCTTCGATCTTACCTGGGATTCCAGCAGAGGGCAATGCAGCACAACAATCTATTATGTACTGTATTGTCCCATACAGAGGGAAGCAGAAGTCAAGATTTTGACATCAGCATTCCCACATTTGAGGCTGTAAACAATATTTCAACTATAAGTAATGACTGGCACATCTCTCAGTGATGCATCCAGGATTGTGCCATTGCTTCCAGAGGTTTCATCACCATTTGTGGGAGGCTGTGGATAGGGTACAGAACAATAACTCGGTGGTGAAGTCTTCTCGGCCTCAGCCCAGTATACCTGAAAGAGCGTCTCCACCCCCACCATTCAGCCCGGACACTGAGGTCCAGCTCCGAGGGCCTTCTGCTGGTTCCCTCACTGCGAGAAGCGATGTTACAGGGAACCAGGCAGAGGGCCTTCTCTGTGGTGGTGCCCTCCCAACAGATGTCAAAGAAATAAACAACTATCCGACTTTTTGAAGGCAGCCCTGTTTAGGGAAGTTTTTAACGTTTGATGTATTATCGTGTTTTTAATATTCTGCTGGGAGCTGCCCAGATTGGCTGGGGAAACCCAGTCAGATGGGCAGAGTAGAAATAATAAATTATTATTATTATAAATTATTATTATGCCTTCCACAGGAGGCCCAAGTTTCATGCCTCCCAGCTGTTATTAAATCATAAGAAGAGCCCTGTGGCTGGATCAGCCCAATGGCTCACCTGGTCCAGCAAAGCTGTTCTCACGGTGGCCAACCCACAAGCAGGATTTGAATATAAGAGCCCTCTCCCCTTCCTGCCGTTTATGCTGGGGGCAGCAGAACCATAGCTCGGTCAGTTAGTTATTTATTTACGCCCATGTGACTTTCTGATTTAGGTATCCAAGACAAAATTGGATTGATGAAGTTGGACGCTATACCATCATCTACGGCTAGAGGGCGATAGCTTGCTGTTAAAGCTTGCGCGGAAGATAATGTAGTAAAGGAAGAGACGGCAGAAGACCATAGAGTTGCTTTCTACCCTTTCTCCATCTCTATGGAATTAGGCGTCGCTTATCCCACGGGCGGGTTCGCGCAGAAGGCGGGGGTCCTGAAGGACGATGTGGCGTCTATCACATCCGCCTGCTGCTCTCTGCCCACCCACTTGGACTTCTGAGGGCGGGGGGCGAGAGGAGAGAAGCGAAGTTCGCGCAACAACTCTAGGGAAAAGAAACGGATCTAGGGGCAGCGGGTAGCTGCCGCGTAGGGATTGGGAGACGGGGATTCCTCAGGCAGGCAGCGCTGAGGACAGCCGCGCCGCGCCGTTGCGTCAGTATGGACGCGACCGGAGAAGGAAGGCCCTCTTTGTGTTTGTTTAACTCCTTTCCCGGCGGCGCGATGCGCGCGCAGGAGGCGGGAAAGGCGCTCCGTCGCCCTGGCGGTTTTTTGGCGGCGCCTGAGGAGGCGGCGGCCGGGCGGAGATGCGGCTGCCGTGCGAGGTGTCGGTGGCGAGCCGCCTGCTCCCCTCGGCGGGGCTGCGAGGGCCGGGCCGCTCCGTCAGGGCTGTGCTGGCCCTCGGGAAGCCGCCCGGAGGAGGAGGAGGAGGAGTCTGGCTCCTGGTCAGCACCGCCCGGCACCGCCCGGGGGCCAAGTACCAGGTGAGGGAGGCAGGCAGGCAGGCAGGCCGGGCCCCGGCCCTTCTCTCTCTCTCTCTCTCTCGGGGCCTCCTCGGTGGCGGCTCCTCGCTCGTGGGAAGCTTTCGCGCCCCACGGGAGGGTCGCCTCTCGGGCGAAAACCCTGCCCCGTTTTATTAAAAAAAAGTCTTTTAAATATTATTAGTACTACCTCGTAGCAACCTGTGGGGGCGGGGGAATCCCATTGCACACCCAGCGCCCTTTCTTCCCGTGCAAAGAAGGGGGAAAGCAAGTGAAAGAAGGAAATAAAATAGAGCAAGGAATTGCCTCTCTCCCCTCCTAAGGCAAGCTGCCTTTCTTTATGTATTTTAGAGGGTTTTTTGCGGGAAGGGGGGGTTGAGAGCCTTCATTTATTATGGGCGATAAATGAAGCGGCATTTTAAATTGGCTTTTTAACCTGTATTTTAATTAACGGTTTTTCTTTTTATACTTTTATTGTAATTTTACTGATGTTAGCCGCCCTGAGCCCGGTTTCGGCAGGGAAGAGCGGGGTATAAATAACATTTATTATTGTTATTTATTATTTAATGTATTTTCCTCCCTTCCCCTCTCGGGTTTTAACATACCCGTGGCTTGTGTTTTTGGGAAGTCGCTTAGAGTTTCTGTTGGGGCCCCAGGGAAGAGACGACTAAATTTAATAGTGTCTAATTTTATTTATTAAAATTCTATGCTGCCCTTCGTCAGAGGATCACAGGGCTGCTTACAATATAAAAGCAAAACCAAAAAAAAACAACATAACAGACAAAAGCAGTAACACCCTCCTACTTGTGCATTGTGCATGCATGTGTGCACACACACAGTTTAAAAGGTCATAGATTGTTTAATTAGCCAAAGGCCTGGGAGAAGAGGAATGTTTTCACCTGGTGCCTAAAGATATGTAAAAAGGGGCCAGGTGAGCGTCCCTGGGCAGAGCATTCCTCAAGCAAGGAGCCACCACAGAAAAATCCTGTACTTGTGTTTCCGCCCTCCAGACCTCTCATGGAGGAGGCACACGAAGAAGGGCCTTCAGATCATGATTGCAGGGTCTGGGCCCATTCCCATGGGGAGAGGCGGTCCTTGAGGTATTGTGGTCCTCATAATAGCTTGGATGCTTTCAAACTGGATTGGGCAAATGCATAGGGCTATCAACGGCTACTAGCCACGATGGCTATGCTCTGCCCTCCACAGATGGAGGTACCATGCTTCCGAATACCAGTTGCTGGAAACTGCAAGAGGGAAGACTATTATTGTGCTAGGGTCCTACTTAAGGGCTTCCTCTGGTGAGCATCTGATTGGCCACTGTGAGAGGAGGATGCTGGGCTAGATGGGCCACTGGACTGATGATCCAGGAAGCTCTTCTTAGGTTCTCATGAGACTCTTGCCCAGAACTGCCAGAAGTCCCTCCTCTGCATGTAATGAGGAACAAGACGAGGGTGCCACTCATTTATTTTGGCTGTGAACAAGCATCCTCAGAAGAGCCTGGCTACCTCACCATGGCCAAGCAGGTGCCTATGGGAAGCCTGCAAGCAGGACCTAGGGATTACTAGAGGCCAACTCCCATTGTGCCCTGCCTGTAAGCTTCTAAGGGTCACCTGGCTGGCACCTGAGGGAGAAAAGTGCAGTGAGGGCTGCTGGGGCATTTAGGAGTTACTTGGATTTATCTGTAGCTCTGATCAGAACATGCGGGTCCCTTGAGAGGCAGAGAGCAGAAACAGTGACATGGGGTAACAGACACGTTAGCAAAGCTGGAGGACGTGCCCAAGAAGGGGCAGCAAAAATTTATCAGGCTTGAAGTACCCAGATACTCAAGGTGAAGTACCTCCTGGAGCTGAAGAACTAGATTAGGACACTGAAATTGGATACTAATTCCACTAGTGAATTGGCAATTAATTGGCCACTGTGTAAAATGCTTAAAAATTACAGATAATATGCTGTTTGGAAAGCAGAAGCCTTTCCAAAGCTGCTTTTGTCAAATGTTAGCTTTGTATATGATTATTCGGCGGCCTCCCTCTTCCTGTTCTGAACTTGTTCTTTCAATCCTTATCACATTGGTCCTGGTTTTAAAAGCCATGAAGCAGATCTGGGATATTGCAGTGGTGAATAGGGAACAGTGGAGGGTTAAGGGGCCATTTGCTCTTGCTCCAGGGGAGTGGGAAGCTGTACCACCAATATTTTAAGAATAACTTTGCTGAATCAGGCTCAGCTTTTTGATGCTGGCCAATCACAGGGGGCTTTGTAAAATGAACAGATTGTGAATCCCTTCCCACATTTTTAAAGCCGGAATATCTGGTTGGCAATTTGAACATGAAGCTTGTTTTTGGATTCTCAGCAGGGAATGTTTACTCACAGGCTCATGGCTCTATTGTGCTCTCTTCCTTTTGAAAACAGCTGAGAGAGAACATAGAACAGCTCTTTACTAAGTTCGTGGAGGAAGGAAAAGCCACCGTACGGCTGAAGGAGCCAGCCGTGGACATCTGTCTCAGCAAGGTATGGCGTCAGGCCAGGGGCAGCAGATGGTCTTCTAACTGCGTGTTCTCACTTGCCAAATTAGGATGGTTTCTAGGTAGCCCTTCTTGGATGACAGAAAAAGACATGCACCCTCCCCAACCTCTAACCTGTCTCTGCTGAAATGATTAAATTTGGGGTTGATTCACAGGAGTTTGGATGCAGCAGGAAGCTCGTTAGCTTCTCCTTTGATCTTCCAAGGTTAAGAAATAGCTGTTGGAAGCTTTGTGACGTCTTGGCCATCTCACAGGGAAGAAATAATTTTTAAAAATGCATTATAATGTACAGTATGTGCTTCATTGATTTTTAAGCAGAGGTTGGATGGCCATCTGTTATGGATGGTTCAGTTGTGATTCCTGCATTGCAGGGGGTTGGACTAGAGGGCCCTTGAGGTCCCTTCCAACTCTACAATTCTATTATTCTACTTGTTTATGTTATGTAGATATCATATTATATGTTTGTTTGTTTGTTTGTTTGTTTGTTTGTTTGTTTGTTTGTTTGTTAAATACCAGTTGCTGGGGATCAGGAGTGGGGAGAGTGCTGTTCCTGGTTGCGGGTTTCCCACAGGCATCTGGTTGGCCACTGTGAGAACAGGATGCTGGACTAGATGGGCCATTGGGGTTATGGTCCCCATGTATATTTCATTTCTTAAGCTAGTGAACAGATTGGGAGCGATATTTTGCAACTTAAAATACCTTTCATCAATGTTGATGCTGGCTGGCAAGTTTTAGATTTGCATCTTTTTAGAAATGAGGTAAATAAGAAGAGATTTTCTCATTGTTTTGAGAATGATTTTGAATTTTAAGCTTTGTGCTTCAGAACAATGCAGGGTTCGGTTTGTAGGACCAGATTATTCATGGTCAAGTTGTACAGTGTGACAATGCTGAAGCTTTCTTCTGCTCTCTCAATACCGGTAGTTAGTCCTGTTCTTACAGGCCCCGCTTAATATTAGAGCAGTATTAGCCCAGCCTCACTCGATGCCCCTGTTGACAGTGTGGTTTGTTAATTGTGGCAGATACAATGCTAGACAAAAATGCATTGTGCTTTCTTCCCCATTCACTTTCCAAAGGCTGCCACCTGATTCTTTCCCTTGTGTTGGTGTCATGGTTCAGAAACTGCCAGCGCATTGACAAAAGCGTTGAATCTGCAAATGCTGATTATCTTGGTGTCCTATTTGGCTGCAGGCAAATGTCGGCCAGCTGAAGACTTTCCTCTCTGCAATGAAGCTGGCTGACCGAGGCACCAATGAGGAAAGCTTACCACTGTCCACCTTGGCCCCACCGAAAGCTTCTGAAGTTGAGAAGCCAAAGACAAAGATGACCATAACATCCAGGAAGGATTACCCTTTAACCCAGAACTTCCCGTACACTCTGGAGCAACTCCAGGCCTCTTACTGCAAATTAGCCCGTATTGATATGCGCATACTTTGCCTGAAGAGCCTTCGGAAACTGGACTTGAGCCACAACCGTATCAAGAAGCTGCCAGCCACGATTGGGGATCTCGTGTCCCTCCAGGAGCTCAGTCTACAGGGCAACCTCCTGGAGTCCTTTGGCGTGGCCCTCTGTAATTCCACCCTCCGAAAGTCGCTCCAGTCCCTGGATCTCAGCCAGAACAAAATCAAAGCGCTTCCAGCACAGTTCTGCCAGTTGCGGGAGCTCATTCACTTGAAGTTGGACGACAACGATCTGATCAGGCTGCCATTCAAGATTGGTCAACTGAGCCAGCTCCGCTTCTTGTCCGTGGCTCGAAACAAGCTCCCCTTTTTACCCAACAGCTTTGGAAAACTCTCCCTCGAGAGCCTGGATTTATTTGGCAATCCTTTTGAGCAGCCCAAGCCCCTTGCTCCTGACATACAGCTAAAAATACCATTGACTTTGTGGGAATATTCAGCTAGAGCAACAATCAATTACAGGTAAAGGGGTTTTTTTGCAGGGGGGGTGAGGCTCTGAATCCGAGAAGCGGTGCATCCCTTTCCTTCCTATTGTTTCTTACAGTCAGTAATAATCTCAACGCTTTAGGACTTTTCAGTTATAAAGTCCTAAAGTGTTGAGATTATTGTTGAGTGTAAGAAACAATTGTAACGTGAAGGAAAAGTAGGTAAAGCTCATGGAAGAATTTCAGAAAGGCCTTAGGATTATGTGCTGATGTGCATTTGTGGGGTTTCCTATACAAATACAGTATTTAGTGACTTGCAGAAGATCCCAGATTCAGTCTCTGACGGCTCCAGGTAGGGTTGGGAAAGAGGCCTGGCTGGCATGGAAGCCTTGGAAGTCTCTGCAAGTCAGGGTAGACCTGAGCAGAAGTTCTCAAACTGTGGACTGTGGGCCACAGGTCCCCTCCACTACTCCACTCATGTGGCCCATAGAAAGTTTGGGGAGCTCTGTTCCGCAGCGCAGGACTTTCATAATACAGTGTTTGTTTTGACAAGGATGCTGAAGAGGAACCAAGTGCATTAAGTGATCCCCTGAGACCTCCAGCAATCTTCCAGAGGTCTTCCAAAAAGGGAAAAAATGACAACTTCTTGTGTTGACAGTATTGAGCTAGAGCAGGCATCAGCAACCTTTTTCAGCCATGGGCCAATCCACTGTCCCTCAGACCATGTGGTGGGCCAGACTACATTTTGGAGGGGAAATTCCTATGCCCCACAAATAACCCAGAGATGCATTTTAAATAAAAGGACACATTCTACTCATGTAAAAACAAGCTGATTCCCGGACCGTCTGTGGGCCGGATTGAGAAGGCAATTGGGCCACATCCGGCCCACGGGCCTTAGGTTGCCTACCCCTGAGCTAAAGAGACCAGACATCTGACTCACCATGGCAGCACCCTGTATTTACATGTACAGTAAATCAGAATGAATCTGTTATGGGTTTTCAGTAAGTTGTTGAGTTGAGTGTTTGGTAATTTCAGTAATGTAAAGCTAGCCATAATCAGCAGAGGAATTGTCATGCTCATTAGGCACTTGTAGGTATTGGGAGAAATTTCTCTTCAATCCCAAAATCAGTTTAGGTCTTAACCCTCTTGGCAATGGCTCAGGGAACATTGCCGTAGATCCAGCTCTTGTTTTTGTTTCTGCGCGAGAAGTTAAGCCACTGTCTAGTATCACCCAAGGGGTTCTATGGCTGAATGGAGTTGGCCTGCCTCTCCAGCAACCAGTTCCTCTTCATTGCAGTGTGGTGGGATTGTGCAAGTTCACTGATGCTTGTTTGTGCAACAAGAACTTCCAGTATCTCACACCCTCAGTCATTGTCATCTGAGGCAGATGTTTACAGTTATGTTGCATAATAGCTTCTTTCTGGAATTAACTTTGTGGCATGAGTAAGGCTACTGGCGTTTGGAAGAGAATTTGCTTCCCAGGGTGTGAAGGCCAGGATCCAAGCAATGACACCATTGGATATGCATGCTTGAGGAGACTGGCCTTGTGTCTTTCAAAAATAGCCATCATCCGTGACAACACAGTTCTTTAGAAACTGAGACTTACCAAAACAATTTACCGGTATGATATGCTCATTTTTTTAAAAAGTTGGGTTTTTTTAATGCCACTGAGCCTGCCTAAATAACATTAGTTTCAGAGATGGAGAACTGGTTGCTCTGTAGATATTGAGTAGACTCCTGCTCCCATCAGCCTTGCTAATCACCAGGGGTGATGGAATTTGTAGTCCTACAAAATCTGGAGGGCTATAGGTTCTGCAGCCCTGCTCTAGGTACTGCTGTTCTTAATGGTTTTTTTTTTAAAGTTAATATCCCAACAGTATCTTCTGTAAACAACCAAAGTGAGAGACTTCCTTTGGGTCTGATTGGGGCAGGTGGGGTGTGTCTATTTAGAACTGCCTCCCCCACCCCCACCCCGCTGCCCTCCTGTCCCTGGCCTTGCAGATATTTGCATTTTTACAGTACATTTCAGAGCACACACAACACTTTATCTCAGTTACAACCACCCCTTAAGATAGGCCTGAAAAATCCTCATGTTATCCTGTTGCCCTGGATTTGGGAGGCCAAAGGCTGAGACAATAGCCGCTTTTGGGCATTATAATATCATCGCTTGGGATGGGAGCCAGGGAAGTGAGGGTACTGGCTCCACCCCCTCCTGGCTTTGTTCCATTTAACTGCCATCTCAGGGAGGGAAACTGAAGCGCTCAGCATTCTGTCCTTGCGGAATCTCCCTCTTTGAATTGGAATCCTAACTTGGTAATTGATACAGGAGGGTCTGTGGTTCACGCAGTCGTCTTCCATGAGTTGGGAAAGCAATTGGAGAACAAGGCGATGTCCTGTCTTACTGCCAGAGGCAGTATACCTCTGAACGCCAGTTCCTGGGGCTCACAGGCGGGGAGAGTGTTGCCTTTGTGTCCTGCTTGTGGGCTTCCCATTGGGGGCATCTGGTCCGGAACAGTGTTGGACCAGATGGGCCTTTGGCCTGATCCAGCAGCCAGGCTCTTCTAAAGGTTATTGTGGGATGGCAATGGTAGAACCGCCATGCATGTTTCTCATGCGCCCAACCATAGGATAGCTTAATGTCTTGATTGTGAGGTTATGGCAGCTTGCAAAAGGCCGGTTCTGAGTTCACGAGGACTTTCTGGCTCTCAGCACTTGCTGCATCTCTTGGGGACATTTAAGTTAACTGTGCCATGGTAATTCGTGTTGCATAGACTTACAGTTTCCCTGTTTCACAGATTATTATTGTTACTAAATGTCAAGTGTCAGTCCGTCTTCCCCAAGCCAGTGCCCTCCAGTTGATCTCCCATCAGCTCCAGTGGCTGTGCTGACCGGGGCTGAAGGACGTATTACTCCAGGCAGCTGGAGGCCACCAGGACGGGGGAAGGAAGGCAAAATGAACTTTACATCTTTAATAAAGCTACATAATTATCTTTACCAGCTAAGGAGATTCCAGGTTTAACAGTATGGAAGTCTTGGATGGTCACTTTGGCTCAGAAGTGTGTTTGGGATGCATACATTAAACATGTTAATTTAAAACGCTTGCAGCCTTCTTTCCAAGACAGGCTTCCAGGCTCTATGAAATGGCTCAGCACAAACTGTATTCACATCCAGGCCTTGTTCTCTTTCACAGGCTCCCATACAGCTGCCACGTCCTTCCTTCTCACCTCTGTCACGATCTGGACATGTCAAAGAGCTGTCACTGTGGGCGGGCCTGCCTAACCAGCTTCATTCAGACGACCGTCACCATGAACCTCCACAGTGTGGCGCACACGGTTGTCCTTGTGGACAACATGGGGAGCACAGAGGCCCCCATCCTCCGCTACTTCTGCTCTCTGACTTGCTACTCTCAGTTCCTGGACAGACATCTGCAAAGCATCCGATGACCTGAAACCAAGAACCACATCTGGTCTGAGAAGCCTCATTCAGCAACAGCAGACAGATGCTGTCTAATATCAAAAGCAATGCTGGGACACTAGGAAGGCATTGCAGAGATCCACTGTCTCCCAGGCCTTTCCTTTTTTCATCATCCAGGAGGAAGAAGGGAGGCAGGCTTGCATTCTAAACAGAATGCAGTTTAGCGGTTTTTTATTTAAAGCAGCTCATGTTCAAAGTGTGTCTAGAAGTTTGGCTGCAGTGGAGCCTCTCTGGGCGGCATGGGACTTGTTCGGACAAGCTCCAGGTTATTTCAGCAGTCTCCAAGATCTGTTCCCTGAAATGGTTTATGCTGATTTTTTTTAACGTTCATGCCATTGTCAAAAGGAAGTTTGTCACATTCACACAACCAGTTGTGTTGCTATTGAAGAACTGATGCAAAACTAGCGTGCTTCAAAAGAAAATATTGTGGTGGCCAGTTCACCATATATTAAAATTTGTATGCAGGAACTGGTTTTTCCGAGTACCAGATGCAGGCACAGAGTGTTTTGGGAATGGTGCCCACATGCAGAAATTGTAGTTTGAAAGGACATGGGTATGTGATGCAAGAATGGGAAAGGATTGGGCCCCTGCTAGTCTGGATTTTGCCTGTAAAATGTGTGCTCTGTATGCAAGAATTATTATGGAGTGCATCATATGAAGCAGTTTTGCATTAGTTAACTTCTGAAAGCCTCTTTTTTTTTTCTTAAAAAGAATAAATAAATGCTTAAGAGAGTCTGAAATGTTGTGAAATGAGTCTTGCATTCCTCTTAAATGGAGCTGGGCTTTAGAAAAAAACATAGATCGCACCAGCATATTTCTGTTCCCTGGTCTCTGCTCTTTAGGATGGCAAAGGATTCAAAATTCACAAAATACAATGACAGCACAGACAGAAACCTTTGGCCCATTAGAACTGAATGGCCTCTTTAACTCTCAGGCTGCTGTACTGCTTTCCACCTGTTCCAGCCCCATGGAGATAATAGTTTTATTTTTACCCTGCCAATCTGGCTGGGTTTCCCCAGCCACTCTGTGTGGCTTACAGAATATATAAAACATAAGAAAGCATCAAACATTAAAAACTTCTCGATACAGGGCTGCCTTCAGATGTCTTCTAAAAGTTGAGTAGTTCTTTATCGTCTCAACATCTGCTGGGAGGGCGTTCCACAGGGCGGGCGCCAGCGAGGGAACCCCCAGAAGGCCCTCGGAGCTGGACCTCAGTTTCCAGGCTGAGTGATGGGGGTGGAGACGCTCCTTCAGGTCTACTGGGCCGAAGTTGTTTAGGGCTTCAAAGGTCAGCACCAACACTTTGAATTGTGCTTGAAACGTACTGGGGCCCAGTGTAGGAGGGTCATTCCATATCAAGTCATCCAACTTTTTTACCTCATGTCATCCTATTTTCTTAATGATCAAAACTAAGTTCAAATCTAAAATAAACAAGACTTCACTAGAATTAATGCTTTGAAAGAATTCTTGTTAAGTACTAACAATAATTATTTCAAAGTGTTTATTGTATCATGCAACAGCAAGCTATCACTCTGCTATGGAACACATTTTTTAAAAAGCCTGACTAACTTTTCAGATACCTTTTAATTGAATAACTTTCTAAATAAATGCCTGAAGTAACTGATATTATAGTTGAAGTCTTGTTTATTCTGTTATATTTTACTCCACGGAGACGCATTTATCCTAAATAGAACCCAATAAGGCAGACATGTATGTACAAAAAATTTTTAAAAAAAAATGTGATCCCATTGAGATCCCAAGATGAAATTTTGCAGGTAGCTCTTAAAAATATTAAATAACACAATTTCTTGAGAAAATTTTAATCATATTAGATTTTGTAACAAATTTAAAATTAAAAGTACACCCATCATGTGACATACATCAAAGCCCATGAAGTTCTGAAGAGATTGGTGTTTTTAGTTTTGACGTATCTCAATCCTGGGCTGAGCTTTAAAGGTTTTTGTGTAGTCTGGCAAGGCCAAAATGGTCAATTTATTTGAAATTTCAAACCCTCATAACTCACAAACGGAATGAGATAAAAAAAAAATCAAAATTTTAGATTTGAACTCAGTTTTCCTCATTCAGTTAGTGTACAAAATATTAAGAAAATTGGATGGCGTGGTAAAAAGTTACATCACTTGATATGGAATGACCCAGGTCTTTCAAGGCAGGTGTTCTATGATCTTGGCCTGGGCTGCTTTAAGAGTACTACCAAGGACATATCTGGGCTTGCGGAGAGGAGAAGAGTATTGGACATGAAGTTCAGACCCCTTTTTTTGTCAGAATGAAGTGTCAAAAGGAATAGTGGGGCTGTAGTGTTAATCTTGTTTTTAAGTTGTATTTTAATCAATTGTTTTATACTTGGTATTAGCCGCCCGGTCTTGGCTGGGGAGGGCGGGGTATAAATAAAATTTATTATTATTATTATTAGTGTATAGATGATCCCTTCCAGAATTAAAATCCTCCGCTACTGAGGTTTCAGAGAATTCCTCTTCTGAGCTCTCCAACCTTCCCCTGTTCCTTCTACGCAACACGCAAACATTTTCTTTTTCAGTCTTGTGTTGTTGTTGTTCAGTCGTTCAGTCGTGTCCGACTCTTCATGACCCCATGGACCAGAGCACGCCAGGCACGCCTATCCTTCACTGCCTCTCGCAGTTTGGCCAAACTCATGTTAGTAGCTTCGAGAACACTGTCCAACCATCTCATCTTCTGTCGTCCCCTTCTCCTTGTGCCCTCAATCTTTCCCAGCATCAGGGTCTTTTCTAGGGAGTCTTCTCTTCTCATGAGGTGGCCAAAGTACTGGAGCCTCAACTTCAGGATCTGTCCTTCTAGTGAGCACTCAGGGCTGATTTCTTCAGTCTTGTAGTTCCAGCCAAAGCCTTCTTTTCGGCGTGTTTGTTTTTAAACTGCCAAGTAACTTGCATTTGCATCTTGAGTTCCAACGGGTGCTTCTTGCATCAGCTGCAGCAGGCGGATGTCTCGGAAAGCAAGGCTGCACCATTCCCAAGCAGGTAGGGCCCCTTCAGCACCCTCCAGGCATTGACAGATTAAAATGAACACGCTTGTTGCACCCATCTCAAAGCCTGGTGCCTGCAACTCCTCTTTTATTTAAATAACGTTTATGCCGCTACTTGGCAGATCAACAAAATCACAGCAACCCGCATCCTCTTGTGTGCAATCCTGAAAAGGCACAACACAAAAGGAAATCTGGTCAAGAGGGAGGAGGAAATAAGCAAGTACCAGTTCTTCCTTACAGATTCTTCTAACAACCAGCTGCAAGGAAAAAGTTCTAGGAGACGCCACCTTTCCCCCTTCTTTGCACGGCTGAAGACTCTGCACATGCTCTATGATACCTCATCCCCCACTGAGTTAAAGGGGGAGGCGGTGCTTGCACTTGGTTAAAGATGCAAGGGGGGGGGGGCAATTGTCGAATATTGCAGACCTTCCATGATGTGCCCCTGTATTCCAGGGACAGTCCCAGATTTACAGAAGCTGTCCCAGTTTCTGATTTGATCCGAGAATGTCCTGCTTTTCCCTATTTTCATCAGAGAAATGTTGGAGGGTAAGGAGTTATGCAACCCTGGAGTCAAGGAGATGTGACTTTATAACCTTCAGAAGACATCTGAAGGAAGCCCTGTGGAGGGAAGCTTTTTAATGTTTAATGTTTATACTGTATACGGTATATATTGGAAGCTGCTCAGAGTGGCTGGGGCAACCCAGTTAGATGGGCAGCTCATCATCATCATTGAACAGGATGTCCCTATTTTTACTGGAGAAATGTTGGAGGGTAAGGAGTTATGCGACCCCCAGCCAAGGAAATAGAAAACACCTGAAGGCAGCCCTTTAAGGGGGAAGCTTTTTAAAGGTTTCATGTTTTTATATATGTTGGAAGCTGCTTAGAGTGGCTGGGGCAACGCATTTAGATGGGCAGGTTACAAATAAAATTATTATTATTCTCGAATGGTTCGTTCGTCCCCCTTTTCGCCGGAGAAATGTTGGACATATTCCAGTTCCGGCTGCCTCTGCCGGGGACCAGGCTGCGCCGCCAGGCCCCCCCGCCGTGCCCCGGACACCCCCAGCGCCTGCTCTTCCCGCTCCACAACGGGGTCGGGGCGGCGCCGGCCGGTGGCTCCGGATGCGGAAGCCGCACGTGGAGGGCGGAGAGCGGCAGCAGGAGGAGGAGGAGCCGGAGGCGGCGCCGTCGCTGCTGCAGCCCCGGCGGAGCGGAGCGTGGCGGCTGGTGGCGCGTCCGGGGCGGGGCGGCTGGCTGCCTGGCCGGGTCCCTCCTTCCTCCGCCCGCCCACGCCCCATCCGGCCTCGGCGCGGGGACTGGCCGCTCGCCCGTTGGCCGCCTCCTCCTTCGCGCGCCCGGCCGAGAGAAAGAAGGCAAGCAGGCAGGCGGCCACCTCCGGAGAGCGAGCGCAGCAAGCGGCGCCCACGACAATGCCGCGCGCGCGGCGGAGGGCGACGTTGGCCGCCCGGCCGCTCGGCTGATGCGCCCCGGAGGGAGGGCCGCGCCGGGCCCGGCTCGCCGCCGGTCGTGATCGAAGGGGCGGCCGCGCGGGAGACGCCGCCGCCTCCACCATGAGGCTCCGCATCTACAAGCGCAAAGTGCTGGCGCTGCTGCTCGCCCTGGCCGTCGCCGCCTGCGCCCTGGCGCTCTGGGGAGGCGCCGGAGAAGCCGCCGGGGGAGCCAAGCGGGAGGACGATCGGGCACCGCCGGGAGACCAGCCCGTGGCGCCGGCCACCAGCAGCAGCCTTCCCGCCCGGGCGGCCGGGCAGCGGCTCCCCAACGCGTCGTCTCCGGCGTGGCTCCCCGGGGAAGAAGCGGCCGCGTCGGCGCTGCTGGGCCCCAACCGGACGCTGCACTACCGCTCGCTCGTCTACCGGCTCAACTTCGACCAGCCCGTGCGCAACGAGGAGCGCTGGCGGGCGGCGACGTCGGAGGGCGGCGGCGGCGGGGCCGCTTCCCCGGACGGCGGCGTGGCGGTGGCGGTGGTGGTGCAGGTGCACGAGCGCGCCGAGCACCTCCGGCTGCTGCTGGCGTCGTTGCGCCGGGCGCCGGGCGCCGAGCGGGTGCTGCTGGTCCTCAGCCACGACGTGTGGTCGGCCGAGCTGAACGCGCTGGCCGCGTCGGTGGACTTTTGCGCCGTGCTGCAGGTCTTCTTCCCGTTCAGCCTGCAGCTGTACCCGGGCGAGTTCCCCGGCACGGACCCGCGGGACTGCGCGCGCGACGTGGGCCAGGCGGCGGCGCTGCGCCTGGGCTGCCTCAACGCGCAGTACCCGGACGCCTTCGGCCACTACCGCGAGGCGGCCTTCGCGCAGACCAAGCACCACTGGTGGTGGAAGCTGCACTTCGTGTGGGAGCGGGTGCGCGCCCTAAGACGCCACCCGGGCCTCGTGCTCTTCCTGGAGGAGGACCACTACTTGGCGCCCGACTTCTACCACGTGCTGCAGCGCCTGTGGGCCGCCCGCCAGAGGGACTGCCCCGAGTGCCAGGTGCTGTCGCTGGGCACCTACGCGCCCGTGCGGGGACCCTTCTCCGGCCGCGCCGACAAGCTGGAGCTGAAGACGTGGAAGTCCACCGAGCACAACATGGGCATGGCCTTCGGGCGGGACACCTACGAGCAGCTGATGGGCTGTGCCGAGGCCTTCTGCACCTACGACGACTACAACTGGGACTGGACCCTGCAGCACCTGACGGTCAGCTGCCTGCCGCGCTTCTGGAAGGTGCTGGTGCCCGAGATCCCCAGGGTCTTCCACACGGGCGACTGCGGCATGCACCACAAGAGGCAGTGCCAGCCCGCCGCCCAGAGTGCCAAAGTCGACGCGCTGCTGGACGCCAACCGGCAGCACCTGTTCCCCGAGACCATGGTGGTGGGCAAGAGGTACTCGCTGGCCCCGCTGAGCCCCCACGTCAAGAACGGCGGCTGGGGAGACATTCGGGACCACGAGCTCTGCAAAAGTTACCGCAGGTTGCAGTGAGCGGGGCCACGCGTGGATGGAGCCTCGTCCTTCCCCCATCGGGCCTGTGGGATCTATTACAGGCATGAGCCTGAAAATTGGGAGGGGGGGATGTATTGATTGGTTTCTGCTTTAATATGGACAGTGGTTATTACAGAGAGAGAGAGAGAGAGAAAAGAAGTGTTTCTGAGGCAGAAAGGTCCTGTAGGGGAATGTTAAAAATAAACATAAATGCTACTTGTTTACTGGAAAAATAATTGACAATTTTTACCTAGGCCTTTTTATAAAGTGTTTGTGACACTTTCAAACAACCCTGAATTCCGTTTTTCTTTTGCAGTTTGGGTGTCAAAGGCAGTGGGTGGGGCGAGTGCCTAAGGTGACCGAGGCCCCCTGTCTGCTACTCACGAGCCCCCCAGTTCTGAACTGGTCGGCGCTTTCTGAACAACCCCTCACCCTCTCTGCCAACCACTTACTAGAGAGAATCAGTCATTCAGTATTCCATAATCTTGTACATGCTTGCTTGAAATTTGGTACCTTAATACCCGCAAAAGCCTTCTATTTTATTTGCTATGTGCTTATGAGAAAATTGGAAATCCATTTCTTTTCACTTAAATGTAGCAATATGCAACTTTTTTTTTTTAGTTCTGCCAAAATAAAAAAAAACATGTTTTTTGTAATACAAGTCTTTCAGTGATCCGAAACAATCCCTTTTAATTTTTATAGCACCAAATTAAAAGAACAGCTTCAACATGTTAATGACGACACAGTGCAATGATACAAAGTAAAGCAAATTACGGTAACATTTGAAGAACTGAACTGAAAACAATGACAACCATTTACCTCCTGTTACAGAAACAATTCAGGTTCCTGCGTAGGCAGCCCAGCTTAATGAATAATTAAAAATAGGGCTGGATGAAGAAAGAGAGGAGAGCATCCAAGAGCTAAAAGCCCCAAACAATATAAAGCAACAGCATATGGAGAAGAGATATACTAATTGAGAGCCTAGTCTACGTCTGTGCTAAGAGGCTCAGTAACCTTCAAAAGCCCTTCTTGATGAAAGAGCACAGATTTAATTTAACTATGTATTGAATGCTAGAGCACAATCCCATCAGAAAATTCATAAAGTAAACGGGCCTTGTGCAAAAGAACTTCCCAGTGGATTGTGCCCTTCCTTGCCTCTGGAAAAATGCACCGAAGATGAAATCCATTTATATGCCCAAAATGTAACAAAGGCCCATTTGTGTATTGTGGTGCAGTAATACAGGCAGCAGCAGCAAACACAAGATGGCAAAGTCATCTCCAAGGCATCCCTTAGACCTGCAGCAAAACGCTTTATTGGTGAATTTTAGTGTGTTCCTAGATTTTACAGGACAATCCAATTAGTGGAAGCTACTGAATTCTGTCTAACATAATTAACTGCTGAGTGTTTTCCAGAACTTGACTTTCTGGGATGTAAATGTGTTTCTTCAGGTTACAAGAGAGGAAAGACTTCATTAGGTTAGTCTCCCCTGCTCCATTTCAATTTTGAACATGCTAATTAATGCAGACAGAACTTCTAATTTAATGGCCTGAAGAGTGCTGATGTGTTTTCAAGCAAGTCTTAATTGAGAGTGGGTTCTGGTGAAATCTGTGGGACTTGGAAGAGGGTTACAATCCTGCTCCAACTGAGCACTCTTGAGCCCCCATGCAGATCGATGGGGAGCAATTCTTCCATTTAAAATGTGCTAAGTTTTAGCTTCATGGTACCTGCCGCATCCAGGGTATTGATGCCTTTTGTTAAAACAACAGTTGGCACAAAATCTCTTCCTGTAAAATGCAGGCAGTTTCAAAAGCATCCAGCCTAGCTATGGTAGGCAAATTACCGGTAAGCAGAAGTTTTAGAATAGTTTTTGAACTGTGAAAACTAGTTTGGCTGACAGAAAACAAGAGACCTGAAACACATTTCTGCTGTAAAACGTAGAGCTGAGAATAGACCTATGTAGCTGCTTGTGGGGTGTGCTATTCTCTGTCCCAAAGGCAGTGGGACTACAACGAACAGGCCTGTCCCTCGGGGGGCATGCTTACTTGGAAATCAATTCCATTAAAATGAATAGGATTAACTTCCTGTGAATGCAGTTTACAATCTGGCTATGACACCCCGATCCAAAATAGATTGTGCTGCATATATTTCAGAAAGGTTTTAAGTTCCCCAAAAACAGTTTTCATGCAAAGCACCCAGGGGATTTCCCAAGACAGTTGCAACACTCGGCGTTCAGGAGACTTGCATGGGTTTTGATGAACAGAGAGCAACTTGGGGTATTTATACTGGTTTTAGCATCCACCACGAAAGAAAGAAAGCTGGTTTTTGCCCAGCTGGTGCTGTTGCATTTCTATCTACCTGTTTCAAGGGTGCTTGCAGAGTGTGAAAGGGACGCCCCAAAGGCAAGCCATACAAATTCACCCCTGAAAGTAATTGTGGCAGCACAAGTCATTGTGAAATGTGGGAGGACACTTCAAATAGTGGGTTGTTATTTCCCTATCAGTGGAGAAGAGATGGAAATGCTGGTGGAAGGGGAAGTATGAAAGGCACTATGAAACCCTGAAGTTGTGATGAGGCCTTGCGCAAGAGCATGGCTCAGTTGGCTCAGCCAAGAGATGAATTAGCCTTCTGGCCACACAAGTCAGCCTCTTCGCTTTGCCCTTCCATGGCACAAGATGTCACAACCGAGAAGTCTCCCTGTTTCAGTCACCAGCTTCAGAACAAGCCAGCATCCTAAACGAAACTTCAAAGTCTGGTTTAAGATCCTCATTCCAAAGCTAGTAACTATAGCCTCCCAGTTCAGAAGAAATGGGAAATTGATTAGAGACTTCCTGGTTTAATCCTGGTTGTGTGCACAGGCAAAAGGCACGTTCCTATTTCAGTTTAACAAACCTAGATTTAGCCTGTATGTTCCCCTGACTACTCGCAGCAATGGGATTTTTACTGTAAAGTCTGCTTGACTTTAATGAACTGCAAAGTCTCTTTCTGAAATTCAGCAACAAGCTGAATGCTCGTCTAAACCCAGGGCTCTCCAGATGTTGCTGCACTGCCACTTCCCTCATTCCTGACCTTTGGCTGGGACTGATGGAACTTGATCTGGAGAGCACTGTGTTGGTAACCCCTTCCTGGAGTCCAATCCTTTCAAACCTCCCAAATGGAAGTCAACATTTTTGAGCAGATGGGACCGGTGCTTTGTTTCCGCAAGACTTGGGGTTGGGGTTCTGCACCGTCCCTTCCCTGTGCTCTTTGGAGGAAATGCAAAAAGTAAAACTTGAGGTTTTTCTCGCTGCAGAGCCAGCTGGGAGCTCAGCACATTAATCCAGTTCATACAACAAAGCATTCTGAAAGGCGACTGCACAGTGCGTTGTGTGGCTGGTAATGTACTGCACACTTCCATCCCGCATGTCTGTTTCCTTTAACACAGGGGGAGCCGGCCTGCTCCTGCCCTGCCCTTGCTTGTTCTGTGCTGACTCTGAATGCACACCCTCCCCCGCTCCGGTTTGGCCAGGCTCCTCCCAGTTAAACTGGGCTTGTGGTGTGGACGTTGCTCTTTCCTCCTCCCTTGCAAAAGCACGTTCTGACTCACGGCACTCCCTTATCTGCTGTTTCCCAGGACTGGGGTTGCTGGGGTCAAGCTCCAAACAATGGCCTGGTCCCCCGCCAACTTGGCCCATTGTTTCCATGGATGTGAGCGGAGCTGTTTGTGCGGGGCAGCTTTCTGCATCTGCTGAGAGTTCACTGCCATTTTCTTGTTCGCCATCCTCTCCCTTGGGAGTAGCTTTTTCTCGCCTTTTACCAAGCTCAAAGCCGTTCTGCTCCAGCGGCTGTGAAAAGAAAAGGGGAGAGCTGTTTGTTACAGTTGTAGGCTAAAGGTAGAGAGAAGTGTTGCTGAAAATGGTCTCAGCCACCAAACAGGAACAACCTGGGCTTCCTCCCAAACAGGTCTCCCTTATAAGTCCGTACCTTCTTGCAATGTTTCCAGTAAACAGGGCTGGAGATTTTTGCAGGCCTGGCAGTGGAAGCTGACCTACAAAGCTCTGGGGACTTGCTGAGAGGCAAAGTTGCAGGAGTTCTGCCAGGTGGCTGCCCACTGTGTGCTCCTAACAGGAAGGAGGATTCTGGCTGGGTTATGCAAAATGCCTTGCGCTTGTCACAAAGCTGTAGTTACCCAATGCCTGGGATCTGGATCATGCACATTTCAGGGAAGGAGTCATGGTTTCAGCTTAGGAGACTCAATGTGCGTAAGTCATAAGTGGTGCACTAATTGGTTTTATTCTGATTACATGGTGTACTTGGACTTTCGACAAGGAACCTCACCAAAGACACCTCAGTAGGCTCATGGAATAATTGGAGAGGCCCTCTTGCAGATCAGGAATTGGTTAAGTATCAGAAAGCAGAGAGTAGGAATAAATGGCCATTTCTCTGAATGGAGAGATGTAGGAAGTGCAGTCCCTCAAGAACTGATACTGAGACCTGTACTTTTTGACTTCTTCATAAACAATCTAGTTTCCCAGCCCAGTTTCCTGGTGATGTTAAATTGTTCAGGGATAATGAAACAAAAGGAGATTGTGAAGACCAAACTGGGTGAATGGGTGGTAAAATGGCAAACGCAATTTGGTGCAAACAAGTGTAAAACAATGCATGTAGTCTAAATTAGGGCAAAGAGGTGTTTTGAGCCTCAACACCTTGTTGTTGAGGAGGACTGCATCAAAATCCTCCAAGGACCCTACTTGCTAAGGACCCTCTTTGACAATGCCCAGAAGCAGCCAATGATTGGTAGCCCAGGTTCCTCCAATCGTTCCTATGCAGCAGGGCGGGCCACGCTCTGTGCTGCTCAAAAGACTTTAGACCAGCTCTCATTTTCACTGGCAAATAAAGCAATCCTCTAAGATACAGAATAAGACACAAACTCTTGCGGTGGCTGGCAGAGTAGCCTGGAGATGAGCAACAGGTGGTTGCCAACCTCAATATTCTTGGCCTCGTGCTATCTAGGACACCAAGGTGGTCTGTGCCGCGGTGCCGGCTGCAAATGGAAAAAGCTCTTCTGCTCCAGTGCAGGACTGAGAAAAATGAGAGCACAGATAAGGGAAAACACACCACGTAGATAGCAACCAAGAGGTCTGGTGTAGGCTGGAATTGTCATCCAAGCGATATGAAGCTCTGGTCTCCTTTCAATAATTAAATGTAGAAAATCAAATATTGATATTCATTGCAGTTGGCAAGTTTTCAACAGCTAACAAGCAACAGGTGCCAGATCCAAGGTAGACATGCAATGCAGTCTCTGAGGCTTTAAATGGAAGCTGTAAGTGTGAGACACTTTTAATTTACAGTAGGGGAAGCAGAAACACCCACAGAGTCCATAAGCAGAGCTGGGCTACAAATACGGATGTTTGCTCTATCATTGTGTGCAGGCAATTAAAGAGAGTGCACCTCGCACCCCACCCCCAGGAGCAAAGTCCAGACTGCGGCCTTGAACTTTCAGAGTCTGATCCCAGATACAGGCTGGCTGAGGCACATGATTATTGAAATAATATTTGCAAATGCAACATGCGGAGCCACACCGTGTTCAGTCTATTTCAGGAAGAGATTACAACTCATCTGCTGCCATTTTTAATCATTTATTATTTGGGATATACTATAATTTTACAAATTGTGAAGTTCTTGTAATGATTCTGCAGATTAAGTTGGGAGGAGGGGAGGGAAGTGACATCCTAGAAACCCTCATTCTGTGATGGGAATCTGACCATTTGTTACAGCAGGCTATTTGAGAAACCACCACACAGGACCAAGTAATTCTTAAAATTATCTATGTTTTCAAGAGACTCTAAATATTAGGTGTCAGTCCAGCCAGCTGCCTCTGTTTATATTTGATTTTGGACTTCTATTCCTTCCAAGTATAGCAGACGATGACAAGTCTTCATGTTCTCCAAAAGGGCTTCAAAATCACAAAGCTTACAAGATCTGCAATAAGACGAGAAAAACCTGACATGCAGTTAAGATCCTCTCCAAATGCAGTGGAACAGTGTGGTCTGTTCTGGGAGCAAGTTCATGGCCATTAGGAACATCCTCTCTTGCTTATCCTAAATCTCTCTCCGCAATTTAAATTCAATGTTGCAGGTCCTGCATCGAGTTGAAGCCAAATTCTGGCCCATCTACAGATTTTTGCACAAGCATGGCAATCTCACTGAAACACAGAACATTCCCAGCACACACATGCCAGGGTGGGGGAGCTTAATGCAGTGGAGTAGCAAGTTGCCATGTTTACTGAACATTTAATTTGGAAGTTTTCAGAATCAATGAGCACCCTTAACGCACAGGTAAAAATATCCTTACAAGCAACAAGGTGTTGGGCAAATGGAACTGGATACAGGTAAGACAGTGACTGGTTACTCCAGTGTTGTTCATGGATGATAAGGCAGGCCTGCTGAACAATGCCTTACCTTTAATCTGATCTGACTTTTGCCCTCCGAGACATCCAACACTTCAATTAATGGCTGATGTTCCATCTCTGACGGGCTGGAACAGGACATCCTCGAAAGACTGTCCAGAAACTCATCCACATTGTCTTCAGTGACAAACCACCTTTCCTGAAGGGGAGAAACAAGTACAAGGATCAAACCTTCCCTTTGGTTACAAAACACCAGCCCTTAGGCACCCCAAAGCTGCCGCAATCCCCAGCTCTCTGCTTCTCCTTAAAACTGGCATTCTTAAATAATGGCTGAAACCTTCAGCTGTGGCACACTCGATCAGAAAGTCACACACAACCAATTGGATCAGCAACAAGAAGATGCAGATTTTATCATGGGCTGACAGATTTCGTGTTAGTCAACAAAGTGATGCTTCACTTAAGGTATTTCTATCTCACTAAGCAATCTACTTATACTAAAAACCAGAATACAGTTGCCTAATTTTCAAGCAGCTCCTTTGGCCAAGCCTTTCATGGTGAGCTGCTGCATGCTTGCAAGTGATCATGCTCTTTCCATATGCTGGCAAATGGCACAAAGGCAGGCCAGGCTGGGTTGATTTTGTTTCCTTTTTCTGTGGTTAGTCTTTTTGCCAAGGCCTTCTTCCTGGTGTGCATCTGTCTGAGGGATGCCATGGAACTCCAACGAAAGAAAAGTCTTTATTGGCAGTGACACCTGAACTCTCAAATGCCCTCGCTACACAGCCTTGCATCCCTGGCACCCACATCAGAGTGGCACCAGGCTAAGGTGTTTTTGCTCACGGAAGCATTTTAACCTTGTGCAGTACATTTTAATGATTAACCATTTTATCTGTTGTTTCATTATTGTGCTTATGCTGTGATACACCCAAATGTATACCTGTCTGAAGGTCAGGATGAAGATTCAATATACAGTAACAGGCCAATTCTGTTAGGCTGCATACATTTTTAAAGATCTTTGAGCAAAACTCCAGATGCAAAAGTGCTACATTACTCAACCCCAAAAGACATTCACCAATGAGAGAGAAACAGAGGCCATGCAGATTTGTCAACCTTTTTTTCTGGCAAAGCGCCAGCGCCTTGTACAACTGTGTGGCGAGGAGAAATTCAACAGGTGATGCTTTTTACACATGGGGTACATAAACTGGACCATGTGACAATAAAATCTTCAGCCGTTGAATTTTTGCTTGCCATGCAGTTGTAAAAAAAAGTAGAGCAGATCCCCTCTATGAGGAAATGTTGCAACATTTGGGACTTTTCAGTTTAGAGAAAAGGCAGGTACAGTACAAAGGCAATGGCGCCCAAAGGTGTTTTCTGGATTGCAGGTACATGCATGGTTTGTCCTGGAGCCAAGAGGCCTGGGGCTGCCACTTCCTCAAACTCAGGAGACGGTTGGGAGAAGCCTCTGAAGAGCTCCAGCTAGAAGAAAACAGCAAATGGAATGGATCCCCCAAGAAACTTTTTGGATCCGGCCTTTAAAACTAAAGTAAAATGTCCAGGTTCACTGATGAAGCCAAGTGCCCAGTAGGGAATTTCACTTTCCTTATTTGTGCCCATGTTCCCTGTCTGCACATCACTGAAAGAGATGGGTCCACATGCTGTCCTGGTTCATACATACATAATGCTGAACTGTAGTTTAATAACAACAACAGTTTTATTATCTATACCCTGCCCATCTGGCTGGGTTTCCCCAGCTACTCTGGGCAGTGGTTTACTGTCACATGCACCAACCTGAGGGCCTGTGTGCCTCCCCTTCCCTCTCCTCCTCCAGTACAACCAAGAGGAGGAAATCAGAAGTGATTGCTTCCATCTGCTGATAACCATAGTGACTCATGTCCAAAGCTAGGGGAAACTGTGATGAATGTTAACTACCGGTATATTTCAGAGGAACAATATTTCAAAATGCAGTTTATTAACTACTAGTAGACATTAAGCCCGTTAAATTAACGGGCGCTAGAACATCATGGAAAGCGGGGACGGCGAGAACTTGCTGAAGTGCTCGATGTACTTGGGTGCCCCGGCCAGCGCCAAATGGCCCTTCAGCAGGCAGCACAGGAGGCGCATCGCGGCGGCGGCGGCACTGGCACCAGCCAGGCCCGGCAGGCCAACTCAGCCGCCACTTGTAACGGCCGCTGCCGCTTAGAAGTAAGTCCACGCGAGCGCGCACCCGCCGCTTCAACAGCCCGGCCGCCCGAAGTCTCTGCGCTCCAATCCCTGTGCCCGTGGGGCACATGCGCAGTTTTGCCCGGCCGCCCGAAGTCTCTGCGCTCCAATCCGTGTCCGTGGGGCACATGTGCAGTAGGACACAGGGACTGACACAGGGACTGGACGCAGAGACACTTGCACTTTATTACTGTAGATAGTTAACACTAATCATGGTCCTCAGTTTGGACAAAATAAGTAATTACAGTTGGCTGAAAACAGAAGAAAGAGCTTCCCATTTCCTTGTGGCTTTTCCAGAGGAGAGTGAGCTGCCAGAGGCTCCCCCAGACTCATTCTCATAACCTTACATCACTGTCGCCACTGTTTCAGAATTAACAAAACCCACACATGTGCCCTTGAAACATGTCACTCTCAAGAAGCTTCGAATATATTAAATTACATTTCTATTTTAAAATATTTATAGGATGACTTTATGAGCAGAACTCATTCAATGTGGCTTACAGCCTTATAAAAACACAACTTTCGACAGGAATAAGATAAATAAAAAACTTCCAATAGACCCACAATGTTAAGAAAGCCTGCAATAATAAATACATGTCCATCCCAGAAATAACACACAAATCCGTCAACCAACAGAAGGCCAATGGCAAGATGGAATATCACTCATAGGTAAAACAAAATAAAAAAATTCCTTCCAGTAGCACCTTAGAGATCAACTAAGTTTGTTCTTGGTATGAGCTTTCGTGTGCATCTGAAGTACCGTATCTGAAGTGTGCATGCACACGAAAGCTCATACCAAGAACAAACTTAGTTGGTCTCTAAGGTGCTACTGGAAGGAATTTTTTTATTTTGTTTTGACTATGACAGACCAACACGGCTATCTACCTGTAACTGACTCATAGGTAAGTCACTGAACTCAACTGGGCGTATTGAGAATATTGCACAAAACCACAATAACACTGTATGTCTAGGACTTAACACTATATGTCAGCACTATGTCATGTTGTTCATTGGGCATTAAATAAAAACAACTAATAAAGCACATTTTGGGTTCACAGTAGTCTTTGGAGCAATTGCCAATGGTAAGAAATAAAGCTAACAGATCCATTTTTGCCCCTTTATCAACAATACCCAGGGCTAAGTTATTAGAATTGAAAGTTTCTCTCCAGCAGACTGCAGGCATTTTAAAAGTAGGTCATGCACTGGATCTAAATTAAGTTAAGGTGCCTTTATGGTGAATTCAGGAAACAGGTTCAAAAGAAACTTAGCTCTCAGAGCCTCTCTGCCTTTTTTCAAATCCTGCTGCAGAGGAGATCAGCTAAAGTCGGAGTCTCTACGGCAATGCAAGATGAAAGCCACAAAGGGGGGCGGCGGGGGAGTCTCCTATGTATAAGGTATTAGCAATGGCCAGAAATAAGACATCTCCAGAAAGGCTTTCAGCAGCTTAATCAAGAGGTTAATAACTTTGGTGACACATGTTTCCTATACCAGGAAGGCAGCAAATTAAACTTAAATATTAATGGCCTCTAGAAAATGATGGTGCTTTTTATCAGCAGTTAAATCAGTAACAATTTTGATGGATAGATTTTTCTTTTCTTTTCAAAATGTATTCTCTATTCTTTATTCTGGTTTCTGTGATGCATCAAGATGGCAAAATGCCTCGAAATGGCCCTGGGTTTATTTCCTCCTGTCATTCCCATTTTCGAATACCATGTTACAATAAATATTCTAATCCCAGTTCTATATTCGTTACCCCTCTGCTTTGACAAATAATGCTTAGATAAATAGAAACTTCCAAAGCAAAGGTCAACAACGGCACCAAAGCAAACATCTATAAACCACTGAAAATTAGTACATTAACAGCATGCGGGGGCTCCTTTCTTTACTTTTAGCACGGCTTTCTTTACGCCAATGTTTCAAAACTCTGTTTTGCAGCTTACAATGTTTTTGAACAGTTTTATGTGCTAATGGGGTGTACTTTTAGCGAGTTGTTTGTTGGCTGCTCTGAGCATTTTCAAACAGAAAGGCAGGATAAAAAGAGCGTTGAAATAAACTGAACAAATAAAATCTGGTGACAAATGTGGAAATGTGGACTTAATTTCATCAGATATTTATAAAGGATAGGAAATGGAAGAACTGACTACTTTGCTCCACATTAGGGAGGGCACTAGCTAGACAAATATATTTGTTTTGGGGAAAGGGCATGGCATTCAGAGAGGTGTGTTTTTTGCTTTGTGACTGTCTAAAAGTTGCTCCTTGTTACACTAATTTGCTATAGAAAAAAGAAGAGGGGGAAATAACTGCTTTATACAGGTCTGCATGAAACCTTTATGAGTTGTGCATGATTGCCCCATCCCAGTGTTGCCAAAGAGAGAGCTGTCCATTTGTTTCTCCTCTCTGCTTCCTGTTCCTTAACCATTTACTTACTTTTTAAGAGGACCTCTCCTCTGATCTCACGACAGCTAGGCTTACAAAGGAGTTTAATGCTACTGTCTATCTGAAGCATAGACTAGCCTAGAGCAAAGCTAGCACCAAATACTTCCATCCTAGCAACCCACTGTAAATCCATTCAGATTACTAAAGCTGGTTTGGGAAACTGGGCATTAAAATGGAATTAACAACGTGGACGTAGTTTTATGGGGAAAGTGTGTATTATTAACTAAGGGGGATTTATTGCTTCCACCCTGGCTTCCAAATGGCTTGGAACCCATTTGTCTATTACATCATTGCTGAAATACAAATAGATGGAAGGAACATCTTTTTTTGATCAATCTGAATATCTTTTCGTTGGCATTCTAAAGGTTTGGTTTGCATAAGATCCTGGATGGTTCAGTTGGTTACAGTCTGGTGCTGATTATGCCAAGATTGCAGGTTTGCTTCCCCGTATAGGACAGCTGCATATTCCTGCATTGCAGCGGGTTGGACTAGAACTAGATGACCCTCAGGGTCCTTTCCAACACTTCAATTCTATGATTCTATGGTTGTGCCCTGAGGCGTAAGCCTGCTTCAGCTGCAGCTTGAAGGGTAAACACACAGGCATTCCTCCCAGGTGAAGAAGAGTGAGATACGGTCTCCGGTCTGTTAGTGCCACCATGTGTAAGCGAAAAGGAATCCTGCTTTAAAACATTTATGTAGGTTGCTTCTCACAGCACTAAAAACCAACCCCTGATTCTTGGGGAAAACATACAGAGCGAGGAACTTCACTGCCTATCGGCTGGTGGTGACGACGAGAGCAACAATTCCCCCCCCCCCTCTGAAAAGCAAACCGTGTTTCACCATGGCAATCCCCTTAAACGTCCATGTGCCCAAACCAATTCTACTTGGCATTTCTCCACTCATTTGGAAAACATCAAGAACTGGCAATTTTCCACTGTTGCCAGCAAAACATGAAACTAACTGCTCCGTTTTGGAAAGGAACAACTAGGCAAACATGTAATCTGTGGATTGACAGAAACAAAGGATCCCAGAAGAACCCTTGCACCACAGAAAAATACCAAGGCATGGGGAAACCCAAACGTGCGCCATTTTAGAACATGCAAGATACAAATAAATGAGTATAAAACTATTTATGTGCTTATTACTCACGGTATCAGCTTGGAAATACTGGAAACCACAACTGTATGTTACTCACAAAACTGTGGTCTTAGGAGAAAGGTCGTTTTTCTTTTCTGTGGATTATATTTTACATAAAGTTTTCCATGTAGATTAGCACAAACTTTTATTTTAGTCTGTATTTCTTAGCTTATGTGCAGTCATGATTATTGTATCATACAGTAATGCAGGGGGCAGCAAATTACAAAAGCAGGTGCAGGCAAAAATCACGGTGCAGGAGAAACCGTGAAGCCAGCCAGTGCCTCTACCTAGTTCCATCCTCATTTCAGACATTGTGATACAGCGGTACATCGCGATGTTGGAAACCAGGTACTGCCCAGCCCAGGTATCTGTCTCCACAGTCATGAGTAGATTTGAAGCTTCCACTTCCATTTTCTATTAACCACAGCTTACTGTTATGTCCAAACACAAAATGTAATTAATCTTATTTATGGTTTACTGAAACACGTCAGCTTCATAAACCATGTTTTGAATATGGTTTGTTTTATTAAACCAGACATCATCAACCTTTTAAGCCTGTTGTGAGCACCAAATACAAACAGCAACCAAGGACAGAGCTAAATCCATCCTACTGACTAGCACAAGAGAATGCTTCTTTCAAGTTTAATTTCAGTGGGTGGAGGAGACCCTGTAGGCACAAGGGAAGGTCTCTGTGGGTGCTGGTGAACATAAGAGGACCCTCCTGGATCAGGCCAATGATCCATGTAGTCCACCTTCCTGTGTCCAACCAGATGCATATGAGAAGCCTGAAATCAGTTAATATATCAGTTTCTTGTAGGGCAGTAGTTCCCAACTACTTTTTAATATAATTTAAAAAAATTAATAAAAAGGGCATTTGATCTGTTAAAACCCTATTTAACAAACTGCTGGCCTTTAAGTAACTTCTGCCATGGTTTTCCAAACCGAGGGTGTGCAGTTTAAGATGGGAGCAGAAGGTCAACACAACTAGCACTCCACCACAATACAAGATCCTCCACAGTGGTGGGTTGAACTCCAGCACAGGAGGGAAATTACTCAAGGCCACAACTGAAACACCGGAGAAAGAATAAAGATTTATCTGTTGCCAGAAGACAGAAGCCCCAACACCATCCCAAAAATGTAACATGCTGCAGAGCCAGTGTGGTGTAGTGGTTAAGAGGGGTAGACTCGTAATCTGGGGAACCGGGTTCGCTTCCCCGCTCCTCCACATGCAGCTGCTGGGTGACCTTGGGCTAGGCACACTTCTCTGAAGTCTCTCAGCCCCACTCACCTCACAGAGGGTTTGTTGTGGGGGAGGAAGGGAAAGGAGAATGTGAGCCGCTTGGAGACTCCTTCGGGTAGTGATAAAGCGGGATATCAAATCCAAACTACTTCTTCTTCATCTGGTTCGAGAACCAGAGCAAAATCACATGGGAGTTTGGTGTCTGTTTACAGGTCACTATATACTTATAAGCTCTTCTTCAACATGTTTCTGTTTAACAGCAGGGGCTTGATTTGATCAGTTGACTCTCAACTAAACCATAAGCAAGCAGCAGCTAGTCTGGATTGCACCCCACTTTAAAGTTGAGTTTTGCACTCTGAACCTGGATGTTCAGAAGCTGTCTGTGGACAAAAGTGTATTTGCAGAACTTTGCTTGGTGCGCTGGGTGCACCTGTTCCTAGAAAAGTCAGATCTGGCCAGGATACCTCACGTCCTGCGTTGCAACTGAACTAGCTTTTGTTTGAAAGCGTCAGCTGGCCCAGTATGCTGTGGCCAGAGTGCTGACTGGAGCCAGTTATCAGGAACGTGTGGCTCCACTATTAGAAGAGTTTCACTGGCAGTCGGCCCATTTCCCGACCCAAATCCAAGTGCTGGTTAGGACTTTAAACTTCTATTTCAAGAGTGAGAAAGCTTTCTAGCCCAGGCCAAGCTTGACAGGTGAAAAGGTCCTGCAAAACACCCCTATATAAAGTACAGTTTATTTTAGTCACCACTAGCATACAGGACTCAGTAGCTTCAAAAAATCATTTGTACTGGCATATAATTAATATTTATGTGAGTTTGAATAATTAATTATATGTCAATGCAAATGATATTTTGAAGCTACTGAGTCCTGACATACATGGGTTCTGCCTTCCCAGAATGCAACTGTAGCTCTAATAGTATCTCATGTTAATGAGAGCTGACTCAATGCTCCGATTAAGTGGTAAAAAAAATGTGTGCTTTTTATTCAACAGGGAAAAATATATATTCCCAGTGTCAGCAAGAAGACCAAACCTATATCCTCTCTCTCCTCCTCTCTGCAATTTTAGTATGAGGTTTTTTCCCCCCAATGCAAAGAAACATTCTAGGCAACAGAACCTCAGAGAATCAGATTAATGAGCATTCGGTCTGGAATGTTTATTCACAAAGGTGGAAGTTATAACAAGAAATGTTGCCTTCAAGGAGCAGAACTGCAAATTAAGCTAGTTTGAGTATTGAAACAGAAAGGAAGCATACTTTACTTTGCCTCTTCAGTTTCTGAACAAACATGATGATGAAACTGCAAACGGCCACACATTTGTTTACCAAACAGGTGTCAGAAGGAGGATGACAGTTTCAGTCCCCTGCTGACATCAAATAGGAGAAACTTTATAGCATATTACATCAGTAGCAAAGCAAGTTCAGGGGACAAGTTCTACTGTGTAGGGTTAGGCAGACACTATTCACTTCAGTACTACCGGTATCAGGTGCTTGTGTTTTGACAGCGCCTTCTCCAGTTCAGCCCAAAGTAGGTCAGATGCAGCCTTGATGTGAAGCCCTGAACAGTTTGGGACTTAAGATTCCTGAATGACTTTTTCTCTCTCGCTACCCTCAGAGATCCTTCTCAAGCCTTTGGAGGCAAGGAGAATGGGAAGAGAGCAGTGGGTTGCCATACTAAAAGGGTGTAGGTAACAGTCACTACTTACTATGAAGGTTATTTTCTTTTTATCACTGTGGTTGGGAAGGAAAATGTTCCCAACACCCCAATAAAGGTAAAGGGACCCCTGACCATTAAGTCGTGTCCGACTCTGGGGTTGCGGCGCTCATCTCGCTCTATAGGCCGAGAGCCGGCATACAGCTTCCGGGTCATGTGGCCAGCATGACAAAGCCGCTTCTGGCGAACCAGAGCAGTGCACGGAAACGCCGTTTACCTTCCCGCCAGAGTGGTTCCTATTTATCTACTTGCATTTTGACGTGCTTTCGAACTGCTAGGTGGGCAGGAGCTGGGACCGAGCAACGGGAGCTCACCCCGTCGCAGGGATTCGAACCGCCGACCTTCTGATCAGCAAGCCCTAGGATCTGTGGTTTAACCCACAGCGCCACCTGGGTCCCTCAACACCCCAATAGCTACCAGTATGAGCAATAAGAAAACAACCGCAGCACTTCAACTTAACATCAAATGCATCTAGCTGGCCTTCAGGTAGAGGACTAACTGGGGCCTCACTTGCTTAAAGTTAATATGTGCTTTACTACCCTCACAAATCCTAAGAATGGAAGAAGAACCTTGCTGGATCAGGTCAAATACTCTTCGAGTCCAACATCCTGTTGTTCACAGTGGTCAACAAGATGCCTCAGGGAAGCCCAGCAGCAAAACATGAGCACAACATATTGAAAATGAATAAAAATTATTCACAAAAAAAACAACCCAAACATGAGCACAACAGCACTCCTTCTCACTGCCTTGGCAGCAAGCATAAGAAATAGCCTTATACTCCACATATTTGTCTAGTCTCCTTTTAGGTAAAGGGTAAAGGGAACCCTGACCATTAGGTCCAGTCGTGTCCGACTCTGGGGTTGCGGCGCTCATCTCGCTTTATTGGCCGAGAGCCGGCGTACAGCTTCCGGGTCATGTGGCCAGCATGACAAAGCCGCTTCTGGCAAACCAGAGCAGCGCACGGAAACGCCGTTTACCTTCCCGCTGCAGCAGTACCTACCGGTATTCATCTACTTGCACTTTGACGTGCTTTCGAACTGCTAGGTTGGCAGGAGCTGGGACCGAGCAAAGGGAGCTCACCCTGTCGCAGGGATTCGAACCGCCGACCTTCTGATCAGCAAGCCCTAGGCTCAGTGGTTTAACCCACAGCGCCACCTGGGTCCTGGTCTCCTTTTAATGCTATCCAAATTGTTGGCCATCTTGTGGAAGCAAATTCCATCGTTTAACTATGCACAGTGTGAACCCCGAGACCTTTCTGTTGCTGACACATTTAACAAGGAGCCTAGTGGGGAAAGTGTTGTCTGTAAATCAAGGAGACCCATATTCAAGTCCTGCTCAGCCATGAGGGTCACTGGTGATGTGGGGCCTATCACATTATTAGTCTCAGCATAATTTACTTCAAAGTGTAGTTGCGAGAATAAATTTATGGGATAACGAGTGCGCAATGCCCCAAGGAGAAGAAGAGCAGAATAAAAATGAAATAAGGGCCTCAAAAATATACCCTTGATTCTGCTACACCCTGAGGGTGAAAGTGATATGAAATGTAGTTTTACCTGCAAGGAATCACCATTTGGGCCGAAATACATCTTTCTCCAAAGTCCAGTGGTCTCGAGAGACTTGGTGAGGGCAATAACAGCATTATCGAGGGACACATCAAGTCCAAACTCAGGGGGACTCAGTCTATTTTCCGGAGGAAACTGCAAGAGGAATGTGTAAGAAGCAAAGTCTTTGCTGGCAAAACTAACTTTGTAGCAATTTGTTCCTACTTCCCCCCTGAGGCTCTGGGGAACAATGCCTGGGACCTGCAAGATCAGCCTCAGAGAGTTTTCATCCTGAGTGCATTGGAAAGGGGGACAGCGGGCGGCTGTGCTTGCAGGGGGCACTGGAGAGTCAAGGCAGCTAGGAGGGCTTTTGGCAGAATCTGGATCAACGGTGGGGCCCTCTGTGGGCAGCAGAGGAGAACCAGAGGTTATGTTTGCAGGACACAGAGAGGCAGGTGCAGAAATCTGCACGATGCTAGTGGTACTGGGGCCTGCTGGTGGCGCAGGAAGCTCGCTTCTTGTCGAGGGCAACGGATCCTCACCTACATTAGAGCAGTCCAGACCCGACAGGGTTGCCACAGAATGGTCCAGGCTGTCACAGCGGGACACACGTGAAGGAGCCACGATGCCACCGGGGCACGGCGAGGGCACCACGTCGCTGGTGATATGGGTGCTTTCGTTCAGATCCATGTCGGCGCAGAGATGCCCCTGGCTTACTCCCGCAACAGGGCCGGGTAGCTCCACTGTACTGTCCACGCACGGATCTTCACGCGGCGCAGCAGGCAAACCCGCGGCTGCGGCGCCGCTGCTGCTGCCGCCAGTGCCGGCGCACGTCGGGACCATCGGACGCGTGTCCTCGCCGCGCGGGGAAGCCGCCGGGTCGCTTTCCGCGGGAGCCTCCGGGCTGCTGGCACCGGCGCTCCGAGGACGGTCGGAATCGTTATTACCCGGACACGTGGAGGAGCCGGGCTCGGGAGCGGCCGGAGCCCTTTCCGCAGCGCACCCGGGACTCGCCTCCACGTGGGCGGCAAGGGGCGCTTGCTCCGCGTCGTTCGTGGCTTGAATCGGGGCGCAGCCCGGCTGCGGTTCTCCGGGGGCAGCCGAGCCGCCGGTTTCCGAAATTGGTGGCGGCTCCTCCTCTTCCTCCCTTCCTTCTTCTTCCTCCTCCTCCTCCTGCCGGCCTTGCTGGCTGCAGCCGGGGCTCCCCTGCTCGGTCTTGGCCGGCGGCGGCGGCAGGACGGGCAGCACGACCACCAGCTGCCTCTTGGCCTTGTTGAAGGTGGCCTTGCCGGCGGCCTCGTCCACGGCGTAGGGCAGCGGCAGGCGCAGGCTGTAGGCGGCGGGGCGGCGCGACTCCAGCTGCAGCTCCCGCCCGCGGACCTCGAGCTGCGCCTGGGCGGCCGAGCTGAGGCAGGGCAGCTCCACCGTCACCACCAGCTCGCGGGGGACCGGGCTGGGCGCCGAGTCGCGGCAGCAGCGGTAGTCCTGCAGGTCCACGTACGAGCGCTGCCGGAGGGTCCAGCGCGGCGTGGTGGCCTCCGGGGCCGGCTCGGGCGCGGGCCGCGGGGGCTCAGCCGGGCGAGGCGGGTAGGCGTAGGGCGTGGGGAACGGCGGCAGCGGCGACGGCGAGCAGCCCTCTTCTTCCTCTCCGGTTCCCCCGGGCAGCGGCGTCCGGAGCAGCGTGGCCTGCGGGACCCCCTTGTACTTGGTTCCCCGCAGCGGCACGGCGTTGGCGCGGTCCAGGCCCGGGTGGAAGTGGCTCTCCACCGCCTCCAGGGCCGTGTCGCTCACCAGGCGGCGGAAGCGGGCCGAGCGCGCGGCCAGGCGGAGCGCGTCCGGGTGGAAGAGCACGTCGTAGACCAGGCGCGGCGGCCCTCGCGGCTCCCCGGCCCGCCGCCGGCTGCCCAGCTCCTCCCGGGCCGGAGCCAGGCAGTGCGGCAGCGACCAGCGACTCCCGCCGGGCTCCGGCCGCGACTCGGGCCTCGCCACCAGCCCGTTGCCGCACACGTTGACGTAGCAGCGGCGGGAGCCGGCCTGGCTGGTCCGCAGCACCCAGCCGGGCTCCGGGTGCAGGAAGCGCGCCTCCACGCCCCGCTGCCGCTCCAGGGCAGACACCTCCGCCTCGTACACGGCCCGCTGCGCCGGGTCGCTCAGCTCGGCCGCGTAGTCGGCGAACAGCTTGCGGAAGCCCTCGTCCTGGAAGGCCTTGGTCAGGCGCTCCACCTCGTCCCCCGTCAGCTCCAGGTCTTCCAGGCTCGAGCGGCCCGCCATGCCCGCCCTCGGAACCGGGAGGCGCCCGGGGAAGGACGGTGAAACGCGGCCGCCGACCCGCACACGGCCGTTGCTATGGCAGCGGCCCTAACAAGATGGCGGCGGCGGTAGCGGCGAGGACCGTCGCCATGGAGACGGGGGCCGGCAAAATGGCGGAGGCCGCCGTTGCTATAGAAACGACCCCGGCAAAATGCCGGCGACGAGTCCCGTCGCCATGGAGACGGCGGCAAGCAAAATGGCGGCCTCCGCTCGACCGGGATGGCGGAGGCCGCAGTCGCTGTAGAAGCGTTCCTTACTTGGGTGCCAGGTATTTTCGCACCGCCCAATAAAATATATTGAGCTGACGCACACCCTGCAAGTGTCTCTCGTGTCTGTCTGAGCGGCCCGGAGATTCCTGTCGCTTTGTTCTGAAAGCAGCAACGGAGCTGCCGTTCCTAGAGCGGAAGGGAGCTATGAAAGAGAGGAGCTTCCGTTCTCCGTCTCGCTTTCCGCGTGCGGGTCTGTCCTTCCTGGCAAAGGCGCTGGAGGCGGGGAACTGGGGAGGAGCTGCCAGATCATAGGAGCCAAGTCCTAAGAGCCAATATCCCTTCCTCTCCCCCTCCATAAAATATTTCAGGGGGGCCTCCCCCCAAGTTGATGGCCATTGCCTTTCAAATAGGGTGAGCCAGATCAAGAGGAAGAAACGGAGCGGGTGCTGGGGCAAAGCGGTGCAAATGGAACTTCCCACCCTGAGCAGCTAAAAAGCACTGGAGAAACATTTTCTCTTGCTTTGAACGGCCCCTGGCCTGATCCTGCAGGCTCTTCCGTTCAAATAAACCGGAATGAACACTGTTTCCCCAGCATCTGTCTTGGGAGACCATGGAAGAGTGTGTCTTTGGGAGTGAGATCCAGTTGTTGGAAGGTAACAGCGCCAGCTGTGGGTGTGGATACCGACAGGGGAGAGACAGGTGTTGTTGCATCTGGGACAGAGGAAGTGGTCCAGTTTTGCTGCTGCAGATGCAGAAAGGATTTTCTTCTCCCTGTGCTCCTCCCATGTGGAAATGTTCCCGTCTGGCTGCAGCCTCTGTTCACAAATGTGACTTATCCCTCCATCTGAAGGGAGTTTCTTTGCATGCCCAGTTTTCCTTGACCCAAATCCCCCTCCCCCAAAAGGAAGGCAGCGTCTGGATCCAAAGGAAGAACATGCATGATCTGAAAATGGACCCCCCATGCACCCCTGGGACTCCCTTCTCCCCATTGCACCCTCAGGGGGAAGAGAGAGAGGGGACTCACTGGATTCCAGAAGGGGCACCAAGGAAGCTTTTGCAAAGGAGAGAGAATAAACCAGCCTCCTCTCTGCATGCAGGAAGGGATGTGGGAAGGAGGGAATTTAGCCATGGAGGACATTCACCCCCTTCACTTCCTCTCCTCTCTAGGAATCCTGCTCTGCTCCTTTTAACCCTTGCAAAGCCCAGGGCACCAAGCCCACCCCTCCCTCTCCCTGCCTGCAGTTTCCCCGCTTCTGCGCCTGCGCTTAGGGGTTGCATCTGAAACAAGTGTTCCACAAGAGCACTTTCAAATCCATCCCAATGTCTTCTTTTGTCCCATTACTCCTCTCCCTCCTCCTTTTCTTCTTCTACTTCCACTTGTCACATTTCCTCTAATTCTCCAAAGTCTTTTTTATTAATAATTTTTCATTAATCTCCAATTGATACAATACCAAATCCTGTCACATTATAATACAAATAATAAAAACCAAGAGTTTGTTTTGTTTTGTTTCTTGTTCCTGCTTTTCTCTTATTTATTCCCAATATCATACCGATCTTAATCCTTTATCTTATCTTGACAGCCACTGGTATGCGACTTTCATCGTATTTAACAGATCTATATGTAAATTAACATGCAAGATTAAAATTTTGTTCTTCTTCTTGTTGCCCATCAATTGTTTTGGGTGCAATCCCTCCTCAGAAGAACCTCTTTCATTCCACTGTCTTATCTTTCAGGACTCTGGGCTGTCTTCCAGCTTTCCTTTGTTTAGTTAAAATTAAGACACAGTGGTCTTTCATGTCTTTTAACGAACTGATATTTTCCCAAACCGAAGAATCTTCCTTAAGAAACCATACCGTGGGATATATTTCACAGTTAATACCGGTAAGTATTTGGTTCCTCTACAATCCAAGCTTGCTCCCCCCGGGCCCTAAGGGAAGCTTACAAAGATCAAAGAGTCACCTTCACTTTTATAAATCCACAGACGACAAAAGTCCACGTAAGCAGATGTGGTTTCCTGTGTGAAATATTCCCCAGTTGTAATCTGTCGGTTGTCTTCAGCCCCCTTCTAATTAGAGCCCTCCATAAAGGACCGCACCATTAAACATCAAATTCTCAAGTTCTTTATAAAGTTTCACTTGCATTCCATTTAATTAATTGAATCTTTCTCAATGAGGCTTGCCAAATCATGAAATTTTCTTTTGTAAATAAATCTGGAGGCTGCATTCCAACCACAGTCTGCGTCTGCTGTACTCTGGTACTATGGGCTAAGTTCCTCACCATTCAGACAAGTGAGGGAGGGTGATGGCCCAACAGTAGCAAGTATAAAGAAAGGTGAGACGCTCACCTCACATATTCTGTAGCAGAGCGACGAAAGTCCTTTCAAAGTCCGAATTCAAATCTTGGTTGAAAAACAGGAATGCTCCCGCTCATGGCGTTGGCATTGGAGAGTTTCCAATTCGTGCAATGCTAAACACCCAGAGCCCCTGCCCCTGCATTCCATTGTAGCGAGCAGCAGATATTGGACGACCCCCGGGTGAAGGCACGTCCGCCCCATCCCTGCGGGGTTCAAGAGGGATAAGTACCCCCAGATTCACCTTGTTTAATTGCATGACTGGGGTCCGGTGTCCTGGGAAAGCAGCCAAACGCCATAGGCCATCACACCGGAAGTCTTTTTTTATATTTTCTCTGTGATAGTAAGAGCTGACAGTGAAAAGGAAGTCTCTCAGAAGGGGGTGGACCTTCATTGGGGGGTTTTAAGAAGAAGTTGGATGGCCATCTGTCATGGATTCTTGAAAGGAGATTTCTGGAGGGGGTTGGACTAGATCCTGAATCTATAATTCTATAATTCACCCTGCTGTGAGATCTTAAATTGACTTTTTAACATGTGAAATTTTATACACATTCCATGTGCTGATATGCTTTCAACCCTGTATGAATTATGTGGTGGGCCAAGAAGACTGAATCTTTTCCCACATTCCAAACACTAAGACATTTTCTCTCTTGTATGAATTCCTTGATGGGAAGTGAGACTATCCTTCCGACTGAAGCCCTTTCCACATTCCAAGCAGTGATAGGGTTTCTCCCCTGTATGAATTCTTTGATGAGAAGTGAGACTAAACTTCCGACTGAAGCTCTTTCCACATTCCAAGCAGTGATAGGGTTTCTCCCCTGTATGAATTCTTTGATGATTAGTGAGATGGATGCTTTGCCTGAAGGTTTTCCCACATTTAAAGCACTGATAGGGTTTCTCCCCCGTATGAATTCTTTGATGGGAAGAGAGACTGTTGCCGTCACTGAAGCTTTGCCCACATTCCAAGCAGTGATACGGCTTCTCCCCTGTATGAATTCTGTGATGGGAAGTGAGATCACCACTCCGACGAAAGCTCTTTCCACATTCCAAGCATTGATAGGGTTTCTCCCCTGTATGAATTCTTTGATGGGAAGTGAGGTGACCCTTCCGATTGAAGCTCTTTCCACATTCTATGCACTGATAGGGTTTCTCCCCTGTATGAATTCTTTGATGGGAAGTGAGCTTGGAGTTCTCCCGGAAGCTTTTCCCACATTCCAAGCATTGATAGGGTTTCTCCCCTGTATGAATTCTGTGATGCAAAGTGAGACTGTTGCTGTGACTGAAGCTCTTTCCACATTCCACACACTGATAGGGTTTCTCCCCTGTATGAATTCTTTGGTGGGAAGCAAGACTTTCCTTCCGACTGAAGCCCTTTCCACATTCCAAACAGTGATAGGATTTCTCCCCTGTATGAATTATTTGATGAGAAATGAGATTGGCCCTTTTACTGAATTTTTTCCCACATTCCAAGCATTGATAGGGCTTTTCCCCTGTATGTATTATTTGATGGGAAGTGAGATCACCACTCAGACGAAAGCTCTTTCCACATTCGAAGCATTGATAGGGTTTCTCCCCTGTATGAATTCTTTGATGGGAAGTGAGATTCACCCACTGACTGAAGCTCTTCCCACATTCTGAGCACTGATAGGGTTTCTCCCCTGTATGAATTCTGTGATGGGAAGTGAAGTGATGCTTCCGATTGAAGCTCTTTCCGCATTCCAAGCACTGATAGGGTTTCTCCCCTGTATGAACTCTTTGATGGGAAATGAGATTGCACCTCTGATTGAAGCTCTTCCCACATTGTCTGCACTGATGCAATTTCTCCCTACTCTTTCTTTTGTGTGAAGTCTGGCTATCTCTCTGAACGAAGCTCATTCTTTGATAGGATGTGGACTGGGAGCTCTGACGGATGTTCTTTCCACACTCTGAATATTTATTTGACTTCTCTGATATGTGGATTCTGTTGTGGTCCCCCTTGTTCTTCCCTTCCAATTCACCATCATCTGCAATGAAGGGAGAAGCTAATTAGAGCCTCAGGAAGAAATGGAGCTCTAGATTAGTGAACAAAGTTAATGAATGCTTGTGACAGATAGATGTGAGGCCTTCCTATAGAATCATAGAATCCTAGAGTTGGAAGAGACCACAAGGGCCATCCAGTCCAACCCCCTGCCAAGCAGGAAACACCATCAAAGCATTCTGACAGGTGGCTGTCAAGCCTCTGCTTAAAGACCTCCAAAGAAGGAGACTCCACCACACTCCCTGGCAGCAAATTCCACTGTCGAACAGCTCTTACTGTCAGGAAGTTCTTTCTAATGTTTAGGTGGAATCTTCTTTCTTGTAGTTTGAATCCATTGCTCCGTGTCCGCTTCTCTGGAGCAGCAGAAAACAACCTTTCTCCCTCCTCTATATGACATCCTTTTATATATTTGAACATGGCTATCATATCACCCCTTAACCTTCTCTTCTCCAGGCTAAACATACCCAGCTCCCTAAGCCGTTCCTCATAAGGCATCGTTTCCAGGCCTTTGACCATTCTGGTTGCCCTCCTCTGGACACGTTCCAGCTTGTCAGTATCCTTCTTGAACTGTGGTGCCCAGAACTGGACACAGTATTCCAGGTGAGGTCTGACCAGAGCGGAATACAGTGGTACTATTCCTTCCCTTGATCTAGATGCTATACTCCTATTGATGCAGCCCAGAATTGCATTGGCTTTTTTAGCTGCTGCGTCACACTGTTGACTCATGTCAAGTTTGTGGTCTACCAAGACTCCTAGATCCTTTTCACTTGTACTGCTCTCAAGCCAGGTGTCACCCATCCTGTATTTGTGCCTTTCATTTTTTTTGCCCAAGTGTAGTACTTTACATTTCTCCCTGTTAAAATTCATCTTGTTTGCTTTGGCCCAATTCTCTAATCTGTTAAGGTCATTTTGAAGTGTGATCCTGTCCTCTGGGGTATTAGCCACCACTCCCAATTTGGTGTCATCTGCAAACTTGATCAGGATGCCCTCAATGCCATCATCCAAGTCATTGATAAAGATGTTGAATAAGATGGCCGGGGAGCTGTGATGTATTCCTAGCTCAAATTGCCTGCAGATGACAAAGGCGAAGGCAGGTGGAGGAGCCCGAAAAGGTGTTCCCCTTCTCCATCTCCATCCGCCTGCCTGCCTCCCCCACCCCCAAACTGAGAAAGCCCCAATACCTCTCTGGTTCCATCCCTCCATGTCCCCATCTCCACTCCCTTGGAACTCACCAGATCTCTCGGGGGTCCCTGGGAGGGAACGCTCAGAGGTTGTGGGGAAGGATGCAGGAGACAACCTGACCAGGTCAACCGTCCATCTTCCCCCTTCCATCCTCGCTAGCTTTGCAGGATCCGTCTCTTTCATCCTTCCTGAGGAGTCAAGGAGCCAAAACAAGCTGCAGGGTCCTGGGAGAGAGGAAGAAGCAAAGGGAGCCTCAGAGGCCCTGCAGGGAATCTCTTCCGCTTGGAGAAGCCCAAATGGGGCAGCCCCTTCCCAATGGAAGCCCCATTTCTAAACCCCATTTCTCATTGCAAGCCAGGCAGATGTTGTGGCCATATTTGCCTCTGTCTGGGGTTGCATGGGAACCAACTCTGTATGTGGAAGCAGGGGGAGCTGGTGATGCCACATTTATGAATAATCTTGAGACTAATACACCCCTCCTCCTTAGATATTCCCTGCGTTCCCTTTGCAAGTCTTCAGTCTCAAATGTGGTCCCCACCCTGGCATGGAAGCCATCAAAGTATAGATCTTCCACGTGTCCTACATCTGTTGTGTTCTTAAGAACACCAGGCATGTAGCAACTTTAAAAACTCCAGAGGTGAGCTTCTAAGATTTGCGAATTTGCTGAGATGGCAAAATTAATGGTAACAATTAGAGGCTGTTCTAACCAAAAAAATCTACAAAGAGTGGAACTGTGTAAAGGAATATATGGAAAGAATTGGGATTAGAGTTCAAAGTGCGCAAGAATATAAGATGATATTATAACATATATGGAATAATAAATACAAACGTTAGTTAACACAACGAGAAATAACATTATGTAGAGAAGAGAAGGGTGAAGGGAAGTAACGGATCGACGGGAGGGAGGTAAAGGGCAACATCTGGAAATCTGTTAAAGATATAAATGTGATTTAAGAGGTCAAGAACAAGGAGTTAAAAGAAGGATACTAACATTAAGGAATAGAAAACAAGAGATTTCAGAATAATTTGGTACAAAGGAAAATATGGAACAAAGGTATTGGTACAAAAATATTGGTACAAAGGAAAATATTCTTGCTTATATTCTTCCACCCAAAGGAAGAAAAAAACAACAACCATAAAAACTCCAGAGGTGAGCTTTACGCTCCTCTTGTGATAAGATACCTATCAGGATGGTAAGAATTTTATTACAGTCAGCCAAAAACTGAGGTCCAGCGCCGAGGGCCTTCTGGCGGTTCCCTTGCTGCGAGAAGCCAAGTTACAGGGAACCAGGCAGAGGGCCTTCTCGGTAGTGGCACCCGCCCTGTGGAATGACTGATAATCCCTCATTTGTCCCAGAATGTTGGGAGGAGTCTTTTATCCTTGCTTTAACATTTCCTGAGGATACAGGTAGATCTGAAATTTGCTTTCACATTAGTTCGTCCACTTCAGGCATCCCCAAACTGCGGCCCTCCAGATGTTTTGGCCTACAACTCCCATGATCCCTAGCTAACAGGACCAGTGGTCAGGGATGATGGGAAGTGTAGTCCAAAACATCTGGAGGGCCAAAGTTTGGGGGTGCCTGGTCTACTTCTTTAACCTGAATAGGGGAGAGACGTGTTGTTGCATCTGGGACAGCGGAAGTGGTCCAGTTGTGCTGCTGCAGATGCAGAAGGGCTTTTCTTCTCCCTGTGCTCCTCCCATGTGCAAATGTTCCCCTCTGGCTGCAGCCTCTGCTAACAAATGTGACTTATCCCTCCATCTGAGTTTCTTTGCATGCCCAGTTTTCCTTGACCCAAAGCCCCCTCCCCAAAAAGGAAGGCAGCATCTGGATCCAAAGGAACAACAGAGCTGCAGGCCTCCTGAGAACTCGCTCCCTCCCTGGCATGGGAGAGAGGACAAGGGAGGACCCTCTGCTCCCTGACTTGGGGGTCTGCCCCCCACCATGCATGATCTGAACAGGGACCCCCATTCACCCTCCCTGCACCCCTGGGACCCCCTTCTCCCCATTGCACCCTCAGGGGGAAGAGAGAGAGGGGAGACTCACCGGATTCCAGGAGGGGCACCGAGGAAGCGAGAGAAGAAAGCAGCCTCCTCTCTGCATGCAGGAAGGGATGGAGCCATGGAGGACCCCCTTCACTTCCTGTCCTCTCTAGGAATCCAGCTCTGCTCCTTTTAACCCTTGCAAAGCCGAGGCGCCGAGCCCGCCCCTCCCTCTCCTTGCCTGCACTTGTCACGCTTCTGCGCCTGCGCTCAAGGGGCTGCCCTCCCTTCCCTCCCTCTTTCTACATCTGTGCCAAGGACTCTGCCCCAAGGAGCCTGCATCTAACCAGACTAACCGCAAGGGAGAGGGGGGTGGCCATGGGGGGGTCCCTTGGCTCTCCCCCTCCCCCTAGAGGCTCCTGGATCCCAAGGAAAGGCTGGGATGGAGAAGAGGCGAAAGTCTGCCTAGTGGCAGAAGGTGCCTTGGGCTCAGAAATGGCTCCATCAAGACACCCTCTAAAAAAGACACCCTCCAGCTCAACCCTCCCCTCCTGAAAATAACCCCCCACCCCCGTCATGTGGATTTTCCTGCTTCTGCAGCCTCTTTTCATCCCAGGAAAAAGAGACAGGCGAGGAAGTGTCATGGGCAAGGAATGAAACGCACACGCGGTCCAGGATTTGCAGGATCCGTCTTTTTCATCCTTCCTGAGGAGTCAAGGAGCCAAAACAAGCTGCAGGGTCCTGGGAGAGAGGAAGAAGCAAAGGGAGCCTCAGAGGCCCTGCAGGGAATCTCCTGCCCTGGATATTCTCCTGCGCCTGGATAAGCCCAAATGGGGCAGCCCCTTCCCAACGGAAGCCCCGTTTCTGAACATCTCCAGCGGTTTCAATTTCATTTTTTTGCTCCTCACCCCACTTCGTAAGGCTGGCATGGTCTGCACAGTAATGACCTGAGCGTAGATCCCCTTGAATCCAGTGGGGCTTATGGACAGAACTTGGTGCCAAAACCAGTCACCGTCCTGTCCCCAAGCCTGAAAACTGCAACCCCAGAGTAGCTATTACATGTAGGTGCCCCAATGCTAGGTGCTTTGTATGGAGAGCCCAGTTGACGCTCTTTGAGCTCTCTCATTGCAAGCCAGGCAGATGTTGTGGCCGTATTTGTGTTGTAAGAATATCAAGGTCTTATATATATTATAATAATAATAATAATAATAATAATAATAATAATAATAATAATAATAATTGTTCATAAGTATGTCAAGCAAAACGAGGCCACATGTCTGACTCAGTACAGGAAGAGAAGCCTCACACCATTTTGACATTTTGACAGTAAGAGCTGTTTGACAGTGGAATTTGCTGCCAAGGAGTGTGGTGGAGTCTCCTTCTTTGGAGGTCTTTAAGCAGAGGCTTGACAGCCACCTGTCAGGAATGCTTTGATGGTGTTTCCTGCTTGGCAGGGGGTTGGACTGGATGGCCCTTGGGGTCTCTTCCAACTCTAGGATTCTATGATTCTATGACTCCCAGCTGACCAAGTGTTTTCTCTACAAGGAGAATCTCTGCCGGATAATCTCTGGCATTCTGATGCCCTGATGGGCCATTTCCCTCACAAAGGACCCACCACCAAAAATGGATTTGGCCCAGGCCAGGGCAGGAAACCATGAACACTTTTGTTTTGCTGAAATATGTGTCTGGGAGGGGTTCAAGGAGAGATGGCACAGGTGTGAGAATTCTCAGGTTACCTCCTCTGACCCTCCCAATTTGTGATGTAGTTCTGATGTATCTGTGATGCATGTATGATGTATTGTGGGGAGGTCTTAAACTACAGCATGGGGAATTTCACATTTCTATATAAGAGCAGGCAGGCCTTTGTTCTGGGTTCCTTCTTTTTCTCCTGCGTGAGAGGAAGGACCCTGTTGCAACAGAATAATAAAGTCTTTGCTTCTCAATCTCATCTGATTGGCCTCTGTAATTTACTCCTATCGATGGAGAACCTGCAAAGGGCTCTTGTGTTACCCCATAAGGGAATAAGGGCAGATTTGTGTTGTTGTTGTTCAGTCGTGTCCGACTCTTCGTGACCCCATGGACCAGAGCACGCCAGGCACGCCTATCCTTCACTGCCTCTCGTAGTTTGGCCAAATTCATGTTAGTAGCTTTGAGAACACTGTCTAACCATCTCGTCCTCTGTCGTCCCCTTCTCCTTGTGCCCTCCATCTTTCCCAACATCAGGGTCTTTTCTAGGGAGTCTTCTCATGAGGTGGCCAAAGTATTGTGTAACATCATGCAAATTACACAGTATACATAAAACAGGCACCAATTAATTAAAATACATCTTAAAATTAATTCAGACAAAATCTGGACAAATGGCAGTTACCAGGTGAAGATTGAAAGCGGTTAATACTTGCCAGGACCAACTGTTTTCACTGATCATATAAGGACCTGTGAACAGGCCGGGAGGCCTCCTTCATGCTTATTCTTATACAAAGAAAAATAGGTCAGACTGCCAAAGGCCTGGCGGAACAGCTCCATCTTGCAGGCCCTGGGGAAAGCTGTCAAATCCCGCAGGGCCCGAGTCTCTTGTGGGAGAGCGTTCCACCAGGCCGGGGCCACGGCTGAAAAGGCCCTGGCTCTGGCTGAGGTCAGTCTAATTTCCCTGGGGCCCGGGATCTTCAGAGTGTTGTTGTTTGCAGACTGTAAGGTCCTCCGTGGGGCATACCAGGAGAGGCGGTCCCATAGGTACGAGGGTCCTAGGCCGTATAGGGCTTTGAAGGTTAAAACAAGCACCTTAAACCTGACCCTGTACTCCACCAGGAGCCAGTGCAGTTGGTACAGCACTGGGTGAATGTGATCCCGCGGCGAAGCCCTTCTCCAGAGGAAAACGCTTGCAAGGAACTTTTCAAATGCAACCACGTTATTTCCCCATCTCCTTCAAACCTCATGTATCAAGGGCAGCCTTCCTGGTCATTAACATTTTAAAGTCATTCAGACTTCCACTGTGAACAAAAGTACTTCCTACAAGGTTGCTTCATGGAGACCGGCTGAGGGCAGGAATTGCTAAAGCACGTGTAAGGTATTAATGGAACGTCAAATGGGTTTGAACTTTCAGCAGTACGCAGTTTAATTCAGAAGTGGAAGTGTAGCAGCAAGAGCTAAGCCAATTATTTTAATTTTACTACCGCTATCCTTTGAGGCTAATGAAATTGCCTTGTAAGATGAAAAGAGCAACAGCTCCTGGGCATGAACTGCAGGGCTACAGACTTCCTTACTCACTTGGTCACAATGGCATGTTGCTCATGCTTGGTTTTGAGTATAAAAACACTATTTTAGTATAAAGACACTTAAGCATTTGGAGTAACAAATGCAGAGGGTATGATTGATAGCTGCCATCAACACTGGTTCCATAAAGGAACAGGATGGCTAAAAATGATGAGCAAGCCTTAGGATATGTAAAATGAACCACGGAAAGAAGAAGGGAAGTAATTGGACATTATAAAGTCTGTAAAATGTTTATTTGAAATTGTAAAACAGAAAATATAAATTATATATATATATATAAATGGTGAACAAGCCATAGGCACGCATTTCCATATGTTGTGGTGGTGTGACCTCATCAAATCTTTCTGGAGTGCTGTCTTCAAAGAAATAAACTTGATATTATTGATATTACTCAAGCCCCTTTGGAGTGGTTCCCCCATCCCCCCCAAATTCAGAAAGGCCGTCCACAAATAGTTGAACTGTTATGGCAGCAGAAGGCAAAGGGGCATACATTTCTCAAGTCAGGATCCAGCCACAATTTTTTTTTGTCTGAATAAAAATCACTTAGGGAAAAAGTTGTTGGGCCGTTGCACCATCACTGCTTCAAATGCAAGTATGCCACAACCCTACTCCATCCATTATTTGAAAGTTTATTCACAAGACGTTCAATATCTGTAACAGCAGCATACAATAAAATCCATGATTTCAGAAGTGGTGCTTCCATGGTATTAAGGTCAGAATACTTGATCTACTGTTATTTCCTGAGATTCAAATATCTTGAAGTTTGCTGGGGGGAAGGAAAAAAAATCAAGTTACCATAACTACATTGATGCTTCTTGAAACTAACTTCTTACCTTCTTTCTTCGGCCTTAATGCTTGCTTTTTAAAAGTTTGTAAAATAAGCACTAGCAACTTCAAAGGCGTTTGCCATACTAAGATATCTCTGTTCCTATGGTTACATAGAATTAAACCCTCACATTTGATTAAAGCTATGTGAATATTCTAGATCCAAGATTAGTGCACTTGATGGGGACACAAAGAGCCCACTTCATACAGATTTGTAATGCTTTTGTCCCAGGCACTGAGGATTAAGTTCTGTTTAATACAACAAAAAAAGGAACCCTTTACACTTCAAATGGAAGGCTACCGAGATTGCGTCAGATCAGTGAGTCTTAATGCTTCCAGATTTAATTCCCTTAAAATTCAGCTTGGCTGTCTTCCAGATGGCTGGGGTCGCTTAAAGTTTACTAGCTTAGTTATAAAGGAAATGTTTTAAAACCCATAGCTTGGTCTGAAAATCACAAATGTACCTAAGAGAATTACTGCCACTTACGTGGAGTAAGATTTCAGGGTTGTGTTACAAATATGTGGGAAGGGGGGGGATACAAATTTTGTAATGCCCATCCTAAGCTGAGTGCACTAGCTAGGGTGGCACCTGCCCACTTTGGCGGGAAGTTAAACGGCGTTTCCGTGCGCTGCTCTGGTTCGCCAGAAGCGGCTTAGTCGTGCTGGCCACATGACTACTGGCTCCCTCAGCCAGTAAAGCGAGATGTGCGCCGCAACCCCAGAGTCGGTCACGACTGGACCTAATGGTCAGGGGTCCCTTTACTTTTACCTTTATTCAGACACATTGTTAGCCACTATGGGGCTGAAATTCTTGGGTATCGATTTTTCCTTGCGAGTACAGTAAGCCTGCAACTTACACAGGGGTTACATTCTGTGGAACACACCAAAAGCCAAAATCTCATACAGTTAAGACACACTAGGTTCAATGGGGGGGATTGCCAAAGTCTTCTTACCCAGACATCCGGCCACTTCGTAATTTTTTACATTTTTTTTTGCCAAGCACATAAAGCTGAATACGCACAAATTAAATGTGCCTGATAATAATAAATAATAATAATAATAATAATAATAATAATAATAATAATTTATAATTTATACCCCCACCCATCTGGCTGGGTTTCCCCAGCCACTCCGGGCGGCTTTCAACAGAACATTAAAATACAACAATCTATTAAGCATTAAAAGCCTCCCTAAACAGTAAGCCTGAGTTGCGGGCTTACTGTAGTCATGCTTTACTTATATATTGAAGAGTTTATTTTTATCCCAGTCAAACACCAAACTCTTTGTTCCACCAAACAAAAGAGTTTACAACAGATGGCAGCCCAAATAACGGGGAAATTTGTATTGTAAAAGCAGGGGGCCAAAATATCTCTCACACTTACTATGTGATATGAAAAAATAAGACCTTACCTGTCCTCCACTGTTTTGTTAGATGGGTAGAATACTTTGAATGAAAAGCCACTTCTTGGGAAAGATCCCTGGAATGAGGGGGTAAGAAAGGATTTTAGTTTTTAAAGCTCATCATCTGGATTTCTTAAGAACTTCTGGAGGGCTGTAGCTCAGCGGTACATCATCTACCGGTACTTTGCATGCAGAAGGTTCAGTCCTCTGCATCTCTATAAAGGCTTGGGAATACTCCTTCTGAAACCTAGAGAGCCACTAATAGTCAACACAAACCAGCTTCCTATGTTCTTGTCGCCACGGCAATAGAACCTTGATAAAATAGATTTAATGAGGAGGAAATGCCCCATGGCTGGGCTATCACCTCACCTAGTGCAGGATGTCCCAGGAACTCTCTACACTTGCCTTTTGTTTTTAAACGACAATTGTGTTCCTGCCTGCATCTTTCCAAAAGGACCCAATTTAGATTCTGGAAAGGCTAAATCATTAGCTTTCCCTATAACACAAGGCATCTCCAATTTGTTCAGCTTAACGGGGACACCTCTAAGAGGCTGATCCACGCCACTCTTTTCAAAGACACATTGTTCTAGCACCAGACTAAAGTAGAATCTGAAGCTCCAAATTCACAAAACAGTGCACGGCTTGCATAAGAGTAAGTACTAGTCACCACCACCTGGCAGCATTTAATTTAAGAATAATAATGGAAGGAAGGAAGGAAACTCAGGTACAATAACTTTCAGTTAACTTCCCCATTTTTTTTGTTTTGGAAAAACTACATAAATGTTTGCATTACATATCCATCAGAATGAGCGGCGCTAAGTAGGAAGAATCCCAACTAAGAGTGTGTACTAACAACACATTAAACATTTTAATTTTTTTGCTAGAGACTGATTTTCATCATGCTTATAGAAGGAAGAAATGAAGGGAAGGGTGGATGGGTGGACCGAGAGATAGGATCTTACGGGATTTATGCAGAGGCAATCAGTGTTGGTCACAGTGAACGGGTCATATTTGTCAGCAAAGACAATGAGATCTGGCAGAGGGTAGGTTCTCAATGTGTAGTCATAGGCCCAGTAGACAGGACTAACATTAAGGGGCAATGGCGTCAGATGCCCTTGTGATAAAATAGTCTTTACAAACTGCAAGGCAAAGAACAAGGGCACACAAATTACTTTGGTTTCCATTTGAAAGCAAAAACCTGTCTTTCAAACTCCTATATAAATCACAAAACCATCTTCCTTTCCTGATGATTAGCATGTTAAAAATAGCACCTATATGCTTAATTTCGAGTTCTAAATCTGGTAAACTAAGTCAGAATTGAGACTCATTCAGATCTCTGCAGTCTTGAAGGGTTGTGCGGTCACTTGGGGAACACTCCTGTGGCCCAATGAAATTCCCATGTCACCAACAGCATATGAAGTGATATCTGAGGACCATGCTTTGGGGAAGCTATGCTTTTCCAGAGCAGAGCAGCTGCAAGGCCTCTTGTATGGAAGATGAACCATTTGGAATCCAATTTAGTCATCAGCATCCATCCACACATTCCATTAACTCTATTAAAAAGTTTCTACAGTATATGCAGAAGAAAGAAGATGGAATTTCAGCTCCTCTCTCTCTTTTCAATGACATCTACATTATTTGCACAGAAATGCAGTGGAACAGAAAAGAACTTCGGGTGTATGAAGATTAAAATAAGGCGGTCACTTTAAACATACTGCATTCTTCAGGACACCCAAAGTTCCCCTTCTGCTCCTGCAGATTTGGGAGGGCACACAGATCGGCAGTAGAGAAGGGAAAGTCTCATTGTTTGAGCAGAAATCTGCTTGCACAGTGTTGAATATCACCTAGAGTACAAGTGGGAGTCCACTCTGCTGGTAATCAGATACCACTGGATGGTTTTCTCTGGGCGAGATCCAAATGTGGCAGTCCACTTGCACAGCCCACTTATTTAAAACGGCCCTGTGATCTTTGGATGAAGGGTAGTATAGGAGTTGAATAAAAAATAAAAACAATGAAGAAATCTGCTTGCATATACTGTAAGGAGTTCTGCTTTCTCTTTTTCCCTCTCTAGCCCTCCCCATATCCTTCAAATCTGCTTCAGAAAGTTCCTCTCCATCCTTCAGAGCAGGTGGAGGCGGGGGGGGGGGGGATGCAGAGGTAACGAAAGGAATGAGAAGCAGGTGCCTGATCATATTACACTGGATCTCTTCCTCAATTTCTTACTCTATTACTAAAAATAATCATGAGAGCCAATGTGGTGTGGTGGTTAAGAGCGGTAGACTTGTAATCTGGTGAACCGGGTTCGCTTCCCCGCTCCTCCACATGCAGCTGCTGGGTGACCTTGGGCTAGTCACACTTCTTTGAAGTCTCTCAGCCCCACTCACCTCACAGAGTGTTTGTTGTGGGGGAGGAAGGGAAAGGAGAATGTGAGCCGCTTTGAGACTCCTTTGGGTAGTGATAAAGCGGGATATCAAATGCAAACTCTTCTTCTTCTTCATGACAGGTGTCAGCAAACTTTTTCAGCAGGGGGCCGGTCCCCTGTCCCTCAGATCTTGTGGGGGGGACGGACTATTTTTTTGGGGCGGAGGAATGAACGAATTCCTATGCCCCACAAATAACCTAGAGATGCATTTTAAATAAAAGGACACATTCTACTCATGTAAAAACACGCTGATTCCTGGACCGTCTGCGGGCCAGATCCGGCCCCCGGGCCTTATTTTGCCTACCCATGTGCTACCGGTAGAATAATAGTAACGACCTAACCTGCAGAAGCTTATCCCCAAATGTTTCATGCTTTTTTGCCTTACGTGATTAGAAATATCCAAGTTGCTGTTAGGAAAACGGACACAGTTCCGACACATCTTATTTACCAGGTCTTCTCTAAAGATTATGATTTCCTGACTGCAGTACTGGACTCTGGAAGGAAGAAGCACAATTTTATTTTTTCAGGGTGATTAAACAGGCATCCAGGAGAGACCACCAGCAAGGCAGAAACACACACAGCCTTCTCCCTGGATATCCAGAGTATTAACCCTACACAAATATGTAGTACTATGTGTAGTATTAATCTGACACATATTAAAGGTCTCCATTTAAAACATCCCTTTTAAATTGGGACATTTACCTGCAAGGGTTTGTAGTGAAGACTGAAAATGGCACCTGCTGTTTGAACTCTTCAGTAATGTTTTCAGGAAGTGGCGGCCTGAAATAAATTTGTGTGGTATGTATTAGAAATAAATGGTTGGATGTTTGAATAAATCACCTTAATTGTTAAGTCACAAGCATACCTTGGCAAAATTGAGCCTGGGCCAGGGTCTTCAGAGCCAGGAACAAACACAAATCGACTGCTATAAATAGTTGAATACATACACTACATTTAACATAACTGATAGGTAAAAATCAAAGCATCAGAAAAGTAAATGGCAACATTACTCAAATACAACCAGAGTTTTAGAAGTGGATGGCAGGCCACATAAACCTCCAGTTATGACAGGTGAATGAAAGGCTTTTTGGGGATTTTGTAGCTACCTAGGAGTGGCGCTGTGGTCTAAACCACAGAGTCTAGGGCTTGCCAATCGGAAGGTTGCGGTTCGAATCCCTGCGACGGGGTAAGCTCCCGTTGCTTGGTCCCAGCTCCTGCCAACCTAGCAGTTCAAAAGCACGTCAAAGTGCAAGTAGATAAATAGGTACTGCTCCGGTGGGAAGGTAAACGGCATTTCCGTGCGCTGCTCTGCACGGCTTATGTCATGCTGGCCACATGACCCGGAAGCTGTCTGCGGACAAACGCCTGCTCCCTCGGCCTATAGAGCGAGATGAGCGCCGCAACCCCAGAGTCGGACACGACTGGACCTGATGGTCAGGGGTCCCTTTACCTTTACCTAGGAGTTTCTAGCTAGCAAAGGTGCCCTCCCCCATTGTCTCCCAAGACAGACAGGATGCCAACAGCAACAAAATGTTTAAGTGTGGCTGAACAAAAGAGAATGAACTTTTTAGTAGCTGTTATCAACATTCTGTATACAATACTTGGTGTGAATGGACCCAAATTTTCCTCCTTTCTTTAAGTGGGACTAAACTCTGCAGGGTGGAATGTTTTGTAACTGACAAATTTGAAGCACATCTTCTTCAGTAAGATTTTTCAGCAAGCAAATAAAAACACAGCACATACCTCTTATGGATACTGGGGTATTCACATATGATATTTGCAAGGGCTTTCAGTGAACCTAGAAGCACAACCGTAAAAGCTTTCCTATGAAACTGCATAGTTATTCCTACATTTTCTCATCTTATCCACAGGTAACCGATATACATCTTACATTGACAGCTGAACAACGGTTACGCAGAACACCTCTCCCCCCACCCCACCTTAAGTAACAAGACCAGTTGGTTATATTGTAAAAGGCTTTGTGGAGGCTATTTCTCACAATGCAAAGATCACTAAGGCAGTATTTTTATTACTGAACCTAAGCAAGTTTAAATTGAGATATGAATTATAGCTGGGCAAAACCGTAGCTCCATTCCAGCCACTTCTGGGTGAAAAGGCACACTGAGAACACGGGGGGGAGGGGCTCTGCATATTCTAATAAACATGGCATTCTCTAGGATATGAGCCTGCTGCCATGGTGCCCCCTGCCACTTTACTTCAATCACTGTTGAAATGGGTAAGCTCTTCTAATGGAAAGAGCTCAGTTGCCACCACATTCTACCAGCTTCATTCAAAGCATGTGAAGTTTGCACAATTCATTCATTCATTCATTTAGATTTTTGATGGAACCCCTTATATGGGATTTTGTATATAAATATTCCCTCGGCTCTTTTTGCTGGCCCATGTAGGACCAGCATGGATAGTTGGCCCTGGTGAATATTTGACATTTCCTCCCCTTATGATCTTGATTTATGGGCTACCACTAAAATGAGGCTGCATTTTAAGCTGTATTTTAAATTGCATTTTAACCTATATTTTAATCAACTGTTTGTTTGTTTGTTTGTTTTTAAAATGTTTTTACTGAATTTTATATTTGACGTTAGCCGCCCTGAGTCCGGTCTTGGCTGGGGAGGGTGGGGCATAAATAAATTATTATTATTACTAGTAGACTTTAAGCCCGCTAAATTAACGGGCACTAGAGGGGGGCGCTGGGGATGGGAAGGGGCTCCCCCCTCCTCTCCTTTCTCCCCGGGGGTGGCTGCAGCGGCGGCGGTGACGGCGGCGGGTGTGAGGCGACCCTCTTCGGCCTCCGGAGCACCTGCGCTCTGCGAGGCGGGTCGTTTCAGGCCGCTGGGGGGTGGAGAGGGGCTCCCTCCCCCTTCTTCTTTTTCCCTGGGGGCGGCTGCAGTGGCGGCGGTAGCGGCGGCGAGGATGGGGCGGCCCTCCTTGGCCTCTGGAGCACCGGCGCTCCGCTGGATGGGCCGTCCCAGGCCGCTAGGCCTCGGAGCCCTCCGTTCTGCCCGGCCCCGGATGGCTCTCTCTGGGTGTTGCGGGCCCGCGGGGGGGGGGGGGAGGCGGCCTCCCGGTCACCTCCCCCGGCAGCCCGCGCTGTTCGTGCAGCGATGGCAGCGGCTTTGGCGGCACTAAAGCCGGTCGGGCAGCTCCGGCAGCACTGGGCGCCCTCAGGAGCTCCGCGGCTTCCTGCCGTCCGCCATTTTGCCTCGCCTTTGCCCGGCCGCCCGAAGTCTCTGCGTTCCAATCCCTGTGTCCGTGGGGCACATGCGCAGTAGCGCAATCCCACGGACACAGGGACACGACGCAGAGACACTTGGACTTTATTATATAGGATTATTATTATTATTATTATTATTATTATTATTATTATTATTATTATGTAAATTAGTCTTAGCCCTCCCATTCACAACAAATTCCCACCATGGATTTCTCTACAGAACTGTCTTTCAAATGTTTAAATAACACACAAACAGAAAAAAACCCCACAAACTATTTACAATATGCACTAAAGCAGCTGACTCCAAAGTACCTTTTAGCGACTGGATTTGGTTTTTTCCATAGGGGGCAGAGGAAAAGTTCCCACAGAAGAAGAAGCAAGTTGGAGGCATGGAGGAGTAACCTGGTTAGAGGAACAAGGAACATTGCTGACTTTTGGTTTGCTAGCATGCATCTTTTTAATTTTTACATATTGGTTCACATTTCAACCGAAACCTTTAAGCGATTGACAAATATGGGCCAACAGAGCTACCTGAAAACATAATACGCAGCTTCTCCAAAACTTCTGCTTGGTCCAGCCAAACGTCCGAAAGGAACACAAACATGGCGTCCTCATTGTCTTCTTCCAGCTGCTTCAGTTTCGCGGAAGATTTTACAGAGGTCGAAGAAGGCCCTCCAAAGAAGTTTGTGTTTCCATAATACGCCCTACAGCATGAACAGCAAATGCCAAAAGGCTCCATTTAAGCTCATTTCCTCTCCCAGATCACGTCCTCAGTTTGTCACTTGTTGCTTGCAAGGAGTATGGCTTTAAATAATAATAATTTATTATTTATACCCCGCCCATCTGGATGGGTTTCCCCAGCCACTCTGGGTGGCTTTCAACAGAATATTAAAATACAATAATCTATTAAACATTAAAAGCTTCCCTAAACAGGGCTGCCTTCAGATGTCTTCTAAAAGTCTGGTAGTTGTTTTTCTCTTTGACATCTGATGGGAGGGCGTTCCACAGGGCGGGCGCCACTACCGAGAAGGCCCTCTGCCTGGTTCCCTGTAGCTTTGCTTCTCGCAATGAGGGAACCACCAGAAGGCCCTCGGAGCTGGACCTCAGTGTCCGGGCAGAATGATGGGGGTGGAGACGCTCCTTCAGGTATACAGGGCAGAGGCCATTTAGGGCTTTCAAGGTCAGCACCAACACTTTGATTTGGGCTCGGAAATGTCCTGGGAGCCAATGAGGGTCTGTAGCTTCCAGCATTGATCAACTCCCCAACCCAGCTCACTATGTCCCTCACCTGCATAAGATTTCTAAAATGCAATTTTTTGTTGATAATAATCCACATTACAAAATCCATCCCAACATCAGTTCATCAACACATTAAATAAACTGTATACTCTTACACCTAAGATTTTCCTTCAGAATAGCGGAGCAGAATGAAAATTTATAGTTTTATCGTTTTTTACCTAGTTGTTGTAGAAGGCTCCGTAGGGGGGAAGCCAAATGCATTGACGTGAAATATTTCATCTTCATACCAGCCTAGGAAATAAGATTAGCATGTTGGTTTTTTCCAAATTCAAAAAAATCATGGTATGCTTTAAACCTGTCACTCCCATTGATACTACAGTGGTACCTCGGGTTAAGTACTGAATTTGTTCCGGAGGTCCGTTCTTAACCTGAAGCATACTTAACCTGAAGCACCACTTTAGCTAATGGGACCTCCTGCTGCCGCTGCGCCGCCAGAGCACGATTTCTGTTCTTAGCGGAGTTCTTAACCTGAAGCGTACTTAACCCGAGGTACCACTGTACACCCTCCACCAAAGATGTCAGGCTCTCTCTTAACATATTTTACATTATTTTTCTCCCAGGCTCTCAAAGGTGCAAATAATACACGAACAGAAAAACCACAAGCTAATCTCCTACTGACTCATAAATGCAATAAAGGAGCTGATCCCCAAGTACCTTTTAGCGAGTGAATTTGGGTTTTTTCCATATGGGACAGAGGATAATTCCCACACAAGAAGAAGCAAGTTGGAAGCATGGAGGAATAACCTGGTTAGAGGAATGCCTTACTCAAGGAGGCCCATCTAGAGGTCTGCTTACGATCACTGCAGCGCCAGATAAAAACCTTTCTGTTTTCCTGGATGTTTAAGAACAGCTAGTGTATTTTTATTTATTTATTTAGAGCCCTCTGATTTTACCATCTATTGCATAGAATCATAGAATCCTAGAGTTGGAAGAGACCACAAGGGCCATCCAGTCCAACCCCCTGCCAAGCAGGAAACACCATCAAAGCATTCCTGACAGGTGGCTGTCAAGCCTCTGCTTAAAGACCTCCAAAGAAGGAGACTCCACCACACTCCTTGGCAGCAAATTCTACTGTTGAACAGCTCTTACTGTCAGGAAGTTCTTCCTAATGTTTAGGTGGAATCTTCTTTCTTGTAGTTTGAATCCATTGCTCCGTGTCCTCTTCTCTGGAGCAGCAGAAAACAACCTTTCTCCCTCCTCTATATGACATCCTTTTATATATTTGAACATGGCTATCATATCACCCCTGAACCTTCTCTTCTCCAGGCTAAACATACCCAGCTCCCTAAGCCGTTCCTCATAAGGCATCGTTTCCAGGCCTTTGACCATTTTGGTTGCCCTCCTCTGGACATGTTCCAGCTTGTCAGTATCCTTCTTGAACTGTGGTGCCCAGAACTGGGAAATTTAAATGGGAAATTTCTAGATCTTTTAGGACTGGTGTTATATGGTCCCGGAGGCAGCTCCCAGTCACCAGTCTAGGTGCCTTTGACACCCAAAATAGATATTTTAGGACCCACTCTGGATTATAATCCATTTTAATTGTTTTTAATATTGCATTTTTAAATTGTTATAACACACCCTAGGTTCTCATGATGAAGGGCAGGTTTAAAAAATCTAATTAATAATAATAATAACAATAACAACACATAAATTGTTGATGCAATCTGTACTCTGCTGGAGTATATGGATTGTGTACACAACTTCCATATGAATAGGTTCTGTTCATAGCCTTAGAACAACACCTAGGCAGTGTCCTCTGGTACAATTCTCTTCTCTCCACCCACCTTTATTCGTTCAGATCCCTGGATTTATCATGCAAACAGAGCCAGTAGTTATATCAGCTGAACAAGTCTAACCTTACTGAAAAGAGTCAACCTTGAGAAGAAAAATGATCTGGCTTACCTTCTGTTAAAACAAAACATGACTCTGTGTATAAGCCACTGTGGAACTGGTACAAAACAGTTAAGGAAGATGTTCTTGCTACAGAGGCAGAACTATAGAAATGATGCTAATTATTCTAATCAAGGACAGATCCTGAAGCTGAGGCTCCAATACTTTGGCCACCTCATGAGAAGAGAAGACTCCCTGGAAAAGACCCTGATGTTGGGAAAGATGGAGGGCAGAAGGAGAAGGGGACGAGAGGACGAGATGGTGGGACAGTGTTCTCGAAGCTACCAACATGAGTCTGACCAAACTGCGGGAGGCAGTGGAAGACAGGAGGGCCTGGCGTGCTCTGGTCCGTGGGGTCACGAAGAGTCGGACACGACTAAACGACTAAACAGCAACAACAATTCTAATCAAAGCAAATGAACAGCTGTGGCTCAAAACACAGACTTTAGGCAAGGCTGTGAATATTCTTTGCACCTTCATTTCTCCACATGGAAGCCAACAGTCTAAATTTTTCCACGTGTTGGTTAAAATAGATTCACAATGATTAAACTACAGGGTGGAAAAAAGAATGGGGGGGGGGAGAGAAACAAGTAGAAAGTCCACAAAGAAATGCAAAAGGGGAAATATGAGTTTATCTCACTGTTCAGTACCTTTTCTTACTTAGGATGCACGTAAAAGGATATTGCTTTACTAATGTCCAGCTGGACAACTCCTGTTGGATCTTCCAAGAAAAATTTTCCCTTAAAAATATGGATAAAAGTAATTAGGGCCAAGCCATTCAGCTTCAAAACACTCCCCTTGAGGTCATGCCACTGTAAAAGAACTACCCTTCTGCTTATATTAGTTGAATAGTTTGGACCATTCCCCCGGTCCCATTTTAACACAAATCACTGAACAGCAGTGTCATTTAAAGAGCCGCTGATGCAGCACGGCTTACCTCTTTCAGCTGGGTTATCATCCCCAGAACAATAACTTCCTTAACTTTAGCTGAGTTCCCCAAGAGAGTTTCTATAGTTTTCAGCTAGAATCAGAGACAAATAAATTAAATTAGTTAAGGCCTGCGTTTCCAAATTCAAAAATTTGCTCCATGGCCCTTTCCCCCCTTTGAATGTCAGCCCCTGTTGCCCCACTGCAAACGGCTTTCAGCGGTTTTTAAAGACTCCTTAGTTTGCTCTCAGGAAAAATGGGAGCTGCTGTTGAGAAACTCATGTCCAAAGCCTCAAAAAAGGGCTTTGTGTTGAAGGTACAGGATATAAATTCTGTAAATATTTAAATAAGTAAGTAAGTAAGTAAATGAAAACATTTTAAATTTTACCTGGAATTTACTTCTGCTTTCCTCTGCAGGTGCGCCAATAGCAGATGGTGTGAACAGTTCGTGCCTATGCGTTCTCTGCACAGTGGGAAATACAAGCCAGGCAGCAAGGGAAAGCACCATGCAGTTATGGTTAAAACATTTCCCCCCATGCAATGATGCCCTCAAGCTATTATCCTAGTCTACTATGGTTGGGATATGTGCTTTACAAGCTTGGTGGTAAAACGAAACGATCTTCCACAGCTACAAAGTTAATTATTTGGAAGAAGAAGAGTTTGGATTTGATATCCCGCTTTATCACTACCCGAAGGAGTCTCAAAGCGGCTCACATTCTCCTTTCCCTTCCCCCCCCCCAACAAACCCTGTGAGGTGAGTGGGGCTGGGAGACTTCAGAGAAGTGTGACTAGCCCAAGGTCACCCAGCAGCTGCAGGTGGAGGAGCGGAGACGCGAACCCGGTTCACCAGATTATGAGTCTACCGCTCTTAACTACTACACCACACTGGAAGGAAACTGCAGCTGCTTGCTTAACGTACAATTAACTCGTGAAATTTGCTGCCGCAGCATGTGGTAGCAGCCACTATTACAGATAGTTTTAAAATGGGAATAAGCCAAGTTCGTGAAGGAGGGCGCTGTCAGCAGCTGTCAACCATGGCAGCTAAGTGGAACCTCCTGGTCCAGGGGTAGCATACCTTGCAATATCATAAAAAAATTCCTTCCAGTAGCACCTTAGGGACCAACTAAGTTTGTTCTTGGTATGAGCTTTCGTGTGCATGCAGTATCAGTTGCTGGAGGGCAAACAGCACAGAAAGCCTACTGCCCTCAAATCCTTCTGTGGGCACTGGAAGAATCTGAGTGGCCACTGTGGGCATAACATGCTGGGCTACATGGGTCCTTGGGTCCGATTCAGCAGGGCTCTTGTCATGTTTTTATGGCATTAATATGTATCTGACGGAGTATTTCCCCGCTTTATCTCACCTGCTGCAAGATGATGTAGCGCTCACGAAACAGTTCTGCTTTATCCCTGGCAGAGCCGAATAAATTTGGAGCAGAATGGCCGGTCATTGAGAGGCTGAAATCAATTTTTACAGAGACTTGTGTAAAGGTGGATTTTAAGTGAGCACAAAAAGTGTGCACGCATAATAATAATAATAATAATAATAATAATAATACCCTGCCCATCTGGCTTCCCTAGCTGCTCTGAGTGGCTTACAAAATAGATAAAACATAATTGTGATGGCCTGGGATTCAGACTCAGATGCTGAACCTGAGGGATCCCAGCCTGCACAGGATTCCCCGCCTCCAGAACCAGCAGAGCCAGGGCTAGGGCCTGAGTCTGAAGGGGCCTCACCTGTGCTGGATTCTCAGGTGCAGACATCGGCTGAGTCTGCTCTGGCTCCTGATGGGGTGGAGGACCCATTGCCTGCAGGTGCTCCACTCCCAGCCCCGTCAGGGGAAGCTGAGGTTGCCTCTGGGTCCGGTAACCCTCCAGCCTCTCCTGAGCTGCGGAGGCTCAGGGCAGAGAGGCGAAGGGAACTAAGATCCCGCAGGAGGAGTGCTCGCCTCCAGGCCAGGAGAGGCAAGTCACCAGAGGATCAGGGCCGCCCTATGCCTCGGGGCAGATAAAAGCCGGCCAGCCCCAGCCCCAAGTTGCAGGAGCAGCATCGTTGCTGACCAGTTCCTGCCGGTGTTTCTGCTTACTACCTGTCCTGCTTTCCTGCCTGAGCTCCTGACCCGCCCTGGTTCCCTGCTTGCCTACCTGTTCCTGACTTCACCTGCCTCCCTGCCCTGCACTTAGCTTCAATTATTATGGACTGCCTTTCATTGCAACTCTGACCACGGACCGGACTTCGACCTCACCTTACGGGTAACCCACGGGACCAGCACAATAATAAAGCACCAAACATTAAAAACTTCCCGATACAGGGCTGCCTTCAGATGTCTTCTAAAAGTTGTATAGTTCTTCTATCTCCTTAACATCTGAAGGGTGTTCCACAGGGAGGGCACCACTACCGAGAAGGCCCTGGTTCCCTGTAACTTCGCTTCTCGCAGCGAGGGAACCAGCAGAAGACCTTGGAGCTGGACCTCGGTGTCCAGGCTAGATGATGGGGGTGGAGACGCTCCTTCAGGTATACTGGGCAGAGCCCGTTTAGGGCTTTAAAGGTCAGCACCAACACTTTGAATTGTGCTCGGAAACACACTGGGAGCCAATGAAGATTCTTTAGGACCGGAAATATATGGTCCCAGCGGCCGCTCCCAGTCACCAGTCTAGCTGCCACATTCTGGATTAGTTGCAGTTTCCGGGTGACCTTCAAAGGTAGCCCCATGGAGAGCTGAAGATAACCAGAGCATGCACCACTCTGGCGAGACATTCTGTTGGCAGGTAGGGTCTCAGCCGGCGTACCAGGTGGAGCTGGTAGACAGCTGCTCTGGACACAGAATTGACCTGCGCCTCCGTGCTAAAATAGGGAACTAGGAAACCTTTGCATATTATAAGTCAAACCTGGTCTGAGGAAATGGGGAAACAATTGTTGGGATGCAAGCTCTTCAGAAACTGCAAAGCAAGAACTTACGGGAGAAACTTCTTTCTTTCAGAATTGTAAACGTATCTGGGGATATCAAATGCTCCAATAATGTTGAAAATATGTTCTCTGGGGTTTAAAACAAAGAAATGCACAGTGAGGCACATACATATGCATGCATTTTAAAGGGGGAAAATCACTTTAAAAACAATTTGATTCATTATCCTACTGTATCTTGTTCATGTATTTTCACATTTACGAGAAAATCACTTTACATTTGCTTGAACAGAATATAGTTACTTTGATTTTCAATTTATTCTAGAAGACGCAAATAAAATGGCTTCCCTCGGGGTTCAAACACTCCCCTGGCACAGCTCAAGGAGTTCAGAAGCTTTCCCGTACGCTTTTGATTAACCAGTTTGTTGTGTCATGAGAACATCAAAAAAGCCCTGTTGGAAGAGACCAAAGGCCTATTTTCTCACAGTAAAAACCATTTGCCTACATACAAGCCAAATATTAGCACAACAGCACTCTCCGATTCCCAGCAAGTGACCAGGGGCATGCCACCTCTGAGGCAATACAGGTACCCTGACTAGTAGCCATTGACAGCAGTATCCTCCATGAATTTGTCTAAGACTCTACAGCTAAATTACCCATAGTTTATGCTTCAGATTACAAGCTTAGTGCTCTCCTGCCTGCTCTCGTATTGATTTTACACACAAGTAGAACATCTGAAGAGGACTTAAGTCAAAGAGCATTCCAAACTTACTAGGCTGTATCCAACTAAGTCAGAGGTGGAATCTACACACATATAAAAACTGTCCTAAAAATGCTTTTTTAAAAAGCGTTTAAAAAATAAATAAATTGAATTTTCCTTGAGGCTCATCATCGCCATCTAGTGTCACCTTGTATATTGCACTTAAAACTTTTTATTTGCGGCTGTATAGCTGAGTCCTCTATCTCAGTGCTCCCCAACCTTTTTATCGTCGCGGACCGGTCAACGTTTGATAATTTTACCGCGGCCCGCTGAGGGGGGGACATTGATTGTTTATATTTTAGATTGCTTTGATGTCATAATTTTAATTTAATTGTATTTAAACATGCCTTCAAAATAAAATACAGTTACACCCAAAAATGAATATAAAGTGATTTAACATTTTAACACCACAGTAAATAAAATTGAAATAATTTAATGTTCCTTGGGCGGCCCGGTACCATTTGATCCACGGACTGGTACCGGGCCACGGACCGGGGGTTGAGGACCACTGCTCTATCTCATTTAAATAACTGATGGTCAAGTTCATGGATTTCTTTTTTAAAAGATATTCTTTTTTATTATTACTTACTTTTCTGTATAATCATACTATCAATGCATACTGTGTTACAGTCAAGCACAAGGTAATAAGAAAAGAAAAATAACTTAAATATAACAAAATAAAAAAATTCCTTCCAGTAGCACCTTAGAGACCAACTAAGTTTGTTCTTGGTATGAGCTTTTGTGTGCATGCACACTTCTTCAGATACACACAAAAGCTCATACCAAGAACAAACTTAGTTGGTCTCTAAGGTGCTACTGGAAGGAATTTTTTTATTTTCTATTTTCTTTCGACTATGGCAGACCAACACGGCTACCTACCTGTAACTTAAATATAACACATATGTATATGAGCAATAATCGCAACATTAACTTATTCCTCCACTCTTATATAAAGGTAAAGGGACCCCTGACCATTAGGTCCAGTTGTGGATGACTCTGGGGTCGCTGCACTCATCTTGCTTTATTGGCCAAGGGAGCTGATGTACAGCATCCGGGTCATGCGGCCAGCATGACTGAGCCGCTTCTGGCGAACCAGAGCAGCGCATGGAAACGCTGTTTACCTTCCCGCTGGAGCGGTACCTACTTATCTACTTGCACTTTGACGTGCTTTTGAACTGCTAGGTTGGCATGAGCAGGGACTGAGCAACGGGAGCTCACCCTATCACGGGGATTCGAACCGCCGACCTTCTGATCGGCAAGCCCTAGGCTCTGTGGTTTAACCCACAGCGCCACCCACATCCCTTTCCACTCTTATATACTGTACATTGACGTTAACTCCCCTTTCACTCTTTCCCTGGTTTCCTATCTGATATCTTTTCAAACTGCATTTTCTTACTCTACTAAATTGTTTTCATTGCCATACACTATCCCACTTTGTCATGTCTACTGCTGAGTATTTATACAGCCTGTTTCACTTATTTTCTTGTTATAGTATTTTTCCAACATGGACTGGTCGTGTTGTGCGGATGCCTGATTATCGTCTTCCAAAGCAACTATTCTATTCCGAACTTAAAAATGGAAAGCATAATGCTGGTGGTCAACAAAAGAGGTTTAAAGACTCTCTCAAGGCAAATCTTAAAAAATGTAGTATAAACACCAACAATTGGGAAACACTTGCCTGTGAGCGCTCCAATTGGAGAACAGCCTCTACCAAGGGTGTTTTGGGCTTTGAAGACACTCAAACTCAGGACGCAAGGGAGAAACGTGCTAAGAGGAAGGCACGCTTGGCAAATCCACACTGTGATCAACTCCTGGCTGGAAACCAATGTCCCCACTGATGAAGGACGTGTGGATCCAGAATTGGCCTCCACATTCACTTACGGACTCATTGTAAAAACTGTGTTTATGGAAGACAATCTTCCTTGGCTACGAGTGATCGCCAAAGAAAGAACAAGATTACAATCCCTCAGAGTCTAAAGAAGGGGCTACCGTTAATGAGTTTTAAATCTGAAATATCAGCAGGGAGGGCTACAAATGGCAATTAACTGAATTTGATTGTGGAAATGTTCCCGGTGGTTTGTTTACTCCTCTATGTGAATTGATGTCGACTTACATGGTCTCATCTAAGGACTGGCTGCACTCCTGGACTGCTGCTTCCACCATGGCCCTTTCAATCATGTTACATGACACTGAAGAGAACAATTCAAAAGATTAAAGTGGTAACCTACGTATCTGCAGGCTACAGAAGCATTTTACAAAGCATTTTAAAATACCTTTGCTTCAAGAGAAATCATAATAGAATTACAATCTTATTAGCAATGAGAAGCTAACAGAGCTGGACCGGCACATAATGCTCTATTTGCTGGTTGCGCAGGCAGCCTTCTGACCCAAAGTTCTGCCCTGCCATCTATTGTGCCAATTATTAGATCCATAGAACTGTAACACACATTAGCACCACAGCCACACAAGGATGCCACAAAACTCTTAAGATTTCCAACTTTCTTTTCTCTTCAAAGCATTTAAGATAACCAAAACTCTACTTACAAGGCTGCTTTTCAACAGCATCAATTATACTTTCTATCATATCTTCAAGCTCCACTTCATTAACTGCCTGAAGAGCTTCTGTGAGATACTTGGTAGCTTCTCTGATTAAAGAATAAAGGAGGACAGAATTAGTCAAGATGTGATTGAAACGATCGTAATAATGCACATGACGATGGCATACGGACGTAAACCTGAACACGACAACCGCCCCCATTGAATCATTAGTCTGCCGACTAAAATACAGTCATACCTTGGTTCTCGAACATAATCCGTTCCCAAAGTCCATTCGACTTCCGAAAACGTTCGGAAACCAAGGCGCAGCTTCCGATTGGCTGTGGGAGATTCCTGCACTCAACTGGAAGCTGCGAAAGTCACGTCGGATGTTTGGCTTCCAAAAAAGTTTGTAAACCGGAACACTCACTTCTGGGTTTGCAGCATTTGGGAGCCAAAATGCACGAGTACCAAGGCATTCAGGAACCGAGGTATATATTGCTTCTTTGGAGCCTAATTTTAGCAGAGGGATGGGACCTGCGGGCAGGGCCAGATTTAGGTTTGATGCGGCCCTAAGCTCCTGAAGGTAATGGGGCCCTTTATATGTCCAGCTGTCAACAACAAATTGTTGTTGCTTTTTGTGTTGAATATATGCTATATGGTCATTTATGGACCTAATAGGTATCTCAAGCCATTTGTGCATAACAAAATATCTATTTTATCAAAGGAATTGTTGAACTGAAATACAATTTAGAAGTATATTAATAGTGAAATACCATTAAGTATATCAATAGTGAAATAATTATTAAGCTCTAAGTTAAAGTGATTTTTTTTATTCATAACAAACTTAATAATGCAAACACATTGGCATTTGGCAATAACAAAAGTTCCTTTAAAAACACAATTTACAAAGACTCATAATCTAGTCTCTAGAAACTGGCTATAACATGAAATAATAATTGTAGGTTTTATTTGTTTTTTATATTTTGGAAATGTACATCCAGGTTTGTTTTTTTCCTTTAACAAACCTTTAATTTGGGGGGGGGGCCAAGAGAGTGGGGCCCCAAGCTAGAGCTTGTTTAGCTTATACGTAAATCTGGCACTACCTGTGGGTGCCTAAGGAAGGGCCTTGTGGGAGCCTGTGCCCTGGTGACCTGATTTGGAGCGAGACTTCTTTCAGAGACTTCATTCAGCTGCTTTGCCAAGTAGTCATCGGGTGGACCTCTCTCCTCTTTCCTGAATTTGCCTAGCTCTTTTTTCCTGAAAGCTTTCTAACCTAGTACTGTACGTAGAAACCTTTCTCACATCTTGCAGCACTGAATTCCCCACGGCTGATGGCGGCCCTTCCAGATGTTAGGTTTAGGTAGTGCAGTCGAAATAAAAATTAAAAAATTGTCCAGTAGCACCTTACAGAGCAGGCACAGGCAAACTCCGGCCCCTCCAGATGTTTGGGACTACAATTCCCATCATCCCTAGCTAACAGGACCAGTGGCCAGGGATGATGGGAACTGTAGTCCCAAACATCTGGAGGGGCCGGAGTTTGCCTGTGCCTGTTACAGACCAGCTAAGTTTGTTCTGGTATAAGCTTTCGCGTGCATGCACACTTCTCCAGAAAGCTTACACCAGAACAAACTTAGTTGGTCTATATATAAGGTGCTACTGGACAATATATATTTTTTTAATTATTATTTTTTTCTTCCAGATGTTGTGGGACTCCACCCCCCATCAGGCAGCATGGCCAAGGGTTAGAGCTGGCCAGAGGTGAAATCCGGAGAGCTACGTGTGAGCAGCCCCAGCTATCCATTTCACACGAGGAGACCCCAAGTCGTCAGGAGATGGCGAAAAAGGGCGATCCGTTCTTTGCACAACCCCTTTCTCATCTCTTTTGTCAGTTGAGCGGGGCGGCCACCTGATCAGCCACGGGGGTTGGGGGAGGCGGCGCCCGCGTGTGCCTAGGGCTGCGTTCACACGTACACGTGTACACGCACCCCTTCCTGCAAGGGACGTGGCTCCCCCCCCCGGGGTGTTTCTGTCAGAGAGGGTCCCCCTTCTTTGCCGGCTCCCGCTACTCACGCGCGGAGCAGCAAGCCGTGCATCTTGAAGGCGGCGCCCACTTTGCCCCTCAGCTTCTCCGCAGCCATCTTGAGCGGGTTTCCCGCCACCGCCGAGGCCGCCGCCTCCTCGTCCCGCCCAGCAGCCCGGCCCCTTCGGGAGGAGGGGAGGCTTGCTAGGCTGGACGGGACAGACGGAGCGTCATCCTCTGAAATAATTAAATATAAATAATAAAAATAAAAGGGAAGAGAGCATCACCCGGTGCAGAAAAGCATATGCGTTTCCAAGATCTGCATGTATTATAGATCCAGTTACAAGTAGGTAGCCGTGTTGGTCTGCCGTAGTCGAAACAAAATAAAAACAATTCCTTCCAGTAGCACCTTGGAGACCAACTAAGTTTGTTCTTGGTATGAGCTTTCGTGTGCATGCACACTTCTTCAGATCGTTTTAAAACAGTTCTATACAATTTAAAATTACTGAAATAAGATGGGGCCTAAAATTGTTTATTACTGATTTGTTTATAGAAGGATTTATATCCCGCTATGTCGTCAAAAATATACCTAAGTGGTTTGCAGCACTCCCCTATGTGTGCGCGAAAGCTTATACCAAGAAAAAACTTAGTTGGTCTCGTAAGGTGCTACTGGAATGAATTTTTTAATATATTATAGAGAAATTCCTTCCAGGGACCCCTGACCATTAGGTCCAGTCGTGTCCGACTCGGGGGTTGCTGCGCTCATCTCGCTTTATGGGCCGAGGGAGCCGGCGTACAGCTTCTGGGTCATGTGGCCAGCAGGACTAAGCCACTTCTGGCGAACCAGAGCAGCGCACGGAAATGCCGTTTACCTTCCCGCCGGAGCGGTTCCTATTTATCTACTTGCACTTCGTGCTTTCGAACTGCTAGGTTGGCAGGAGCTGGGACCGAGCAACGGGAGCTCACCCCATCCGGGGATTCGAACCACTGAACTTCTGATCGGCAAGCCCTAGGCTCTGTGGTTTAGACCACAGCGTCACCCGCGTCCCTTAAGTAGCACCTTAGAGACCAACTAAGTTTATTGGTATGAGCTTTGGTGCGCATGCACACTTCTTCAGATATATGCACACGAAAGCTCATACCAAGAAAAAACTTAGTTGGTCTCTAAGGTGCTACTGGAAGGAATTTTTTTATTTTGTTTCGACTGGCAGACCAACATGGCTACTTACCTGTAACTGTATTATAGAGGTTTTTGTTTTTTTGTTTTTTAATTCCTTCCAGTAGCACCTTTTTTTTAATGATTTAGAATTGCTTCAAGTAAATATGACTATATTGGAAAGGGAATGTGATTGCATGGAAGGAGTACAAGGGAAGGGGCAGAGCTCAGGGGCTGGGTATGCGGAGCCTGGAGGAGGCGGAGAGCATCCCCAACTCCATTCCTCAGCCATTCCTCCTAAGCAGTGCTTTTTTTCTTTAAATTTTTTTTTAGGGATACTCTCATTTTGACTCAAGAAAACCACCATTTTATAGTTCAAATTAGGAAAAATAAATACAGAAAATGGACAAAAGTACAAAGATTCACAAAATGTTTAGGGGTATGCGCAGGGCCGGATGTAGGTTTGACAAGACCCTCAGCTACTGAAGGTAATGGGGCTCTTTATATGTCCAGCTGTCCTTTGTCAACAACAAATTGCAGCTGTTTTTTGTGAATATATGCTATATGGTAATTTATGGACCTAATAGGTATTCAAAGCCATTTGCCACTGTTGCTGTATGTAGGTTTTATTTTGTGTTTTTTATCTTATATTTTTCAAATGTACACCCAGATTTTTTTCCTTTAAATTTTTTGGGGGCTCCCCCAAGAGAGTGGGGCCCTAAGCTTTAGCTTGTTTAGCTTATACGTAAATCCGGCACTGGGTATGCGTACCCCTGCATCCCCCCCCCCCGAAAAAAAACACTGCTCCCAAGGCTTGGGGTTTCCAGACCCTTGATCATCTTGGTCGCCCTCCTCTGCACAGGTTCCAGCTTGTCAACATCCTTCTTTAATTGTGGTGCCCAGAACTGGACGCAGTATTCCAGGTGTGGTCTGACTAAGGCAGAATAGAGTGGGACTATTACTTCCCTTGATCTGGACACTAAACTTCTGTTGATGCAGCCTAGAATAGTGTTAGCTTTGTTTTTGCTGCCGCATCACACTGTGGACTCATGTTCAGCTTGTGGTCCACCAAGACCGCTAGATCCTTTTCACATGTACTGCTAGTAAGCCAGGTGTCACCCATCCGATATTTGTGCATCTGGTTCTTCTTGCCTAAGTACAGAACCTGACATTTGTCCCTATTGAAATTCATTTTGTTAGCTTGCGCCAGGTTCTCCGATCTGTTCTCATTTTGAATTCTGATTCTGTCTTCTGCGGCATTAGCTACCCCTCCCAGTTCGGTGTCATCTGCAAATTGGATGAGCATCCTCAGGATGAAAGGGGGAAATGTGCCAAGAGGAAGACACACTTGGCAAGCCCTCACCGTGATCAACTCCCACCTGGAAACCAATGTCCCCACTGTGGAAGGACGTGTGGATCCGGAATTGGCCTCCACTGTCACTTACAGACTCATGGAAAACAATTTTACTCAGCTTCGAGTGATCGCGGAAGGCGGATGAGCATCCCCTCAATTCCTTCATCCAAGTCATTTATAAAGACATTGAACAACCTGTCCAGGACAGAAACCTTCCACTTTTTCCCAGGATGATGAGGAACCATTACTGGGCACTGGGTTATTTATTTAACAAGGTATATACTGCTTGGTTTTCCCAGTAGTGATGTATGGAAGTGAGAGCTGGACCATCAAGAAGGCTGATCGCTGAAGAATTGATGCTTTTGAATTCTGGTGCTGGAGGAGACTCTTGAGAGTCCCATGGACTGCAAGATCAAACCTCTCCATTCTGAAGGAAATCAGCCCTGAGTGCTCACTGGAAGGACAGATCCTGAAGCTGAGGCTCCAATACTTTGGCCACCTCATGAGAAGAGAAGACTCCCTAGAAAAGACCCTGATGTTGGGAAAGATGGAGGGCACAAGGAGAAGGGGACGACAGAGGATGAGATGGTTGGACAGTGTTCTCGAAGCTACTAACATGAGTTTGGCCAAACTGCGAGAGGCGTGTTCTGGTCCAGGGGGTCACGAAGAGTCGGACACGACTGAACGACTGAACAACAACATATACTGCTTACTTAAAAAAATATTAAAAGTTACTTGGTTTTCATAAAATAAAGCCCTTTCCATGTGTTATTTTATTAACTTCTACCATGTTGTCTCTTACTCGCTATTTTCAATCTGAACTAAAAAGCTTCAAACGTCGCACCCTTTCTTCATAGGGAAGCCGCCTCCAGCCCCTCGGTCCTTTGGGTCTCCCTTTTTCCAATCCCACGATGCTCTTTTTCAGAGGAGGCGACCCCCAAGGCGCCGGTATTTCCAATGCGGTCGCGCTAGAGGCAATTTCGTTTTCAGTTCCTTTCCCAAGGCCGTGGGATTTCCCTTTCTCCCGGCCGTTTTACGACTAGACAATAACGAAGACACCAGCCCGTCAGTTTATTGATGTTTATTCTTCTTCCCCCGCCCCCCTCGGCCCGCTGCCTTCCCTCCTGCGTATTCCGCCTTTCTCCCCCTCAAACGGCTCTCGGGGCGGTTGGCGCGAGGCGAGTCCTGCGCATCCGCGCCAAGGGAGAGAGGAGGAGGCGGAGGAAGCGGCTCCGCTCCCCAAGGCCAACGGCGTCGCGCTCCCGAGCCAGGCCCGCGCTCCGAGCGGCCGGGCGTCGCGCGGTTGCTGAGGGGGCGACGGCAGTCAGCCTCCCTTGTCACCCCGCGTCAAGATGGCGGCGGCGGAGGCGGCGACTCCTGCTGCTGCCGCCGCTTCCCCACCGCTTCAGGAGTTCTCCGTGGCCGAGGAGCGGAGCGGGCACTGCGCCGTGGTGGACGGCGGCTGCCTTTACGTGTGGGGGGGATACGTGGTAAGGAAGGAGCGAGGGAGGCGGCGGCGGGAGGCTCCGGGCGGGCGACGACAAAACATCTCGTGAGGAGACGGTGAAGAGGCGGAGGGCGGGGGACGGGCGCTAGCTCCGCCCACTCGGGCGCTCGCTGAGGAGAGTAAAATGGGCGGGAAAGCCTGACAGGGCGCGCGAGAGGCCCCGGAGGCGTGGGGGTGGGGAGGTAGAGGCGAAGCGGGATTGGAGAGAGAGGCCGTCGTTTACCTAAGCGCCATCGCCTATTGGACGCTGATTTTTCGAGGCGCGGCGGCCGGCCTATTTCCCCGCCCCCTACCCTGAGGAGACTTCATTTAACGGCACCGGTCGCTGTTTATTTCTCAGCTCCATGTTTTTAACCTTCGGGTACAGGGCGGTATAAAAATTCAATAAATAAAAGGGCGGCGTGGCGACTCGCACTCTGTCGGCAATAGCATTTCATTTCATAAGATTAAAACACCGCTTGATTTGGGGGGGGGGAATAAAACCTCAAAGCGGTTTACAAAATGTAGTAGTAAAACAGTAAAATTATCAGCAAGAAAAGAACACTGGTTAAAAACTTTCAGAAAGCTGAAATGACAGTAGTCTTAAAACATGAAAAGTTGAACACACTTTCTAAACATGTGGGCAGGATTGTGTAAATAATGATTTTAGCAGGCATGGGAAAGTGCAGTGTAGTGCACCCCTGCTTGATGTCAATAGGCAGGGAGTTCCAAAGTGTAGGTGCCGCCACATGAAAAAATCTGGAGGGATGCCATTTCAGTTTCACAAATACCGTTCTTGGTTCTGCATGGATGTCGCACCTGCACATCCGTCCAAATATATAGTTTGTGTGCAGCTAAATGATCACAGAACAGCAGTGCAGAAAGAGCAGTGGCTGACCTTTTGCTGAGATCTACGGGAGAAGGTTGTGCTTTGCTATGACTAGTCTGCCTTTCCCTGCCTTTGTTCAGGCACAAAGATCTTACACTGATTTTAGTACAAAATAATAATTCCACATGAGTGGCATAGTCTCCACCTCTCTAGCTCCAGAATCCTGCTTGCCTTGTGCCATGAGATTAGGCATTAAATATCCCAGTTTATGGTGGCCGGTTTTAATGCCTAATACCTCCCGAAAGTCTTGAACCAGACTTAATTTAATTTCCCAAGAGACCTTGGTGGGACTCTAGAGTGCATCTTAGGTAGCTAGCAAAACTATATACAGGAAGATAATTCCATGAGTGTGCATTATTACAGCACTGCTTCCACAATACAAATCACTTCCTGAGAAGCTATAATTTGAAATGGAAAGTAGCTTGTTATTGAAGAGGAAGATTTTCAGTGAGCCTGATGAAACATTTGTATGCTTACGATTTTCTTTCTTATTTTGGTTAGTCAATTGAAGAAAATGAAGTTTACTTACCTAACGATGAGCTGTGGATCTATGAAATTGACAGTGGATTATGGTAAGTCATATTATTTACTGGCAATTGTTAACAAGGCCTTTGAATCACAAACCTTCATAACTGTTGCGAAAGGCACGATCCTAAATTTTCTGTGTAAAAGTAAATCCCATGGATTTTAATGGAATTTCTGCATAATATGTGCTGGAAAATAGGCATCAGTGTTTCTCCTTCCTTTTTATTGTACTGCTGTGACTAGTCCTGGAGGCTTTGTGACAGTGGACACACCCCAGGAGTGGCTTTGACAGGGCGGACAAAATGGGTGAGGGACTTCCTCTGCATGCAAAAGCAGGCTCTGGCGGATTGAGCAGACGAGATCAACAGTGGGTCCAGTAGTCAAGAAGGCGGTTTCTGCATATGCTGTAGAGCAGGCATGTCCAACAGGTAGATTGTGATCTACCGGTATATCACTGGACGTCTGTGGTAGATCACTGGTAGACCATTGGCTCCCCCCAAAGAAGCTGAACAATTGTAGCTCCCCTAAAAAAAGCTCAACATTTTACCTCCTCCCTGGAAAAACTCAACAAACAACTTTGACCCAAATGGCCCTTCTTCCTTCCTAAAAAAAGCTCAACAACTTTGACCTGAACCCCCAAAAAGTTCTTAACTCCGTGAGTAGATCGCAGTCTCTTGGGAGTTGGCCACCCCTGCTGTAGAGGGAAGTGAACCGCAGCAAGGCCATCCCAGGAGCTCCATACGCACTGCCCAGGCTTGCACCCCAGGGAGGTCACTTTGATGCTCCTAACGCAGCAGTTTGACTTCATCCCCACAGGCACACTCCATTGTCTCTTGAGACAGAGATACATGCCAATAGTAGGTTGTGTCTAGGGATGGCACCAGTGGAGTCTGGTCCATTAGGGCCAAAGGGGCATTGCCCAACCAACCTCAGTCTACCCTTCACTAACTACTACCTGTATTTTATTACATATTTCATTCATGAATCGCTTCCCATGAGGGCTCCAGAAGGAAATTTAATCCTGAATCTGTGGGCCAAATTATGGGATTTCTTATGCTCGCTGAATTACAGGTCGATGCATCTGATGGAAGGTGAATTGCCTCCATCCATGTCTGGAAGTTGCGGAGCGTCTGTTAATGGAAAGCTGTACATCTTTGGAGGATATGATGACAAAGGATACAGCAATCGGGTAAAGGGTTCCTTTATTTTTAGAAACTTTTGGATAGAATTACCAAGCTTGTTAAGGATGAAATAGTATAGTAGTGAGAATAAATCTTAACATGATGTTTTGATTTTATTTTCACACAGATGTAACTTTGACCATAACCAAAAGAACAACTGTAGCGTATGTCCATTTGAACTGCAGAACCTATCACACACACACAAAATCTTTTAACCCTCCTCCTAATTTCCATAATGGTTTGCCATGTGATGTGGGGGCTTATGTTTGAGAAGCAGCCTAATTGGGTGTGTGTAATTTGTTTTGCAGTTCTGTGCATTTTATGCTGCTACAAAAGGAAGGGCAACAACTCATTCATGTTAGTGTGAATTTGATGACCAGTTTGTTATGCTGCCATTCAAAATTTATGTAAGCCTGCAGAGCTGCCCTTTGATGTCAGAGGGACTCTGCTTGACACCGATGTTTAGGAACTGATCTTGACTAGATTCTGTGGAGTAACTACCGGTAGATTCTATAACTCTTTATGATGGGGCACCACAGTAATTAATTTTAGTAGAAGTTGTGACCAAACATAAATTGAGAGGTTAAGCCTTTCTGCTTCATTTTATTTCTTTGGAATTTATGTTGCTGTTGTGGAAAAGGTTAAGGACAGTCTGACTTTCAACAGTTAAAATTAGAATACGGAAGCCCCCTACAATGAGAAGTGCTGCTCATTATTAGCAGTGAGGAAGAAGAATTTAAGCCTTTTCTATTAAAACTATAAAGGACTAAATATTACTGGTTGTTCTCTCCAGACACCACTTTTGCCAATTAGCACTTCATTTTTTTCCAGAATATTGCTGTGTGTTGAAAGTGTCTTAATTTCCTTTTAAGCTCTATTATGTTAATTTGCGAACAAGAAATGGAACCTATTTGTGGAAAAAAATCACAGACTTTAAAGGTCAGCCTCCTACACCACGTGACAAACTTGCCTGCTGGGTGTATAAAGACAGGTAATTGTCATGGGTGATTTCACAAATGGGGAGGTGGCATTAGCTGGTGAACAGACTAGGTTGTAATTCTGTGTGGCTTGATGACCTTTGTCTTCCCATAATTCACTTGTGCTTCTGTTCCTTCACTTATAAAATGAGAATTGTGCTGATGTCAACGGCCTGCAAATTATGTGTGAGGCATGATATTGGATAGGATTAGAGCCCAAAGCAATATTAAAACCTTGTTAAATTAAATGACAGTGGTTCACTGACTTAGAAATATTAGATGATTAAAATATGAATGCCTATTTGAGTTTTTCTCTGCTGATTGATCTGCATTTTGGTAGCACAGATAAGTCATTTTACAGTACTCTTAAATGCCTTGCTCCAGTAGTTCGTTGCACACTGGAGGGTGGGAAGGTTTCACACACAAGGAGAATTGAAACAAGATGATTGCAGATGTCAAAGAACTCTAGAGCTGCCTTCTCTAACCTGTTGCCTTCTAGATGTGTGAGTTGTAGTCAAAAAGGTGTAGAAGGCAACAGGTTAGGGAAGGCTGCTCTAGAGGAATTAAATTAGGGCATCTGACTAATGGCAGGAATTAATTTGTAAATTTTAATTCTGATTTTTCTTAAAGGCTCATCTATTTTGGTGGCTATGGCTGTAGAAAGCAGAGTGAGCTGAGTGACTGTTTTGATGTTCATGATGCATATTGGGTAAGAGATCTGTTACAGTTTCAAATAAAGAGGACCCTGTGTTGGACGGAATATTAGCAGTGGTTTTATTGTCTTTTATTCCTTCTCACCTACTGTTTCACTTCTTTTTTTTTCTTTCAGGGAGAACGGATATTCTGGGGATGGCACAATGACGTTCATGTTTTTGATACAACTATGCAAACTTGGTATCAGCCAAAAATTAAAGTAAGTGTTATTTGAACTCTGGATTTGTTGTTGTCATGTTTTGTTGTCCTCCAGAGGCTTTCCAAACGCAATCTCACATATATATTTCCTTATGCTCTTGGGTTGATGTGAATATTCTGAATAATTTATTTATCGAAGTATTTCTAGGCTGCTTTTAAGGGTAATGCCCTACCATAGTAAAAAACAAATCTGCAAACACAAGCATTTTAAAGTATTTCTAAGAAATAAAAACCTATTGAAGTCTTAAGAGAAGACAGCAGTGAACCAAACTGGTTTTGAGGCCAGTTTGAATGCCTGAACTGAAGAGGCCAATGCAATCCACACAGAAGAGATATCATAGGTGAACCTAGACAGAGTGCCCATCCTGTCTTCTTGTGCTAGGCAACTTTGTTGATCTTACCAGTGGCAAGATATCCATATCCATGTAGGACCTTCAATGCAGATCTTAATGTGCAGGCAAAAATCATATGGGTGAAGCCGATAACCTGATCCCAAACTTTTAGGGATTTTGGTTACCACAGCAATTTTTAAATTGGCCCCAGAAACTCACAGACAGGGTTGATTTTGAATGTTCTGACTTTCTGGTCCATACCAGAATGTAGACAGTCAATTCATTCTGCAGCAACTGAAGTTTCTAAACCATCTTCAAAGGCAGTCCTGGCTCAAACGCATTACAGCAGTCCTAATCACAGCCGCACTTCTTTTGTATCTGCTTGCAGAATGGAGTTCCACCTCAGCCTCGAGCAGCACATTCATGCACAGTCCTAGGAAATAAAGGTTACGTGTTTGGAGGCCGTGTTTTGGTTTGTACTGATTTTATGTTTACGCTATGAAAAAACAGGGGGAAAGGAGCGTGTCAGTGCTGGAAAGGGAAAAGCACTCAACTTTGAAATAAAAATAAATGGTGAGGCCTGCTGTGAGGGAAAGGGAGCCTATTTTCCTTTTTAAAAAGAGCTGCAGTGTTTTGAAAAGTGAGTCAGCCTTTACCAAACTAACAGAGTTCCAAAACTACAAAGGCAGGTTGTATTGTCAGTGACATCTTGAATGCAATCAACAGATACTTCTCCCCAAAATATGCATTTATATACATGTAAAATATACATTTATATACATGTAAAATATACTTGTAAAATATATCTTCTAAGAAAAATACTTTGGATAGTAGTAGGTACTAATGTAATGGGAAAATGCATGTAATGTTTAGCAAGATTAGGCTACAACTGTGTTTATACTTCTGCTGCCTGCAGGATCAGAGACAGTCTGCTTCCAAGTATCAGCAGGAGAGAACTCTTGCCCTTGGGTCTATTTGTGGATTTCCTAAAGGCATCTCTATGTGTACAGGATACAGAGGAGCAATTCCAATTAAGTGGGGCACTGTTGCACCCAGGTCCCCTTTGAGGCCTTCCCATCCATGCATCTGGTGGGCTGTTAGTGGAGCTGGATGCTGGTCTAGATCCAGCAGGGCTGCCCTTATTGTTTTTTACTGAAAATGCAGATTGCATTTGAAGTTGATGTGATCAAGAATAATAACATAAATATATGATTCCTGCTAATGAGAGTGCAGCCAGCAGACATAAAGGGATTTCCTCTATGGAGCTCCCTTTCTCCATCGGCCAGTATTCAGTACAAGAAGCCAAAGTTCTTCCTATTCACCATTCCGCTTTTCCTCTTGGCCAAATGACTGGCTTGAAATTTATCGGAACTGCCTTAAGTTAGAGAGAGCGGGTTAGATGGAAAATCAGAAAATTGATCATGTTGGCTGGGTGGAGCTCATGGGAGTTGTAGTTCAGAACATCTGGAGGTTACCAGGTCAGGAAATATTGCCTTAATCCATAAAGAACACAATCTGTCTTGAAACACCTGCAATTTTCCCATTTGAGGAGTTCTCAGACAGAATCTCTTACTTTCCTTTGAAAATCATTGTGAAAGGCTGTATTGTCATATTTTCTAAATTAAACTTTTTTATTTTAACAGCAAAAAAGAATGAATGATTTACATTATTTGAATTTGGATACCTGGGTTTGGTCGGGAAAGTAAGTTTTTCCTCATGTTGTATGTAACAATTCACGTTCAATGTATTTGTATATTTAGTCCTGAATACTCCCATCATTACTTCCCCCCCTTTGGTTTTCTTTTGGGGGGGAGCTTGAGCTAAAAACTGCTCTTATGCTTAAAATAATGATGATGCCCTTTTTAGATAATTGTTTTAGGGTGGTAAACAGTTTTGGGGAACATTTATTTGGATTGTGTGGAAATCTCAGTTTGACATATCTTTGAAGTACGTTTATCCATTCTTATGAGTGTTGTCAGACTGAGAAAACAGTATTTTGTAAAAGAAGGAAGGAAGGAATTCTATAAAGACAGGTTCCATTAGCTGTCCCTCCTTTAAATTTTTTGTTTAAATTTTGTTTGATGTTAAATTAGTAGTATTTATTGTTCCGGGCCTCAGACCCAATGAATTTATTACCATATTACATATTTATTACACATGCCAAGCCTCTAGGCAGAACAGGGTCCATAGTCCCCTTCTCAACAGTATCAGATAGTGCTTCTGTTAGGAGCCTGCCTCCTTGGCAGCTATGGATTCCTGGTTTTGAAAGCCAAGGAGAGCCCCCAGGCAGATCTTGGGATTTTCATGGATCCTAAGAATGTCCCACAGGAGGTTCCCAAGAGCAAAAAGACATGAAAAATAGAGCATTACCCATGGGAAGGATTCTCACTGGCAGTGGTGCAGTAAGCAAGCGCTCTGTAAGCAAATCACCTGACATGAATGCTGACTTCGCAAAATAGTTGTTCCCCCCCACCTGAAATATGCTAAACTGCCCACCCAATAATTATTTTGTTTGTTTCTTGAATTATGTAGGCCTTTTATTTTTTGCTTGCTTTTCCTAGAATTTGTACAAATGGAGAAAAACCAGGAGACAGATCATGGCATACTTTGACATCTGTAACAGATAGTAAACTTTTCCTGTTTGGTGGGCTGAGTTCAGACAATGTACCCTTAAGTAAGTAGTTTGATATTAATTGATTGCTATCACTTTATTTATTCAAAATTATTGAGTACACTATGCTAAGAGGGAAGCAAGTTTACAACTGAATGATTTGTGTGATTAACAAACTATAATGCTAAGATAAATTAAAAACTTGTTTGTCAATGAATTGCTGGCACAATAGCAACAGAAAAACTCTGGATACATGATTCTTGAAGGACTTGCCACCATCCTGGCTCCCGTCCCCCTACTCCAAATCTGACTACAAGCAAGCTTAAAGATAATATTTCAATCCATCTTTTATCAAAGTCTAGCAGATTTTATGTTTCACAAGGAAACTGCTGTGGCTTTCTTTACAAGTCAAAGAACTGCAGCCAGCTGAAGATAAAATCAGCATCAGAATGTTTAAAAAAATTGTTCCTTTAGTTTTTAGTTTCAGACTTGGCAGTTGAAAAAAACCGTACTATAACTCATCGGCTGCAGTTACTTAGGGGTAAACCTATTTATCTGTAGAGCTTACTTCTAACTAAACAGACATAGGGTAAATTTTTATTATTATTTATTGAAAGCTGTTTTAGCCAGGTCTTCAGACCAAAGAGACTCTCAGAGCACCTTTCCTTCTAACAAAGCTGCTTTGAGTTCTGGGTACTTTCCATCTCCAGCCAATAGGTGTATTGAAGATATCTGAGCTTTAAAATGGTACCCCTGCCTCCCAAGACTAGTTTATTGTCTGCCTCTGCAGCAGAAGTCTGAAATGTGCAGCCTAGTCTGCGGCCTGTCACAACAGACAGAAGGGAAAAGTGGTGAAAAGAAGAGGACTCGCGTAGCAGCCCAAGCAGAGATGCTGAATGCTTGTGAAACATAGAGTGGTCCCAGCTACTCCTTGGGTCCTGTCCACAGTTGCCCTAGTTTTTCATATTCAGTATCATTTATTTCATGTTTAAACACGAAACATAATATATTGCATTACTTAAATGGTCTCTTATTCTCAATGTGTGTGTGTGTGTTAAGAAAATAAAGAGCAGTAATTATACATCTTTCTTTATTTTCAGGTGATGGTTGGATTTATGATGTCGCAACAAACAAATGGCAACAACTTACATACTTACCAAAGAGCATACCGAGGTACAATCAGAGGCATACCTGGGGGTTGGTGAAACCAGCCCCCAACCAGGGGTGCAGGCCCTGGGGGGGCCCCTGCAAAAATCACCTATCAGACTGTGGAGTGTATGATGTAGATGTGTGTGGTGACTTGATTCCACTGTTGTGGTGAAATCAAACATAGGAGAAGCTTCCCGTCCTTTTTGCGCCATGGCACAAAGGCATGCTAATTCTTTTGCCCTTCCTCCTTGCCTTGCCTTCACTCCTCATGCTTTGAGTATTTGGGTCATATAAAATGTAGTCATTTCTAATGTGGCTATTGCAGTAAAGTGTTGCTTTTTCTGGGGGCAGGGGGCCAATACAATTTCTTTCCATGGGTTTAAGGGCTCCTAGGCATGCCTCTGGGTACAATAAACTAATCAACTTTTTCTGGAATTGAAAAAAAAGTATGAATAGATCGTTATGTCATGTTCAACATCGGAGCATAGGCTTGGATCCAGTGATGCCAAGTGCAAGTATAAACTTCTGTTCAGGCAAGGGGGTGATCCCTGATTCCCACATCAGATGTTGTCCCATAGGGTCCCCTGAGCTTCTGAAGTGGGAGGGTAAAGGCAGGAAAGCCCTGTTACGACAAGTGGAAGTCTCATCATAGGTCATAGAATCCAAGCGGATATCTTTAAAAAATACCCAAAAATGAATTGTGCACATTTTCAGTTTCCATAACTTTATCCTATAACTCTAACTGAGCCAGTGATATAATTTTCCAGATGATACTAAAAAGGTATCAGTATAGATACATACAATTGTGAAGAAATAATATTTGATGAATTTCACATAATCATGCACCTAATGGACATTTATTTGAATTTTGACTTCCACCCTAACACACTTATTTGGAAGAAAGTCACATTGACTTCAGGAGAAACTGCTTGCCTGGTTCATGCAATTGGGATGGTGGCCTTAAAGCCCTGATTCAAATGAATATATCTACCGGTACATGGGTCAGGGAGTGAGATTGCATCCACACCTTCTATTTATTTGTGTGTGTTGGTGTGTGTAGATTGCACTATAACAAAACATTCTTGATATGCATGTTGGCTTCAGCTGTGCAGGCCCTGTGCAAATATTATATCACAGCAGACTGAAGGTTGAACAGGTGCCGCCAATGTGGATGCAATTACACTCCCACACCACAGCTAGTCTACAGTAGATAGAAGCTGATTCAAACTGAGCCAGACTATCATCTTCCCCCTCCATTCCAATGAAGTCTCCACCCCCAATGTTTGAGGTAGACTGCGCAGCAGCACACACTAACCATAACCTATTTTGATACTTAGATCTTGTATTAAAGCAATTTTATATAAAATTAGATTGAAATCAAAGTGAGATTTTTCTTCTCCACCATGTTTGCTTTAGAAATGCAGACATTGGGGGTTTCTCCTTAGCTTAGTTGCAGCCAAGCCACTAGGAATATGAAAAATATGCACAGACCTTCTAAGCAACTCCTCCCTCTGTGCCCTTTCAACACCACGCAGTATTGGGCAGGGATCAGTAACTGTTGGCCCCATGGCCAAATCTGCTCTCCTGAGGAATACTTTGGGGGGCAAGAGAGCTGTGTGGAAGGTCTGTCAGACCACTTTGGAGAGGTGGGCCTGTCAGCTTCCCCTTCCCAGTCAAAGGAGCCTCTTGTAAAACTAGCTGCTAACTGGAAACTTCCAGCAGGTAGTGGCCCTCTCCAGGGAATCAAACGTTAAACAAGGTGCATTTGCATTTCTGCTAAGATTTTTAAGTAAAGGTTTTAATCCAGAGAAAGTTGGCCTCAGAACAATAGTTTGAAGCCAACAGGACCTAAGACTGCAATTTCCTAAACATGCTTGCTTTGAAAGAAGTTCCACTGCAATCACTGGGACAAAGTGCTGATTTACACATGCTTGTAAACAACTTGTTATTTTGGTAGTTTGAACTCTCACTCTTTGTCTCAGTGTAGACATAACATTCTTGATCTCCTAACCATCGTTATTAGAACTCAGCAGCCTCGTGCTCTCCTTCCTTCCTCTCTTCTCCCATAACACACACGCTCTCCCCTTTTTGGAATGAACCATGCTGCAGGGTCTGAGTGAGCTTATACTATTGTTAACTGTGGGTAGCTCAACATAGAGTTTGCTACCCTGCTGTTAACCATGATTGCAATAGTAGCATTAGCATTGGTGCAGACATACTGATGCATCATGGCTAGGCCCAGAAGGGAGGCCAAGTTAATGCACAGGCGGAGGAAGGAATGCTTGTGTCTGTGGGGCAATCCCATTCTCCCAACCATGGTTTAGGCCAGTGATGGCTAACCTTGACACCCCAGATGTTTTGGAACTACAACTCCCATCATCCCTAGCTAACAGGATCAGTGGTCAGGGATGATGGGAGTTGTATCCCAAAACATCTGGAGTGTCAAGGTTAGCCATCACTGGTTTAGGCGATCAGGAAATTTACATGTGAGTACCATATGTGATATCTGGGGCAAAGTGAATGGCTTCCAAAAATCTGCTGACTGCTTTATGCTGCTTTTATGATTTTGTGGGCTTTGACCTTCCTTCCTTCCTTCTTTCCTTCCTTCCTTCCTTTATTTACATTTTAATTGATGTATTTTTTTTTTGAGGGGGGAGGGAATATAGTTGAAGAGTGGTGTAAAAATTATTTTGCTAAATAGATAAATACCCAAACTATCACTTTTTAACACTTCATGAATATATGAAGATGAATACATGAATGCATCCATTTAAAATACTGTGTTGGGATGGATGTCCATGTCTCTGTGGTGTTACTCTGTGATGCCTGTTCCAAGTTATCACTTTACATGGCAGCCTATAAACTGATAAACACCTGTGTTTGATCTCACCCTTCTGTAAAGGTAAATATGTTAAGGATCAGAGTGATTTCATTAAGACTTAAAACAGCCTGGCCTTCTCTTGGTTGTGCTTTAGCACATCTGCTGGGCTAGACTTCATTCTTTTTTTCCTAGTGTGGACTCAGCTGCCACTCCTGTTGCGATATTGGCCCTTGCTGATAAGTACTTTTTTCTTAATAAAAGATACCTTCCCTGAGAGTTGCATAGAATAATTTGTAGAATTCAGTTATAACTCAGTACTATAATTCTAGGTGGAGGGTTTATTTTAAAAGGTGACGTTAATCTAGCTGATATGTGATGCAAATAACATGCTTTATTAGAATGTCTAGGTACTAAGTTAGAGCAGCTGTGAGAGGACATAAACCTATCAGTCTGTAGAAAAAAGCTTCAGGTTTCAAGCTAGGAGTCAAGGCACAGAGTCAAGGCAGGAAAGGCTTTCCAGTGTTCTGCGATGATCCAGTCCAGGCCAGAGTTTTCCTAATGCAGATAAGACAGAGGCAGACCTATCAACAGGTATGAGGAAGAGAACAGGTGGGATACAGTTTAGTGTAAGGAGAACAGTGCATAATTGCTGAAATTAATGAAGTAAGAAGTGCTATTTAGTGCCGAGTCATCTTGCACATATTTTTGCAATAGTTAAATAAACAAAAGGGGACAAATTCTGCAATCCTGTTGACCTCAGTGAGTTATACTCAGTCAGTTAATTCTTGAAAGAAAATTCAGCTCAGTGCAGTGAAGCTCTATTTACAAACCTATATGAATTGGTCCTATTTTGAACTGCTGTGTATCAATGCATACCCATTTGTTTATTTTGCACTAGCATGTGCAAAAAGAAAACTTACTCCCTTTAACATAATTTTGTAAACCATTAACATTCAGAAAGCTCCAACTCTTGCAAGATGCAAAGGAGGGATGAGAGATTAAAGAACCTTGGTTCCTTTGACCCCAGTGACATATGGGTGGGGGAGAAACTGAACTTAGCAGCTCACTCTAGCTGTGGAAAGCTGGTATCTAAACTAAATTACCAAGCTCTTCTTGTACTCTCCCCCCATAAGTGTGTTTTTAAGGTAACAAATTCCATCTCTGTGCTTGTCATATTCCTTTGAATTAAGACAGGGGAGGGCAGAGAGGTGCCTTCTTTGTCCCAGAGATGTTTCTCCAACTCTCAAGTTATGCACTTCAGAATAAGCAAGTTCAAGAATCAGTGCCTGGGTTTCACCCTATGATTTTGAGTGAAGGCCAAGATCTGTAAGAAAGAAAGATTTCTTTCCAATGGCAAAGTTTTTAAATTGTTGCCATGGCCACACCTACCAGTACTTTCAAATCAAGTCCCTCTATATCACAGCAGCCATTTTTAATTATGTTTGCTAAAGGTACTTTTTAAATCTGCCCTCACAACAGAACTATTTTGGTTGTGTTCCTCTTATTTAAATCTATCTTACTGGGTTTTATGATAGCATCATTTTAAGAATTGGAATGCATGCATTGTTAAACGTTTATTAAACAGTTGTGTTTGACAAAAAAAGTAAGCCCACTCATGGTAAGTAGTAAAAGGGTAGTAAGTTCTTGATTCGTGTTTAATGAATTCAAATGTTTTTAGAATCCATTTGAGTGGACTAATTAGTTAGTTCAAGAGCTGAGAGACAGCTCCATTCAAATACGTAAATCTATTCACTATGCTGTCGAGATTAAAGGGGGAGAGTGCTACAATAGCCTTTGTCAGCCTGATACCTTCCAGATGACGGGAGTTGTAATTCAAAACATCTGGACGGCACCAGGATGGTGAAAGCTGCCCTAAAAAATGCACTAAAACCCTATGATAGCTACCTGAAAACTTTTTTAAAATGCACAGTATTTGAGAATTCTCACTATAATATACTTTTAGATTGTGGCATACGGCTTGTCTTGGTAAAGAAGGTGAAGTGATGGTCTTTGGAGGAAGTAAAGATGACTTGCATTTCATGGACACGGTCAGTAAATAGAACACTCGTTAAATGTCACCATTGTGCTGATAAATCTTTTAATTGAAATTATTCCGGTAAACAAATCAGATCATATGAGAGGAGTTTTGATCCTTCTTGAACTCCTCCTCCCTCTCCTTTCCCTGTTCACCCCAAAATCTCTTCTGGGGCTCCCACAACCCTCCAGAGCAGATTTTTTGGGGGAGGGTGCCTGGGGGGTGCTTGAGGAGAGGGAGAGGATGTTCCATTACACAAATTGAAATCCTTGCATTATCAGAACTACTTTATTGGCTCTAGCCCAATGTTTTTAAATACCTCAGTAAAACATTTAGTTCTTCATTACCCAGTTTTGCTGGGTTTTTTAACTGTTGCTGTTGTATGTTGCTACTGTATTGTCGATTTTTTGTTATTTTTAACGGCATATATTTTAATGTTTTATTGTTGTACGGTGCTATAAGTACCTTTGTTGCAAAGTAACTCATAAATATTTGAATTTTTTGTTGTTCTTGCTTAGGGACACTGCAGCGATTTATTGATTTTTCAGACACAACCATACTCACTTCTCAGGTGAGCTGAGAAACTCAACAATATTATAAAGCCATGAGCATAGTTTAGTTTACCACTTTTTAAAAGCAACTGTATATTCCAAAATGTTGAGCGGTAACTATCCCGACATAGCGGCTTCAGAGCTGATGCAGGGCCACTGACACACACTAAGCTGTACCCATGCAGGGGCTGTTCAGGGAGTCAGGGAATGCTCCACACAGTGTAAGGATTTCAAGCATTCCCTGACAAGGAAGAGAAGAGGGGGCATCCCCTGCACCTCAAAGTCCTGCAGAACTTTGGTTCATGAGAAACGACACTTACATTCTGTGGATTTCAGAGGCTCTGAAATCCGAGTGTTATTTCAGTTGCGCATCTGTTAACCTCAAACTTGAAACCACATACAAAACAGTGTGTGACTTTGAAGTGTTCAAAGCCTTTGCCAATCACTTGATAATCCTTGCAACATCACTTTAAATAGGTCAACGTTATGGGTGAGATGCAGCTGATGAGTCCCGTCAGCAGAAGCCTTGTGCTGTAGGGCTGCTTCCACCACCTCTTCACTCCCTCTCCCACACACCAAATTGGCTTAGTGTGGGTGCGTGTCAGGAACAGTGCACAGGGGGCAAGGGGGATCGTCCATCAGACGAGCTGAAATGCTTGTGCTGACAGAACAATCACCTTAGCACAGCGTTGAATTAATCACTTTAGTCCCCATATTGCAGGTTAGAGGTCAGGGCTGAGGTAGTGACTGCATTCAGTTGTCAGCTGCAAACCATGGCCTGTCTATCTTTGTATCTGAACCAATGTCTGTTTACAAACCATGGTGTGTAAAACACTGTCAAACTATGATATCAAGCCTCTATTTGAAGCTGGTTTGCAAACCACAGTTTATGTGGGCTGTGGTTTTCAGTTATCAAACCCTTGAAAACACAGACCCCACCTCAGAAGGCTAATGCACCATGTAGATGGGAGCAAACTTGCAAAGCTGAGCAGATGGAAGACAAAAGCTGCTCTAAACCATGGTTTAATGTTGGACGTCCAAATCATGGTGTGGAGTCAACTGCAGTTAGCACAAACCAGTTGGGCGTGATGTTTCAACTAAGCCATATTAACTTGCCTAAAGCCACCTGGTAAATTCATAGTTGAGATGAGAATACCTAGGTACTCACATGGATAAAACTGTTTTCTTCTATATAGTTTAATGTTTAACCTGCAAAACTTGGTAATCTGGCATTATTTCTTTCAGACTGAGCCTTGACTGCATTGGTAAAAATGCTGCCCTCTTGGAGAACCAACTATCCTGGTTACCATCTAGACTTTTGGAGGAAGCTATGGATAAAATAACTTTTTGGGCTGCTGTTAGCCATCGTCAAGAAAGAAAAGCTGAAGAAGAAGCACAGGAGCAGATTAATGTCTCTTAGCAACCATTCTTCATGAATATCCAGCGCACAGTACAGACCCTTCTTGGAGATAATTTAGAAATGTTACTGTTGACTGTTTGGGCTGAATTTCTAAAGTTGGGTCAGATTGGGTGAAAGGCACTCTGATTTGCTGGTGCATAAGGAATGGGAGCAGAGTCTACTGATGTAATAGCAGCTCCACTTAGGGGCTCTGGAGGCTAATAACAACTTTCTTGGGTTTACTGAGCCAGTTGAGCCGTTTATTATTATTAAAGTTAAATATGCTAATGAGGCTTCAGACAGTCGAAGCTTTATTTGGTCATATTCCTGCGTATTGCTACACTTTAGCCATTGTCTGAAGAGGGGGATTTCTTTAATACATCTGAAGCCGCAATACTCTTCTTTCGACAGCACTATAAAAAACTTGGTTGAAAGTTGCATGGGCCGGGTATTGACACTATCTTATAGAAACACTTTAAAGTTGCACTTTTGTGTTAAATGTTTTTTCTGGGCAAAGTTTTACTGTTGCAATAAACATTGATGGACTGTAAATAATCACAATTTAAAAAATGTTACGCAGGCCACAATGTGTAAGGTTTGTATTCAACTTAGCTGTTTTTTTGTTATTTATTGTAAAGTATTTATAAAATACAAATTTCCTATCAGTTTTAGGTAATAGGTATTTAGCTAATAGGGACCCTGTTGTTACTATTTTGCTGTTATGTTTTGAATAGAATCTTACTCACTTGCCATTTTGAGCAAAAATCAGGGGGGGGCATTTTTGTTTATACATCTACTTTGAGTTGCCTTCAGGCTGGTTGCAGTAATAACTAAGCACATGTGGCATTAGGAAATTAGGAGGAGGTGGAGTCATGCCATGATATGCTGCTTAATAACTCAATGTCACATTTAAGCCATATATCTCTTTAGGGAGATTTTTGATACTGGGGGAGGAATTCAGCATCACACTCTTCTGATCATTCCACCAGCACATGCATTTCAGTTCCCCAGAGGGAACAATCCCTTGTCTCCTCCCTCCCTCAAACCTGGGGTGTGGGGAGCCCATTGCGCAAGTGGAAATCTTTGTGCTAATGGGACTTATTAGGCAAATCCCACCGTAGCAGTTTTGCTTCTGTTGGGGAAGGGGTGATGCAGATTTTATATAGCTGATTTTTGCTTCCTTGTTCTTAGTGCAGAACCTGCAAGCTAAAATAAGGAATGTGGGCTTTTACTCCCAAAACCGGGGTATGTGACTTATCAAATATGGAGCTATGTTTCAGATATTTGACTTTGGACCTAATATATGAATGAATGAAAATTAGAGGAATCGGGTGGTTCAAGCACCTGAATAGATGCAGCAGTTTAGTGAAGTCATTAATGCCAACCTTTGTCATGGAACAATGGCATAACGTACTGTAGGGAGCAAGTGACTTTTTATCTACCTTTTGTCATGAGATTCACTCCAGTTCTGCTCCCTTCTAGGTAAAATGTTGCACTTGGCATTGACGGATGAAGCAGTCTTTGAGCAAATCAAGATGTCACAAATATTTCTCTTGAAGTATTTTTAATGATCATCCTGGCAGATGTTTGGGTTAAGGCTGCAAACTTGTGTGTGGAAGTTCTGTGCCTTTAACAAGCTGAAATTCAGCAGGCGAAGCTTTTCTGATGTGCAGGTGAAGTAATGAGTTAGTTTGCTCTGAATCTCTGCTTGTTGCACAGCTGTTAAAACACAAAAGGAGTCCATCCAAAAGAAAAGTTGGCAAACCCTTTATTGCATTATTAGAACTGATCTGACCAGCTATGGAAATTACGGCATTGGAGAATGCTGCACAGGAGCCTTCAGTTCTTGCATTCTGGTCCCCAGCACATGCAAGATACTCAAGAGTGCCATATGCGTCAAGCATTAGTCATAGGCTTGTTTCTGCAAATGACTCCCATGACTAAAGGTGCAATCCACTGGGATGTTCTGCACAAGGCCTCTGCAGAACGAATGGGAGCAGCTCCCATACATGAGCAGGAAAACTTCATTTTCAGCAGATTGTGGCAGTATTTTGAAGTGATGGTCATTTATTTTAATGGAACCTCTACATAATGTGTTTAGGATTGGTGTGAGAATTCTACTGACCTCCAGATAACCTTTCAAATAACAATGGTGCTACTTAAAAGGTCAAATCCTGATGAGGTCAAAGTCAGGGGAACTTGACTCTGAACTTCAGTAGCAACATTGATGATTATACCTTACCTGAGCTAGAAAACTTTGACCGTTTTTCATATTGAAGTTTTTCATATTGAAATTGTGTTCAGAATCAGTTCCAAAGAAAAGTGCCTTTATTGCCTTATTATGTTTTCATGTGTGTTTTACAATATTTGCAGAAGACTGAAATTTTCTCTCTCGCAATAAAAACATGGAATTCTGGCGATCTTGTTTCTGTTATACAATTATTATATACAGTAATCCTGTTTACCGATAGCAAACTTATGATTATTACAGGGCTGAAACCACACCATGCACACAAGCAAGGTGTCAGCAGGTATATGGTGACCCTGCAGTTTGCAGAAGTACCCACACCACCACCCTCAAAAAGCTTTAGGGAAGATGTCCCACAAACAGCCATAGAAGACTGTTAGGGGACAGAGAAATGGAAAACCAAGGGGGAGAAGGGAAAGGAATGGAGCATTCCACACTGCAACAACGTTTTATTAGTTCGGAAACAAATGAAAGAGGCTTCTTATTTATTAAATTTGTATACGACCCTTCATCCGAAGATCCCAAGGTGGTTCACAACAGAAAAATACAAAATAAGAACACAAAGTACAAAATAGCAATACAGTACAAAAACAACCCTCCTTCCATAAAATGAGCTTCTGCACACTGGCTGGGGTATTGCCAAGGAATGCAGAAGAAATCACACTTTAAAACAACAGCAATGCCTGTGAGTTTACAGAATATTGATGGCAGCTGAGTGGGGGTTAGGGGTGCAGGTAAGTCAGGTAGACAGTGAATTCTAGCAGTTGGAGTGGATGGTTGAGAGCAGAAAGGCTCTCTTCATATGTCCACTGAAAACTAAATCCACACACCCCAAGGAAAATGGAGGGAAGAGGATACTAGGCTGCACAATTTTAGTCACTTGAATACTCAAGCAGAAGGTTTCGAATCCAGGCCTCCTTCTCGGTGCCTGTGAGTCATCATAACCCCTCATTAACTAATAGCCTTTTCACTTTCCAGCGTGGAATGGACAGCACAGCTCTGCAAAACAGCTTCCATCTCAATCCTCTGCGTGTGCAGGCAGACGAGAATCGGTGTGAAGCACTGGGGTTAGGATGCAGGTTCAAATCCTGGGTGAGCTGCTTGGGCGAGTCACTGGCTCTCAGGCGTAACCTACCTCACAGGGTTGTTGGGAGGACAGCATGGAAAGGGGGGAGAAGCAAAAATGGATTGGCTTCTCATCACCATTCTTCATTGGAGGTTTGTTTTGTTGTTTTTTTTAGCCGGATGGCCCCAGTCAGGGAATCTTCACCTGCGATTCCTGCATTGCACGGGGGTAGACTTGATGACCCCGGGGGGGGTGAACCCCTTTCAACTTTACAATTCTATGATTCCCTGAATGAGCAACACATCAGTCTTGGATACTTTCGTTGAGATTCCTGCATTGCAGAGGGTTGGACTAGATGACCCTTGGGTTCCCTTACCATTCTATGATTCTACCATTCTTTCCCCCCCTCACTTCCCTGCCTCCCTCTGAGCAAGGAGAACACACCACTCTCACCTGGAAGCCGCCTTGAAGTCCTTGGGTAGAAATGAATATCTCATTCTAACGACCACAGCGACCCCTCTCAGCCACCCTTGCAAGGTAGGCTAGTGGCAATCGGACGCTTCCTTCGTTCCCACCCAGCTCTCTCGGGCGCCGTTCCCCTCCTTGCCTGCAGGGGGAGCAAGACCGGGGCGGACGCTCTGTCCAGATCTCTCGCCTCCTCCGTCGACGGCAGAGGGGGCGGAGCTTCCTCTGTGGCAGGAAGGCGGGCCGGATATCCGCCGGCACCGGCGGATGTTGACATTGTGAGCGGACCCTGCTAAAGGTAAGTCGGGAGGGGAGAAGAGGGCGTCTTCCGTCGAGCCCGGCGAAGGTTTCCTACCCCCCCCCCGGCCTTCTTCAGTGGCTCCTTCCTCCTCCTGCAGAATAAGGTGACTGAATGGGCTGCACCACTGCAGGCTGGGGGGGTCTTCTCTTTTTTGGGGGGTTGTCACCTTTTAGGAAGCTCCTCCCCCCCAGTTAAAAAGGAAAGCGTCTGGGGAAACCCAGCCAGATGGGCGGGGTATAAATAATAAATTATTATTATTATTATTATTACCCTGCAAGCAGAAGACTAGCCCAGGCATAGGCAAACTCCAGATGGTTTGAGACTACAGCTCCCATCATCCCTGACCACTGGTCCTATTAGCTAGGGATGATGGGAGTTGTAGTCCCAAAACATCTGGAGGGCCGACTTTGCCTATGCCTGGGCTAGCCCATCAGAGAGAAACCGTCATTTCATTTACTGCATTCCTATCCCATCCTTTTTACCTCCAAGCAGCTTGAAAGTGGAGGGCAGGGTTATCTCTCTCTCCCTCTCTCTCTCTCTCTCCCTCTCTCTCTCTCTCTCTCTCTCACACACACACACACACACACACACACACACCCTCATTTCACCCCCAAGACAGCCCTGCAAGGTAGGGGAGCAATTGGTTCTTTATTTCATTTGCTTACCGCCTGTAGATCTCTGGGTGGTTCGCAGCATAAAGATACAAGAGAAAAGCACAAAATGCATAACAACAACATCAACCACCCCCTTTCCCCCAACCCTCACCCTGTATTGGGTATTGGTGTTATGTATTTTGTGTTTTTATACTGTAAACCACTGTGCGGATCTTCTGGTGGAGGGCAGCATGTGAATTTAATAAATACATAAGATAAATAGGCTGAGAGGGAGAGCGACTGGCCCACAAGGTCACCCAGTGAGCTCCGTGGCCGAGCATAGAATTGGAACCCATGTCCCCCAGGCCCTAGTCAGACACTCTGAACCACTATGCCACTCTCTGTTTCATCCCCCCCCCCCCAGTCTTAAATCCAGTTCGCCACAATTCCACATCTGGTCAGACTTGCTGGGTTGTTTGTTGATTGCATTTATATTCCACCTTTACCTCCAAGGAGCTAAAAGTGGGGTACGTGGTTCTCACCCCTCATTTAATCCCCACAACTGTGAGGTAGGTTAGGCTGAGTGGCGGTATTGGCTGACCCTCGAGATCACCCCAAGTAAGCTTCATGTGGTCCAATGGGGATTTGAACCCTGCTCTCTCAAGTCCTAGTATGATACTCCAACCATTACACCATGCTGCCTTTCCAGGGTTTCTAGCCCTGATCCCTGTTGTGCTAGTTTTATATAGCAACCTCCCATTTTTTGTTTCAATGAAAAATGTGTAGGGCAGCCTTTGAAATTGTGATTTTCCCTCACTGGCTTCAGCACAACCCATCCTACCCCCTGAAGGAATCTACCTCCTTACGTTGCTGCAAAGGGGTCTGACCCATAGCTCAGTGGTACAGCACCTGCTTTGGCAGAAGGTCCAAGGTTCAGTCTCTAGCATCTCCAGATACCTCCAGATACCTGCCTGAAAAGCTCAGAAAGATCCCGCAAGCCAGTGCTGGAGATTATAATGAGTCATGCTACTGGTCTGACACTTATATAAGGCAAATTCCTATGTGTCCATGTTGTTATGACTGGACCATTGAATACAGATGCAAAGTGGTCATGAGGCAGTGCCATGTGTCCAGCCCAGATCCCTGACCAGGTGCAGAGGAGCTTTAAAAAGCTCTGAGCAGTTTGAAGAATGGGCTGGGGAGCCTCCCTGTCTTTCTGTGCCTTTAAATGTCAAACGCTTTGCGGCCACTTAAGCTGTGATTTTGATCTTCTTTTTCAGCTAGCAAGAAATCTATTTAAAATGCCTTTAAACAGCCTTTAGCATTTCAGGCTCCAGGTACTGCGATCCAGCAGCTAAGCCTTGGGATGTCCAAATGACTAGAAAGGTAGCCATGAGCTAATTCTTCTTTTCCAGCTGCCTGCTCCTCCTCCTGCTTCCCTGGCCAAGACCTTCAGGGCTGGCTTTTCCCAGAGAGCTCTTAAAGACATCCTTGGGATGCTGAGCTTGGCTGTGGGCGAGACTACTGGGCCATGGAGCTTGTTTTTCCTGCTCTGGTTGGCTGAGTTAAGACCTTTATTTGCACTCAACATTGAGGTCATCTTCACAGAGTGAGCTTGGAGAGGAACGGGTGGCTCTCTTACAGTTTTTCAGGACGCTTCCAGATTGTCAGTATGTTATGGGACAGATTTGAGTGCATACCCGGAAGTTTGGATTTGCGCAATTAAATTAGATTAATGCACTCTGTCGCCCTAGAGCAACAGGTTTTTTTTCTGTGAGGAGGAAAATGACAGAGGAATGCACTGAAAAGTGAGGAATGAGTGAATGGTTAATGGAAAGATGTGTACACACCCCACAAGCAAATTGGGATGAATGCTCAAGAAATGGGTTATCTGAAGGAGATCTTAGTTTGGGAAAAGGCATCTCTCCCTTGGGGGCTTCCCTTTGAGGTATCTGGTCGCTCACTTTGAGAACAGGATGCTGGACAAGGTGGGGCCCCTTGGACCTCATCCAGCAGCCAGGCTCTTCTTATAGGACCGCGAGAAGCTGCTTTATACAGTCATACCTCATGTTGCGTACGTTCAGGATACACATTTCGCGCATGCGCATAAGCGCTCAAATCGCGCTTCTTCTGGGTTTTTTTTTTTTTTTTTACATGCGATCGTGATACGCACGCCCGGGTTATGTAGCGCGACCCCGGAACGGATCGCGTGCGTAACCTGGGGTTCCACTGTACTGGCACCTTCCACGTGAAAAGCAAATGGCCTAATCCTGGAGTGCTAAGTATGTGTCTAGCTGCTTTTCTATTGTGGCTGATGGAAAGGTCTGCGTAGTTTGGAAGCACCATGCTTCTAAAAACCCGCAGCGTGGCTAGGAAGTGCCAAACTTGAAGGAACTCACCGAGCTAAAAATGGACACCCCAGGAGACCAAGGTTCACCTGTGGACAATAGCCAAGAGGTGTTTCTCACAGTAAGTGACCCCTGCCAACCCTAGGAGCCAGTCAAAAGAAAACAAGAGTTTTTCAGAAACTGGCCGAAGTGTCTCTTGACCCTCACTGACTCCTCTTTCCCCCAGGCAAAGGAAACAGCTCTGAGGGCGTCTTCTTCTCCATCCTGTTTTGGCCAAGCACAATTTTTAAAGCTTCTCTTCCTCTTTGTGCCCTTCTTGAAGGAGACGATTCTGTTATAGGCATGGCAGATGACAATGAAGAGTTGCCGGTGGATGAGGATCTTCCGGAGGATGAAGATTTGCCGGCGGATGAAGAGATTCCTGGTCCAGCAGAGGACAGCTTGGAGCATCTCGAGAATGGCAGTCCTGCTGAACGGAGTGGCCACGTGGCCGTCAGCGACGGGCAGTGCATGTTCGTTTGGGGCGGGTATAAGGTGAGCAGCAAAAAAGACTCTTTATTGGCAAAGGCAGGACAAGAAGAGGTGGAGCCCTTGCTGGAGAAGATTCACCCGGTTTAAAATATGTGTGTGTGAGAGAAAGAGAGAAAGTGAGCAACAGGTTGCTGCTAACCGTGTTGTAATAATTGAATTGATGTGTTGCTTTATATTTGAAGGTCTCAGGAGACGTTGTGGGATGTGTTGCCATTATTATTACTTTATTTGTGCATTGTGTTATGCCCCAAAGCTCTCAAGGGATGCACTAAGTACAGTCATACCTCGGGTTGCGCGTTTTCAGGATACAAACGTGCCGAACCCGGAAGTACTGGAACAGGTTACTTCCGGGTTTCGGCGCATGTGCAGAAGCGCTAAATCGCTTTTGTGCATGCGCAGAAGCGCCAAATTGCGTCACGCGCATGCGCAGACGCAGCAGCACGGGTTGCGAACGCTGCAGGTTGCAAACGCGCCTCCCGCACAGATCGCATTTGCAACCCAAGTGTCCACTGTACAGGATGATGATGATGATGATAGTGACATGGTGGATTTGATTTAAATCAAATCGATTTAAATCACTAGTCAGTAAGACTTGATTTACATCATTTTTTTCACAGAAAGACTCATTCTTGCTGGTATAATCTTAATATTTACAACCAGATGAATGTTTCATTTTTGGAATAATAAATTTTCAGATTAGTTTTTACAGTTATATCAAAAAATACTGATTTGGTTATACTATTAGAAATACATTGACAGATAATTATGAAATTATTGTGAGATTTAATAAATTAACTTTATATTTGGACAACTTTTCTGCTGTACTTTATTGGAAGGAGAAAAATAATCATTTCCTTAATAACAATGTAAACAATTTATTTAATTAAAACAATAACATTATATCATATGTATCCATGTTTGTTAACTGATGTGGTTAAACGATTAAAAAAAAATTAGATTGAGTTTTAGCACACATGAAAAACTTAAAACAAATCCTTATTTACTGATGGATAGTCTTTGGACTATAATGTAACTTAAATAGAAAACGTATCTTTAGAAAGATTTTTCCTCCAAAAGCATTTTATTTTTAAAATCCAATTTAAATTAAATTTTTTTTGATTTAAATCCAAAAAGTCCGATTTAAATTTAAAAAAATCCGTTTTTTTATTATTATTTTTAAAAAAAACCATTGATTTTTATCCACCCTGAATAGTGATAATTTATTTGTACCCCACCCATCTGAGCTCTTCTGCTGTTTGGATGGCCATCAGTCATGGATGCTTTAGCTGAGATTCATGCATTGCAGGGGGCTGGACTGGATGATCCTTGGGGTCCCTCCCAGCTCTGTGATTCTATGATATGGGGCTGGGGGTGGTCCTGGCTTAGTCAGGATCCTCCCTATGTAGAAAAATGCTCCCTGTGGATTCATCAGAATGTCAGATTGAAAAAACAGAATATAAATGAAATAAATGAAAAAATAAATGGGGCTCACAGTCTTGCCCTGGAATATCCCACATTTTTATACCCAAGTTGGCCATGATTCTCAAAATACAGATATTTGGGTGGAAATGGAGAGTGGGGTGTTCTCTAGACTATTGGCATAAAGAGAGAAGCAGATGATGCTTTTTAATGATTCGTTCCATTTCATAATGGGGTTACTTCCCCCCTTTCCTTCTTTCCTGCTTCAGAATGCTCAAGTGAGAGGATTCTACGACTTTTACCTGCCCCGAGATGAAATCTGGATATACAACATAGAAACTGGAAGATGGTAAATTATATCTGAATGCCTCCTATCGCCCCCACCCCACCCCCACCCCCTAAAAAAGACCTCCAACCATGATCACATTTTGTTACAGCAGTAGAACAGAGTTGGTGGTTTGTGAAAGCCATGGGTGGGTGGTCCAGGGGTATACAGGGCCGAGGCCATTTAGGGCTTTAAAGGTCAGCACCAACACTTTGAATTGTGCTCAGAAACATAAAGTTGTACCTTGGAAGTCAAACGGAATCCGTTCTGGAAGTCCGTTCGACTTCCAAAAGGTTCAGAAACCAAAGCGCGGCTTCTGATTTCCTGGCTTCTGATTTCCTGCAGCCAGTTGGAAGTTGTGGACGCCCCGTCAGACGTTCGGGTTCCAAAGAACCTTCGCAAACCAGAACACTCCCGGGTTTGCATCGTTCGGGAGCCAAAACGTTCGACTTGCGACTGTACTTCCATGTCCTCCAGTTTTTCGTTTGTTAGTTTTATTTTGCAACCCACCCTTTCTAGATGGCTCAAGGCAGATAGGACAAAATGTGCCTTGAAAGAAGGAAATCGTAGGCCCTTTGGTTAGTGAGTCTTCTGATCCGCTTTGCTGAAAGCTAGACGGGGAGAGTTGCCTTCCTCGGTTGGATTTCTTGGAATTCACAGGAGTTTTCAGTACCATCATCGCTGATGGATCCTCCTAGTCAGGTTGTCTTAGAGTTGATGGCTGGAGGTACTGGCTAGAGATGGTTCCTCTCCTTACCTAGATGGCTGATTCCAGAATCAGTGGTGCCAGTGGATTGCCACTGGATTTTATGCTTGGGGATCTCACTGTTTTATAACACATGTATGAATCCATTGAGAATGGTCATATGGCGCTTCGGATTGAAGTGCCATCAGTTTGGGGAGGTGATGGGAGCTCTGAATCGGCGTGTAAGTACCACACTTAAGTTACACCAAAAGCTATAAACGACAGATAAGCATGAGAAAGGAAAGCTTCCTGGTTAAACCAGAGGTCTTTCTGCCCCTGCCTTGCCAGGACAAAGCACAAAACGGCTGGAGATGTGCCCCCTTCCATGTCAGGGAGCTGCGCCGTCTGTATGGACAGAGTCTTGTACCTGTTTGGAGGGCACCACGCACGCGGCAACACAAACAAGGTCAGTCCTCGAATTTCTCAGGGTGGGGTGGGGCTCATCCCCTTTTTTTGCCTTTGTTTTGGAGCTGGAAAACTACAGTATCCAAAACTATCTAACATCAGATCCATCCCATGTTGCCTGACAGGCCAAATTAAGATCTTAAAGGTAAAGGACCCCTGGATGGTTAAGTCCAGGCAAAGGTGACTATGGGGTGCGGCCCTCATCTCCACTTTCAGGCCGAGGGAGCGGGCGTTTGTCCACAGACAGCTTTCCAGGTCATGTGGCCAGCAGAACTAAACCACTTCTGGCGCAACGGGACACTGTGACGGAAGCCAGAGCGCACGGAAACGCCATTTATTTTCCCGCCACAGTGGTACCTATTTATCTACTTGCACTGGTGTGCTTTCAAACTGCTAGGTTGGCAGGAGCTGGGACAGAGCAACGGGAGCTCGCTCCGTCATGGGGATTCAAACCGCCGACCTTCTGATCGGCAAGCCCAAGAGGCTCAGTGGTTTAGACCACAGCGCTACCCGCGTCTCTAAGATCTTTAAATCAGCACAGAGCAATCCAAATAATCAGGATTCCTTTGGGCCAATAAGCTGCACGTTCATAATCTGTCCCTTTGTTTCCTTGCAGTTCTACATGCTTAATTCCAGGTCGAGCGACAAAGTGTTGCAGTGGGTCAGGGTGGAGTGCCAAGGCACCCCTCCATCATCAAAAGACAAACTCGGCGTTTGGGTTTATAGAAACAAGTAAGTGTGTCGGCATGAACCAGAGCAAGGCTGTTCTGGGGTTCCTTCACTTTCCTGGAAATGATTGCGTGCTCTGCAGCCTCATTTGACTCAAAAAATTGCCTGTTCTCCAGTGTCTCTGTTACCCATTCGTTACTGTAATAGGACTCTTTGTATTTAATTTTTAATGTAATTTGGCCTAATTGGATTATGTTGGTTTCGTGTAAGCAACCTATACCTTTTATATAAAAATAGGCAGCCTATGAATGTAATAAATGCACTTACTTGATGTCCCGCGACATCCTAAATATTAGAAGAAACTTGTGGCCAAATAGCATACAGGTTTGTGACCATGCAGAGTTAACAGTAATTTTCAGAGTAAAGTTAGCAACAGCCAGAGGGGCCGGGGAAACAAGCTAAAAGACTTTTCCAGCTAAAATAGCAGCACAACTGGATGCTTCTTCCCTACCCCACCCCCTGAAAAAAAAATGTTTTGTTGGCTTTATGCTTTTTTTTCTGAAATAGGAACAGCAAAGCACCTCAGAGCTAACGCTGGCGATGTCCTGCTCTTGTCCTGTGGCAGTTCTAACTGCCTTAGCGAATGAATAGATTTTAGCTGCCGTATGTAAAGGCAGGAGAAGCAGGTTATGGGTGCTCAGTTTTATTTAAATAAATCTACCTTTGGCCACCTGGTCCCCTCCAGACATGCTGGCTCAGCTTATGAAAGGCCAAAATAAATAATGGAATCTTTTCTCAGATATTCTGGCTTCTACTCTTTAAGTGACGCTTTCTTGTAAGCGAAAAACCATTACCGCATGTTACCTGGTCACTCTGATGATAGTTTATTCTTTTGTTTTTCTGCCTTCCCTTCCCTTCTGTTGAACAGGCTTATATTTTTTGGTGGCTACGGTTATTACCCTGAAGGGGAGCAGATTGGAAGGTTTGAGTTTGATGAAACCTCTTTTTGGGTAAGTCTCCTGCTTTTTGTGCGCCGGAATCTTATCTTATCTCTTATCTCTCCTAGCTCAGGAATGGCTCATTTACTAATTCGTGCTCTCGTAGCCTCCCAAATAGATGACTGCAATCTGCTCTTTGGGGGGCTAAAAGCCTGAAAGACAATCTGGAAGCTGCAGATTGCTTAGTATGCTGCGACTTGGCTAAGCAAACTTAGCCAAGAAAAAGTATTCTTCATGAATTTGAACATCTGTATATGCATCCAAGCTTTGAGAATTACTGAATAAACCCAAAGTAGCTGTCTTATTGCAAAGGAATTTCAGAAATAGACTGGAAAGAGAAGTTGCTGAATTGCAACTCATTACCAAGCTTAAAACCATGGAGAGACCTGGTCTGAACAAAGACATTGGATTCTTATCTCATTATACATGACAAAGCTTTTTTAACCTTCTCACCCCTTGCTTTTTCCTGTAAGACTAATTGCAGCCGTTAACAGTCGTCAACAGGTTTACCACAGCTATCAACCTTTCACCCATTTCCACCACCCCTCTGAGTAATACCCCTCCCCACCCTCTCACTATATATCAGGGTCTGGTGACTTCTGTTTCAGTGTATCTGAAGAAGTGTGCATGCACACGAAAGCTCATACCAAGAACAAACTTAGTTGGTCTCTAAGGTGCTACTGGAAGGAATTTTTTTATTTTATTTTGTTTTGACTATGACAGACCAACACGGCTATCTACCTTTAACTGAATAAACCCAGAAATTTTTGTGGGCGTCTGCAATCTGCAAACCCTAATTAAAGGGCCCCATTGGAGGCGAATAACGCCCTCCTAAACAACAGGATTGCCAGGGCGAAACGGGTGAAAAACGCCGGCACCCTGTCTCTTCATTTCCATCTTTATTAACATCTGTCTACAATACCATCAGCACCTCACGCTATTGGAAATCACAGCGAACTAACCTTTTTTGGTACCTTTGTGAACTTATTCAAAGGAAATCAAATGGCTGAGTTTAACATCTGGAAAACATACTAGAATCAGACATTCAGATGGAGTCAAACATTTGAAAATTGCATTGGAATTAGATAGCAACAGTTTGCTTTCAGATTTGTTAGTTTCTAGCCTTGTGGCTTCTGCATAAGGCTTTATATTCTACTCAGAAGTTTGATAAATAATGTATGATGAATAATGCATAATTGATTTGGAAATTATTGTGCGTCGCCCATGTGTTGCATATATTATATTGCTTGTTGGCTGGAGCAGCAAGGAGGGGTTGCATCGGCCCCATCCTGGAAGCTCTGCAGTGGCTGCACATGATCAAAGCCCTTAAGTGAATTAGGACCCAAAGAACCACTCTCTCCCTCCGCCCCCTGCCATCCAATCTTTGCATTAGGATCCACAGAGAATGCCCTGCTTGTAGTCACATCTGTTGGACAGTGACACAAGACAGGGCCTTCTCAGTGGTGGCATCTCACCTGTGATTTCTATGGAACCCCCTCCCAGGTGACATCTGCTTGGCTCCCTCGGTACAAACATTCAAGCAAAGGCTAAAGGCATGTACATTTGCCCAGGCCTTTAGGTCCGTAAGTGGAATTTATTCTAGATATTTGCCACTGCTTATTTGATTCTGATTGTGGTGGTTTATTTTATTGGGTTTATCATTCTGTTGTTGCTGTTTTTATCTTGTTTCTTGTTGTGAGCTGCACTGTGCTACCTGATTGAGGAAGGGTGAGCTATTAAAGCGTTAAATAAATAATACCAAAAATGCAGGGAGACAGCACATAAGAGACCCCCAGAACTGTGGCTTTCAGCTCCACCGCCTTGAATACCTGGCTGTATTTACCTGCTCTGTGGTCCTGCTCCTCCTGGGCGGTGGAGGCTGAAACTCACAGCTGTTCTAGAAGCCTCTTGCACATATCACAGGAGGAACGGTGGCCGTGGGTAGTCAGCTCTCCGTTCCACAATTTCTTTCTGTCCTGGTTTGCAAATGTCAAAACTGATGTATGGAATTCATCCATTGTCCCTGTTCTTGTCTAAAAGAATTCAGGTCTTCCTCGTGGGTGGAATGATCACGTCCACGTCCTGGACACAGACACGTTTACGTGGAGCCAGCCTGTAACCAAGGTAAAATGGTGGGACTTCTGAAATACGGCAATCATACGTTTAAAAAAATTGTTACCGTGTTTCCCTGAAAATAAGACACTGTCTTATATTTATTTTTCCTCAAGAAGACACACTATGGCTTATTTTCGGGGGATGTCTTATTTTTATTACGTCAGTCGCCCGTATTCTTAACCGCTCCGCGTCGGTACGCTGCATAGCCACGCCTATCGCTATGTCTTATTTTCGGGGTATGGCTTATATCGCGCAAATGCTTAGAAATCCTGCTACGGCTTATTTTATGGGTATGTCTTATTTTTGGGGTAACACGGTATCCAGTAGGACCACCCGTCATTAAATATCACCTTAATTAATACCAGCATATTTAAGAATAAAGCAGGAAGATGATGTTGGAGATACTTCAAGGTCCAGACTATGGGGAGCCCTGGAAGAAAAAAATAATAATAATTTGATTGTAATTTGGTGGGTTTTTTTATTTTAGTTTATTGTTTTTAATTGGATTATTATGATTTGATGTATGTGTTAATTGGCTGTTTTTATTGGGAAATTAATAAATATGATTAAAAATAAAATAAAAATATCAGCATATCAGCTGGTTCATTTCCATTCCCCGTCAGATCCTAACAAATACAACCACCAACAGCCAGTTCCTCAAAAGTCTTTGCAGTCTTTGCAATAGCTTCGTAACAATAGGATCGTGTGAGCTTCCATAGCCCCTCGTCGACGTGTTTTACAAGCCATGGAGCTTGTTTTCGAACTTGAGTTTAGGTTTTTAACCTTTTGGATGAAGCAAAATTAGAATTCCTAGTTTGGATAATTACCACTTACTGTTTGGGAGTGTTCTTCTTCTTTTCTGAAAGTTTATTTAACCCTCCCCCTAGATTTAATAGCAAACAAGCTATTTTGAGTTAGATAAATGCATTAACTTTTTTCCTTCTGAGGAAACTGATAGATCATAACAGTGAAACGAGAATCTTAGCCGGCAACTTGTTAAGTTTATTTGTTATTTTATCTTGAGTTATTTTTTGTTATTTGGAAGGTTTTCTTGAGTTATTTACATTTCTTTGAATTAGTTTATAACGTTTTTGAGTATTTTTGCTCCTGAGCAATTCTGCTCTTGAATCATTAAACATATTGTTTGTTTGAGTATCACTATATAAATATACGTTCATCTCATTTCAGGGATCTTTCACGGTGTAGATTTCCTTTGTTGTAATTCAGTTATTCCCGTGATTGTCTTTTTTGCCCAGTTCCTCAAAAGTGGCCAGTGGCAGGAGACGGCAAGGAGGTTTCGTAGAGCCCAAAGCAGGCAGTCTCTCACCTGTCCCCTCTTCTTCTTCTTCCTCCTCCCCCCGCAGGGTAAATCCCCATCGCCCCGAGCAGCCCACGCTTGTGCCACGGTTGGAAACAGAGGCTACGTCTTTGGGGGAAGATACCGAGTGAGTGCGAGAGCAGAGGGGGGACGCGGCTGCCTTTCTGGAGTGCAGATTTCACTAAACCCGTCCGTCTCTCCCTCTTTCCCTCAGGAGTCCAGGATGAACGATCTCTATTCCCTCAATCTGGACAAGTGGGAGTGGCATGAAATGTACGTAGGCTTCTGTCTCCCCCTGTCGCCGCAGGGAAGCTGCTCCTGAGCAGGTGTTCTCCAGATCTTTTGGACTACAACTCCCATCAGTCCCAGCCAGCACTGTTTGGAGCCGGTGGGAATTGCATCTGGAGAGCACCGGGTCTCGTTTGCTATTCTTATTTTATTTATCGTGATTTATTACCTGCCCTTCACCCTAAGGTCCCAGGGCGAGTTACAACAACTCAAACAGTTTTAAAACAAAACAAAATAAAAAATAAAAAAATTCCTTCCAGTAGCACCTTAGAGACCAACTAAGTTTGTTCTTGGTATGAGCTTTCGTGTGCATGCACACTTCTTCAGATAGTTTTAAAACAGTTCTATACAATTTAAGGGACCCAGGTGGCGCTGTGGGTTAAACCACAGAGCCTAGGGCTTGCTGATCAGAAGGTCGGCGGTTCAAATCCCTGCGATGGGGTGAGCTCCCGTTGCTCGGTCCCTGCTCCTGCCCACCTAGCAGTTCGAAAGCACGTCAAAGTGCAAGTAGATAAATAGGTACCGCTCCGGCGGGAAGGTAAACGGCATTTCCGTGTGCTGTTCTGGTTCGCCAGAAGCAGCTTTGTCATGCTGGCCACATGACCCGGAAGCTGTACGCCAGCTCCCTCGGCCACTAACGCGAGATGAGCGCCGCAACCCCAGAGTCGGACACGACTGGACCTAATGGTCAGGGGTCCCTATACCTTTACCTATACAATTTTAAATTACTGAAATAAGATGGGGCCTAAAATTGTTTATTATTGATTTGTTTATAGAAGGATTTATATCCCGCTATGTCGTCAAAAATATACATAAGTGGTTTGCAGCACTCCCCTATTCCCATCTTCAGTTGGCCAGGAAAACTTAAAGCATGGGTTGCAAGACCACCGTGTGTGGGTTGAGTATAGATGCAGCTGGCAAAATCTTCTCCCAAAGCCTGACTTCATGGCTGGAGCAGCGAATTACCTGCATCGATGTCTCCAGAGCTTCCACAATCTCCCACCCCAGACAAGAACAGGTTGCTTATAGTAAGATCAGACACTCAATCCCTGGCTGCTGTTTTGACCCCCTGTCAATCTCTGCGTTTCCCCAACACAGAATCACGCAAGGCGTCTGCCCCGTTGGCCGATCTTGGCATTCATTAACCCCGGTTTCATCTGATCATCTCTTCCTCTTTGGCGGGTTCACCACCGACAAGCAGCCTCTCAGTAAGTAAATCCCAGGAGAGCCAAAAATAGCCTTCAGTTTAGATAGAAGAGGCTTTCCGCAGAATTGGTTGGCACTGGCTTTATGTGATGATCCCAGAAGGTCCTTGCAGTGGCTGCAGTTCAGGATCTGGCCAACTCGTCAGTGGCAACTGGGGTTTGTCCCCCACCCCTCTCAAAAACACGGGTTAGATTTAAAGTGGCTTAAAAGGGTCACAAAACACAGCAGGCTGGTGGGAAGTTGGGCTGATTGAGATGGATCTCAAATAATATGTATCAGGGGTGGGCACATTGTAGGATGGGATCGATTGGTAGATCTCCGAGCGGTTTGCTGTAGATCAGCATAATTGGTTTTGGACCTTTGATGAGGTCTTGGTTCAGCCCTGGCCAGCTTCAGAGGCCTGTGTTGGAATCCACACTTCTTTCTTAACATATTTTATTTTATCAGATTCCTTACCCGCCCTTGACCACAAGGGCTTGGGGTGGCACTTGCATGTGATGATTTCCCAGTATATTAGCTTGTGGCCTTCAGCTGGCAAAAAACTCCACCTCCTGAGCCGCCCTCTGGCTTCAATAATAATAATAATAATAATAATAATAATAATAATAATAATTTATTATTTATACCCCGCCCATCTGGCTGGGTTTCCCCAGCCACTCTGGGCGGCTTTCAACAAAGCATTAAAATACAATAGTCTATAAAACATTAAAAGCCTCCCTAAACAGGGCTGCCTTCAGATGTGTTCTAAAGGTCTGGTAATTGTTGTTCTCTTTGACATCTGAAGGGAGGGCGTTCCACAGGGTGGGTGCCACTACCGAGAAGGCCCTCTGCCTGGTTCCCTGTTCAAGGTGAACCTTGAACTTCTAGCGAGAAAACCAAAGTAGATCCGATAACTCTGAAGTCTTTCCTCCTTCCCTCTCGCCCTGCCACCCCCATCTGGTCTACATTTGGCATCCTGAGAATCTTGGCTATCACTTTTCATTTTAACCCCCCCCCCCAAGTTTCTAGACCCCATGTTTGTAAATAAAACTTGGAAACATCTCTGTGCCTTCCCACCATCACCACCAATGTTCCACGTGGACTTGTTTCATTGCACCCCCCCCCCAAAAAGTACAGTGAATTATTGGAGTTAAATGACTGTATGCAAAAACAATTAATTTAACCACAGTTTAGGGGTTGGGGTGTGTTCTGATCCCCATGTTTCCTATTTGCCTCTTGAGCCGCTCGCGGTAGTTGTGGGAAATGACGGCTTCAAGTGACCACCTGTGAGTTCAAGTTCTGGATCAAGTTGTTGCCAAGGGCAGCTTTTGCCAGGGTGGATAAAAATCAACGATTTTTAAAAAAAAATAAAAAAAATGGATTTTTTTTATTTAAATCGGATTTTTTTTATTTAAATCGGATTTTTAAAATAAAATGCTTTTGGAGGAAAAATCTTTCTAAATATAGTCTTCTATTTAAGTTACATTTAGTCCAAAGGCTATTCATCAGGAAATAAGGATTTGTTTTAAGTTTATCAAGTGTGCTAAAACTCAGTCTAAGTTTTTTTTTTTAAATGTTTAACCACATCAGTTAACAAACATGGATACATATGCTATCATGTTATTGTTTTAGTTAAATAAATTGTTTAATTGGTTATTAAGGAAATGATTATTTTTCTCCTTCCAATAAAGTACAGCAGAAAAGTTGTCCAAATAGAAACAGTTAACTTATTAAACCTCACCATAATTTCATAATTATCTGTCTATGTATTTCTAGTAGTATAACCAAATGAGTAATTTTTGATATAACTGTAAAAACTACTCTGAAAATTTATTATTCCAAAAATGAAACCTTCATATGGTTGTAAATATTAAGATGATACCAGCAAGAATGAGTCTTTCTGTAAAAAAAAATATTTAAATCAAGCCTTACTGACTAGTGATTTAAATAGTGATTTAAATAAATTTGATTTAAATCAAATCCACCCTGGCTTTTGCTAACACTCAAAACGCGCTCCCAACGAAAAACCTCCCTTCTGTTCATTGCAGGTGATGCCTGGATCTACTGCATTAGTAAAAACGAGTGGATACAATTTGAGCACAATTATTCAGAGAAACCCCGGTAAGGAGTCCCACGCGCAGGAGCAAACACTACCCTGAACCTTTCCACCTCTCCTGGTCGTTGCGTCGCTTGTACTGAGGCCCCTCTTTGGCTTCTACCTTCATAGCTGTTTAGATCAGGGGTAGGCAACCTATGGCCCGTGGGCCGGATGCGGTCCAATCACTTTCTCAATCCGGCCTGCAGACAGACCGGGAATCAGCGTGTTTTTACATGAGTAGAATGTGTGCTTTTATTTAAAATGCATCTCCGGGGTATTTGTGGGGCATAGGAATTCATTCATTCACCCCAAAAAATATATATTCCGGCCCACCACATGGTCTGAGGGATGGTGGACGGGCCCACGGCCGAAAAAGGTTGCTGACCCCTGGTTTAGATCTTGGGCAGCCTTTCGGCTCTTGCGTTTTTTGAACTTAGCAAGATTGGCTTTAGGGGGCAGAGGGCAGAGAAACCACTCCCATCGCCTTGCATTTGACAGGGACAAATTAATTCTGGATGAGAATAGTGTCAGACAGCTGGAACAATGCCGTCTGCAGCAGAAGTGTAGCGTCCAGATCAAGGGAAGCCATAGTGCCCCTCTATTCTGCCTTGGTCAGACCCCACCTGGAGTCCTGTGTCCAGTTCTGGGCGCCACAGTTTAAAAAGGATATTGACAAGCTGCAGTGTGCGCAGCCTCAAGATGATAAAGGGCCTGGAAACCAAGCCTTGTGAGGAACAGGAGGGAGTTTAGCCTGAAGAAGAGGAGATTGATAAGTTGGATAGCTGTTGGTCAGGGATTCTTTAGCTGCGATCCCTGCGCTGCAGAGGATTGGATTAGGTCACCCTCTGGTGCCCCTTCCAACTCTACAATTCTATGATTACCCCTTTGCATAATGGGCAGAGAGTCCAGACCAGCCTCCATTTGGCTGGCCTGCAAGTGGCTTCAAATGCATGTTCCCTTGTTAGCATCCCAGAGAAGCCAAGCGTAGCCACTTAGGTCTGTGCTCTTATTCTGTTTTTAAAAGCAATTTGCCATTCTTGCATCTTGCCACACGTTTGGGCAAAGGGGCCCAAATGGCTCGTCCGGCGGCCTTCCCACCTCAGGGTAAGAAACAAAGGAGTGTCTTGCAACAGGCCCTACCTCAAAGGAGTGGAGGGCGGACAAACCCTCTTGTCCAGCCGCTGACTTCTCTGGGCCACAAACAAGACAGTTTAAAAGCGACACAAAATGTTCAAAAACTCCCAGAAATGGATAATCATAACAAGAAAAATAGGGGAGATGAGAGCCATATACAGCAGCAGGATTCCCTGGAGTCGCAGCCAAAGCTTTCTGCTGAATCTCCCCCCTGCCTGACCCCACCTCGGCCTTTGTGTTCTCAATCCTTTGTGTGTTCTGCTTACAGGCTCTGGCACACGGCGTGCGCGAGCGACGAGGGAGAGGTGATTGTCTTTGGGGGCTGTGCCAACAATCTGCTTGCCCACCACAAAGCCGTGAGTCCTTCTTGTTGTTCTTCCCAGGGCGCATGGGCACTGAGTCACTGCTCCGTCATCGTTTGCGGGCAGAATTCCTGGCTTCCCACACACCCCTGGCCCATTGCAAAGCAGTTCCGTCTGGGTAGTGGCACCTTTCAGTGCTGTGATTGCCAGCCAGTGGGGCAGAAGAAGCGGTGCGCATGGCCATTATTTCTGGTTTTGCTCATGGCAAGACGTTGGCCTTCAGATTTTCCAGCAAGACCCACCGGATAAGCCGTTTGACAGTTGGACAGTCTCCCTTGCGAGGTGGTGGACTCTCCTCCCTTGGAGGCTTCTAAGCAGAGGTTGGATGGCCATCTGTGCTGAATGCTTTAGCTGAGATTCTTGCATTGCAGGGGGTTGGGCTAGATGACCCTTGGGGGTCCCTTCCAATTCTATGAATCTATGATGATGGGTCTCGACCTGCTCTAACATGGCTGCCACCTCCTGGGCAGTTCCTCTGACCCCAGCCCAAGTCTGTGCAGAATGGGGAGGGGAGAGCATTTTTCAGCCCAGGGGCCACATTCCCTTGGGGCAAGCTTTCCGGGGGCCGGGGCCTGGCACACAACTCTCCATCTGGGCTAGCAAAAGGCTAGGTCAAAGGAACGCTCTAGCCAGGTGAAATCACTAGAGGAAGGAGCAGAGGGCCAATGAGGTATGTCTGAGTGAGCAGCCTCTGTAGAGTCCTGAGGGCCCGTTGTTGTTAATTAAATTTCTATATGTCCCTTCATCCGAGGATCACAGGGCGGTTTACAATATAAAAGCACAACATTACAAGCCATCATAACAAATAAAAATGATATACCCCTTACACACTCAGTTTAAAAGGCCATTAAGTTGTTTAATTAACCAAAGGCCTGGGCAAAGAGGAATGTGTTTGCCCGGCACCTAAAGATATGCAACGAAGGCACCAGTTAAGGAAGCTTGGAGGGCAGGATTAGACTCCTGAGGTTCCCCATTCCTTGCAAATTCTGCCCTCGTGATTCTCCCTGGTGACAGATTTCAAATATCCTGAAGTGGAAGTGGTACATCTCCCAAGAGAGCAGACGTTACTCACCCGTTTGGGGATCTTCCACCCCACCTGCCATTTTATCCCCAGAACCACCTGGGGAGTTAGGTTGGGCCGAGAGACCTCAGGGCTGAGCAAGGATTCGAACCCGGCTCTCTCTGGTCCAGGGCCAGCAATGTAGTCTCTGCAGCAGCACACGGACCCTTTTGAATCGGGCTGGAAGTCAAAGGTGCTTCTTCAATCGTGAGATTTGTACAAGCTGCTCTCTCTTTCTTTTCCTTTTCAGGCACATAGCAATGAGATTCTTGTCTTTTCTCTTCAACCAAAATCCCTCGTAAGGTATATATTAAAGTGGGGGGAACCCACTAATTGCTTGTGCATTCTTGCAGTTACGGTTGGATATGCAAAATGAGAAACTGGGGACTTTCATAGGGTATATGACGGGCTTACGTCTCTTCCCGAGAAAAATAGGAGCAGAATTATTCTCGGAGTCAGGGAGACAACTTCTGTTGAGGTTTCCTCTCTAGGAATGGATGACCGTATGTCAACAAGATTTCACCCTGTTTGTAAGCTCTGGGAAGCCAGTCAGCATTTGGCAAGTGCTTTTCCTTTCAACCTACCAGTTGGGATAAGGATACACAAAGCCAAAATGGAAAAAACCGTGAAATTCCCTGAAGTGAGAAATCGTAATCGACTATAATTAGGATTTTTTAAGGAAGTTAATCACAAAAATAAACTTAAACGAATGTAAATAGACTGAAGAAGCAATACAAAAAGCTAAAGCTCAAAAAGTAAGTTTGAACATACAAAACCTTAACAAACTAAGAGAGCAATCCAAAAAACTAACGCTCAGAAACACTTTAAATTTCTCACTTTAGGGAATTTCACGTTTTTTTCCATTTTGGCTTTGTGTATGTTTCTATTTCCGACTGTCTGTTTTGGTATTAGTTGGGATAAGGATAGCTGCACCTGTTGAATTTCTGCCTGCCTAAAAAGTATGTCTCCCAAGAAAGGAATGAAGTCTCCCCCCGTCCCCACCAGTGCAGGGCCCATCCAGCCTGGTACTGCTCTCTTAACAGGTAGTTGCACAGCCTGAATTATTACTCGGAAAAGCCGGGAAGCAAATCTATTGCTGGGGAGGGTTCTGCTGATAGAACACAGCCCCCTCTCCGTCTCCCCACATAAACCCCTAAGCAGATTCCCAGGCGGCCAGCTGAGACTCTTCGAAAGGTCAGGGGCTGGTTTCTTTTGCATAAAGGTCACACCCAGCGAGTGGTGGGAAGGGTTTAGCAAAGAGGATGAACCAAGAGAAAAGCAAGGAGGGCAAGACCCACTTTGATTGTTGGATAGGAGAACACAGTGGGTCCCAAAGTGGGCACTACGAGGCGGGTGCGTGTGTGTGTGCTGGAGGTGTTAACAACTATCAGACTTTGAAAAGCTAGTATCGTGTTTCCCCTATTTTAAGACACCGTCTTAATTATTTTTCCCCCTCAAGAAAACGCACTATGGCTTATTTTGAGGGGATGTCTTATTTTTATTACGTAAGCCCGCCTTGGCAAGGCCACGCTCGAGTTCTGGGGCTGCGAAGGACGGGACGGGCGCGGAGCTCTTTGTTTGCTTGCTGGCAGCAGGGGAGAATCCAAGCTGAGCTTTGAGGAAACGGGCACCAGAGAGACCCGCCTTCGCTGGGCGCTCTCTCCTGCTCCTCCTCCGCCGCCTTCCTTCCTCGAAACTCGACAGAAGCCTTGTTTTCCAAGGGGCTTCTTGGGCGACGCGTGGGGCGGCTCGGGGGATTTCGTCGTGGCGGCAAGCAGAGAAAGCCCTGCCGCCTTCCCTCTCCGCCACAGTGGCCGCCCTGTGTGCTCTGAGCCGAGCAGAGTTGGGCGAGCGAGAGGGCGAAGAGACCTTCGGAGTGCCTTTGTCGCGCCCGCTGCCCCTTCCTGTGCGCCCTGCTCTGCAGAGTTCCTGAGCGCTGCTTCTGGGGCTGACTGGTTTTGGTGGCGGGACTGGACGCCCAGCCCTGCCTTTTCCTTGGCGCCCTCCAGAACTGCACCTATCACTATGGCTTATTTTCGGGGTACGGCTTATATTTCGCAAATGCGAAAAAATCCTGCTATGGCTTATTTTATGACTACGTCTTAAAATCGGGGAAACGGTATCATTAAATTTGTCAGTCTTGTTGGATCAATTTCAATTGTTTTAATTGGATTTTCAATAAATGTGCAATTACTTGTTAGTTTAGCACTGTGCCGTGCTAACCTTCCTCGGTGGGTTGCGCAAACAATGCTTTTTGTAGAGTAAGGGGCGCTGGGGGTACATTAATGGAAACCGAGGGGACGGCGGTGCCCCCAAAATTTGGGAACCACTGCTCTAGGAGAACCCTAGAAAGCCCAGGGGAGATGCGCTCCGTGTTCTGTTCGCCATTGGGACTTGGTTGGAGGGCGGGGGAAGAGAGGAGCCTGGCGCAAATCCTCAGCCCCCTTTTCCTCCCCTCTCTTTTCCCCTTCCCACAGGCTGTGCCTGGAAGCCATCATGTGCTTCAAGGAGATCCTGGCCAGCTCCTGGCACTGCTTGCCCAAGCACCTTCTCCACAGCCTCAACCAGCGCTTTGGGAGTAACAACACGTCTGGCTCCTAGGACGACGGCTATGAAGCTTCTCCGCTGCCGCCAGGCTCCCGGCTGGTCGTGCTGCGCATGAACGAGCCCTTCTTATATAAAGAGATGTAATAATTTGAACCATCCCGGTTTGGCAAAGTGTGTGTGACATTTGTATAGGTTTAATTCCCTACCCCCCAAACTCTGCGTTGTAGGTAACGGCTTCTCTGCTTTGACCTTTCTTTTTTGTTTGCATGTGAATGGCTTAGAGAGAGAACCTATTTTTGTGTAAAAATTTGTTTGCAATAAATGTATTTAATGCAAGAGGCGAGAGGACGTCACTGCTTGACCTGCCCTCCAGAACGATTCCTGGGAAGGGCTTCGCCCTGGCTTGAAAGCAGTGGGGCTGCAGCCCTTGAAAGAAAACGGATTAGCAGAGGAACTGACCCCTCTGTATTGTTAGTGCTGCCTTTAAGATGGAGGAAAAAGCAGCGGTGGACTTTGGAACAGTTGCAGCTGTATTTGCTTCAGGGTTAATAGCTCCATAGTCTGTATCCCCTTGAATCTGCTCAGCTACTTCTGTCAGGCACTAGATCACCAAAGATGTGATCTGATAGCCAGCTTCAAGTACAGTCATACCTCGGTTTGGGATACGCACCGCAGTGACCCGGAAGTCCTCCGCGGAGCGCGCGGGATGCACGGGTGCGCATAAGCGTTCTGCGCATTTCACGCATGTGCAGAAGCGCTCAAATCGCGCTTCTTCCGGGTTTGTTTTTTCCCCGTGAGTTCGTGATACGCACGCCCGGATTACGTAGCACGGCCCCGGAACGGATCGCGTACGTAACCCAGAGTTCCACTGTATCTGAAGGGATGTCCCATGGAAGGCAGAGCAAGCTTGCTTCCTGCTTCTCTGGAGGGCAGGAACCAAACCAATGGATTCAAATGACAAGAAGGGAGATTCCGACAAAACATTAGGAAGAACTTTCTGGCAGTTAGAGCTGTTCAACAGTGGAATGCATGTGTTGGTGTGTAAACAGGTTGAACTCTAAAGCTAAATTGTATTTTAGAAGGGGATTTCCATCTCCCTAAAGGTTTTTTGTCTTCAATTCCCGACATCAGCCCACACAAGAAAACTAAACCAATGAAATGCAAGGTCCTCTCACAGTTGCTAAACGCACCCTCTTATTTCAAACCTAACTCAAGCCATTTGGGAAGAGACAGGCAGGGGACTGAGGCCTTTAATAAGCATCTCACAAAGATGTCCCATAAGCAGCTTTCTGGACATTGTAGCAATATGAACATTCAAATCTGGAGTCTAAAACATGAGAAGGACTCAAGAGAGTTAGATAATACGGTAGACCAGGCGTCGGCAAGGTTATCCAGCCATGGGCCGGATCAAGCCCACGGAGAGTGTCCGTGGGCCGGACATGCGCAGCGCAATGCCGGAAATCGCTCTGTGCCTGTCCGTGGTGCCAGAAGTCGCTTCTGTGCATGCCCAGATGCAGAAAATCGCACCTGCACAGAAGTAATTTCCGGCGTCTGGACATGCACAGATGCGATTTTCAGTATCTGCGCATGTACAGACGCAATTTCCGGCGCCGCTTGGCGAGTGGTTTAGAGCAGCACGCGGGGGACTTGCCGAGTGGGCGGGGCGGCTCGTGGGCTGGTAAAACGGCCTCTGTGGGCCGGATCCGGCCCATGGGCCGGAGGTTGCCGATGCCTGCGATAGACCTTAACCTGCTTCCACACATAGCTGTGATCTGAAAGGTGGAGGTAAGTTAACAGGATGTTCTGCTCTCACTTTGGCCAAATAAGTAACAGAAGTCACCAGTCACACTTGTATTTGCAAAACTGGAAGGAGGCCCAGGCAGGGAGGTCAGTTGTCACTCTTGGCAGTGGGCGAAGGCAGTCCAGTGCAGGCCGGCGGTGCTGTGGGCAATGGCCCCTCACCTCTTTTTCAGGTTCAGGAGATTAGGGGCCGACACCTTCACTTTGCCCGGAATATTTCTGGACAGGTCCGTATCCTGTAGAAGAGAATCACACGATTCCATCTTGCACAGAGCAAAACTGTTGTTCTGTTAGCAGGAAACTCGGTTAGAAAAAAACCCACACAAATTGGCTCTGGAAGCAGGCGCCACCTGCTTTCAGCCAAAGCTGCAGGCTCTCCCCCAGCCCAGAGAAGGGGCTTCTTACCTTGACGCTGCGAAAGAGATCCTTCTCTCTTGGGGTTGCCTCCTTGGACTGCATGAAATTGTGCAGAGCCGTTTTTGCAGCTGTTGGAAAGACAGAAGGCACAGCTTTATGGGGCAGAGGGCCATCAGCAGAGACATAAATGTGCCACATTTTGTTCACTTAATAATAATTTATTATTTATACCCCGCCCATCTGGCTGGGTTTCCCCAGCCACTCTGGGCGGCTTCCAACAAAAGATTAAAATACAATAGTCCGTCAAACATCCCTAAACAGGGCTGTCTTCAGATGTCTTCTAAAAGTCTGGTAGTTGTTGTTCTCTTTGACATCTGGTGGGAGGGCGGGTGCCACTACCGAGAAGGCCCTCTGCCTGGTTCCCTGTAACTTGGCTTCTCGGAGCGAGGGAAACGCCAGAAGGCCCAGTGTGGTGTAGTGGTTAAGAGCGGTAGACTCTAATCTGGGGGACCGGGTTCGAGTCTCCACTCCTCCACATGCAGCTGCTGGGTGACCTTGGGCTAGTCCCACTTCTTTGAAGTCTCTCAGCCCCACTCACCTCACAGAGTGTTTGTTGTGGGGGAGAAAGGGAAAGGAGAATGTGAGCCGCTTTGAGACTCCTTCGGGTAGTGATAAAGCGGGATATCAAATCCAAACTCTTCTTCTTCTTCTTCTACACCAGTGATGGGGAACCTCCAGTGATAGGGAACTCACCAGGCCTCCCCATTTGGCCCACAAGGCCGTTTGGCGGAAGTCAAGCCCACCTGAGACCAGACATGACTGGCTGTTGGGCGCCTGAAGGGATTTTGACAGGTGGACAGGAAAACCAACCAGGCAATCATACGATGTGATAATGACATTGAGAGATAGGAGTGTAAGCGTGAAATCTGGCCCCACGAATTTAAGAGGTCAAGCCGCCTCATAACGCTCAGGTTTCCCGAGTAATGCTGCCCTGCGGAATTTTTTGTGTGCGCAGTTGATCCACTAAGAGCAAAAAGGAGCTGAAAGAAACGCAAAGGAAAGCATACCGTACCTTTGCCCTTCTTCTGTGTGCCAGGTGTCAGCTTGACTTTGTATCTTTAAAAGAAGAACAAGAACAAAGGCAAGGTTTAATCGGTGGCCCCTTTTACGAGGGGCAATTCCCAACGGGCCAAGAGTCGCTGCCACTCACTTGTAGTTGGTCATGGTGGTGTAAGGGGCACAGAATGGGATGGCAAAGAGGAGAATGTCCTCCAGGTGGGGCTGCCCAGTCAGCGAATCATACAGCGTCTCTCCTTCCTGAAACAGAACAGAGGAGATGAGAGCAGAGGCTGAGAAGGGAGGCGGGGGGCATGCCTGGTTCTTGGGGGTTTTCTGTGCTTTTTACTTTCAGGCAAATCCTTTAGACACACACAAACACATTCAAGCCAGCTTTCCTGGGGTAAAAACACGCATCCCACTCATGCTGGCTTGACAGAGAGATTTAATGGACTCTTAACAGTTTTAACTTTGTAATTCATTTCTTTTTGTACGTGCCACACAATATTTTCAAATGGGGTGGTGGTGGTTTATACAGTCTTTAAAGACTCCCCATTGGCTTGCTTGCTTTATGTATGCATGTACTGGTATGTATGTACAGGTGAAACTCTAAAAATTAGAATATCATCGAAAAGTTCATTTCTTTCAGTAATTCAACTTAAAAGGTGAAACGAATATATGAGATATTCGAATCATGACATGCCAAACGAGATATGTCAAGCCTTTATTTGTTATAATTGTGATGATTATGGCGTACAGCTGATGAGAACCCCAAAGTAACAATTTCAACTTTGGGGTGCTCATCAGCTGCATGCCATTATCATCACAATTATAACAAATAAAGGCTTGACATATCTCGCTTGGCATGTCATGAGTCTATCTCATATATTAAACTCCAGTAGCTAATGAAAACAATTGCTTACATGAATGGACTTTTTCACAATATTCTAATTTTTTGAGTTTCACCTGTATGTATGTATGTCTGTATGTATGTATGTATGTATGTATTTACCGTACTTACTTACTTACACAAGTTTTCTTTATGGCCTTTTGCGGCCATTCCGTACTACACTCAAATGCTCCCATGTAAGAATCTTTTCCCCCTTTAACTGACACTAAGCTATTTCCAGAGTCCACTGGATGAAGAACGTGTGGCATTGATTTCATAAAATAAAGGAAGGAACCTCCTCCAGTCTTTTTGGCAACAGGGTATCTGAGAGTGGCTCATCACCGGGTGAAACTCAACAGAAATAAAAGGGTTTGGAGAATACACCGTGCTGACGATTCCTCGCATCAATTGGGGAGGGAGGGCAGGGAGAACACGTTCCGAGGAGGGATCTTCATGTTCCCTCCCCAAGCCACAGCTCTCTTGTGTTCAGGATACGGCGGATCTGACCGAGTCAAAGTACTTCCAACATTCCCCCAGAAATGGGGCATTTTGTATTTACCTCGTTCCCCAGCTGATCCAGGTCTTGCTCGTCCTGCAAAAGTCAACATAAGAATGTAAGAGTCCTGCTGGATGAGGCCAGTGGACCACCTAGTCCAGCATCCTGTTCTCACAGTGGCCAACCAGATGGTTGTAGGAAGCCAGCAAGCAGGATTCGAACACAGGAGCAACTCTCCCCTCTTGTGGTTTCCAGCAACTGGCGTTCAGAAGCATGGCTGCCTCCGACAGTAGAGCCAGAGCCCAGCCATCATGGCTCGTAGCCCTTGGCAGCCTTCTCCTCCTCCATGAATCTGTCTAATCCTCTTTTCAAGCCATCCCGGTTGGTGGCCATCACTGCCTCATCCAGGAGGGAGTTCCAAAGTTTAACTATACGCTGCATGAAGAAGTCCTGCCTTTTTATCCATCCTGAATCTTCCAACACTCAGCTTAACTGGATGTCCATGAGATCTCTATTGTTATGAGAGGGAGAAAAACTGCCCTCTTTCTCTATGCTATGCACAATTTCATAAACTTCTATCATATTGCCTCTTGCTTGCCTTTTCTCTCAACTTAAAAGTCCTGAACGCTGCAACCTTCCTTCGCTCGAAATTATCAATCATATGGGTGGTCCTTCTCTCAACGTTTTCCAACTCTACAATATCCTCTCTGAGGTGAGGCGACCAGAACGGTGCATAGTCTTCCAAATGTGGTTGCTCGATAGATTCGTATAATGGCATTATGATACTGGCAGTTTTATTTGCAATTCCTTTCCTAATGATCTCTCGCATGGAATTTGCCTTTTTCACGGCTGCCGCACACTTGGCTGACATCTTCACTATGACCCAAAGGTCTCATTCATTCCTGGTCAGTCACCATGAAAGTTTATGTTAAATTTATGTTTTTTGCCCCAACATGCATCAATTTACCCTCGTTTACACTGAATTGCACTTTCAATTTTACCTCCCATTCACTTGGCTTGGAGAGGTCCTTTTGAAGCTCATTGCAATCTCATTTTAACAAGTGACGCCTAACTCTAGATCGTTTATGAACAAGTTAAAATGCACAGGTCCCAGTCCTGATCCCTGGGGGACTCCACTTCCTACTTCTTTCCACTCAGAGAACTGTCCATTTATTCCTGCTGTTTGCTTCCTGCAACTTAGCCAATTCCTCATCCACAAGATGACTTCTCCTCTTATTCCTTGACTGCTAAGCTTAGGTACTTTGTCGAAAGCTTTTTGAAAGTCCAAGTAAACAATGTCAGCCAGATCACCTCTGTCAATATGCTTGCTGACACTCTGATACGTTCGTGAGACAGGACTTTTCCTTGCAGAAGCCATGCTGGCTCTGCTTTAGTAGGGCTTGTTCTTCTATGTGCTGGGTTATTTTATCTTTAACAATACTCTCCACTAGTTTTCCAAACATTAAGGCAACAGGCCTGTAATTTCCAGAATGCCCTCCTGAATCCCCTTTTTTAAAATTGCATTACATTGTCTGCTTTCCAGTTGTCAGGTGTGGGAGCTGATCTGAGGGATAAGTTACATATTTTTGTGCAAAGATCAGAAATTTCCCATTTGAGTTCCTTGAGAGTTCCTGTCTCAGTTCTTTAGACTTGCCTCCTGCAAAGGTTAATCAAGGCTCTGAGATTTGCCCTATATCCTCTGTTGTGAAGACAGATGCAAAGAAATCGTTTAGCTTCTCCGCAATCTCTTTATCCTCCTTTACAACTCCTTTGACTCCCTAGTCATCCGAGGAACCAACTGCCTCCCTAGATGGTTTCCTGCTACTAATATATTTAAAGAACTCCCTGTTGTGGGTTCTTCAAAGCTTTTTTTAAAGCATCCCTTTCTATCTGCACTTCTTTTGCCAGATTTGTGTTCCTTTCTTGCTTCCAATAGCTTCTCTGACTCTGCCTGGGGTCCATGCTCTCTTCGCTTTCACGGTACCTTTTCCTGATCTGCTGTATACCCTCGAGTTTCTAATACTGTAGTCTTAAACAACTCCCAAGCGTTTTGGTGATTTGAGCCTCTGCCTTTCAACCTCCTCTGTGCCAATCTCCTCACTTGGGACAAATTTCCTCTTTTGAAATCAAATGTGACCTTGCTGGATTTCCTTGGCCATTTACATCTATACTTGGGCTCAACAACACTGACATCTCGCACCAGGTCCTGGGCACCACTCAAAATTAAGTCGAAGGTCGCCGTCCCTCTGGGCGGTTCTAATACCAGCTGTTCTGGCGCACAGTCATTTGGGGTATCTAGAAATCTTGCCTCTTTGTCACGGCTGGAATACATATCTAGCCAGTCTATGTGAGGGTGCTTGGAATCACCCTTTACTACTCCTTTTTTTAGATGCTGCCTTGATTTCATTCATCATCTCAAGGTCTCCTTGAGCATTTTGATCAGGGGGACGATAGCACATCCCCAGTACTAAATTACTCCTGGGGTCCAGTATCGCCACCCAAAATGATTATGTGCAGGTGTCCTGCCCCTTTGGGGATTTCTAGCTTGCTGGACTCAGTGCTAAAATTCCTTCCAGTAGCAACTTAGAGACCAACTAAGTTTGTTCTTGGTATGAACTTTCGTGTGCATGCACACTTCTTCAGATACCTGCACGCACATGAAAGCTCATACCAAGAACAAACTTAGTTGGTCTCTAAGGTGCTACTGGAAGGAATTTTTTTATTTTGTTTTGACTATGACAGACCAACACGGCTACCTACCTGTAACTGGACTCAGTGCTGTCTTTGATGTAGGGTCAAATCATCTCAAGCAACACACTGAGCCTTCAGCAAAAAAAATGGGGGCGGGGGGTAAAGGTAAAGGGACCCCTGACCGTTAGGTTCAGTCGCGGACAACACTGGGGTTGCGGCGCTCATCTCGCTTTACTAGCCGAGGGAGCCGGCGTACAGCTTCCGGGTCATGTGGCCAGCATGACAAAGCCGCTTCTGGCGAACCAGAGCAGCGCACGGAAACGCCGTTTACCTTCCTGCCAGAGCGGTTCCTGTTTATCTACTTGCACTTTGATGTGCTTTTGAACTGCTAGGTGGGCAGGAGCAGAGACCGAGCAACAGGAGCTCACCCCGTCGCGGGGATTCGAACCGCCGACCTTCTGATCGGCAAGCCCTAGGCTCTGTGGTTTAACCCACAGCGCCACCCGCATGCAAAGAAGCCCAGCTTTCGGGAGGCCACTCAGCTCTTCTTGGGAGGCCCATAAGTTGGCAAATAGAGAAATCTCACTGCATGTGGCTGTTCACTGCTTTGAATCTGGTGGCTGGTAGTACTACCAACTACTACCCATTGATTCCTGCATTGCAGCTCGTTGGACTAGACGACTCTCGGGGTCCCTTCAATTCCATGATTCTGAGTCCTACTCAGAGTACACCCACTGAAATCAAGAACACGAGAAGAGCCTGCTGGATCAGGCCAATGGCCCATCGAGTCCAGCATCCTGTTCTCACAGGGGCCAACCAGATGCCTCAATGGGAAACCAGCAAGCCAAATTCGAACACAAGAGCCGAGCAGAGACCTCTCCTTCACTCATCAATTTCATTGAGTCTATTCTGAGCTGAATATCCCCCACGTCTTGTATGTCTTATTCTATATATTCGTCAAATTATTTATTTAGGCATTTGCAGAATACGTTCCAAAAAAACAAGCAATGCAATGCAAAGAACAAAGCAGAGAAAAATTAGTTTTTGTAAGACACTTGTCTGTCTTTAGATAAGCATCAGGATCCGTCAGCCACCGTTCCCTCCAGCAGCAACGAAACATGAACAGATCCAAAATGGGCCTTCCAAGAAACAAGAGGGGAATCCTGGCCTGCTCGGGGGAACCCCAAGATTTTCAGAAGCGCCAGTTAGAAGAAACAGGAAAACAGGGAGGGGAGATTGCACCCTTCGCCAACCTGGTGCCCGCGATAAGTTGTGGGGCTGCAACTCCCATCAGCCTGGAGGGCAGCAGGTTGGCAAACGGGGAAGTGCATAAAAGCAATCAGTGACCATTATCAGGTATCCTGGCAGACAGGATTTCTGCTGTAGACCGCCCCTTCAGTGATATATATAGGATGTTTTTTGGGGGTGGTCTTGAGCTACAGGGGAGGCAATTTTCTAATGTCTATATAAGGTCTTGCACACCAATGTTCTGGGTTCCTCCTCCCTCCTTCATGTGGTGAGTGAGCACCCTGTTGCAACAGTTTAATAAAGATCAGGCTTACTAGCGGCTTTGCTTCTCAATATTCTCTGGTTGGTCCCTGCTATTTGTCTCCTACCGATAGAGAACCTACATAAGGACTCTATTAGTGCTCTTGGGTACCCCATAAGGGAAAAGGAGCATTTCCCCCCCTTATAACAATCACTAGGCAGGGAGTTCCAAAGTGCAGGTGCTGCCGCACTAAAAGATTGGTATCTTACAGACGTGGCACCTGCAGTGGTGCCCCTTACGCAGATTGAAGGGGTCGAGTGGGAGCCGGTGGGATCAGGAGATCTCGCAGGAAAACTGGTCCCAAGTTGTTAGGGCTTTGTGCGCTAACAGGGACAGGTTGCTTACCTTCTCGTCCAGGTGTTCCTCCAAAGCCACGTCCTGCAACTCGAGGGCCACGTGCTCTATCGTGACCCCCTCTCCCCTCCGGCCCCCTCGCGGCTTCTGGGGCTGCTTCTTGGCAGAGTCCGGACCCCCCTTCCCCTTTTTGGCTTTCCTTGGCTTCTCTTCTTTGCTTGACCCCGCAGACTGGGTTGGGCGCAAACAAGCGGGATTAGAATTCGAGACCCGACTCAGAAAGCAAAGAGGAAATACATTTATTGTCTCTTTCTCCCCCCCACCCCAGAACGTAGGCCACAGACAAGGCCGGATTAATACCTTTAGAGGCCGTAAGCAGTTAAAAAGTTTTTGGTGCTCCCACACGTGTCCAATTCAAAATATAAACAATAATAAACAGTAAAATTAAATTTTATTTTTCAAAATGAAACAAAACCTACAATAAGATGGGAAATAATGTTTATTTTGGTATACTTCCACTTTACTTGTATTTGAAACATTTTCTCCTACTTTTTATAATTGCAGTTTTTGATCAGAACCTCAGAACTAATCTTACATAACACGTCCGCTTCTATGCTCAGTCGAGATTATGATAATGATAATAATTTTATTATTTATACCCCACCCATCTGGCTGGGTTTCCCCGGCCACTCTGGGCAGCTCCCAACAGAATATTAAAAGCATAATAAAGCAGCAAACATTCAAAGCTTCCCGATACAGGGCTGCCTTCAGATGTCTTCTAAAAGTTGTATGGTTCTTTATCTCCTTGACATCTGGTGGGAGGGCGTTCCACAGGAATAAGGCATCCAGCCTGCCTTGTTGAATAATTACTCTGTTGGGATTTTTTAATATACTTTAAAATTTCAGTTTTCCATTGATGCCCTAAGCATGTGCTTATTCTGCTTCATGATTAATCCAGCCGTGGCCACAGAGGAGCTGCCTTACCCTGAGCCAGGCCACTGGGTCCACCCAGCTCAGTACTAACTCTCCAGGGTTTGGGGCAAGAAATGGATGCTTTAGCTGGGATTCCTGCATTGCAGGGGGTTGGACTAGATGACCCCTGGGTGTCCCTTCCACCCTTACAATTCCATGATTCTGTGATCTCTCCCAGCCCTACCTGGAGAGCCGCTGGGGGTTGAACGAGAGACCTTCTGCACGCAAGACAGATGCTCTGGCCACTGAGTTGCAATGGCCCATCTTCCCCCGGTAGAGAGAGACCCAGCCCATTCCCGCCTGACTCACCCCCAGCAGCTTCATGATCAGCTCCCGCTCTTCCTCGTCCTGGTCCTTGTACTTCTCCTTGATCTTCTTCAGTTTACTCTGCAGAGGAGAGAGGGAAGGAGCAGAGCTGAGCAGCCTTTTCCCACAGACAGGGTGCTCAATAATAATAATAATAATAATAATAATAATAAAAAATTATTATTTATACCCCACCCATCTGGCTGGGTTTCCCCAAAATCTATTTAAAAAATCTATTAAACATGCAAAAATCTATTAAACATTAAAAGCCTCCCTAAACAGGGCTGTCTTCTGATGTCTTCTAAAGGTCTGGTAGTTGTTGTTCTCTTTAACATCTGGTGGGAGGGCGTTCCACAGGGTTCGGTCCAGTATACCTGAAGGAGCGACTCCACCCCCATCAATCTACTCGGACACTGAGGTCCAGCGCCGAGGGCCTTCTGGCGGTTCCCTCGCTGCGAGAAGCCAAGTTACAGGGAACCAGGCAGAGGGCCTTCTCGGTAGTGGCGCCCGCCCTGTGGAACCCCCTCCCACCATATGTCAAAGAGAACAACAACTACCAGACTTTTAGAAGACATCTGAAGGCAGCCCTGTTTAGGGAGGCTTTTAATGTTTAATAGACTATTGTATTTTGATATTCTGTTGGAAGCCGCCCAGAGTTGCTGGGGAAATCCAGCCAGATGGGCGGGGTATAAATAAATTATTATTATTATCATCAACATCATTATATTATTATTACTACTACTACTACTACTACTACTACTACTACTACTACGGTATTATTATTATTCACAGCTCCGCAATGCCCACCTTCTGTCCCCTCTTCATGGGCTGCTGGGCCCCTGCTGCATTCTTGCCGGCGCTGGGAGGAGGCGCTGGGAGCTGAGGGCCGTCATCCTCTTCCTTCCCCTTGGGCGGGTCTGGATCTTCCGGGTCACTTGGCTTCCTTTTCTTCATTTCCCTGCGGAAAAGGCAGGTGGCCTGAGTGAGACCCATGGTCCCCAAACTGGGCAAAGGCGCACTCTTAGTGGCATCTTAGGTTACGGCTATTCCAAATAAAGCTTTTTATAAGGTAGGGCAGGGGACACAGGGGACCAAGAGGGCAGGGCCCCCCAAAAGCTTGGAAGCCGCTGCCTTAGACCATCCAAGGGCTCAGACAGAGAATAATGGCGGATGAAGGTGAAATGGCGAGACTGACTGGGAAAATCAGAAACCAGGAAGAGAAGAATTTCAAGAAGGAATGGAGAAAATTTATAATGTACTTAAGAGAACCATGTAGACAACTAAAAACTTTGGCAGTAGGAGGCTACTGTTAGGAGAGGGAGGATAAAGGGGACTCCCTCCACGCTGGCACCAGCAGCCAGCAAACCTCAGCCTGGCTCAGTTTGTGTTGCATGTGGCCCTGCAGGAATTTCCTCGAGGGGGGAGAAAGTCAGACCGGCAAGCCAGCCACAAGAGCCCGGGCTGAAGACGTCTGCTGGATCACAAGGAATCAAATCTCTCAAGCAGCCCTGAAACTGCTGCCCGAGGCTCACTGCATTCTCACCTCCTCTCTTTGGCTGAGAGGTGCCTCCGGCCCTGAGACTTGCTGTCGCTCTGCAAGGGAGGAGAAGAGGAGGAGTTTGGATTTGATATCCCGCTTTATCACTACCCGAAGGAGTCTCCAAGCGGCTCACATTCTCCTTTCCCTTCCTCTCCCACAACAAACACTCTGTGAGGTGAGTGGGGCTGAGAGACTTCAGAGAAGTGGGACTAGCCCAAGGTCACCCAGCAGCTGCATGTGGAGGAGCAGGGAAGCGAACCCGGTTCCCCAGATTACGAGTCTACCGCTCTTAACCACTACACCGCACTGGAGAAAAGGGAATTAAGATTCCGTCTGTTTCCTCTGGGGCAGCAGGCAAGTGTTACGATCACTGGCTGGTATCAGGCAGGAGCTTACCAAGTTCGAGGCGTCCTCCTTTGGAGCAGGTTTCAGCTGGGATCTGGAAGGAAACGAATAAGTCCTTTGTTACCAGGCCCTGCCAATCTGGTGTGAGATGTTGGGAAGAGGATGTTGATTACAGGAGAGAAAGTTCTTCCTAATGTTTACTCAGACTCTCTTTTCTTGTCATTTGAATCTACTGGCTCAAGTCATAGCAGAAAACAATATTGCTACATCTCCTTCAGATATTTGAAGATGGCTATCAGATCTCCTCTTATCCAGGCTAAGCATCGCCAACTCAACTCTTCATCGTAAGGCCTGGTTTCCGGACCCTTCATTCTCCTGGCCGCAGGGTGGATAAAAATCAACGATTTTTTTTTTAAATAAAAAAAAATCAGATTTTTTAAATTTAAATCGGATTTTTTTGATTTAAATTGGATTTTTAAAATAAAATGCTTTTGGAGGAAAAATCTTTCTAAATATAGTCTTCTATTTAAGTTACATTGTAGTCCAAAGGCTATTCATCAGGAAATAAGGATTTGTTTTAAATTTATCAAGTGTCCTAAAGTGTTTTTTTTTAAATGTTTAACCACATCAGTTAACAAACATGGATACATATGCTATCATGTTATTGTTTTAGTTAAATAAATTGTTTAAACGATTATTAAGGAAATGATTATTTTTCTCCTTCCAATAAAGTACAGCAGAAAAGTTGTCCAAATATAAACAGTTAACTTATTAATCCTCACCATAATTTCATAATTATCTGTCTATGTATTTCTAGTAGTATAACCAAATCAGTAATTTTTGATATAACTGTAAAAACTACTCTGAAAATTTATTATTCCAAAAATGAAACCTTCATATGGTTGTAAATATTAAGATTATACCAGCAAGAATGAGTCTTTCTGTAAAAAAAAAAAAATGTAAATCAAGTCTTACTGACTAGTGATTTAAATCAAATCCACCCTGCCTGGCCGCCCACCTCAGCACACCTCCCACCTTGACAACATCCTCCTTAAACTGGCTCCAAGAAACCAGTTCCCAGATTTCACTACGCCAACCGCAGCTCACACCCAGTCAAGCTCACAATCCACACCTTGCTTCGTCCTCCTGAAAGCCACACCCACGAAGCCAAGGTGTGGCTCAGCCTGTCTCGCTCACCTTTGCGACTGCAGGTGAGAGAGGTCAATGGTCGTGTCGGGAAAACGGATCTCTTCCGAGGCCTGCTTTGCCTGGTCCTGACTCCCTTTGCCCTCCTCCTCCTCCGAGTCTGCATACTCCTCGTCGGACGATCCTTCTGGAGCCAGGGCATCCCCCTCCCCCTCCCCTTCCCCCTCCTGGTGGGGGGTCTCGGCCGGGTCTTCCTCATCCTCAGCCTTCTCCTGAGGTTCCTCCTTTTCGCCATCGCTGCTACTGCTGTCGTCTCCTTCTGGTGCGTCTTGGAAAAGAAAGAGCAGCTACATTCTTCAGGGCTTAGAGTCTAACTGCCACCTGCAAGCAGATGTCCTCCAGATACTTGGGACCACAACTCCCACCACCCCTGACCTTTGGCCAACTGGGGCTGATGGGAACTGTATTCCAGCCTGGATAGGACATCTCCTGCTGCCTGAGCATCTCCTGCTGCCTGAGAAGATTCTGCCCATTTTTCCTACAGTGCTCCCTGCACCCAAAACTCTCCCCACCAGAAAGCTTGCCTGGGGCCCTCTCCCCCTCTCCAAGGCTTCACCAACCTGGTGCCCTGCAGATATTTGCTTCCGTGCTGGCTAGGGGGATTGGAGTCTTCTCCAAAACATCTCGAGGGCACCAGGTTGGCGAAGGCTGCCCTCTCCCCCTCTAAACCTTTTAACCAGGCCTTTGGTTGATCCAATTTACATCCTACGCCCTTTTAAAATATGGTTTGGGGGGGGGGGCTACTGGGTTGTTGTTTTTATTCTTATTAGGCATTTTGTGGTTTTATATCCTGATTTTATTCTGTGAACCACCCTGAGACCCCTGGGTATAGGGCGGTATATTAATATTAATAATAATAATAATAATAATAATAACCTCTCCTCAAAATGAATCTTTTCCATGAATAATAATAATAATAATAACCTCTCCTTGAAATGAATCTTTTCCATGAATAATAATAATAATAATAATAATAACCTCTCCTCGAAATGAATCTTTTCCATAGATAATAATAATAATAATAATAATAATCTTAAACCTCTCCTCGAAATGAATCTTTTCCATAGATAATAATAATAATAATAATAATAATAATAATCTTAAACCTCTCCTTGAAATGAATCTTTTCCATGAAGTTCACTGTGTCAACAGGCTTTGCCCCATATCCCAGGGCCACCCCTAAGGTCTCCCTGGCAGCGTGTGGAGCCCCCGACCACCCCCTTAAGCCCACCCCTTTGCCCTCCTACCTAAGGGATCCATTTCTTCCGCCGCCAGTTCACTGGTGCTGCTGGTCACCGTCTCCATGTCCTCGTCTTGCACTTTGACCTTCCGCTCCCCTTTGTGTCGCCACACGCAGGATTCGTCCACCTGCGGGAGAGAAGGCCGTGTGACCAAGGGGCGCAGGGAGCCCTCTCAGGCACCCGTTGAAGCCACTGGCGGAGGAAGGGGGTGCGGGGGGTGTGCGGTATACGCCGGGTGTCAGCCATGAGGGCGGGTGACATTGCCGAACCACATCCCCCCCCCCACTTGCTGCGTGGGTGGCACCCCCAGATGCTCACTACGAGGGTGGCGGGCTGCTAGGGATGCTGCTGCTGCGGGCGGCTAGTGGTGCCCCCCCACGCTCTCCGCGTGGGCGGCGGGGGACGCTCGCCGTGTGGGCAGCTAGCCATGCCCCTGTTATAATAATAATAATAATAATAATAATAATTTATTATTTATACCCCGCCCATCTGGCCGGGTCTCCCCAGCCACTCTGGGCGGCCTCCAACAGATATTAAAATACATTAAAATATCACAGGTTAAAAACTTCCCTAAACAGGGCTGCCTTGAGGTATTTTCTGAATGTCAGATAGTTGTTTATCTCTTTGACCTCTGCTGGGAGGGCGTTCCACAGGGCAGGCGCCACTACCGAGAAGGCCCTCTGCCTGGTTCCCTGTGGCTTTGCTTCTTGCAGTGAGGGAACCGCCAGAAGGCCCTCAGAGCTGGATCTCAGTGTCCGGGCTGAACGGTGGGGGTGGAGACGCTCCTTCGGGTATACAGGACCGAGGCCGTTTAGGGCTTTAAAGGTCAGCACCAACACTTTGAATTGTGTTCGGAAACGTACTTACAAGGGGACAAGTTGTGAGACTGCCCCAAACCTGGGACAAGTTGTGAGACTGCCCCAAAGCAAGAGCAAAGCCGTGTGCGCACCTCCCCGGCTACTGAGAGTCCGGTGGTACAGTAATATGTGATTGTTCCCAGATTGAGCAACAACACACACAAGCCAAAAATAAGGATAAAGCTAATTTATTGCCAACAAAGGTCCGGATAGTTAAAGCTATGGTTTTCCCAGTAGTAATGTACGGAAGTGAGAGCTGGACCATAAAGAAGGCTGATCTCCGAAGAATTGATGCTTTTGAATTATGGTGCTGGAGGAGACTCTTGAGAGTCCCATGGACTGCAAGAAGATCAAACCTATCCATTCTTAAAGAAATCAAACCGGAGTGCTCATTAGAAGGACAGATCCTGAAGTTGAGGCTCCAATACTTTGGCCACCTCATGAGAAGAGAAGACTCCCTAGAAAAGACCCTGATGTTGGGAAGGATTGAGGGCACAAGGAGAAGGGGACGACAGAAGATGAGATGGTTGGACAGTGTTCTCGAAGCTACTAACATGAGTTTGGCCAAACTGCGAGAGGCAGTGAATGATAGGCGTGCCTGGCGTGCTCTGGTCCATGGGGTCACGAAGAGTCGGACACGACTGAACGACTGAACAACAACAACAACAATTTATTGTCTTAATAGTGCAGAGAGATTCTCTGCTGCCAGCCCGTTAAGACGGAGCTGCCATAATTGCCGTCCTTCCAGCTTGAGGACAGCCAAAAGAGTAAGAGCACGCAGCTGCTGTCGCTCGGGTTGGACAAAAATCACAACAGCCCCCACGGGCTGGCTAGGCACGCCCCTGCGCCGCTCTGGTTGCCGGGGCAGGTAGCTGAAGCAGACGGGCTGCACATGCAAAGCCGGCCACAGAAAAAAGAGCCCCAAATCGCCCAACTAATCCAGCATCCTGCTCTCACAGTGGCCAACCAGGTGTCAGGGACGGTGCTGAGGAAGGCTGCACTGAGGAGGAATGGTGGGAGATGTCCCCTCCCCCCACTCCTGATCCGGATCCTGAATCTTCCCAGGAGCAGGAAGACAGTATAGATTTGGAACAGTGGTTTGCAGAGGGACATACAGTATTTTTCCGTGTATAAGACGAGGGTTTTTTTATTTTAAAAAGGGAAAAATTGGGGGTCGTCTTATATACAGGTGAAACTCAAAAAATTTGAATATCGTGGAAAAGTCCATTTATGTAAGCAATTGTTTTCATTAGCTACTGGAGTTTAATATATGAGATAGACTCATGACATGCCAAGCGAGATATGTCAAGCCTTTATTTGTTATAATTGTGATGACTATGACGTGCAGCTGATGAGAACCCCAAAGTTGAAATTGTTAAGTTGGGGTTCTCATCAGCTGTACGCCATAACCATCACAATTATAACAAATAAAGGCTTGACATATCTCGCTTGGCATGTCATGAGTCTATCTCAGATATTCGTTTCACCTTTTAAGTTGAATTGCCGTATTTTTCGCTCTATAAGGCGCACCTGACCATAGGACGCACCTGGTTTTTAGAGGGGAAAAGCCCCATTTTTTGAGGATCAGCTCAAATTTCTGCAGCTTCTTTTGCAAAGGAGAAAAGTCCCATTTTTTGAGGATCAGCTTAAAGTTGTTGAGCTTACTTTGCAAAGGGAAAAAACCCTGTTTTATGGGGTTTAACTCACAGTTCTGCAGCTTCAGGAAGCCATTTCTACAGTTTCCAGACAGATAATCTAATCAGCCAGTCACATGTCGCTGGGGAAACAGCCTCCCTCTGCAAGGGGGCGGGGCTGGAATCTCTCTCCCTTATCTCTCTCCCCGATCATTTGCTGAGCAGCTGCTCAGTGGGCTTCCTTTCAACACCCCCTTCTCTTTCTTTTTTTTAAAAAAAGCACGATCTGCTTTTGCCCCTGGGCAGTTCAGCTCCAGAGACCACACATTTGCTCCATAAGACGCACAGACATTTCCCCTTACTTTTTGGGAGGAAAAAAGTGCGTCTTACGGAGCGAAAAATACGGTACTGGAAGAAACGAACCTTTCCACGATATTCTAATTTTTCGAGTTTCACCTGTAAATAAATAAATACAATCACACACACACACACACCCAAAAAATCTGGGCCAATCAGGATGGGGGCAGGCTGAATGTTTCCCATCCCTGTAGTTTGAGGGTGCAGCAGGATACAGAAGAATCAACACAGGACCAGTTTCTCTTAAGAAGGACCTCCGAATAATTGGAGACCAGAAATTGAAGGCACTGTACCTTAAATAAGAAGCTGAAGCCCATCATCAGATAGGAAGGAGGGAGGAAATTCTTTTTCCCTGTGTAGGAAGAAACGAAAGAAGCAAAGCTGTTCAAGGTTTTGTGAACATTCCACTGTTCTGTCCTGCAAAAGGGGAGGAATTCTGCAAAGTTCAGCCGTTTGGGGATCTTGATGTGAAGATGCCCAGAGGGAATAAGCCGAAACTCTTCCCCTTCCACCCCCAGCTGGACCTGGGGCTGCCCAGCCAGGTATGGATTCCAGGAACCCTCTCTGTATCTCACCTGGTGGGTCTTACCTCTGACCATGAAGCTTCCAGTTGTCAGGTATTCTCCAGTGGGGGCCGTTTTAGACACCTGCGTGGAATTTATCCAGAGATGTTAATCACACACTGATTTTTTACATCAGGCAGGCTCCTTGGCTGTACCCTTTTCGGCGCCTGCTAAAAACATTTTAGCCTATCCAAAAAGGTAGAACTTTGCTGTATGTTTTAATCTGTTTTTAGTTTATTGCTGGTTTTACTTTTTGGATGTCTTAAAGAAAGAGTTGTTTCTTACTGATAATTTTATTGTTTTACTCTCTTTGTTAACTGCTTTGAGGGTTTTCACAATCAACCAGTGCATAAATTTTTATAAAATAAATAAATAAGCATTATAAGTACCAGAAAGAGGTTGTTGAGAAGCAGGGCCTACCATAGAGATGTTCCAAAACAGCCTTCCACAATCTGGTGCCTCCCAGCACAGCCGCGGTGACTCATCACCAATATCACAGAATTATAGAAGGGACCCCCAAGGGTCATCCAGTCCACACCCTGCAACCTCTCCTTAAAAACCTCCAAATAAGGAGTCATTCACCTTCCAAGGGAGTCTATTCCACTCTTGAACAGTTCTTATGATCAGAAAACTCTTCCTAACGTTGAGTCAGAGTCTCCTTTCTTATAAATCGAATCCATTTCTATCCCTTTCTCCCTTGATTTGTTACCTTCCCGCTGGAGTGGTACCTATTTATCTACTTGCACTTTGACGTGCTTTCGAACTGCTAGGTTGGCAGGAGCAGGGACCGAGCAACGGGAGCTCACCCTGTTGCGGGGATTCGAACCGCCGACCTTCTGATCAGCAAGCCCAAGAGGCTCAGTGGTTTAGACCACAGTGCCACCTGCGTCCCTAGGGCGGTATATAAACTCAATAAATAACAATAATAATATTTATTAAGAGACCAGAAGCTTTTTTACTAGGAATTGGGTGGACGGATATTCCACCCAAAAGGACATTACATTTTTTCTGTATGCCACAACTGCTGCAAGGCTACTACTAGCTAAGAACTGGAAGAGCCAAGAGTTACCAACAACAGACGAATGGCAAATGAAGATGATGGACTTTATGGAACTTGCCGAGCTGACTGGGAGACTCCGCGATCAGGGAGAAGAGACGGTGGAGAAAGATTGGGAAAAATTTAAATTGTATTTGAAAAAATATTTAGTAATGCCAATAGAACCAGCTATAGGTTTTTCGGAATTTATTTAGGATATAGGTTAAGTTTTATGTTGTTTTATGGAATTATGATATGAAGTAATAGTTTAAAGAGACTGCCAAAGAGGATTAGTTTAGTGAAATTGGAGGGGATCAAAGGAAGTCACTTATTGATGTAAAGGACTTGTTATGACATATTAAGATTTTTTTTGTTCTATTTTTTGTTTTTTATGTCTTTTTATAAAATGAATAGGGACCCAGGTGGCACTGTGGGTTAAACCACTGAGCCTTGGGCTTGCCGATCGGAAGGTCGGTGGTTCAAATCCCTGCGACGGGGTGAGCTCCCGTTGCTCGGTCCCTGCTCCTGCCCACCTAGCAGTTCGAAAGCACGTCAAAGTGCAAGTAGATAAATAGGTACCGCTCCGGCGGGAAGGTAAACAGCGTTTCCGTGCGCTGCTCTGGTTCGGCAGAAGCGGCTTAGTCATGCTGGCCACATGACCTGGAAGCTGTACGCCGGCTCTCGGCCAATAAAGCGAGATGAGCGCCCCAACCCCAGAGTCGGACACGACTGGACCTAATGGTCAGGGGTCCCTTTACCTTTACCTTTTTATAAAATGAATAACAATAATTTATAACAACAACAACAACCACAACAACAATAGCAGCAGCCACTCCAGGCCTCATTACCTGATGGTGATACACCCACCAGGCACTAGTGATGACCCGGGCATCCCAGGCAGCGCTGTAGCACAGGGCCATCGTGCCAGCCTCGGTGAGCGTCCGTGGAGGGATGGGCTCCCCTGGAACGGAAGCAGCACCAGAAGCAGGTTAGTATCAGGGAACCCCAACGCCAAAGAAAACAGAGCTCTCCGAGTTTAGCATTGCTAAAAATAAAACTTTGTGGTCTTCTCAATGCAGTTTGGGCACTTTATTTAAGAGATTTGCTCTGTGGAAAGCATAGCAGAGGCAAAACCACGAGACTTCAGCCAACATCCTCTGGGTGCTGAAGAAAAAGAAGGAAACTGACTTTTTTTATTTTTGACACATTTGTATACTGCCTCGTCACCACCAAAGTCCTCTGGGTGGTTCACAGAATTTTCAAAAAAAGAGAGCCCTAAAACCAATCACCGTAATAATGACAGACTGTTCTTTTGCCCTCTCAAAATTCACTTTCCTGAAAGCATTTACCTGTTGGATTCTTAATGACACAACTGGTTGCTCCGTGGAGGTCTGCGTGCACGTAGATGTCACCTTACACAGAGGAAGGGAGACAGAGAGAGGCCGGTGGTGAATATCCGTGCAGCTTTAGTCTAAACCTCTTTTTGAAGCTCACCAAGTCGGTGGCCATCACTACATGTTGTAGGAGCGAATTGCACAGTACTCCTTTACACAGAGCGCAGCTGAACTTTATTTAAAGGAACCCCTGACCGTTAGGTCCAGTCGTGGACAACTCTGGGGTTGTGGCGCTCATCTCGCTTTACTGGCCCAGGGAGCCGGCGTACAGCTTCCGGGTCATGTGGCAAGCATGACAAAGCCACTTCTGGCGAACCAGAGCAGCGCACGGAAACGCCGTTTATCTTCCTGCCAGAGTGGTACCTATTTATCTACTTGCACTTTGACGCGCTTTCGAACTGCTGGGTTGGCAGGAGCAGGGACCGAGCAACGGGAGCTCACCCCATCACGGGGATTCGAACCGCCAACCTTCTGATCGGCAAGCCCTAGGCTCTGTGGTTTAACCCACAGCGCCACCCGCATCCCTGAACTTTCTTTAGCCTGTCCCAAATCTGGACTGCACCCCCTGAGTGAGGAGCAAGGCAGACTCACCTGGCCGCAGGTATCTCTTGACGATCATTTCATTTTGCTGTTGGTCTCTTCCAGCTATAACAAGGTAATTTTCAGAGCTAATGAACCACAGGAATTTCTCAAACCTGCCAGATTACATCAAGCCATCAAGACAGAGCAAGGCATTGGAATAACAACAACAAAAAAGGCAGCTCATGATGTTGTCAGGGAACAGCCCCGCATCTTAGGAACATTTAAGCCCGTCCCTTGCCAACCCCGCTCAACTGAAAGAGGAATGGCAAGTTCCTCCCAACCCAAAGCTTAAAACATTTGGATCTTAAGCATTAAGTACATAACTCACAGACAAGAAAATGCAGAAGATGTTCAGATGATTCACTTGTTTTACCCATGAACAGACACTCACCAGAACACCTTCCTCGCCTTCTGAATAGTGGAAACTGTTTGAACTTCTTTCAGTGTTTGCTTGGTCTTCTTTTCCGCTGATTTGAAGGCCTGTTTAGGCAAACAAACAAACAAACAAACAAACAAACAAGGAAAGAGTTACAGGTAGGTAGCTGTGTTGGTCTGTCATAGTCAAAACAAAATAAAAAATAAAAGAATTCCTTCCAGTAGCACCTTAGAGACCAACTAAGTTTGTTCTTGGTATGAGCTTTCATGTGCATGCACACTTCTTCAGATACAGAACAAACTTAGTTGGTCTCTAAGGTGCTACTGGAAGGAATTCTTTTTATTTTTTATTTTGTTTAAACAAGGAAAGAGTTTAGGATGTGAGAAAAGTCCTGCTGGATCAGGCCAATGGCCCACCTAGTCCAGCATCCTGTTCCCACAGTGACTGAACAGTTACCTGTGGGGAAACAGCAAGCAGGATTTGGGCACAAGAGCAGTTCTCCCCTCCTGTGATTTCCAGCAACTAGAATTTGGAATTTAAAGAGATCTCCCAAGTTACAAGCAGCTAGTGCAGGCAATGCAAATGGCAGGTGCTGAAAATGACCAGTGTGTTGGTATTCTGTTCCTGGACCTGCCCATGTGCTGATCATCTTGCTCTTAACTGCTGCCAGATCAGAAGCAGACACTCTGGATTCACCAACAGCAGGCTTGGAGGGTTTGTCCCCAGACTCCACAAAGCTATTCTCTTGAATTCGGCTCACTTGCCACTAAATCTTTATATCAGGGGCAGAGGAAGAGACCCTTTTGCAGGCAGGAAGAGACCTTTTTCAGCCCAAGGGCCAGATCCATACCCCTTCATTGGCCATTTTCAATAGGGAGGCAGCACCACTCACCTGTCAACCCTACAGCATCAGGCGATTCAAATTCCAAGCTTGGAAGAGGCGCAGACTTATCTCCAATCTTAGCACCGCGGGGCAAGAGTGCTAAAATCTGCACTGCTAGCTTTTACTACGAAAGAGCAAACAGAGGCTTATCTCTGATCTTGGCACTTAGCCCTAAGATGAAAGAGAAGAGATCCCTTATCTTCAATCTTAGCACTCAGCACTTAGATCAGAGATAACAGATCTCTGTGCAGGACATAATATGACAGCAGGTGACTGACAAGTGCGCTTGGTTTGCATAAGATTCGGAGGCCAAATTCAGAGGCCTTAGCTGGGCCCATGGGCTGGAGGTTCCCCACCCCTGCTTTCTATTATTGGAGCTTATTTCCGGCTGATGTATACGGTATGAACTGCAAAAATTGTGAAAAGCTCCCAGCAGACCGGAAAGAGTTGCTTATGGCTGCTGCCACAAAGTGTTACGAAGTAAGAAAGGCAAACAAATCATCAACGCACCTTCTCTGCAGCTTCCACAGTTTTCTGGGTTTTTCTGGCCGCGTGCCTCTTGTGATCGTAATACCTGGGAAAGAAGCAGCCGGGTCAACATCTCCATCCCATTCCCTTCTTCCGTTAGGATGCCTGCCTGTTTGTCTTTCCATTCGAGATGCCTTATATGCCCACATAGCTTAGAACCACATGATTTGGAAGATGCTAATTGGCACGGGAGCCATTCGTTCAAAAGGAGTGCCAATTGTAGCGCTTCGTCCGCACTTAATGGCTCCCCGGAATAAGTCAGTGGTGGGGGTGGGAATGGAAAGTTGGCCTAATGCTCTGCAGAGAGATTTGAAGCAATGGATCTGAGAAAGATCTTGGCTTGATGCCTTGGGCAGGACCAAAAGAAATATAATTAAGAAGGAGAGAGGAACCCCTTGATTCAGTGGCACTAAACTGTTTCCCAGCAGTGATGTATGGAAGTGAGAGCTGGACCATCAAGAAGACTGATCGCCGAAGAATGGATGCTTTTGAATTATGGTGCTGGAGGAGACTCTGGAGAGTCCCATGGACTGCAAGAAGATCAAACCTATCCATTCTTAAAGAAATCAGCCCTGAATGCTCACTAGAAGGACAGATCCTGAAGCTGAGGCTCCAAGACTTTGGCCACCTCATGAGAAGAGAAGACTCCCTGGAAAAAGCCCTGGTGTTGGGAAAGATGGAGGGCACAAGGAGAAGGGGACGACAGAGGACGAGATGGTTGGACAGTATTCTCGAAGCTACCAACATGAGTCTGACCAAACTGCGGGAGGCAGTGAAAGACAGGAGTGCCTAGCGTGCTCTGGTCCATGGGGTCACAAAGAGGCGGACACGACTAAACGACTAAACAACAACAGGCAGATGATAGATAGATAGATAGATAGATAGATAGATAGATAGATAGATAGATAGATAGATAGATGATAGGCAGTGGAAGACAGGAGTGCCTGGCATGCTCTGGTCCATGGGGTCACGGAGAGTCGGACACGACTAAATGACTAAACAACAACAACAGGCAGATGATAGATAGCTAGACAGATAGATATAGATAGATGATAGATGATAGATAGATTGATAGATAGATAGATAGATAGATAGATAGATAGATAGATAGATGATAGGCAGTGGAAGACAGGAGTGCCTGGCATGCTCTGGTCCATGGGGTCACGGAGAGTCGGACACGACTAAACGACTAAACAACAACAACAAACTGTTCCTATATCCTCTTACTTTTTGGCATTGGCATAAGCAGACAAGCTGAGATCCAAGTCCACCAGCAGGGGCTTGTTCTTTTGGGGCTTCGGAAGCGGCTTGGCTTTCTTCTTCTGCTTCCTCCCGCTCTGCGGCTCTTCTGCCACCTCCTCTTCAGCTTCCTCCTCCTCTTCTGAGAGCATGTAAGGGTTTCTAGCCAAGCAGAAAAGACAGGCATTGTCAAAGTCCCAGGCCAAAAGTCCAGGTTCTTTTTTTATTTTTAAAAGTACGTGCACTGCCAGCTGTAGGAAGACCAAATGAAAAATTCTGACCAGGATTTCCCATTCATTCTGTTGATTGCGCACATGATCTGTGGTCTAATAATACAGTAAAATTCTGCATTATTTTCTGTGCTTAGAAAGCTGAATTCAGCAGAGTTAATACACACATCATGTATGTTTTTAGTTGTCTGCTCTGTGTGGTTTATTCTGCTTCTGTCGGTCGTAAAGAGGGGAAAGGAAGTCATCCCACACTGGCACGGGTGGGCAAGAGCTGAGATATAACTACTGAGTGCAGGGGGAGCCAATCTGACACCCTCCATATGCTCTTGGGCTCATGTATAAAAAGGTAAAGGTAAAAGGTAAAGGACCCCTGGATGGTTAAGTCCAGTCAAAGGGGAATGCAGCGCTCATCTCGCTTTCAGGCCAAAGGAGCCAGCGTTTGTCCACAGGAAGCTTTCTGGGTCATTTGACCAGCAGGACTAAACCGCTTCTGGTGCAATGGGACACAGTGATGGAAACCAGAGCGCACGGAAACGCCGTTTACCTTCCCGCCACAGCGGTACCTATTTATCTACTTGCGCTGGCATGCTTTCGAACTGCTAGGTTGGCAGGAGCAGGGACCGAGCAACGGGAGCTCACTCCGTCGCAGGGATTTGAACCACCAACCTTCCGATTGGCAACTCTAAGAGGCTCAGTGGTTTAGACCACAGCATCCCTATTGGGCTCATGTATAAGCATTTATAGGTTCCTGGGAGGCCAGAGGTACATTGCTGGGACAACTCTTGGGTTGGGACAACTGGCTAAAATGTTTTTCAATGTTTTAAACAGTTCTAATTTTGGCTCCTCTGTTTTGTTTTTGTTGGGTTGGGGTTGGTTAAATGTACAGTTGGGTTTGGCGGTTATTTTAATTTGGGTATAACTGTAAGCTGCTTATTATTGTCAGTATTGTTACTATTGTTATTATTGATTTCTATTGATTTATTGGTTTGTTTGTTGCCTGTATAGGCTATTCTGTTTTGTAATGTTTGATGCTTTGCTGTGTTCCTATATACGCTGTAAGCTGCCCAGAGTGGCAGGGGAAACCCAGCCAGGTGGGCGGGATATAAATACTGTATAACACAACAACATACCAATTTACAAAACCAGCTCCTTATGGGAAAAGCCTCAGCACTGCTGACTTCAGTGGTACCCAAGTAGCGCTCCCAATATTCTCCAGATTACAGGCCTCAAGCCAACCTAGGCTGGGCTGGGGCTCATTCATCCAATTAAGTTGCAGGTAAGAACCCAATGCTGTCTTTGCTGGAGCAGGTGAGACGGCAACAGGGACCCCACTCCCGTTGCTCCAGCAATTGGTCCTCGGAGGGTTAGTTTGTCTCCAGGCAGTGAGGTCCCATTTTCAGCTATTCACATTCCCACTCCCCCGATTCTGCCTAATCCTGAACCTCCAAACAAAGGAGTTTCAATACACACACACCCCAAACACCCCTTTCCAGCGCGTTTCTCCCACCTGCCCGGCGCTTACTTCAGGAGCATTGTGATGTGGTTGGTCTGCAGCTTCAGCTCTTTGATGGCGCTCGCCACGGGGTCCCCCTGGGCCTGGGCTTCTTTGACGATAGCGCCAATCTCCGTCCAGTCAATCTGGTTGGCTAAGGCGCTCCGGACCACCTGGATGGCTCGGTCAACTATCTCCAGGTTCATTTCCACAAGCTCCCCTTTCACCTTGTCAATTTCCTTTGGGAAAGTGAAGGAGACCCAAAAAGCGGCAGCTGAGATTCTCTGGAGTATGGCAAATGGACTGAAGCCAACAATTAATAATAATAATAATAATAACAACAATACTTCTTTTATTTGTACCCCGCCCATCTGGCCGGGTCTCCCCAGCCACTCTGGGCGGCCTCCAACAGATAGAAAAATACATTAAAATATCACAGGTTAAAAACTTCCCTAAATAGGGCTGCCTTGCGGTATCTTCTGAATGTCATCTCCTTAACCTCTGACGGGAGGGCGTTCCACAGGGCAGGCGCCACTACCGAGAAGGCCCTCTGCCTGGTTCCCTGTAGCTTCGCTTCTCACAGTGAGGGAACCGCCAGAAGGCCCTCGGCGCTGGACCTCAGTGTCCGGGCTGAGCGGTGGGGGTGGAGACGCTCCTTCAGGTATACAGGACCTGTATGGTATAATCATGGTGGTACAAGAACAACCCTTTACCTGAGCTTGATGGAGAGCTTCAAGCCGGTGCTCATGGTCCTTCCGGACATTTTCCAGCTTCTTCAGCGCTTGTTTCTCCTTTCAGGACAAAATGAAGCAGGAAAGAAAGATGGGCGGTGATTTGATGCTCATGCCAACTCAGGCAGCGTGAGCTGAAGGCAAAGCAGGAGGGAAGGGATGGCTGCAAGCAGGTCGCTAGAAGGAGCCACTCTGGTCTACTGGGGAAAGGAGTAGACCTGGCAGGTCTGGAGGCAGCTGGCAGGCAGTACGTCTCCTGAATCACCCCAAGTTGACAAGATGCAGGAGCCAAGGCTGTGCCTTACTCTGCACTAGCAAAAGCAGGGGAGCTGTCTGTCAGGGATACGCCGCATGTTCAGCGGAGGGCGGTGGAGGACCCTTTAGCATACAGAGAGCCCCAGCGCCTCCTGAACAGCAGTACCTTGTCCAGCGGGGAAAGGAGCACCGCCTCCAGCGAGGAGAGAGGGGAACGAGGCAGTCAGGAGGGGAGAGGGCTTGGGGATGTTACTGAGGCCCCGCACCCACGTCGCCCCAATTGTGCAGAGGGGTGAAACATAAAGAGGATAGGAGGAGACTAGGGGTGCCTAAGTTCTTATGTTGGGGATGGAGCCGGAAGGGGCCACTCCCGGATTCTGCCAGCGACTGAAACAGTCATGGACTTTGTTGCTCTGCACTGTAAATAGTTTGCACAATAAACCTGTAAAAGACAGGTCGGAGTCCAGCCTCGTTACTCTTGAGTAGCCACCACATGGACCTTACAGTGTCTCACAGAGAGCTCCGTGTGTGTACCGTGTGTGTTTGACAGCAGCAAACTTTCCCCTCTAATGCTGAAGCGATTAGGGTTCTCAGCAGGGACAAAAGTAAAATTCTCCCCATCTGAACAACAACCCACAGCTGGCCACTGGCTCCTTAGGGAAGCCACAAGGTGTTGTGTCAAATGCTAATTTTGTTCAAGAGGTCGGTACCTGCTGCAATGCCTTCAGGTCTATCTTCTGTCCTTCCAGCTTGGAGTAAAATTCATCCACTGCCTTCCAAAAGAGATGAAAACTTTTAAATATATATATATATATATATATATATATATATATATATATATATATATATATATATATATAATGTGTGTGTGTGTGTGTATCAGGAAGTTTCCCCCCCCCCATTTCTCATAAAAAATAAAGTCAGAACAAAACCAATTACATCCAAAAAGGCCCTTGAGTTAGATTTCCTTAAATCTCAAACTCTGAAGTTTGAGTTCGGAATTCATTCGAGCAAAGCAACTTTTTGTGTCGCAGCTTCCGCATTCTGGTGACGCTCAAAAGTACAGATGCCACCACCCGCCGCTCGCTTCAAAAATCTCTAACTCAAAAGCCTAAACTTGGCTCTTAAACCGCTATGCTACATTCAGATCCATCTTGCTGCAACCACAAACAGTTGGCAGGAGTCTAACTCAGTCACCACTATGGCTTCCCAGTACCACCTGACGCAAATAAAAAAATCACACCCCACTTAGAAAATACGATAAATACCAAACGCAGGACCGTACCTTGTTGAAAGAGTCAAACTCCACGTACGGACATCTTGTGTGTTGTGAAAACAAGAAAGGATGAAATTCCTCATATCTGCAAGACACACATTGCATAATGTAGCAGCAGCAAACAAAAAGCAGCTAATGCTATTCAACTCAACTCAACACCTTTATTGGCATATACAGCTAATGCTATTCTAGGCTGCATCAAAAAAGAGCAGAGGGCCATTCTAAGGTTGGAACTGACTTATTTAGTGGAGCATGGAATTGCCATTGTATAGCTCAGGGGTCGGCAACCCGCGGCTCCGGAGCCGCATGTGGCTCTTTCACACCCTTGCCGCGGCTCCGGGCGCTGTACTGGCTGCACTAGGCGCACGATAACTGGCGGGTCTGCGCAGCTTCACGACTGCCAAGATCTTAGCGGCGCTCTTAAAACTCTACTGCACGCGCAGCCCCGCCGCTCTATACTCTGAACGCCCGCGTCTTGGTGGTGCTCCGAGCGCTCGCGCAGCGGCTGCTCTAGGCTTCAGGGAAGGCAGCGGCTCTATCGTCAAAGGCGGCAGCCCTCTCTAGCTGTGGCCTCCGGCGCACTCTATCGTCGCAACCCACCCACCCCGAGCTCTAGAGCGAGAGTGTGTGTGTCTGAGGGAGTGCGCGCTTCTTCTCAATCAGGGCGCAAGGCGGACACGGCTGAATCAACGAGCGCGAGGGAAGGGAAGGAGGGCGGGCGAGAGAGCGGGTCGGGAAATGCCTCAGGAGGAGGGAAAGGCGGCTCGCAGAAGCCGGGCGTTCGCGAGCGGTTCCCGTTCGAAAAGGCGCGAGCGAGGCGGTTGGGATTTGGCGAGAGGGAGGGCGAAGCGCCCTCACCCGTCTCCTGACGCCCAGGCGGGAGGCAGACCTTCGCCCGCCGCAGCTGTTGCACAAGCGCCAGGTCTCACCCGCGGACGCCTCGCTCGCTATGTGTGAGGGCTCGGCTTCCCCTCGGGCTCGCCTGCCCGCCCGCCTGCCGGCTGCTGCCTCCTCCTCCTCCTCCTCTGGCCTCCCTCTCTTTACAGTTGGCAAGAGGGGGCTACGAAAGCAAAGATATTATTATTATTATTATTAATCGGAAGTTGGGAAGCAACCAAAACCTTCGCAAAAGTCGCGAGCAAGCTTTCGAGTTGCAGGCGCTTGGGTTGCACTTTGATGAAAGATGCGTTTGCCGCCTTATTTCCCGCCAGGTTTGCCCACTTGAATAAAATAAAATATTAATAAAAATTAATAAAAATAAAATATAGAATAAAATATTTGGGGTGTGTGCGCGTGTTTGTGCAGGTAAGCCCCTTAACAATATATGCAGTGTTATATTTGTTTTAAATGTCGCAATGGTTTTGCGGCTCCCAGATTTTTTTCTCTTTGGAAACGGGTCCAAGTGGCTCTTTTTGTCTTAAAGGTTGCAGACCCCTGGTATAGCTCCTTTTTGGGCTGGTCAGAAGAAGATTCACGAAACAGAGATTGGAATCTGCGTATCTCGTTATCAGAGTCTGTCGGGATCGCACCAGCACAAGTACACATAGAGAGAGTTGCTCCCATGGAAGTCTTTCAGGAATATTTGGACTATTTGGCTTTGAGATATTGAGTTGCGTGTGCCATTATTATTTTGGCATTGTATGCATGTAAGATTCCATGCATTAGAAACATTTTGTTAACAAATTTTTGTAAACAGTTGTTATCTGAGATTCCTGTATTGCAGGGGTTGGACTAGACAACCCTTAGGGTCCCTTTCCAACTCTACAATTCTATGACCAGCAGGAAAGTGAGGGGCCAAAAAGGAGGCTCCCTTCAAAATACACACGTGAGGATTTCTTCTGGAGACTTGTTGGGTTCCAGACTTGGCTTTTTCTCCCTCTTCTGAATGATATAACCCTGCCAAAAAAAAATGAGAAGTAGAGAAACCCTGAGCAGCATTTCTTTTCAGTTTTCTGTTCTTGGAATTATTGTGATTATTATGACTTTTATTCTTAGCTAGCCATCAATAATGGCGAGTTAGATCAGAGCCTACAAGACAGCCTGGGGTGAGGGGATGGGAGAGACTAGAAGCTTGGGTCACAAAAACTGGAAGGTAAGCACTAATAATAATAATAATAAATTTTTATTTATACCCCGCCCTCCCCAGCCAAAACCGGGCTCAGGGCGGCTAACATCAAATAAAAATTACAATAAAATATACAGAAAACCATTAATTAAAATACAGATTAAAAAACCAATTTAAAAATGCCACTTCATATGTCGCCCAAGACAAAACCAGGGGAGGAAACCATCATACTGTGTCCGATCCGAAAGCCAGGCGGAACAACTCTGTCTTGCAGGCCCTGCGGAAAGATGACAAATCCCGCAGGGCCCTAGTCTCTTGTGACAGAGTGTTCCACCAGGTTGGGGCCAGAACTGAAAAGGCCCTGGCCCTGGTTGACACCAGTCTGACAGCCTTGTGGCTCGGGACCTCCAACAAGTTGTTGTTTGTGGACCTTAAGGTCCTTTGCGGGGCATACTGGGAGAGGCGGTCCTGTAGGTACTAGGCCAAAACACATTGGGAGAAGATACTAAGGAGCACAAGAAAGGTAAAGGGACCCCTGACCATTAGGTCCAGTCGTGTCTGACTCTGGGGTTGCGGCGCTCATCTCACTTTATTGGCCGAGAGCCGGCGTACAGCTTCCAGGTCATGTGGCCAGCATGACAAAGTCGCTTCTGGCGAACCAGAGCAGTGCATGGAAACGCCGTTTACCTTCCCGCCGGAGCGGTACCTATTTATCTACTTGCACTTTGACGTGCTTTGAACTGTTAGGTTGGCAGGAGCAGGGACTGAGCAACGGGAGCTCACCCCGTCGCGGGGATTCGAACCGCCGACCTTCTGATCAGCAAGCCCTAGGCTCTGTGGTTTAACCCACAGCGCCACCTGGGTCCCTAAGGAGCACAAGAAGACGACCACAAAATCCAAATTTGTACATCTTCTCCAGAATACATCATTTGATATGAGAAGGGTCAAACCACAGCTATTTTTGCATGAGATTCTCTGGGCTCCCCTCTTCCTTGGTCCAATAAGTCTGCCTTTTGCATCACGGTCCCAGACTGCCTCCACTTCTGGGCCAGGGAGCTTGAGAAGGTTTACTAAACCCACCCTTCCCTGGAAGATCTGCAATGGCAGTGTTTGAACATTGCTTCTCTGGAACCCATGGGGTGTGCAAAAATCAGAGCACTTCAGCCATGAGCTTACCTTGCCGTTAAAGTTGTCTGTGATCGCCATATATTCTTCTGCTTTCTGTAGCGCAGCAAGTACCTTCTCAACATCTAAAAAGGGGGGGGGGGAAAGGAATCCAAGATTTTTGAGGCTGTGGCTTCCTGCCGTGCTACTGCATATTCTCTGCATACTGGAGGCAGCCTTGGGCCAAATCAGATAATCTGTCCACCTAATCCCAGGATGGGAACCTGGAGCCTCCAAATGCTATTAGACTGCAACTCCCATCATCCCTGAATACTGATGATGCTGGTGGTGTTGATGCAGTCCAGGAAGAGCTAGAGGGCAACAGGTTCCTCACACCTGATCTTGCTCAATGTTGTCAGCAAACTCTCCAGGGTTTCAGACAGGATTACAGTGGGACCTCCAGTTACGAACAGGATCCGTTCTGGAGGCCCAGCCGTATCCTGAAAATTTCGTAACCAGATGTCAGGGCCTCCCCCTCATTGGTTGTTCAATAAGGAGGCCGAGTCATTTGCCTTTCAGTAGCTTTTATCAGTGCTCATTATATTACAGTGCAGAGCTAAATCATAACATGTCTACTCAGTCGCTAGCAGAATCCGGAAGTGCCGCCTTACGATTTTGGCGCCAGCAAAGTAACTTAGGGAAACGGAAACATCTTTTCCTCCTACGTAATCTTTGCCCCGGACCTGCTTGCTGGGAGGTGCCGGGTCTCTCGCTGCATCTCTCGGGCCCTGGCACCCCTTTCCCTTCCGAAGAGCAGCAGCTTCCACTCAACGATGAGTCAGTCGTCAGAACAGGTGGCTGCTCCCTATAAGCACTCAGGGCTGGACTGGAAGGGGGAGGCAGATCCCTGACACCAGAGTACCGCTTCTGCGCACGTGCGAGTGGCAAACCCACTTCCATGTTTGCCGCGGCTGTAACCCGAAGATTCTGTAACCTGGAGGTTACGCAACACGAGGTACCACTGTATTTTTTCAGCCTTGCCTAGAGCTGCTGGGGATATGATCAAGCCCAGAGCTGCAGACTGGCCCCGAGGCTGGTTTAGGAGACTAAGAATTAAGCATTTCCAAAGCGTCAGCTGTGTTAGCCACGTACATTGACACCTTAAAGCAGTGGTTCTCAAAGACTGGCGTGGCAGGAGAGGATGGCAACTGTGGTGGGAGATTCAAAGACAACCAAGGAAACATTTAAACATTTCAGTGTAGTGTAGTATAGTATAAAAATATTCTTTATAAATGAGGTTACCTGGCAAAAGCTCACACCTCTCGGGGAGTTTGTATACATATTTAAGGTACATACATAAGATGCTCATTTTTTTATTATATTTTGGGAATTATTCATGTTCTTATGTAAACTGCATTGTTTTATACTTTCTGGGTGCCCTATGATCATATTATAAAGCAATTATGTTCTATGTTATAAATCAGTTGCTAGTTTTTTGTTTTCCCATGTATTTCTTAGCAATAAAAATATTGCTAAGAGCAAATTGTTATTCTGAAAGTGTGACCCAGAAAAAGTTTGAAAACCAGTGCATTATAGGCTAACTAATTTATTATGGTTTAAGCTTTCAAGGACTCATGCGCACAATATTAGCGGGCAGGTACGTAAAGGAAAGTGTAGGTTGGGAGGTGAATGAGGTGCAAAAATGACAGACCATAATGATCAGAGCTGAAATATATACCCTATAAAGGTAAAGGTACCCCTGACCATTAGATCCAGTCACGGACGACTCTGGGGTTGCGGCGCTCATCTCGCTTTATTGGCCGAGGGAGCCGGCGTACAGCTTCCGGGTCATGTGGCCAGCATGACTAAGCCGCTTATGGCGAACCAGAGCAGCACACGGAAATGCCGTTTACCTTTCCGGTGGAGCGGTACCTCCAGAGTCGGACACAACTGGACCTAATGGTCAGGGGTCCCTTTACCTTTACCTTTAATAGATGAAATTAAAATGATACACCACACTGCATAACATGAAGATCTTGAAATACCAGGCATTATGCAACTCTGTCATGTGACATGCAAAAGGGTATGCGGTGCATTTCGCAATGAAATGTCTGAGTACTTGCCTTTCCCTTCTATCTGTTCTGCTTTGGCGTTACTGGAAATTCCTGCTTCCATAAGGCAGTGCTCGATAAGTGTGGCTCCATAAGCTATAAAAAGTGGAAGAAGGGAGAACCATTTATAAGACCAAACAATTAGCCAGAGACATGGATTTAAAAGAATCCCCCCCCCAAGGAATTTGTTTCAAACAAGGCAGAATATGGGACATTTTATATACAGGGGATGAAGAGGCCTCCATCTTCAACAACAATTTGTTTAAATAAATTAAAAAATTTAAAAATAGTCCAGTAGCACCTTAGAGACCAACTAAGTTTGTTCTGGTTGGTCTCTAAGGTGCTACTGGACAATTTTTTAATTTTTTTTACTTATTTTGACTGCGTCAGACCAACACAGCTACTTACCTGAATCAACATCTGTCCCTTCCCAGCTTCAAACAAATATATGTCATTTTAAGTATCGCGGCAAATACCTTGTACATCTCGAAAACATTACAGCTCTCAAAAGCACTTGGCTATTACTGGTAGAAATATACTTGTTATTTGACGTTCCAACAGGATCTCTTAGATATATATTTCTTCTCTAGTGCTCAAAGTTGCTTCCAAATTTTAAAAACAAAACGTAGCTTATTGCTGATTTCAATCTTAACATAAATGGTACTTACGAAGGTGGGGATTTAGGACTCTCTTTAGCTGATCCCCTTTCGGTGCGCTGGCTATTATTTCTGTCAACCTGTCAAGTGGGAGATGGGGAGGAAGGTCACCCCCCAAAAAAGAATACATTGCTATAGAATGATATTGAAGAGGAAAGCAGATTGTGGACATAAGAAGGGTCTGCCAGATCAGGCCAGTGGCCCACCTAGTCCAGCCTCCTCGTCTCACAGTGGCCGGCCAGATGCCCACTGTGGGAAACCTGCAAGCAAGGTATGAGCACAAGAGCCCTCTCCCCTCCTGTGGTTCCCAGCAACTCGCATTCGGAAGCAGTACAGTGGCACCTTGTGTTACGGGCGGGATCCGTTCCAGAGGCCTGTCCGTAACGTGAAATGCCTGCAACTTGAAGTGCTGCATCTGCGCAGGCGTGCAGCACGATTTGGCGCTTCTGCGCATGCGGCAAAACCTGGAAATAACCCGTTCCGGTACTTCCGGGTTGCTACAGGACGTAACGCGAAAAGACGCAACATGAAGCGGATGCAACTGTATTGCTTCTAATTGTGATGGCTAGTAGACACTGATACCCTCTCCACCTCCATGAATTTGTCTAATCCCAGGTTGGCGCCATCCCTGCCTCCTGTGGCAGGGAGTTCCACAGTTTGACTATGCGCTGCGTGAAAAGGTCCTTTCTTTTTTCTGGCCTGAATCTTCCAACGTTCAGCTTCAATGGAGGCCCAGC